>CM038669.1:561139437-561739437 GCA_021605145.1 Aegilops bicornis
GAGAGAGAGAGAGAGAGAGAGAGAGAGAGAGATCAAACACATAGCTACTGGTACATACCCTCAGCCCCGAGGGTGAACTACTCCCTCCTCGTCATGGAGAGCGCCGGGATGATGAAGATGGCCACGGTGATGGGTTCCCCCTCAGCGGGTGCGGAACAGGCTCCCGAGAGGTTTTTGGTGGCTACAGAGGCTTGCGGCGGCGGAACTCCCGATCTATCTTCTGTTCTGGAAGTTTTGCGATACGTAGGTATATATGGGTGCAGGTGGTACGTCGGTGGACTGAAGGGGGGCCACGAGGCAGGGGGCGCGCCCCCACCCTTGTGGGCACCTCCCTTCTTCCCTGACGTGCACTCCAAGCCCATCCGGTAGGTTTCCTTCCAAAAATAACTTCTCCAGTTGATTTCGTTCCATTTCGACTCCGTCTGATATTCCTTTTCCTCGAAACACTGAAATAGGCATAAAACAGCAAATCTGGGTTGGGCCTCCGGTTAATAGGTTAGTCCCAAAGATAATATAAAAGTGGATAATAAAGCCCAATATTGCCCAAAACAGTAGATAATATAGCATGGAGCAATCAAAAATTATAGATACGTTGGAGACGTATCACATCACTACTGGCTCAAGCATCAAATGCAAAGCCTCTTGGTGGATGTCAATCGCATTCACAACCTTGCCACCAAGAATGCCTTTGTCACTCATGAAACATGTCGGAGGTCCTGGAAGAGTTTGACTTTGCTCAGTGCTGAAGCTGATCTTCAAGAGATGATGGCTTCACAGAAAGATTCAAGTTCGACACCACTCCTCCCCGAAATGATGTCTTGCGTCGAACCCCGTCACTTGAAGATTCAGGGTACTCCTCCTCCGTGGCGACTATTAATGCCAGAGTCCTTGATGACGCTGATGATGCTACTTCACCACCTCCAACTTCGACGCGTATCGACATTGCACCAAGTTCGTCTGCACCACCAAACCTCAACAACGACCCTGCTGCTTCACCTACTCCTCATGGGAACGAGTAGAGACTATGTCTTCAAACCTTTTTGGTCCTTACTGACAAAAGGGGGAGAAGCATATGTTGATAGTCTTCAAGCGGGTCCATATGGGCGGTTGCTATACTTTTGCCTGGTGTTTACAACTCTCGCTTTTGATACATTTGGTTCTTTGAGTTGTAACACTTGAACTTGATGGTCGTCTGCTACTTTTTCTGCTGTTCTGTGATGTGATGATAAATTCCGCATGTGCGATGATAAATCCCGCATGAAGTCATTCCGCAGACGTCCATTTTTCATTATGCATGTCATTATTCCTGTATATTTGTTCATGCATGATGTATTGTCTTCATATGGTGAAGAGGATCTCCACAAGTACAACCTGCCATGTGCATTTGCATTCCAACGCAAAATATTTATATGCACATCTTCAGGGGCAGCCTTTTCGCCACCTATGAAGACAATATCTTAATCCTTTACAATTTCACATACTTTTATTCCCGTTGAAAACTTCAACCAGTTTGTCATCAATCACCAAAAAGGGGGAGACTGTAAGTGCATCTAGTGCCACCCCTAGTTGGTTTTGGAGTATTGACGACAAACCTGGTTGAGGGACTAATGTGTTTGTGAGAATTGCATGATAACATAGGTAGTAGTCCCTCATTGATTCGGTTTACCTACCGGAGATGACCCCTAAAAATGTGTGAAGACATTGAAGACAATGGTGGTTAGTGAAGCTATTCACGTTGAAGACTATGACATGAGAAGACATGGAGTGAAGACTATGGAGCGCGAAGACTCAGTTGTTTTGTTGTTTCCTTTTCTTCTTTGTTGAGTCATAGGAACCACCGCACTGTTAAGTGGGGTCCAAGTAAACAAACTCAGAGTGACTGAAGTGATGCTCAACCAAATCCTATGTCTTCAAGCGAAGACAATGAGAGCAAATCTTATCCAGAGTCGGATGAGTCAGCTTTACTTGTAGCCCAAGTCAAGCTGCCGCGTCTGTTTGAAATCTGACCGTTGCGACACGTGTCAGTTCCTTAGTGGCCCAGGGTCATTTCGGACAAATCAGGTCGGGTTGCCCTGTGGCTATAAATAGCCCACCCCCTACACCATAAATTGCCGACTGCTCAGAGTTAGTACACGGCTTTTGTCGTTTGAGAGCAACCCACGGCCGAAGCTTTCGAGAGAGAATCCTTGCGAGGACAAAGCCCAAACCACCCAGAGCCCAAAGAGTGTTTGGCATCACTAAAGTCTGTCTGTACGCGTGATCTAAAGACTTGTTACACTTGAGGATTGTGAATCCTCTAGCCGGTTAGGCATCACGTTCTGAGCATCCAAGAGTCATTGTGGATTGCCGGTGAACGAAGTCTGTGAAGGTTTGGAAGTCTACCTTGAAGACTTACCAGAGTGATTGGGCGGGGACTAGGTGCCCTTAGCTCAAGGGGAATAAGGTGAAGACGAGGTCTTTTGAGTTGAATCTCAGCCTCCCTCACCAGACGTACAGTTGTCACAGCAACTGGAACTGGTCGAACAAATCTCTGTCCTCCCGAAACCACTGGTTCTATCTCTCACTTCTCTTTACTTATAGTTCGTCTTCTTGAAGTCATTGCCTGCTTGCATTATCTGTTTGACTTCACAGTGTGACTACTTGTTCTGATTGGCTTCATACTATCTTCCATCTTGATCCATACTGCCTAGCTATTGATAGTCTTCGTCCTTTCACTTCATTGAATACTTGACTATGACTTGTCTAGTGTAGTCTATCTTCCGCTGCATACGAATAGTGTCCTTTCTATAGTTTGTCTTTGAAACTCCCATGTTTTGAAGACTTTCATAAAAATTGCCTATTCACCCCCCTCTAGTCGATAACTAGCCCTTTCAGCATGGAACAATCAAAAATTATAGATACGACGGAGACGTATCAATGCCAAAGTCCCTGGCAACATTGACGTTGAGCCACCGAGCTTCATGGACGATTCTTCCATGATCTTGGGTGAGATCGAAGTTGATTAATATAAAGACATCCGTCCGATTTTGATGATCCGACGTGGGACATGATCCTCGGCCCAGCTGAGGTGACCAGTCGAGCCGGTGCTACGTCTTGAGCTTGTGTTGGTTTTCCTTGAAGAGGAATGGGTGATGAAGCAAAGTAGCGTAAGTATTTCCCTCAGTTTTTGAGAACCAATGTATCAATCCAGTAGGAGGCTCCTCAAAATTCCCACGCACCTACACAAACAAACAAGAACCTCGCAACCAACGCAATAAAGGGGTTGTCAATCCCTTCACGACCACTTGTGAAAGTGAGATCTGATAGAGATACTATGATAAGATAAATATTTTTGGTATTTTTATGATATAGATTGGAAAAGTAAAGATGCAAATAAAAGTAGATTGAAAACTTATATGATAAAAGATAGACCCGGGGGCCATAGGTTTCACTAGTGGCTTCTCTCAAGATAGAATAAGTGTTACGGTGGGTGAACAAATTACTGTCGAGCAATTGATAGGAAAGTGCATAGTTATGAGATTATCTAGGCATGATCATGTATATAGGCATCACGTCCGTGACAAGTAGACCGACTCCTGCCTGCATCTACTACTATTACTCCACACATCGACCGCTATCCAGCATGCATCTAGAGTATTAAGTTCATAAAGAACGGAGTAACACATTAAGAAAGATGACATGATGTAGAGGGATAAACTCATGCAATATGATATAAACCCCATCTTTTTATCCTCGATGGCAACAATACAATATGTGCCTTGATGCCCTAACATCCTTTGGGAAAGGACACCGCAAGATTGAACCCAAAGCTAAGCACTTCTCCCATTGCAAGAAAGATCAATCTAGTAGGCCAAACCAAACTGATAATTCGAAGAGACTTGCAAAGATAACTTAATCACACATAAAAGAATTCAGAGGAGATTCAAATATTTCTCATAGATAAACTTGATCATAAACCCACAATTCATGGGATCTCGACAAACACACCGCAAAAAGAGTTACATCAAATAGATCTCCAAGAAGATCGAGGAGAACTTTGTATTGAGATTCAAAGAGAGAGAAGAAGCCATCTAGCTAATAACTATGGACCCGAAGGTCTGTGTTAAACTACTCAAAACTCATCGGAAGAGCCTTGGAGATGATGTAGAGGCCCTTCCCCTCCGGCGGAGCATCGGCGAAGGCTCCAAGATGGGATATCGCGGATACAGAAGCACTACAAAAAAGACACATCCGTGACATTTTGGGCCGAACGAATTTTTTTCTGTCATACATATGACACTTCTATGATGATAATTGTGACAAAACCCGGTATCATCATAGATGTGGTGGGCTCCTACTTCTATGACAAAAAAATGGGCTTTTCGTCCTGGGCGGGCCGGAGACGCAGCTGCATGACATTCTTTGGGCCGTCCATGACGGAAAAACCCGTGGTAGAAGCGAGGGGGAGGAAAATTTCGGGGAGTTCCCGGTTACGGTGGGAGGTCGGGGGCCGAGCGATGCGCGTTTCTCTCGTACACGTACGCTGCTGCGTGTGCGGCGTTGGCTCTAATCGAACCCGGCGAGGCGTTGGGCACTAATCGAACCCGAGCCATTGCGGCTGCGCGTTACATCGAACCCGGCGATTGATCGATAGCTGTTAATCGAACCCGATCGGCGATTCCTTTGCTACCGCTGCTAATCGAAGGCGATCGATGCTGCCTCGGGATGAGCAGTGAGCATTGCGGGGAGGGGGTTTAGATGAGCGATGAGCGGTGGCGTTGCCTCTAGATGAACAGGACCCGTGGTGTGGTGGAGGGCTGGATGAGCGATGAAGCGGTGGAGGGTGCCCGTGGAGGGGTGGTTGAACAGGACCCGTGGTGTGGAGGGCTGGATGAACAGTAGAGCGGTGGAGGGGTGGTTGAGCGATGGCGGTGGAGTAAGCGCACGGTGGAGGCTGGATGAACAGGAGCCCGTGGAGGCTGGAGGAGGTCGACGGTAGCCCGTGGAGGCTAGAGGAGGTCGACGGTGGAGATGAACGGTATCCCATGGAGTCCCGTTTTGCGGTACGCCACACCTCCCGATGAACTGGACCCCGTTTGACCGTAGGAGGTCCGTTTCGTCCCGTTTTGCGGTACGCCACACCCTGCCGATCAACAGGACCCCCGTTTCAACCGTAGGAGGTCCGTTTCGTCCGTTTTGCAGTACGCCACACTCCTCCCGATCAACAGGACCACCGTCTCGACCGTAGGAGGTCCGTTTCGTCCGTTTTGCGGTACGCCAGACCCCTCCCGATGAACAGGATCCCGTTTCGAACGTGGCCGGTCGAACACAAGGCCGTTTCCTCCGTTGTGCGGTACGCCAGGCCTCGTTTCCATCGCCTGTTCCGTCCAAGCACTCCCGATGAACAACACCATGCATTCCGTTCCGACCCAGCCGGTTGGCTCCCACGCGTTCCGTTGCCTCCTGGTGAACACAACGCATTCCGTTGCCTCCCCATGAACACGAGCATTCCGTTGCCTCCCCATGAACACGACGACGACGCTGTTTCTCCGTTCCGAACCAGCCATGTACACGAGCCCTCGCCGTACATATGCGCGAGTAGGCGTTCGAGACCCCACCCGTATGTACACATACGTGGTTGTATTTTCTTTCTTGCACCTTGGCCGTTGTACGTACGTGTACATGCTACGTGCGCGCCTCTACTACGACACGTGCGCGCCTCTAAATCCACCAGTATATATGTACGTACGTGTTCGCGACCAGAATGACAACGCTACGTACGCTTCGACCAGGTGGGTCCCGACTGTCAGGCACTTCCTTGCCTGCGAAGATGTAGCTGGTGGGTCCCAGTAGTCAGGTGGGCTTATCGTTTTGGTTTTTTTTTGCCTGGACACACTTCCTTGCGTGCGAAGGTGTAGCTGGTAGGTCCCAGCAGTCAGGAGGGAAACGTTTTTTTTGCTAAATACGGTGGCCCGTCCGATGGGTCCTTGCTGTCAGGTGGAGGAATAATTATTTTGCGCGTAATAAGGAGGCACTTCCTTGCGGCCGTCGTGGACCCAGCTGTCAGCCTCTCCACGCACAGTACTCTTCTGATGGAAGTCGGTCGTTGACCACATTGACCAGGCCGCGCCGAGAGCACCACGGCGGTGGACGACGGCGAGGCCTAGGAAGGGGACGACACGGAGGCGAGGAAGACTTCGGCGATTGTTTCCCACGTGGAGGGGAGTACGACCGCACGAGGGTTTCTTGGATTCGTTGCCGTCGCGGAGAATAACAGCAGGTGTGGGTGAGTAGAGGGATGGCTAGGCCAGCGATGGGAGTACGGTGGGGTGATGAGGCTGCAGCGGCCTGACCCGACAGGATGAGGGATGAGGCGAGCAGTCCCGTCGGCGCTTGTTTGGTAATTTGGGCGGAAGAAGCAGAGATTGAAGAAGACGACGGCCGTTGGATGGACATCCAACGATCGCTTTGCTAAAGGCGTCAACCTTTTTTTTAGGAAAGCCTCAAATCTGTGGAAAACATCATACATCCCATCTGCCATTATTTCAAATAATTTACAGCCCATTTGCTAATTCTTAAGATTTTTTTGGAGCCCATATTCTTTTTGTAAGCATTACAGCCCATATTGTGGCCACGGTTAAAAAATTATACGAAATTTTGCATATTTCGGTGCGGTCCGAACTGTTTTTAATCCTTAAATTTCGACTCACATTCAAACTGATTTTAAAAATAAATGTATATCAATATAAAATCCAACAAGTTCTCCACGCATAAAAATTAATGTAATTTAAAATCTTGAAATAAAAAAAGATATTTGAAACTAATTACCGGTTTGATGTGTTTTAAAAATGTACAACCCATTTCTCATTATTGATGGGCCATTTTCTCGGCCAGCCGAATGAAAGCTCTCCTCGTCTTGAAAGATTTGCAGCCCAACAGGCCTGACAAAGCGACTTACTTGGCAAATCACAAAAAAACTGGGTTGTGGCCGTGGACCCAGCTATCAGCCTCTCCAGATACAGTACTCTTCCGATGGAAGCCTGATGACCCACAAGTATAGTGGATCTATTGTAGTCCTTTCGATAAGTAAGAGTGTCGAACCCAACGAGGAGCAGAAGGAAATGATAAGCGGTTTTCAGCAAGGTATTCTCTGCAAGTACTGAAATAAGTGGTAACAGATATTGTGATAAGATAAATTGTAACGAGCAACAAGTAACAAAAGTAAATAAAGTGCAGCAAGGTGGCCCAATCCTTTTTGTAGCAAAGGACAAGCCTGGACAAACTCTTATATAAGGAAAAGCGCCCGAGGACACATGGGAATATCGTCAAGCTAGTTTTCATCACGTTCATATGATTCGCGTTCGGTACTTTGATAATCTGATATGTGGGTGGACCGGTGCTTGGGTGCTATTCTTACTTGAACAAACATCCCACTTATGATTAACCTCTATTGCAAGCATCCGCAACAACAAAAGTATTAAGGTAAACCTAACCATAGCATGAAACATATGGATCCAAATCAGCCCCTTACGAAGCAACGCATAAACTAGGGTTTAAGCTTCTGTCACTCTAGCAACGCATCATCTACTTATTACTTCCCAATGCCTTCCTCTAGGCCCAAATAATGGTGACGTGTTATGTAGTCGACGTTCACATAACACCACTAGAGGCTAGACAACATACATCTCATCAAAATATCGAGCGAATACCAAATTCACATGACTACTAATAGCAAGACTTCTCCCTTGTCCTCGGGAACAAACGTAACTACTCACAAAGCATATTCATGTTCATAATCAGAGGGGTAATAATATGCATAAAGGATCTGAACATATGATCTTCCACCAAATAAACCAACTAGCATCAACTACAGGAGTAATCAACACTACTAGCAACCTACCACTACTAGGGAAAACGCTATACACAGAGGTATAGCAGTAGCGTTGGTCAAAACTCGGCGCTAGCGCTACTTAGTAGTAGCGCATATTGCAAAACCACGCTACAACCATTATTTTAGCGATGGCGGCGTCTTCACGTAAAAGCGCTACTACTAAAATTCCTCACTAGTGGCGGTAGGCTAGGAATAGTAGCGCTTCTCCCGTAAGCACGCCATCGCTAAAAACATTGTAATAGCAGCGCGTTCTGCTATAGAGCGCTACTGCTATGTAAAAAGAAAATAAATAGAAAAATAAGTAGAAAAGTAAATGAAAATGAAAGAAATAGAAAAGGAGAAATGAAAAAAAGAAATGTAAAGAAAACAAAAGAAAAGAAAAAGAAAAGCGAAAGGGTTAGGCTGCGGTAGCGTTTCTGCGGAACACGCTATAGCTATCCTAGCTATAGCGCGTTTCGGCAAAACGCGCTACTGATAGTTTGACTCAAATCCCGGCAGCCCTGGCTCAAAATTTCGCTAAGTCCTTCCCCCCCCCCCCTCTCTACTCCTCCCTGTCCCCCAACTGCTCCATCGTCGCCGTTGCTTGCCACCGGCGCCACCGCCCAAGGCAGCCGACCACCGCCGCACGCCGCCGACCACGCCGCCGCCGAGGTCGCCCCTCGACCTCACGGCCAGCCGAGGTCGTTGCCGACCTCACTGTCGCCTCCCTCGAGCTCGCCAACGCCGCCCTCGACCTCACCGCCTTGCCGAGCTGAGCCTGCCCTCGCCGCCCGGCCGTAAGGCTATGCCTCTCCTGTCCCTACCCTCCTATTTCTCTCTGCTAGGGCAATTATATATATGTTGATATTGTATTGATGTTCATATGAACCCTAGGTGTTCATATGAACCCTAGATTTTTTAGGGCGTAGGCATTTTATAGCATTTAGGAAAAATGATTAGCAACTTTTTAGGAAATTAGCTAGGGCAATTTTTATGAAAATTCCTAAACAGTAATTCCATTTAGCTTTAAACTAATAGAGGGTATATAAATAATAGTAGCATTTAGATTTAAATTAACAGAGGGTATAAACAAAAAACACTTAGCTGTAAAAAAATATTTTGACTACGGACCTGAATTTGTTCCAAATTTCATTCAAATGAAATTTGAATTATTTGGACTATGGACCTAAATATTTTTGAAGAAATTGGGTGTAGGTACTAAGGTCTTGCTGTGGAAATTCTGGTGAGGTCAAAAGGGTTAGAGAAAATGTAGTTCCTAGACTTTTAGCTTTAGACAAAAAACAAAAGTATTTAGCTATAAATAAAAAACAGTAGCTATGGCACTTAGCTATAAACAAAAAACATAATTGTTTTTCTTTTCAAAAACTTGGTCAAACAGAACAGTAGCTATATGTCATTGATGTTCATTTGCATATTCCATTATTGTTGATTATATCTTTTCATTGAAGTGGCCATGTTATATGCAAATTCCTCAATAGTGTTTGCTCATGTTATATCTTTTCATTGAAGTTGTTCGATTGTGCCCAAGTGGCTTTGTTGTTTCGAGGGAATGATGCTGAGTGGCCTATGTTTTGCGGAACATTGATTCATTTACATTAGGCAAATTTCAGGTTCTCGATTTGTCCACTTTTTAGCAAAGGTCATGCCGAAATTTTCCGTGAATTTCGGCATGACTTGTGCTACAAACTAGGACATATCGAGTGCCCGGGATTTGCCGCACCAGGAAGGAGTTAACATTCCTGCAAAACAATAGTCCTTTTTATGTCATTATTCATTTTATTAGGTCTAGAATTAATTGACTAGATTTAATCATAGGAAACATGGCTAGCAACAATGAAGGACGGGGTTCTGGTGATTGCGACGACGTCTACCGTGCGACAGACCAATATTTTAGCCTTATCAACGATCAACCGATGTTGTTGCTGGGCCCACCGGTGGCATCGGGGACTGAGACCGACACGCAGACCGGTGCTGAGACTGAGACCGGCGTTGAGATTCAGACCGCATCGAGACCGGCCTGAGACCGGTCTTGCCTCGGGAGCGGAGCCGGTGTAGAACCGAAAGCAAAGAGGCAACGAGTTCCTAACAAACTCAGGACTACTAGACTGGTGGTCACGGAGGTGGACGACGGCAATTTTGAGCCAAAGGCGCCCAAGGAAGCGCGCGCGTGCTACGGCAATCAAATATGCTGCATCGTACGGACAACCGCCACCATCAACGATGAGAAACTACAGAAGATAGAAAATATGAGGAGCTCCCTCCTAAAGAAGTTTCACCAGATATTCTTGTTCCCGGGCCGGAATGAGAAGGATTATGAAGATCTAGACGAGGACCCGGCAATGAAGAAGATAAACAAACACGACATGACCAAGTTTAGCGACGCGTTGGCCGCCTGGAAAAATCGAGTGAAAGCAAAGATCAACGACGGGGAACCCTACTCCAAGATTGTAAAGGATAATCCGACAATCACGGAAGAGCAGTTTCAAATATTCAAGGAGGCTTGCGAGGCCGAAGCTACCAAAAAAAAGTCTAAGTACATGAAGGGGCCTAAAAAGAGGAACATTGGGAGCCACCACCTCGGAAGCCGTGGTTACGGTGGAAAGAGGTCCAAATGGGCCAAGGAGGACGCAGAAGCCGCGAAGTCCGGGCATCCTGCACCCCTTTGGCGGATTTCACCGTCCCGCAGGAGCGTGACGCCCCGAGGGCCCAAAGACCGCTGTTGGGACCCAAAGTGAAGAAGGTTCTGAGACAACACCGGTCATTATGGAGTTCATGAGACTGCTGGCAATTTTAGTTTCTGATCAATTCGACTGAACACATTAGTCATATTTGTAAACGATCCTTGTGCCTTTTGCAGAGAGAGCAGCACCGGATTGCGGCCGAAAGCGACTTGCCGTCTGAGGCATTGGCGAGGCCCAAGTGGGACACTCCATTCAACCGGGTGTTGAACATATTGAAACGACAACCGGTGGATACTCGACCGTCGTATGGACGCGGTCACGGTGTCGGAGACGGCGCCACGTGGAAGAAGTACTACCGTGAGACCACAGAGGAGAGAAAGGAAAGACGGAGGTTAACTGAAGAAAACATCGACAAGAAGGTTGAGATTGCGGTTGAGAAGAAATCATCTCATACAGTCGCAACAGCGGTAGCTGCCGCAAAACAGGTGGTTCCAGATTTGTCTACTTCCTTGGTGATGGGCGTTATCACTTGGACAAGGAAAAATCCAGAAAAAAATGCAGAGGACTTTCCCCTTGCTGACTTCTTGGGAGCACCTGCTCCCGCACCGGCTCCCGTGACTCGCCTCAAGACTGCTCCCAGACCGGACGTGTTTCGGGCGGTGCTGCCTTTTGGCTGAGCTCGACGCCCTCACGGTATCTGTCACACCGCCCCCTTCAATATAAATGTATAATCTCCCGTTTTCGTTGCCTTTCGGATGTCTCACGTCGCAGACTTTTCTTTGCAGGCAGCGAAACCCGTGCACCATATTGTACACCATCGGCAACTAGAAGGTGGACGTGGGGAAAGCGGCGATAATGAAGCCGAAGGAACCATTGTTCCATAGCCGGCGATCCCCGAACGTCTTCAAGGTTTCCATGGCGGTGTTGAACCGGGCCACGAGAATTTGCCTCCTCCAACACTACCGGTGGATGACGAGGAGACACCGCGGCTTGGTGATTGTTGCAATGGGTGGGTCTGTTGTAGCCAAAGAGTCCGCCGTTCGAGGCGGCCGGAGCACACCCACGAGCACGCAGCCTCAAAGAAGGTATGAACATCAACACCCCACCTACCCAATTAGCGTCGGGTGTCGGGTTGGGTGATAGCGGACGGGGTAAGGAGGAGGCTCCATTAGTTCTTGATAGCGTTGCCATGGATGAGGATGAGGATGACGATGGCGCTGAAGAGTATGTCTATACTGGCGCCTCCTCAGGGTTTGAGCGTCATGAGTCGGTGCCTGAATTACCGTCTCAACATATTATTGACGACCTTCCGGTAGTAAAGAAGTCTAGGAAGAGAGTGAGGAAAGGCAAAAAAGCTGATCCTATGATCCAGCCTCCTCAGCAGCCTCGGCTTCAGGACCGTATAGATATCCCCGATGCGGATAAATGGCATATCCCCGGTCAACCAATCCTACCTGCAACAGTGCTACGGGCCAGATTCGGCGATCTAAGGAGACTTCATGACGATGTGTTGCGGGTAGAGAAAGGCCTCATCGCCTCGAAAGATCCAGGATACCCACTCTACGTGGTTAACGTTCCGCGGCAAATGTCGTACGTCGACAGCTTCCCTGCGGATAAGTTCTTCCTCTGATTCGATTACATATTCGACATGTTTCACGTGAAGAAGCTGGATTTTATGTTTGTCCGCCTTTATGCCTTGCACATGAACTACATCATTGGGGTTGAGCAGATACGTCATATACGTGTCGCTGACCCATACTACATGCACGAGAGCTTCTTGGGAGTGCATGCGGAAGCGGCGTGAATACGCGAGGGATTACATCATCGATTTCATGCTCGCCAATAAGGACAAGGAGGCGATTCTCGTGCCTTATCATCCCGTGTAAGTCATCCGCTGCTACCCTTCCTTCGATTTCAATAATTCATTTGCACGGTGGAGGCTAATTAATTTGAGGTGTACTTATTTTGCGCAGCGGCGGGAGCGCCGTCCTCATCATCCTCTACCCCCGATTCTCCCACGCTCTTTACTTGGACTCATCGAAGAACATTCGCAAAAAGGATTACACCCACATCAAAGATGTTCTCGACAGTGCTATGTTTTACTACCAAGCAAGGGGTGGAGAGGTTAGGGACAAGAAGAGAAGGGCGGCAGGGGCCGCCTTCACCATAAGACCGACTTGCTGCATACAACAACCGAACGATTCTCTTAATGATGGATTCTATGTCCTACACCACATGCTTTGGAGTATAGACGGGATCACCGTAACCTTCACATGTCACCTAGATCTGGCGATGCCCATATTCTGCAATGGGCAAAGGACATAGGAGATATCGAGGATCATCGACTTCGAGCTGAGTTCTATAACATCCAGCGCGAACTTGCCCAAATCATCATGAAAGAGGTCGTCAGAAAAACAGGGATGTTCTACGGAGAAGGACAAATGTCGCGGGAAGACGTCCGAACATGGATAGCCTCTCAGCGTCTCGACATGAAGCCTTTCACTAAGCTCAGGGACTATCTCCCTCACCTCGATGGATGGCACGGCATGTTGGAGTGATTGTCGATATATGACAATGTGTCTGTTTAGTCCATACTTTCTGTATGACAAAACTTTGAGTTATGCGCAGTGAAACTTTATTTGTGATGTAATTAAACCGTCCTCCTCCTCGACTAGCGAAGATCACTCTAGTTAGGGCATTTTGGGTACGATGAACTTTGTTATTTATGCTTATGATATGTTGTTTCTATTTTGTCAAGTATGTCTCTTTACATTTGCTCAACTATATATGTTGCATATCATCGACTCATGTGACGATGCAGGTGCATAGATCATCGATGGCGAAGAAGTGCTACGCCATGAGTATATATACAATGAGTGGCCGAGTGTCGTGTCCAGTGTTGCCGGTTTCCGGTTTCGAGTGACAGGCAGTAGTTAGTTTAGGTTCACGCTATTGCGAGTGAGGGTTACGATGTCATTTACTCTAAGTGATAGCTCTTCTCTCGTATACCATTGTTTAGATGGATGACGATGTATTTGCAAGTAATCAAGGACTTGTATCGCTATTTTCGAGATGATGACGAGAGACCACTTTGTATTGGATGATGATTATGATGAGACTATTTGTATGTATATGCTATGATTACATTCGTGGTCTCGCAGGCATTTGTATGTGTATCATGATGACATTTCTATGTGCTAAAGATTCTTCTATAAAGCCTGTTCAAATACAAAACAAATATGCCCAAAAAACAAAAAACACATTAAATTAGTAGTAGTGAGTGTATAAAAGTTAGCGGCGGTATACGATAGCGATGAAGCGTTGTTGCAAAGGGCGCTAGAGCTACTAGTAGTAGCGAGCTCCCAAGAATCGTCTTCTTGCTACACTTGTGTAGCGATGGCGCCGGTGACCACGCTGCTCTTGCTATATGTTAGCTGTAGCGCCTTATTAGTAGCGCCCCTCCCCGCGCTACTGATACACCTAAAACCCGCGCTGCTGCTAGCCTTTTCCCTAGTAGTGCTCCGGTGTCTATATAAACTGGAGGGTTTTAGTCCGTAGGACAAGAACAACAATCATAATCATAGGCTAGCTTCTAGGGTTTAGCCTCTACAATCTCGTGGTAGATCAACTCTTGCAATACTCATATCATCAAGATCAATCAAGCAGGAAGTAGGGTATTACCTCCATCGAGAGGGGCCGAACCTGGGTAAACATTGTGTCCCCCGCCTCCTGTTACCATTAGCCTTAGACGCATAGTTTGGGACCCCCTACCCGAGATCCGCCGGTTTTGACACCGACATTGGTGCTTTCATTGAGAGTTCCACTGTGCCATCACTGTAAGGCTTGATGGCTCCTTCAATCATCTGCAACAATGCGATCCAGGGTGAGGTTTTCCTCCCCGGACAGATCTTCGTATTCGGCGGCTTCGCACTGCGGGCTAATTCGCTTGGCCATCTGGAGCAGATCGATAGCTACGCCCCTGGCCATCTGGTCAGGTTTGGAAGCTTGAACTACACCGCCGACATCCGCGGAGACTTGATCTTCGACGGATTCGAGCCCATGACAGGTGCACCAAACAGTCACGAGGAGCATGACCTAGATCTGCCATCGGACGGTGTTCGGGAGATCACACCTGCGGTCGCCCCAGCCCTTAATCCGGAGCAGATCGTGCCATCCGAGGACGGGTGGATGGACCCCACCACGGAGACCGCACACTCAGCGGTGTTAGAGCCGAACACAGACTTCGCCTCCAATGAGGTCTATGTCGTCGGACCCTCGGACTCGTCTCCGGCCATAGGCTCCGAACCGCGTGCATCCGTGCCTATCGAATCTGATTGGGCACTGATCATGGAGTTTACCTCCGCGGATATCTTTCAGCACTCGCCCTTGGGCGACGTGCTAAATTCATTAAGGTCTCTCTCCCTGTCAGGAGACTCTTGGCCGAGCTATGTCCGGCTTGAGTGGGAAGCGGACGACGAAGAAATTCGTTCCCCACCCACCACCCACTTAATAGCCACTGTCGACGACTTAACTGACATGCTTGATTTCGACTCCGAAGACATCGACGGTATGGACGACGATGCAGGAGAAGAACAGGAACCACCGCCCACAGGGCGCTGGACAGCCACCTCATCGTATGATATATACATGGTGGACACCCCCAAATAAGGCGATGGCGATGAGGCAACGAAGGATAACCCCCTTGAGAAGCAATCTAAGCACTGATGTCATAGGCGCCGCTCTAAGCCCCGCCATAGCAAAAATAGCGATACCGGCACAAGAGACAATAGCACTCCGGATGGTGCCGAAGACGAAAACAACCCCGTCCATCCAAGCTTCGAGCAAGCTGGACGGGAGGACGGGCAAGCTAGCCCTAAGAAATAGGCAATGGATGGAGACTCGGAGGATGACATTACATGCCCCTCTTCGAAGACGAGGTGAGCCTTGGCGACAAAGAATTCATCGTTCCTGAGGACCCCGTCGAGCAGGAGCGCTTCAAGCCAGCTTATAGCCACTGCAAAAAGCCTGAAGAAAAAGCAGCAGCAGTTTCAAGCTAATCAAGATCTGCTAACTGATTGATGGACTGAGGTCCTGGCGGCCGAGGAATACTGACTCAAACACCCAACAAAAAGTTACCCAAAGCATAGGTTGCTACCTCAACTCGAGGAGGAGGCATTAAAACCTACACTGCCAGCGCATGATGCGGCTGACCGGCCACCTCGTGGCCGAGACAAAGCAGAGTATCAGCCCGAAGTCCAGCCCGCACCCCGCCACCAAAAAAGCAAAAACACGAAGGCCCGGGGCTCCACACATGACCTGCGAGACAAATTGGAAAACAAAGCAGGACAGTCAAGATTGATCTACAGATCACGGGGGCACGCCCCAACGCGTGACGATGACCGTCACGCCGGATACACTAAAAGCAAATCCGGCCGGGCCAAATACATTAGACCAAACTCATTTGAACTGCTTTGTGATGTAGCCCGGCATAGAGGCGCCACACACCCCCTATGCTTCACTGACGAAGTAATGGATCATGAATTCCCAGAAGGGTTTAAGCCCGTATACTAGCACCAATCCCGGACTTGGAGACAAGAATTGGATACAAGAGATGAACTAGGGTTTGGAGATGAGATGGTGCTGGTGAAGATGTTGATGGAGATTGCCCTCTCCCGATGAGAGGAGTGTTGGTGATGATGATGACGATGATTTCCCCCTCCCGGAGGGAAGTGTCCCCGGCAGAACAGCTCTGCCGGAGCCCTAGATTGGTTCCGCCAAGGTTCCGCCTCGTGGCAGTGGAGTCTCGGCCCCGAAGGTTGCTTCTTTTTCTCGACGAAAGACTTCATATAGGAGAAGATGGGCGTCGGAGAGCCACCGGGGGCCCATGAGGTAGGGGGCGTGCCCTAGGCGCCCCCATCCTCGTGAGCGGTGTGGGCCCCGGCTTTCATCTTTAATGACGATTTTTCTTTATTTATTTTAAGATATTCCGTGGAGTTTCAGGACTTTTGGAGTTGTGCGAGAATAGGTCTACAATATTTGCTCCTTTTCCACCCTGCATTCCAAATGCCGGCATTCTCCCTCTTCATGTAAACCTTGTAAAATAAAAGAGAATAGCCATAAGTATTGTGACATAACGTGAAATAACAGCCCATAATGCGATAAATATTGATATACAAGCATGATGCAAAATGGACGTATCAACTCCCCCAAGCTTAGACCTCGCTTGTCCTCAAGGGTAATGTCAACAATAATAATTCATGCTCCCCTACATCCAATTAGATATATATATCATGTTCTTTCCAACATGCTGGGCTTGCCAAAGGATAAAATGAAAAAGGAAAGGTGAAGATCACCGTGACTCTTGCATAAGGTAGAGGATAATAATAAAAGATAGGCCCTTCGCAGAGGGAAACACAGGTTGTCATGCACTTTTATGGTTGGATGCACAAAATCTCAATGCGAAAGAACGTCACTTTATATTGCCCCTTGTGATATGAACCTTTATTATGCAGTCCGTCACTTTTATTACTTCCACATCACAACATCGTATAAAGTTTATTTCTCCCACACCAATCAATCATACATGTTTAGAGCAATTTTTATTGCTCTACACCGATGACAACTTACTTGAAGGATCTTACTCAATCCATAGGTAGATATGGTGGACTCTCATGGCAAAACTGGTTTATGGGTTTTGGAAGCACAAGTAGTATCTCTACTTGGTGCTGAGAATTTGGCTAGCATGAGGGAAAAGGCAAGCTCAACATGTTAGAGGATCCATGACAACATACTTTATCTCAGATATAAGAAAACATAACTCATCATGTTGTCTTCCTTGTCCAACATCAACTCTTTAGCATGTTATATTTTAATGAGTGCTCCCAATCATAAAAGATGTCAATGATAATATATCTATATGTGAAACCTCTCTTTCCTTATTACTTCCTATTAATTGCAACGATGACCAAAGCTACGTTTGCAAACGCCCAACAACTTTTAATCATCATACTCTTTCTATGTGAAGTCATTACTCTCAATAAGATCAATATGAACTCTTTGTTTCTTTTTATTCTTTTTCTTCTTTCTTTTTTTTATTCACCCAAGATCATGGAAAAATAATCAAGCCCTTGACTCAACACTAATCTTTATTTTATATATATATATATATATATATATATATATATATATATATATATATATAGCTCACGGACTTCGATTACATAGAGAGATCATAAAGCAAAACTCAAAACTAGATCATGCCATGACTTTATTCTACTAAATCAAGATACTACTAAAAGGATCGAACTAAGAAAAACGGTAAAGGTAGGAGTTGTGATTGTGATACGATACCGGGGCACCTCCCCCAAGCTTAGCAGTTGCCAAGGGGAGTGCCCATACCCATGTGAGTATGTATCCTTCTTTGGGGTTGGTGAAATATTCTTGGCGATGATGCCCTTTAGGATACGATTCTCCTCCTCAAGATTATTGACTTGCTGCTTGAGGTCCATTATTTCCTTGTGAAGCTTTCTCAGAATCGCTAAGGCTCCTTGCACCCAAGGGTGTTGCATAGCTCTTGGAGAACAAGTGACACTCCTCTTCATATTTTCATAAGAAAGAAATCTAACATTGAAAGGGATAACCGAGTTTGGAATAGCTGAGCTCTGCAGTTCCCCCATCGCGAACCCAGCTCGGAAGCGAGAAGTGACTTCTTGATCCTCCATGGCATCTACTCTCATCAAGTCAGCCTCCATCTCCTCCTCCGTTGCTGGCCCAAAGGGGCCAGCTTCGCTGTTTGCCCTTGGTTCCGGTGCCGGATTAGATACCCGGCTCTCCCCGACTGACTCTTGAGAAGACATCTTGCTCTAATCTGCAAAGCTGAACAGCTCAAAACAAAACAGAGGATATTTACGTGATACGGAGTCAAAACCTTCGGAGAATATATAATGAATTTTTATCGACCAAAATACGTATCGTGCAAGAAAACGGAGTCCGGAGGGCACACGGGGTGCTCACGAGGTAGGGGGGCGCGCCCAGGGGGGTAGGGCGCACCCACCACCCTCGTGGGGCCCTCGTGTCCTTCCTGGACTGCTACTTATTTTTCTATTTTTCTAAATATTCCAAAACAGAGAAATATTGCCTTAGAAATTGTTTTGGAGTCGGTTTACTTACCGTACCACATACCTACTCCTTTTCGGAGTCTGAAACATTCTGGGAAGTGTCCCTTATGTATTCCTCCGGGGTTACGGTTTCAATAATATTGGTTTCAACATTTATGGGATTACCTGAGATATAATGTTTGATTCTTTGACAGTTTACCACCTTCGGATTTGTACCTTCGAAGTTGTTGATTTTTATGGCACCGGAACGATAGACCTCCTCGATAACGTACGGACCTTCCCATTTAGAGAGAAGTTTTCCTGCAAAAAATCTTAAACGAGAGTTGTATAGCAATACATAATCACCTACATTAAACTCACGCTTTTGTATCCTTTTGTCATGCCATCTTTTAACTTTTTCTTTAAACAACTTAGCATTTTCATAAGCTTGGGTTCTCCATTCATCAAGTGAGCTAATATCAAATAACCTTTTCTCACCAAAGAAGTTTGAAATCATAGTTGAGCTCTTTAATAGCCCAATATGCCTTATGTTCTAGTTCGAGAGGTAAGTGACATGCTTTTCCATAAACCATTTTATACGGAGACATACCCATAGGATTCTTATATGCAGTTCTATATGCCCATAATGCATCATCAAGTTTCTTGGACCAATTCTTTCTAGACCTATTAACAGTCTTTTGCAAAATTAATTTGAGCTCTCTATTGCTCAATTCTACTTGACCACTAGATCATGGGTGATAAGGAGACACAATTCTATGATTAACGTCATATTTTGCAAGTATTTTACGGAAAGCACCATGAATAAAAAGTGAACCACCATCTGTCATTAAATATCTAGGGACTCCAAACCTCGGAAAAATAATTTCCTTAAGCATTTTAATAGAAGTGTTATGATCAGCACTACTAGTTGGAATAGCTTCTCGCCCACTTAGTAACGTAATCAACAAAGAACCAAAATATGTGTATATCCATTAGAGGCGTGAAAAGGTCCCATATAATAAAAGCCCCAAACATCAAATGGTTCAATAACAAGTGAATAATTCATAGGCATTTCTTGACGTCTACTAATATTAACAATTCTTTGACATTCATCGCAAGACAAAACAAACTTACGGGCATCCTTGAAGAGAGTAGGCCAATAAAAACCGGATTA
This sequence comes from Aegilops bicornis, assembly GCA_021605145.1. Taxonomy (NCBI): domain Eukaryota; kingdom Viridiplantae; phylum Streptophyta; class Magnoliopsida; order Poales; family Poaceae; genus Aegilops; species Aegilops bicornis. Next base: position 561,159,259 of record CM038669.1, read on the forward strand.
CAATACCTTATGTGCGGTTCTATCTCCAGTGGTGTCCTCCATAAGCCTCGGAGTGGCACTTGCGTGAGGATCTGCTCCTGTTCATGCTCGGTACACAACATCTAATAACACCATCTACTCCTTCTTTATAAAGATGTGGGTCATCCCAAAAGTAATGTCGCAAATCATAGAAAAACTTTTTCTTTTGTTGGTATGTGAAGCTAGGTGGTATAAATTTAGCAACAATATAATTACCATAATCAGCATACCATGGAGTGCTACAAGAAGTGCTTATGACATTTAATTGTTCATCGGGAAAGCTATCATCAATAGCTAGTGGGTCATCAAGAACATTCTCTAACCTAGATAAGTTATCTGCAACGGGGTTCTCAGCTCCTTTTCTATCAACAATATGCAAATCAAATTCTTGCAGCAAGAGAACCCATCTAATAAGTCTAGGTTTTGCATCTTTCTTTTCCATAAGATATTTAATAGCAGCATGATTAGTGTGAATAGTTACTTTAGAATCAACAATATAGGGTCTGAATTTATCACAAGCAAATACAATCGCTAAAAGTTCCTTTTCGGTAGTAGCATAATTTCTTTGAGCATTGTCTAGAGTCTTACTAGCATAATGGATAACATTTAATTTCTTATCAACTCTTTGCCCTAGAACAGCACCTACAGCATAATCACTAGCATCACAAATAATTTCAAAAGGGTAAATTCCAATCAGGTGGCTGAACAACGGGTGCAGAGACTAATGCTTTCTTAAGTATTTCAAATGCTTATACACAATCATCATCAAAGACAAATGGTACATCTTTTTGTAATAAATTAGTCAGAGGCCGAGAAATTTTTGAGAAGTCCTTAATGAACCTCCTATAAAATCCGGCGTGACCAAGGAAACTTCTTATACCTTTGATGTCATTGGGACATGGCATCTTTTCAATAGCATCATCCTTGGCTTTATCAACTTCTATACCTCTTTCATAATCTTTGTGACCCTAGACAATACATTCATTAACCATAAAGTGGCACTTTTCCCAATTCAAGACAAGATTAGTTTCTTCACATCTACGCAAAACTTCGATCAAGATTGCTCAAGCAATCATCAAAAGAGGAACCATAGACGGAAAAATCGTCCATGAAAACCTCACAAATTTTTTCACAAAAATCAGAGAATATAGCCATCATGCATCTTTGAAAGGTAGCAGGTGCATTACATAAAACAAAAGGCATACGTCTATAAGCAAAAGTACCAAAAGGGCAAGTAAAAGTAGTCTTTGATTGATCTTTAGTCGACACGTGTATTTGAGAGAAACCGAATAACCATCTAGAAAGCAATAATGTGTATGTTTGCATAATCTTTCTAGCATTTGATCAATAAAAGGTAAGGGGTAATGATCTTTCTTAGTAGCTTTATTTAATTCGTGGAAATCAATTACCATCCTATAACCTGTGATAATTCTTTGCGGGATCAATTCATCTTTATCATTAGGGACAACAGTAATACCTCCCTTCTTAGGGACACAATGGACAGGACTTATGATACGTCTCCGTCGTATCTACTTTTCCAAACACTTTTGCCCTTGTTTTGGACTCTAACTTGTATGATTTGAATGGAACTAACCCGGATCGATTTGTTTTCGCAGAATTGCCATGATGTTGTTTTTGTGCGAGAAAATAAAAGTTCTCGGAATGACACGAAACTCCACGGAATATCTTAGAATAAATAATAAAAATCCTCGCCAAAGATGAAGACCAGGGGCCCACACTGTCCACGAGGGTGAGGCGCCCCCTCGGGCGCCCCCTACCTCGTGGGCCCCCTGGAGCCCCTCAGACGCCAACTCCAACTCCATATATTGGCTTTCGGGGAGAAAAAAATCAGAGAGAAGAAATCATCACGTTTTACGATACGGAGCCGCCGCCAAGCTCTAATCTCTCTTGGGAGGGCTGATCTGGAGTCCGCTCGGGCTCAGGAGAGGGGTTTTCGCCGTCGTCATCATCAACCATCCTCCATCACCAATTTCATGATGCTCACCGCCGTACGTGAGTAATTCCATCGTAGGCTTGCTGGACGGTGATGGGTTGGATGAGATTTATCATGTAATCGAGTTAGTTTTGTTAGGGTTTGATCCCTAGTATCCATTATGTTCGAGATTGATGTTGCTATGACTTTGCTATGCTTAATGCTTGTCACTAGGGCCCGAAAGTGCCATGATTTCAGATCTGAACCTATTATGTTTTCACGAATATATGTGAGTTCTTGATCCTATCTTGCAAGTCTATAGTCACCTACTATGTGTTATGATCCGCAACCCCAAGTGACAATAATCGGGACCACTCCGGTGATGACCATAGTTTGAGGAGTTCATGTATTCACTATGTGCTAATGCTTTGTTCCGGTTCTCTATTAAAAGGAGGCCTTAATATCCCTTAGTTTCCAATAGGACCCCGCTGCCACGGGAGGGTAGGACAAAAGATGTCATGCAAGTTTTTTTCCATAAGCACGTATGACTATATACGGAATACATGCCTACATTACATTAATGAATTGGAACTAGTTCTGTGTCACCCTATGTTATGACTGTTACATGACGAACCACATCCGGCATAATTATCCATCATTGATCCGGTGCCTACAAGCTTTCCATATACTGGTTTACGCTTATTTACTTTTCCGTTGCTACTGTTACAATCACTACAAAATACCAAAAACATTACTTTACTGTCTTTACTTTTGTTACCGTTACCACCACTATCATATTACTTTGCTACTAAACACTTTGCTGCAGATACTAAGTTTCCAGGTGTGGTTGAATTGACAACTCAGCTGCTAATACTTGAGAATATTCTTTGGCTCCCCTTGTGTCGAATCAATAAATTTGGGTTGAATACTCTACCCTCGAAAACTATTGCGATCCCCTATACTTGTGGGTTATCAAGACCTTTTTCCGGCGCCGTTTGGGAGCATAGCTCTATTCTTTGAGTCACTTGGGATTTATATCTGCTGGACACTATGAAGAACTTGAAAGACGCTAAGACAACAATTTATCCCTCAACTACGAGGGAGGTAAGGAACGCCATCTAGCTCGCACTTGATTCACCTTTCTCGTTATGAGTAAGCTAGCGACACCTAAACCTCGCTTACGCTATTCGTTCCGATATGCCGCATGTTATTTATGATGCCACTTCTGCTATGCATGATACTTATGATGAAACTACTTCTATGCTTGATACTACTGTGCCCCTTGGTGAATTTCTTGATGAGCAAATTGCTAGGTCTAGAGGAAGAGAAATTATTGAATCTGAATACGATGATGAGAGTGATGATGAAAATATGTCTGCTATTCCTGAGGGTTATCTTTTTGATATGGAATCGTCTGCAGCTATTTTTGCTTGTAAAGATAGATATGAACTTAAGAGGCTGCTAGTTAAATGGAACAAAGAATCTCTTAGAGACAGAATGAAACCCGACCCTGCTTTTGCTACTTCACCTATTTGTGTTCCAGATAAGGATTATTATGAGTTCTCTGTTGATCCTGATATAATTACTTTGGTTGAATCTGATCCTTTTTATGGCTATGAATCTGAAACTGTTGTGGCACATCTTACTAAGTCAAAAGATATAGCTGCCATGTTCATTAATGATGAGAGATCGCGCTACCTTTATATACTCAAAATATTTCCGTTCTCATTAAAGGGTGATGCTAAGATATGGTTTAATTCTCTTGATCTTGGTTGTGTGCGTAGTCCCCAGGATATGATTTATTACCTTTCTGCTAAATATTTCCCTGCTCATAAGAAACAAGCTGCTCTGAGGGAAATATACAACTTCGTGCAAATTGAAGAAGAGAGTCTCCCACAAGCTTGGGGGAGGCTTCTCAAGTTACTTAATGCTTTGCCTGATCATCCTCTTAAGAAACCTGAAATACTTGATATCTTTTATAATGGACTAACCGATGCTTCCAGAGATTACCTGGATAGTTGTGATGGTTCTCTTTTTAGGGAAAGAACACCAGATGAAGCTGAAATTCTATTGAATAATATGTTGACAAATGAAAATAATTGGGCACCTCCTGAGCCAGCTCCAGAGCCAATTACCGAGCCTATTCCTAAACCAACTCCAAAGAAGAGAGGTGTTCTATTTCTCAGTCCTGAAGATATGCAAGAGGCAAAGAGATCTATGAAAGAAAAAGGTATTAAAGCTGAATATGTTAAGAATTTACCTCCTATTGAAGAAATACATGGTCTTAATTTACCGCATGTTGAAGAAGTATATGATGTCAATCCTTTGTTCACTGAAGAACCTCCTGATCCCGATACCCCGACACATGTAGTAAAGGTAAATTCTGTATACATATATGATAAAGCTGAGGTACCTCCTACTAAAATTGCTAGTCAGTGCTTGGATGAGTTTGATAACTTTATGTATAAGCAAGATGACTTTAATGCTTATTTTGGTAGACAATTAAAACAAGATGCTTATATGATTAAACGCTTGGGTGATTATATGGCTAATATTAGAGGTGAACTTAAACTTGTTAGCAAACATGCTTCTATAGTTACCACTCAAGTAGAACAAGTACTTAAAGCTCAAAAGGAAGTGCTTGATGAAATGAATAGTAAGAAAAATGATTATGCTGTTAGAGTGGCTACTAGAATTGGTAGAATGACTCAGGAACCTTTGTATCCTGAAGGCCAACCTAAGAGAATTGAGCAAGATTCTCAGAGAAATAATATTGATGTTCCTAGTTCTTCTAAAAGGAAGAAAAAGAAAAATGATAGAACTTTGCAAACTTCTAGTGAACCTATTGCTGAACCACCTGAGAATCCAAATGATATCTCTATGTCCGATCTTTGAAACACAACGGTAATGAACATGAACCTAGTGAAAATGTTAATGATGATGTTCATGATGATGCTCAACCTAGTAATGATAATGACGTAGAAGTTGAACCTGCTGTTGATCATGATAACCCACAATCAAAGAATCAACGTTATGATAAGAGAGATTTTGTTGCTAGGAAACATGGTAAAGAAAGGGAACCATGGGTTCAGAAACCCATGCCTTTTCCTCCCAAACCATCCAAGAAGAAGGACGATAAGGATTTTGAGCGCTTTGCTGAATGATTAGACCTATCTTTTATGCGTGTCACGATTGGTGATGTGCTCAAAACAAATCCTTATGCTAAGTATATGAAAGATATTATTACAAATAAAAGAAAGATATCGGAAGCTGAAATTTCCACCATGCTTGCTAATTATACTTTTAAGGGTGGAATACCAAAGAAACTTGGAGATCCAGGAGTACCTACTATACCATGCTCCATTAAGAGAAATTATGTTAAAACTGCTTTATGTGATCTTGGAGCCGGTGTTAGTGTTATGCCTCTCTCTTTATATCGTAGACTTGACTTGAATAAGTTGACACCTACTGAAATATCTTTGCAAATGGCTGATAAATCAACTGCTATACATTGCCGGTATTTGTGAGGATGTGCCTGTTGTGGTTGCAAACGTTACTATTTTAATGGACTTTGTTATTCTTGATATTCCCGAGGATGATAGTATGTCTATTATTCTTGGAAGACCTTTTCTTAACACTGCAGGGGCTCTTATTGATTGCAACAAAGGCAATGTCACTTTTCATGTTAATGGTAATGAGCGTACGGTTCACTTTCCGAGGAAACAACCTCAAGTTTATAGTGTCAACTCTATTGGAAAAATTCCATCGATTATATTTGGAAGTTTCGAATTTCCTCTCCCTATTGTCAAGAAGAAATATGATATACTTATTATAGGGGATGTGCATATCCCCGTTGAGGTAACTTAGTGTTATTCGAAATTTCTCCGGTTCCATGTTATTCGGAATGAGTTTGTTAACAAGACTTGATCAACCTTGTTAGTGGATTCCTTTTGATGAGCATGAGATGGATGAAACTAGAAGCACAACCCTCTGTACCCTATTTATATTTTCTGTTATTTGGTAGAAATAAAGTAAAATAGTATTTTTCTACGTCTCTGATTTATCCGTGCAATATAAAAATATCCGAAAATAAAAGTCCTCAGAATGCCATGCCAATTTAATATGATTTTTTCGGAATATTTGAGGATTTACTATGCAAAATTTATCATGGGGAGCTGCCACACAGCCACGAGGGTGGAGGGCGCCCCTCGCCTCGTGGGCCCATGGTGGCCCTCCTCCACTTATCCCTGCACCCATCCTCTTCCTCTGCTTCACACAAACCCGAAAAACCAACTCAAGCACGAGTTCCAGCCACTTTTGCTGCAATTTTCGATCTCCTTGCTCAAGGCACCTCTCGCAAAACTGCTTGGGGAGATTGTTCCTTGGTATGTGACTCCTCCATTGGTCCAATTAGTTTTTGTTCTAGTTCTTTATTCTTTGCAAATTTGTGCTGCATAGGTGACCATGTTCTTGAGCTTGCATGTCAAATTTATATGGTTCCAAGTAGTTCTAATGCTTGATATAGGCTCTAGGCACTTGTAGGAGTAGTTGCTATCAATTTTATTGAAGTTGGTTCACTTTTGTTTGAAGTTACTAAAAATTTCAGAAATTTTTCAAAGGAAACAATATGTTTAGGAAGATGTTCCAAGGTGGTTCTTCAAGGAAGCAAGGTCCCAGGCTTGCAATGCGTGATGCTGACGAGGAACCACCAAGAGACGCCCTTGTAAGGCCCTGTGAATGGCCTTCGGAAAATTTTATGAATCAAGCGGGAATCAAAGAAGAATTTAGCGCATATTTGCGCAATGCCGGTCTTGAGGACTTTGAAGCTGACAAATGCCCCCAGTATCATGATCTCACAAGTTCATTTGTGAGGAGGTTTGAGTTTTCATCTTCGCGTAATTCTCCTTCAGTCATGTTTGACCTTTATGACAAATCCTATACCATGGACTTAGAGGATTTCACTTTTGCTTGCAAACTTCCATCTTGGGGTAGTGTCAGGGATCCCCCTAAATCTGAATATAGAGACTTTCTTTCTAGAATAACTGTGGGGGAATCTAGGGATATAACACAAGCCACTATAGGGAGCATTCACTTTCCTGCTATACATTATTTTGCTCTCTTCATAGGTAGATGCATAAATGCTAAGGATGAAGCATGTCCCATGTGTGTCCCTGATCTCAGCATTCTCAGAAGTGATGTTTTAGGAGACCAATCTTATCATATGGGAGCCATTGTAGCTCGTAGGTTGCATCATAATAGACACAACGGAGCTTTCTTTGGAGGAATTTTTGCAACCCGCTTAGCTAATTTTCTTGAGATAGACATTCGCGAGGGTGATATGGAGTTACCCCCTACTTATTTAGATTTTGATTCTATGGTTTCCCACCAATTTGTTGAGAGGACTGAACCACCTCTCCAAAGATCGACTAATCTTTAACAAACGGCATGTTGTCCATATTACTCTTCCTGCTCCTGCCTTCTTTGATTCTCGAGACAAAAGGAAGATATGTTATTACCAGAGGAGGCAGATGAGTACGAGAGAAGAGCAGAGGCGGCTCGACCCCACGCCGCAGCTGCAGCTCGAGAAGCGATAGTCATTGCACACAAGACGACCCGGCTACACCTACGGGTATCCGCCAGGCCATCCCTGGCAATAGACCAACTTAGGCCAAAAGCCTAAGCTTGGGGGAGTACGTATTTCTCACCGACATTACATTTACGTTCACACACACTCATTGCTATATGTCGGTGCTCATACTCTTTCACTGTAATATCCATGCTAGTTTATTTTCTTTTTCCTGCTTTCTTCTTGTGTGTCTGTTAAACCTTAAGAAAAAACCAAAAAAAATTAGTAGTAGTTTATTTCTTTGCTGTAGTAATTAAAAAGAAAACCCAAAAATATTTCTCGTTCTTCTTTTGCTTGTTGGGAGCTTTCCCGTGTAAATAGTTTTTATTTCTTTTCTTTTCTTTGGGGGTCGAGGAGAAGACCATGATTAAATTGTTGAAGTGGCTCTTATATGCATCATTGTTGATTTAACCAAGAGTCCATATTGCCTTGTCTTCTCCTGTTTATTAAATGCTTGCAGATTCCAGCTTAGTCCAATGCACATGCACTCTTATTATTATTCACACTGTTCGGTCGTGCAAGTGAAAGGCAATTATGATGTTATATGATGGACTGACTGAGATGGGAAAAGCTGGTATGAACTCGACCTCTCTTGTTTTTGTAAATATGATGAGTTCATCGTTCTTGATTCAGCTTATTATGAATAAACATGTTTGCAATGACAATTAGAGATGATAGTTGCTCGTTCCATGCTTGATTAGCTTTGAGTTATAATGGTTTACCTAGCGTGCCAACATGCTATTAAAATGGTTGTGATGTGGTATGATGGGGTGGTATCCTCCTTTGAATGATTTAAGTGACTTGACTTGGCACATGTTCACGCATGTAGTTGAAACAAATCAACATAGCCTTCACGATATTTATGTTCATGGTGGATTATATCCTACTCATGCTTGTATTCAATGTTTATTAATTTTAATGCATGTTCATGACTGTTGTCGCTCTCTAGTTGGTCGCTTCCAGGTCTTTTGCTAGCCTTCACTTGTACTAAGCGGGAATATTGCTTATGCATCCAATCCCTTAAACCCCAAAGTTATTCCATATGAGTCCACCATACCTTCCTATATGTGGTATCTACCTGTCGTTCCAAGTAAATTTGTATGTGCCAAACTCTAAACCTTCAAATAATCATTACATTTTGCATGCTCGAATAGCTCATATATCAACTGGGGCTGCCCTTATCTTCCGTGTTAGGCGGGTTATTCTCAAGAGGAGTGGACTCCGCTCCTCACTCACGAGAAAATGGCTGGTCACCGGGATGCCCAGTCCCATGATTTATGCAAACTAAATCAAAATAATTGCAAACAAAACTCCCCCTGGGACCCGTTGAATGTTGGAGGCACTCGTTGTTTCGAGCAAGCCATGGATTTATGCTTGTGGAGGAGGGGGAGTATAAACTTTACCATTATGTTTGGGAACCGCCTATAATTTGTTTAGCATGGAAGATATCGTCATCTCTTAGTTATGTTGACAATGAAAGTATGCCGCTCAAAATATAATTTATCTCTATTTCAAAATCGAGCTCTAGCACCTCTACAAATCCATGCTTCCCTCTGCGAAGGGCCTATCTATTTACTTTCATGTTGAGTCATCACCCTCTTATTAAAAAAAACACCCGCTGGAGAGCACACTGTCATTTGCATTCATTACTATTGGTTTATATTGGGTATGACTTGATTGGATCTCTTTTACCATGAATTACAATGTCTAGTTAGTCCTTGATCTTTGAAGGTGCTCTGCATTTATGTTTTGCGGTCTCAGAAAGGGCTAGTGAGATACCATCTTGTTATATCATGTTATGATTATTTTGAGAAAGTGTTGTCATCCGAGATTTATTATTATGGCTTGCTAGCTGATTATGTTATTGGTATGAGTAAACTTGAGACCTGAGAATTATTGCAAATGTGGTTAGTTATGATCATTGCTGAAAACCTGAATGCTGGCTTGACATAGATACAACAACAAGAGCAAACAGAGTTTGTAAAAGTTTTTCTTTTCTCTTTCAGTTTGTCAACTGAATTTCTTGAGGACAAGCAAGGGTTGAAGCTTGGGGGAGCTGATACGTCTCCGTCGTATCTACTTTTACAAACACTTTTGCCCTTGTTTTGGACTCTAACTTGTATGATTTGAATGGAACTAACCGGACCGACGTTGTTTTCAGCAGAACTGCCATGATGTTGTTTTTGTGCAGAAAATAAAAGTTCTCGGAATGACCTGAAACTCCACGGAATATCTTAGAATAAATAATAAAAAATCCTCGCCAAAGATGAAGACCAGGGGGCCCACACCCTGTCCACGTGGGTGGGGGGCGCCCCCCCCCCCCCTCCTGGGCGCGCCCCCCTACCTCGTGGGCCCCCTGGAGACCCTCCGACGCCAACTCCAACTCCATATATTGGCTTTCGGGGAGAAAAAAATCAGAGAGAAGAAATCATCGCGTTTTACGATACGGAGCCGCCAAGCCCTAATCTCTTTCGGGAGGGCTGATCTGGAGTCCGCTCGGGACTCGGAGAGGGGATTCGTCGCCGTCGTCATCATCAACCATCCTCCATCACCAATTTCATGATGCTCACCGCCGATGCGTGAGTAATTTCATCGTAGGCTTGCTGGGCGGTGATGGGTTGGATGAGATTTATCATGTAATCGAGTTAGTTTTGTTAGGGTTTGATCCCTAGTATCCATTATGTTCTAAGATTGATGTTGCTATGACTTTGCTATGCTTAATGCTTGTCACTAGGGCCCGAGTGCCATGATTTCAGATCTGAACCTATTATGTTTTCATGAATATATGTGAGTTCTTGATCCTATCTTGCAAGTCTATAGTCACCTACTATGTGTTATGATCCGGCAACCCCGAAGTTACAATAATCGGGACCACTCCTGGTGATGACCATAGTTTGAGGAGTTCATGTATTCACTATGTGCTAATGCTTTGTTCGGTTCTCTATTAAAAGGAGGCCTTAATATCCCTTAGTTTCCAATAGGACCCGCTGCCACGGGAGGGTAGGACAAAAGATGGCATGCAAGTTCTTTTCCATAAGCACGTATGACTATATACGGAATACATGCCTACATTACATTGATGAATTGGAGCTAGTTACATGTCACCCTATGTTATGACTGTTACATGACGAACCACATCCGCATAATTATCCATCATTGATCCGGTGCCTCTGAGCTTTCCATATACTTGTTTACGCTTATTTACTTTTCCGTTTACTCTTGTTACAATCACTACAAAATACCAAAAACATTACTTTTGTTGTCTTTACTTTTGTTACCGTTACCACCACTATCATATTACTTTGCTACTAAACACTTTGCTGCAGATACTAAGTTTCCGGTGTGGTTGAATTGACAACTCAGCTGCTAATACTTGAGAATATTCTTTGGCTCCCCTTGTGTCGAATCAATAAATTTGGGTTGAATACTCTACCCTCGAAAACTGTTGCGATCCCCTATACTTGTGGGTTATCAACTTACCCACTGACTATCAGCAACGGGATAAATTATGCATGCCTCCAGAAGCTTGAGTATTTCTTTTCATACCACTTCTTTCATTTTAGGATTCAAATGTTGTTGAGGATCACGAACTGGTTTGGCATCCGCTTCCAAATTTATTTTATGTTGACATAGAGTGGGACTAATGCCCTTAAGATCATCAAGAGTAAATCCAATAGCGGCACGGTGCTTCTTCAGAGTTTTCAATAATCTTTCTTCTTCATGCTCTAAAAGGTTAGCACTAATAATAACATGATATATTTTCTTTTCATCAAGATAAGCATATTTAATATTATCAGGCAACGGTTTAAGCTCAAACACGGGATCACCCTTGGGTGGAGGAGGATCCCCTAGGATTTCAACAGGCAATTGTGTTGCAGAATAGGTTCCTGTTTAAATAATACTTCATCTATTTCCCTTCTCTCATTCATAAACATATCATTTTCATGGTCTAGCAAATATTGTTCTAAAGGATCACTAGGAGGTACGGCAATAGAAGCAAGACCAATAATTTCATCCTCACTAGCCAATTCTTCCTCACGATGTTGTTTACTATCAGGACCCCGATTCCAAGTCACATCGATCTAGCCGGTAACACCTCATATCACTTTGCGGCCTCACGCACGGTATTCCCACGGGAGTCGCCTTACCATGGCCCGGGACCGTTTGCGCCTTTTGGCTCACGTATATGATAGTGTCGCTAGCATCCATATGACAGAGAACCCGGGCCGACATGGCTAGTCATGAACCCAACGCGGCACTAACCCATGGGGACAGGCATACATGAATCAGATCGAGCATGTCGGTCAGCAGCATGTGAATCCGGGCTGTAGCACTGCGCTAACAGGACTCCAGGAACCCGGGCTGTAGCAGGCTAGGCAGGACTCCGGATATCACCGCGTGACATTTCCCCGAAGGGACATACACAGGAACGAAGTGAATCACATGCCGGCCATTCAAGTGTCCAAAGCAGTAGTGCTGGGCTAGCAGGACTCCGGTGAACCGGGCTGTAGCGGACTACTATCGCTTAGGAAGCACTAGACTACATTTCCCCATATGAGAGGCTGCCAAGGATAAACAACTAGTTTGTCGGATCCCACTCATACCAAGCATTTCAATCATACACACAATATGCCCGATATGAGTACATACAACATGGCATCACAACAAAACTCTACAACTCAAAGTACTTTATTTAAGAGGCTCAGGAGCCATACATAACATATCCATACAGATAGGGGTCACAAGACCCAACACTCAAGTCATACAAACATACAAGCACATGCGGAAGCAAACTAGTCTCGAGTACAAACTCTAAAAGAAAGAAAGCTTGATGAAGCCCTTCTATCTACAAAGTGGCCTTTCACAAGCCTTGGATCACCACACAGGTGGCTAGTCACTCGTCAACGTCGAGGTCTACGTAGAACCCATCGGAGGGGTTGGTGTTGTCGTCTGAAAACATTAATTAAGCAAACATGAGTATGGGGTACTCAGCAAGTCTTACAACAGGAACCTATTATACATGCACATTCTCAAGAAGGTAGTGGAGTTATTGCAGCAAGCCAGCTTTGACTCTTGGCTAAGCTATCCTACGTGACACCACTTGAAAAGCATTTGTCGCACGCGAGTCCACTACTCCCCAACACAATAATCCACCGAGGATCCTCTCTCGTCAACCTACGAGAGGGCCATCCGCGGTACTCACACTTATCTTGAGGCTTTTAGTAGTATCCATTTACTTGTCTATGAACTGTATAGGTGACCAAGTAGTCCTTATCATGACGCGGCTATTCGAATAGTTTTAGACCCTGCAGGGGTGTACTTATTTGCACACGCTCTCACCACTTATCGCTGCTACACGACGTGTACTCGGCAACCTTCAAGCGGAAGCCCAGCGAGGGTGTCGGCCACGGCCTGACTAAACACATGAGTCCCTAGTCCAGGTTTATCGCCTATTCGGGTTCCATCCGCAGGGAGTTCGGCCGAGGTTTCCACTAATGGCCCCGAATGATGTGAGCAGGGTTCCCGAGACACCAAACGGGCGAATCGGTACACCGTGCCACATGCCTACCACAACACAACCCACCCCTAAGGTCAGCGTTGCGTGCGGCCCCCAGCATGCTACAAACACCAGAAACTACTTGCAACTCCCGGACAGAGGACAAGAGTGGTTAATAAGCCAAGAGGGTCAATTAAGGATCCCAATGCATGGTAGTAGCTGAATCTTAAATCACACACACAGATCTCAGTGCTTAAGGACGGCTTCAATGAAACAACCCACCATGTACTCCTACATGGCCTCTCATCGATACCTTTTCCAAATCGTGTTCAACACTTTCACTCTCGAACCCGACACAACCTTTCACTCCAGTTCATCTTCCCGATGAGCCAGACTGACACAACTCTAAGCATAGCAAGCATAGCATGGTAGGAATCACAAACATGGCTCAATCAACTCCTACACATACTAGTGGGTTTCATCTAGTTCTGTGGCAATGACAGGTCATGCAAACGAAGTGGGTTCAACTACATAGCAGACAACACTTTGAATCGCGTTGTCTTAATGCAGTAAACAAGAGCAGAAGCGAGAACATGGGTTTGTATCGGAATGATCAATGGGTTGCTTGCATGATGTAGTGGTAGTAGGATACTGCCCTTCAGACGGATATTCGGGGTTATCCTCGGAGGCAGAACCTATGACGAAAGACACACCGAACATAAACAACACGTGACAATATGCAACAATATGATGCATGCTATGACATGGCAATATGCATGTGTGTTGGCCTAATGCAAGCTAGGACAGAAAGGAATGAACTCATTTGAACCAAAGATTCAAATGTTAGCTCATTTGACATAGCCATAAAAGTGCATTATCTTATTTTGATTAAACAGCAAGGTTAAATTGTTCTGACATGCATGAAACCATTACCAATGGATAGACTGAATTTTTCTGATCAAAATTCATATATAAATCTTTGCATTTGGAGTTACAGATTAATTTCTATGAATTTTTGAAGTTTGCAACAATTTACGGAATTTCCTATATAAAAATAAATCCGTAAATTAGTTATTGCGTCAAGAAGGCGTCGAGGTGACGCTGGGGTCAACGGGGGCGTCCAGGTCAACCTGACCAATGGGTCCTGCATGTCAGTGGCTAGTTAGACTAACTACTTTTAATTAAACCTAAACTAGGTTAATTAGCAGAGGGGGCCCCACTTGTCATGGACTCAGGAGAGTCAACCAGGGCCCACCCAGTCAACGTCAACGGGTCAAACACGCCGGCGTTTAGTCATGGCCGAGGCAGACGCGGCGGTGAGAGTGGGTTAGCACGTTCCATTGACCAAATGGACGGCGGAGACCATCTACGGGTAGCTAGGTGCATGCCGCGGCGTTTGGTGGTGGTGGTTGGGCTCGGGGTGCCGGAAACGTCGCCGGCGACGAGCTAGGCGGTCGCCGGAGTCGGGTGAAGACGAACCCGAGGCTACGGGGCTCTGTGCCTGCGTGGCGAAGGAGAAGCAGCTGGCTGGCACGGGCCAGCACAGTGCTGGGCCGCCAGGTGGGCTGGGGCTTGGGTTCGGCCAGGTAAGAGGTTTTCCATTTATTTCTATTTTTTTTCTGTAGGTTTGTTGCATTTCTAAAAATACCTAGGCAACTCCAAAAATCACCAAACTGCACATGGTCCCTAGTTGGGATATTTCCAGCATGGAACATTTTAGTTTGGGATTATTTGAGCATTTGAAATATTTTATATAATTTAAATGCCCAAATTCAAATAGCTAAAGGTTTAATCCAGTGACCTTAGAGTGACCTAGAAATTTGTGCATCACTTGACGGTGGTTTAGGACCAAGGCAAAGGTGATGAACATTTTAGAAGGGCATTTCAGGTTCATTGAAAATATTTTTAGTAAACCCTAGTTGGAATCGGAGGGGTTACGGGGTTATGTCTTCCCCATTTCAAATTTTTGATGAAAGGTAAACATGATGCAACACTCTAATGCAAGGACTAACTAGGATGTGACAACTCACCCCCACTCAAAAGAATCTCGTCCCGAGATTTAGGATCCGTCGGGAAGAAGGTGGGATACTCAAGTCGAAGGTGATCCTCCCTTTCCCAGGTAGCTTCTTGCTCGGAATGGTTTGACCATTGAACCTTGAGAAACTTGATATTCTGACGTCGAGTGGTACGCTCGGCTTGATCTAGGATACGAACGGGATATTATCGATAGGTGAGGTTATCTTGGAGATCAAGCGTTTCGTGGTCCACTCCACGGATAGGATCCGAGAAGCAATGCCTGAGTTGAGAAACGTGGAAGACATCATGAACTCTGGAAGGATGCAGAGGTAGTTCCAATTGGTAGGCAACTTCTCCTCGTTTGGCAAGAATGCGAAAGGGTCCAATGTAATGAGGAGCCAACTTGCCTTTGATACCGAATCGATGGGTTCCCTTCAAAGGAGTAACCCGAAGGTAAGCCTTCTCGCCAACTTCATAAGACATAGGATTATGCTTACGGTCATATTGGCTCTTTTGACGAGATTGGGATGTTTCTAATTTCTCACGAATAACGCGAACCTGCTCTTCTGCTTCCTGGATCATGTCCGGGCCAAAGAGTTGTCTTTCCCCGGTTTCTGACCAGTTAAGAGGCGTTCGACATTTCCGTCCATAGAGAACTTCGAAAGGAGCTCTGCCCAAACTAGCTTGGTAACTATTGTTATAAGTGAATTCAGCGAATGGAAGGAATTTCTCCCAATTCATTCCGAAAGAGATGATGAAGCTTCAAGCATATCCTCCAGAATTTGATTGACTCGTTCTACTTGACCACTTGATTGAGGATGGAAGGCGGTCTTTGAAGAGAGACGAGTTCCCATCGCATTTTGGAAACTTTCCCAAAATCGAGAGGTGAAGAGACTTCCACGATCTGAGTTAATCTCCAATGGAACACCATGAAGAGACACTATTCGGAGATGTACAAATCAGCTAGGCGGCTAGCGGTTATACTCTCACGAACGGGTAGGAAGTAGGCTACTTTGGAAAGACGATCGACAACGACGAAGATAGCATTATTCCCTCTCTTGGTCCTGGGAAACCCGGTAATGAAATCCATACCGATTTTATCCCATTTCCATTCAAGAATAGCCAAAGGTTGAAGGGTCCCAGCAGGCCGTTGATGCTCTGCTTTAACTCGACGACAGACGTCGCAATTAGCAATGTATTGAGCGATTTCTCTCTTCATCCTAGTCCACCAAAACCTCTGGCGTAGGTCTTGATACATTTTAGTACTACCCGGATGAATGGTGAGAGGGGAATCATGAGCTTCCTTAAGGATCAATTGCCGCAGTTGTTGTTTCTTGGGAACCACCAAGTGGTTCTCGAAGAAGACAAGACCTCGCTCATCTATGGAGAAACACTTAGCAGCTCCGCTAGCAATGTTCTCCTTGATCTGAGATATACCTCTATCATACCGCTGAGCGGTTATGATTTGATCCGTAAGGTTGGGTTTCGCCACCAGGGTGGAAAGGAATCCTCGAGGAACAATGTGAAGGTTAAGCTTACGAAATTCCTCGTGGAGAAGCGGTTGACCTTGTTGTAACATTAGATTGTTACAATAAGATTTACGACTTAGTGCATCAGCCATGACATTGGCTTTGCATGGGGTGTAAGATATTCCTAAGTCGTAATCTATAATCAACTCGACCCAACGTCTTTGTCTGAGATTCAAATCTGGTTGGGTGAAGATGTATTTCAGACTTTGGTGATCGGTGTAAATTTCGCAACGATTACCGAGAAGGTAATGTCGCCGGGTCTTAAGTGCATGGACCACTGCTGCAAGCTCTAGATTGTGTGTGGGATAGTTATCCTCATGTGGACGCAACTGTCGGGAAGCGTAGGCAATCACATGACGATCTTGCATGAGTATGCAACCTAGTCCTTGTCGCGAGGCGTCATGATGAGATAACAAAGTCCTTAGAAAAATCTGGTGGAACAAATGCACGGGAGCAGATGTCGAGCGTCCTTTTCAGCCTCTGAAAGCTGAACTCGCACTGTGGCGTCCATTCGAACTTTTTATCTTTCTTGAGGAGTTCGATTAGAGGCTTAGCAACCTTGGAGAAATTCTCGACGAAGCGGCGGCAATAGCTCGCTAAACAGAGGAAACTCCGAACTTGCTTGACCGATTCAGGTGGAGTCCAGTCAAGGACGGCTTGAACTCGCTCGGGATTGACAGCAATGCCCTTACCAGAGATTACATGGCCTAGATAGGTCACTTCTGGCAACCAGAACTCACACTTAGAGAATTTGGCATAAAGGCGATGCTCTCCAAGTTTCATCAACACTAGCCTTAAATGTTCGGCATGTTCTTCCTCATTCTTGGACTAGATGAGTATATCATCGAGGTAAACCACGACGAATTTATCCAAATACTCCATGAAGATCGAGTTCATCAACCGAGAGAAAGTGGCTGGAGCATTGGTTAAACTGAAGGACATGACGGTGTACTCGTATTGGCCATATCGAGTAACAAAGGCCGTTTTGGGAATGTCCCCGTTCTTGATTTTGATTTGATGGTAGCCCAACCTCAAATCCATCTTGGAAAAGATCGAGGATCCAGCGAGCTGATCATACAGGTCGTTGATCCTGGGGAGCGGATACTTGTTCTTGTAGTGACCAAATTGATAGGTCGGTAATCTACAACCATCCGATCCATTCCATCCTTCTTCTTGACGAAGAGGACGGGGCAAGCCCATGGGGAAGAACTAGGACGGATGAAACCCTTTTGCAAGGACTCATCGAGTTGTTTCTTAAGCTCGGCTAGTTCTAGGGGTGCCATCTTATAAGGTCTTCTAGAGATTGGGACGGTACCTGGAACAAGATCTATCACGAACTCGACATCCTGTCAGGTGGAACACTTGGCAGTTCTTCTGGAAAGACATCCGGAAAATCACGGACTACCGGATATCTTCGAGGTCCGGAAGGGGTTGGCATTTAGGGAGTAAAGCTGACGCTTAGACACTCGGGTCAAAACATTGGCTGTCTTGCCCGAAGGGTGGGTGAGTTGAACAGTTCTAGTAGAGCAATCGATCTTAGCGTAATGGGCTGACATCCAGTCCATACCTAAAATGATGTTTTATGTCCGAGGACTTGAGAGTTATTAGTGACGCAAGGAAGACTAATCTGTCGACAAGGATTTCATTTCCATGGCTAATTTTTGAGGTTTGCCACTTAGAACCAGGGGTTTGAATTACCATGGAGGTGGGCATGTCACAAAATGTGGTGTTGTGCAATCGGGCATAGCTCTCGAAATAAATGAATGAGATGCTCCAAAGATCAAAGAGAACAGTTGCGGATGGCAATTAACAAGGAGCGCATCGAGAAACGACGTGGGGATCCTCATGGGTTTCCTCAGCTGAAACGTAGTTTACGTGGCCACGAGCAGTGGCAGCTGGTTTGGCGTAGAGCACCTTTCCTGCTGGCTTACCACGGCCAACAGACTTTCTAATCTGGTTGGGGTTGTTCTGGGGACACTCACGGATGTAGTGACCCGTCTCTCCACACTTGAAACAAGTTATCACATTGGGACGTGGAGCAGCATTAGCAGTGGGGCCACCATAGGCCTTGGGCGGTGCATACTGCTGGTTGGGGCGGCGCCTCAAAGGATGGCCTCGGGGTGAATCTGGGTGGCGAGGCGGTGCTTGGGATCCAGACCAGCTTCCGAGATCGAGAGCCGGATGAAGAACCAAAGTCACGGGAGTGCTTGCGTGAAGCTTCAAAGTCGATTGTCCGGCCAAAGACCGATAGCCTTGTTGACTAACTTCTGAAAGGAGGAGCACTCGTGCAGACGAAGATCACGGCGAAGCTCAGGGCTAAGTCCCTTGCGGTACCTTGCCTGCTTCTTGGTGTCGGTGGATACTTCTTCAGGAGCATATCGAGCTAGATTTCCAAACTCACGGCTATATGCATCCACAGTCAGCCTACCCTGGGTGAATTACAGAACTCTTCCCTCTTACGATCCATGAGACCTTCCGGGATGTGATGCTCACGGAAGCCGCTTGAACTCAGCCGGTAGTGATTTGGCCAACCGGCGCATAGCCTCAAAATTCTCCCACCAAAGGCTAAAGGGGCCTTCGAGGTGATAGGCGGCAAAGGTAACCTTATCAGCTTCGCCACGTTGGCAGAACGTAGCTTGTGGGTGATGCTGCGAAGCCAGTCATCCGCATCGAGAGGCTCAACGGAATGTTTGAACTTCGGGGGATACAGCTTGACAAAGTCATTGAGTGACACCAAATCGTTCCTCGGCTAGCGTGCGGTATTCTGCTCAATCCGCTCCAGCAAACGATTGGTCTCACGCTTGTTTCGTTCTGCCTCCAGCATAACTTCAGCCAGAGAGGGTGGTTGAGGCAGATTTACATTCCTAGCTGCACTGGCTTCACCCTGCTCCGGAGCAGCAGGGTTGTTGCGGGTGTTGACCATCCTAGGAAAACAAGACAACGGTTTAGAAAAAGATGGCAAAATCTGGCCAACGAAGTGCGGAATGTAATGGATAACACGGAATGGAGAGATGTTCATCCGTATGACATGGTAATATAGAAACTGCCATATATATACCAACGGTCATACACGCCATTCATAGTTTAGTACAAGCCCGGCTAAAGTACAACTACAAAGAAAGACGTTACATCTCATCAGAAGCATTCCAAACTCCTATACATTATTTTTCTACACTTCCGGAATTGATACACACCAAGTCATATTCCACAGGTCACGCAGGACGGTGGAAATACAACCATTACAATACTAGAGATACTACTACTAACTCAGACGCCTCCGTAGTAGTCCTCATAGAAGTCACCTCCATAGCCTGGAAGCTCAACATGATTATCCGGAAACAGACGGTCCTGAGGAGCTTGTGGACCATAGGGACTAGGATGAGGTCTTGGACCAACAAACGGTGGCCTGCGGGGACCACGGAGTGGGGTGATGCCTCCCACATCACGCCAATCCACCATCTCCGGCAGAGCAGATCTCACAGGGTATAGATCCCTAGTATCCATACATCCAGCTTGCACAGCCGGTGCAAACCGAGGCAATGTGGCCCAATGATCGGCACGAGTGTTGAACAGCTCTAGCCTCAAGGCCCGATTCTCTCGGTCCTTATCCTCGAGCATCTCGGCTGTGGTGCGAGTGAGTGAGTCCTCATGTGTGGAGTCAGCATAGATAGCCTGGAGGTACCCTTGCGCCCCCGGAAGTGAGGCCGGCATATAACGGAAATCGGTGTTCCGGAGTAGGCCAGTCCTGACTCGCATGATGGTCATCATAGAGTAGGCAGCATCCTGTACCGCCATCTCAATAGTAACCCCGAGTCCATAAGAACAGTGAAGGGGCTCGGTAGATCCGAGATAAGACGGAAATATTACGGCGATGCAAAGTGCGGCTTTGGTTAAAGTCTCGGAACTGCTCCTCGACAGTGTATTCAGGATACCAACGGTAACCCGTCTCAATCATTACCCGGACTAGCATAGCCGTATGACCGGGCACATCGATGCACCTGGTCAGGCGAACCACTTGGTTTTGAGAACGAGTGGCCATCTGAAAGCATGACCACAATACAAAGACATTAGAATTCTAAGGAGAATCGGACAGACATCACGATTGTAAATGCTCAAGAATAGATTTGAGACATTCAAAATCAGATTGCAAAGCCACTCAACAACATCATATCAAGGTTACGGTTCAACTGATAACATACTAAAATTAGTAGAAACTGAATCGAGGCTGGTAACCAACATTCCTATAAGTTACTACGGATTAGTAACACATGAACATGATAGAGAGAAGAGAGCCTAGTCCTTAACCCACGTAGAATGAGAAGAGAATGACACAGATCAGAGGGCATAAGGTAAAGGAGTAAAAAGAGCCTTACGTCCCTCCCACAATCAATTCCCCTACATATAACTAAAGCATTTCTAGACTCGACTTGGACCAGTTTGGCTTAGCGAACCTCTGGTGAACGGCTCGATACCAGCCATCGGGACCCCGATTCCAAGTCACATCGATCTAGACGGTAACACCTCATATCACTTTGCGGCCT
Source organism: Aegilops bicornis (assembly GCA_021605145.1). Classification (NCBI taxonomy): domain Eukaryota; kingdom Viridiplantae; phylum Streptophyta; class Magnoliopsida; order Poales; family Poaceae; genus Aegilops; species Aegilops bicornis. The sequence goes on from CM038669.1 coordinate 561,180,419, forward strand.
CACGCACGGTATTCCCACGGGAGTCGCCTTACCATGGCCCGGGACCGTTTGTGACTTTTGGCTCACGTATACGATAGTGTCGCTAGCATCCATATGATGAAGAACCGGGCCAACATGGCTAGTCGTGAACCCAAAGCGGCACTAACCCATGGGGACAGGCATACATGAATCACATCGAGCATGTCGGTCAGCAGCGTGTGAATCCGGGCTGTAGCAGTGGGCTAACAGGACTCTAGGAACCCGGGCTGTAGCAGGCTAGGCAGGACTCCGGATATCACCGCGTGACATTTCCCCGAAGGGACAGACACAGGAACGAAGTGAATCACATGCGGGCCAGTCAAGTGTCCAAAGCAGTAGTGCTGGGCTAGCAGGACTCCGGTGAACCGGCATAGCGGACTACTATCGCTCGGGAAGCACTAGACTACATTTCCCCATATGAGAGGCTGCCAAGGATAAACAACTAGTTTGTCGGATCCCACTCATACCAAGCATTTCAATCATACACACAATATGCCCGATATGAGTACATACAACATGGCATCACAACAAAACTCTACAACTCAAAGTACTTTATTTAAGAGGCTCGAGGAGCCATACATAACATATCCATACAGATAGGGGTCACAAGACCCAACACTCAAGTCATACAAACATACAAGCACATGCGGAAGCAAACTAGTCTCAGTACAGACTCTAAAAGAAAGAAAGCTTGATGAAGCCCTTCTATCTACAGTGGCCCTTCACAAGCCTTGGATCACCACCTGGGTGGCTAGTCACTCGTCAACGCCGAGGTCTCACGTAGAACCCATCGGAGGGGTTGGTGTTGTCGTAAAAAACATTAATTAAGCAAACATGAGTACGGGGGTACTCAGCAAGTCTTACAACATGAACCTATTATACATGCACATTCTCAAGAAGGTAGTGGAGTTATTGCAGCAAGCCAGCTTTGACTCTTGGCTAAGCTATCCTACGTGACACCACTTGAAAAGCATTTTTCGCACGCGAGTCCACTACTCCCCAACACAATACGCCACCGAGGATCCTCTCTCGTCAACCTACGAGAGGGCCATCCGCGGTACTCACACTTATCTTGAGGCTTTTAGTAGTATCCATTTACTTGTCTATGAACTGTATAGGTGACCAAGTAGTCCTTTACCGCGGACGCGGCTATTCGAATAGTTTTATACCCTGCAGGGGTGTACTTCTTCACACACGCTCTCACCACTTATCGCCGCTACACGACGTGTACTCGGCAACCTTCAAGCGGAAGCCCAGCGAGGGTGTCGGCCACGGCACGACTAAACACACGAGTCCCTAGTCCAGTTTATCGCCTATTCGGGTTCCATCCGCAGGGAGTCCGGCCGAGGTTTCCACTAACGGCCCCGAACGATGTGAGCAGGGTTCCCGAGACACCAAACGGGCTAATCGGTACACCGTGCCACGTGCCTACCGCAACACAACCCACCCCTAAGGTCAGCGCTGCGTGCGGCCCCCAGCATGCTACAAACACCAGAAACTACTTGCAACTCCCGGACAGAGGACAAGAGTGGTTAATAAGCCGAGAGGGTCAATTAAGGATCCCAATGCATGGTAGTAGCTGAATCTTAAATCACACACACAGATCTTAGTGTTTAAGGACGGCTTCAATGAAACAACCCACCATGTACTCCTACATGGCCTCTCATCGATACCTTTACCAAATCGTGTTCAACACTTTCACTCTCGAACCCGACACAACCTTTCACTCCAGTTCATCTTCCCGATGAGCGGACTGACACAACTCTAAGCATAGCAAGCATAGCATGGTAGGAATCACAAACATGGCTCAATCAACTCCTACACATACTAGTGGGTTTCATCTACTTCATCGTGGCAATGACAGGTCATGCAAAGGAAGTGGGTTCAACACATAGCAGACAACAGTTTGAATCGCGTTGTCTTAATGCAATAAACAAGAGCAGAAGCGAGAACATGGGTTTGTATCGGAATGATCAATGGGTTGCTTGCCTGATGTAGTGGTAGTAGGATACTGCCCTTCAGACGGATATTCGGGGTTATCCTCGGAGGCAGAACCTATGACGAAAGACACACCGAACATAAACAACACGTGACAATATGCAACAATATGATGCACATGGCAATATGCATGTGTGTTGGCCTAATGCAAGCTAGGACAGAAAGGAATGAACTCATTTGAACCAAAGATTCAAATGTTAGCTCATTTGACATAGCCATAAAAGTGCATTATCTTATTTTGATTAAACAGCAAGGTTAACTTGTTCTGACATGCATGAAACCATTACCAATGGATAGATTGAATTTTTCTGATAAAAAATCATATATAAATCTTTGCATTTGGGGTTACAGATTAATTTCTATGAATTTTGAAGTTTGCAATAATTTCTGGAATTTCCTATATAAAAATAAATCCAGAAATTAGTTATTACACAAGAAGGCGTCAGGTGACGCTGTGGGTCAACGGGGCGCCTGTGTCAACTCCGACCAATGGGTCCTGCATGTCAGTGGCTAGTTAGACTAACTACTTTTAATTAAACCTAAACTAGGTTAATTAGCAGAGGGGGCCCCACTTGTCATGGACTTAGGAGAGTCAACCAGGGCCCACCCAGTCAACGTCAACGGGTCAAACACGCCGTTTAGCCGCCGGGCGAGGCCGCACTGGCGGTGAGAGTGGGTTAGCACGTTCGGTGACCAAATGGACGGCGGAGACCATCTACGGTAGCTAGGTGCATGCCGCGTCGTTTGGTGGTGGTGGTTGGGCTCGGGGTGGCGGAAGCGTCGCCGCGATGTGAGCTAGACGGTCGCCGGAGTCGGGTGAAGACGAACCCGAGGCTACGGGGCACGGCGAGGTGCGTGGAGTAGTGCTACGGGCTTCTGGGAGTGCGGTGAAGTTAGTGGACAGGGTGGCGTGGCCAGTGAGTGGCCAGAGACACGTCGTCGACGAGCTCCGCGGCGGCGCATGCGGGTGAGCTTCGTGCGGTTGCTACGGTGCATGAGAAAGCAAACAGAGAGGATGGGGAGGTTGCTGAGCTCATGGCGGTCACGGAGAAACGGACGGCGCTTGATCGGAGACGATGATCACGGTGGCGGCGTCGAAGGGGATCTCCGGCGGTGCTTTCGGTGAAGACGAGGTCGGTGGAGGTGTTGCGAGCGTCTGGCGCACGGGCTCGGCCTGCTCGATGTAGTCGGCAGCGGCAAAGGCGAATGGACACGGTGGTGCATCACGGGTCGACGGAGGGCGCGACTACGTCGAAGTGCGGGCGGCGTCGGCCATGGTACGAGAGAGCGAGGGAGAGAGGCAGGGGCGAATGAGGTGTCCACGGGTCGGGCGGTGGCGTGGAGCTCACCCAGTGCTTTCGGGAGCGGCGTAGCAATGGCGCCGTGGCGAAGCTCAAGGCCGGCGGCCTCCGTGTTCACTGGCGAAGGAGAAGGAAGCGGTGGGCACGGGCCAAGATAAAGGCCGGGCCGCCAGTGGGCTGGGGCTTGGGTTCGCTGGTAAGAGGTTTTCCATTTATTTCTATTTTTTTATTTATTTCTGTAGGTTTGTTGCATTTCTAAAAATACCTAGGCAACTCCAAAAATCACCAAACTGCACATGGTCCCTAGTTGGAATATTTCCAGCATGGAACATTTTAGTTTGGGATTATTTGAGCATTTTAAATATTTTATATAATTTAAATGCCCAAATTCAAATAGCTAAAGATTTAATCCAGTGACCTTAGAGTGACCTAGAAATTTGTGCATCACTTCTGACAGTGGTTTATGACCAAGGCAAAGGTGATGAACATTTTAGAAGGGCATTTCAGGTTCATTGAAAATATTTTTAGTAAACCCTAGTTGGAATCAGAGGGGTTCTGGGGGTTCTGTCTTCCCCATTTCAAATTTCTGATGAAAGGTAAACATGATGCAACACTCTAATGCAAGGACTAACTAGGATGTGACAAATTTAGAGAAATTAAACTCATGAATCATATCATCCAAGCCAATAGTAACAACATTTTTTTCGCAATCTATCTTAGCATTAACAGTGTTCAAGAAGGGTCTACCAAATATAATGGGACAAAAGCTATCTTGTGGGGAACTGAGAACAAGAAAATTAGTGGGATATTTGGTTTTCCCGCACAAAACTTCAACATCTCTAACAATTTCCACTGGTGAAATAGTATCTCTATTGGCAAGTTTAATTGTGACATCAATATCTTCTAACTCAGCAGGTGCAATTTCATGCTTGATTTCTTTATACAAGTCATAAGGTATAACACTAGCACTAGCACCCATATCACATAAGCCATGATAACAATGATCTCCTATTTTAACAAAAATAACAGGCACGCCTACCACAGGTGTATGTTTATCTTTAACGCTAGGTTTAGCAATTCTCGCAGATTCACCACAGAATTGAATAACATGCCCATCAATATTATCAGACAAGAGACCTTTAACAATAGCAATATTAGGTTCTACTTTGACTTGCTCAGGAGGTGTATAAGTTCTAATATTGCTTTTACGAACCACTGATTGAAGCTTTAGCATGATCCTTTATTCTAACAGGGAAGGGTGGTTTCTCAACATAAGAAGTGGGAACAACAGGATCATTATAAGTGACAGTCTTTTCTTCAACTTTAATAGGTGCAGCTACTTTTACTTCTATGGGGGAATGATATTTAAACCACTTCTCCTTGGGGAGATCAACATAAGTAGCAAAAGATTCACAGAAAGAAGCTACTATCTCGGAGTCAAGTCCATATTTAGTGCTAAACTTACGAAAAATATCAGTATCCATAAAAGATTTAACACAATCAAACTTAGGTGTCATACCTGACTCCTTACCTTCATTGAGGTCCCAATCTTCAGAGTTGTGTTTAATTCTATCCAATAAATCCCATCTGAATTCAATAGTCTTCATCGTAAAAGAGCTAGCACAAGAAGTATCGAGCATGGTGCGATTGTTATCAGAAAGCCGAGCATAAAAATTCTGAAGAATTGTCACTCTTGAGAGCTCATGATTGGGGCATGAATATAACATTGATTTAAGCCTCCCCAAGCTTGAGCGATGCTTTCTCCTTTATGAGGCCAAAAATTATATATATAATTGCGATCACGATGAACAAGATGCATAGGGTAATACTTTTGATGAAATTCCAATTTCAATCTTTTATAGTTCCATGACCTCGTATCATCACATAGCCTATACCATATCAATGCGTCTCCCTTCAAAGATAAAGGGAAGACATTCTTCTTAGCAACGTCATCGGGTATACCTGCAAGCTTAAATAATCCACAAACTTCATCCACATATATTAAGTGCTCATCAGGATGCTTTGTTCCATCTCCTATAAAAGGATTAGCTAGCAGTTTTTCCATCATACCCGAAGGAAATTCAAAAGGAGTTTCATTTTCAATAGGTTCAGTAGGTTGAGGAGCAACTCTTTGCTCTCTTGGGACGGGGTGAAGATACCCGAACAAGCCCCACAGAGAATTACTTTCCATAGTAACAAGTGATGATGAAATTTCAGCACACTATATAAATTTTTCCTTACCAAATTCCACCTACCAAAGGCGCTACACTCTCCGGCAATGGCGCCAGAAAAGAGTCTTGATGACCCACAAGTATAGGGGTTCTATCGTAGTCCTTTCGATAAGTAAGAGTGTCGAACCCAACGAGGAGCGAAGGAAATGATAAGCGGTTTTCAGCAAGGTATTCTCTGCAAATCTTGAAATAAGTGGTAACAGATAGTTTTGTGATAAGATAAATTGTAACGAGCAACAAGTAACAAGAGTAAATAAAGTGCAGCAAGGTGGCCCAATCCTTTTTGTAGCAAAGGACAAGCCTGGACAAACTCTTATATAAGGAAAAGCGCTCCCGAGGACACATGGGAATATCGTCAAGCTAGTTTTCATCACGCTCATATGATTCGCGTTCGGTACTTTGATAATCTGATATGTGGGTGGACCGGTGCTTGGGTGCTGTTCTTACTTGAACAAACATCCCACTTATGATTAACCTCTATTGCAAGCATCTGCAACTACAACAAAAGTATTAAGGTAAACCTAACCATAGCATGAAACATATGGATCCAAATCAGCCCTTACGAAGCAACGCATAAACTAGGGTTTAAGCTTCTATCACTCTAGCAACCCATCATCTACTTATTACTTCCCAATGCCTTCCTCTAGGCCCAAATAATGGTGAAGTGTTATGTAGTCGACGTTCACATAACACCACTAGAGGCTAGACAACATACATCTCATCAAAATATCGAGCGAATACCAAATTCACATGACTACTAATAGCAAGACTTCTCCCTTGTCCTCAGGAACAAACGTAACTACTCACAAAGCATATTCATGTTCATAATCAGAGGGGTAATAATATGCATAAAGGATCTGAACATATGATCTTCCACCAAATAAACCAACTAGCATCAACTACAAGGAGTAATCAATACTACTAGCAATACTAGCACCAATCCCGGACTTGGAGACAAGAATTGGATACAAGATATGAACTAGGGTTTGGAGATGAGATGATGCTGGTGAAGATGTTGATGGAGATTTTCCTCTCCCGATGAGAGGAGTGTTGGTGATGATGATGACGATGATTTCCCCCTCCCGGAGGGAAGTGTCCCTGGCAGAACGGCTCTGCCGGAGCCCTAGATTGGTTCCGCCAAGGTTCCGCCTCGTGGCGGCGGAGTCTCATCCCGAAAGGTTGCTTCTTATTTTTTTTCTTGACGAAAGACTTCATATAGGAGAAGATGGGCCTCGGAGAGCCACCAGGGGGCCCACGAGGTAGGGGGCGCGCCCCCGGGCCCCCTGGCCTTCATCTTTGGCGAGGATTTTTCTTTATTTTTTGTAAGATATTTCGTGGAGTTTCAGAACTTTTGGAGCTGCGCAGAATAGGTCTCCAATATTTGCTCCTTTTCCAAATTTCGCAATTCCAAATGCCAAGATTCTCCCTCTTCATGTAAACCTTGTAAAATAAAAGAGAATAGCCATAAGTATTGTGACATAACGTGAAACAACAGCTTATAATGCGATAAATATCGATATAAAAGCATGATGCAAAATGGACGTATCAAAGTCGTTCCTTGACCAGTTGACCACGCCGCGCGGAGAGCACCACGTCGGTGGACGACGGCGAGGCCTAGGAAGGGGACGATGCGGAGCCGGGGAAGACGCGGCAGTGGAAGCCCGCGCAGAGAGGAGTACGAGGGTTCACTGGTTCGGCTGCGGTGTGAGGCTGCCGTTGCCGCAGGGCCTGGCCAGCGGTGGGAATAGTAGGGGCGATGAGGCCTCAAGGCAAAGACACCGGCCATGGGAGGCGAGGAGCATGCGGCACGACCGGCGCTGCTTTAGGCGGCTCGAGCAAGAAGACCAGAGGTTGAAGAAGCACTATGGCCGTTGGATGGACATCGTCACGGTCCTTTGAGCTAGAATCGTTCATATTGACTAAGTTGAGAAAGCCCTTCGTCCCGTCAACTTAGTAGGCCCACAAGTCAGCCTCCCACCAAGGTGGGTCCCGGCTAGCCGGGAGTATTCATTTTTTGTGCGTAATAAGGAGGCACTTATGATGGGTCCGAGCCGACAATGGGGAACGTTTTTTCGCGAAATACGGTGGCCCATCCGGTGGGTCCCAATGATGTGGGGAAATGATTTTTTCGCAAAATCTTGGTGGCCCGTCCGGTGGGTCCCCGCTGTCGGTGGAGGAATAATTATTTTCCGCGTAATAAGGAGGCACTTCCTTGCGGCTGCCGTGGACCCGGTGTCGACCTCTCCACGTCTGATACTCTTCCGATGGAAGTCGGTCATTGACCACATTGACCACGCCGCGTCGAGAGCACCACGGCGGTGGACGACGGCGAGGCCTAGGAAGGGGACGACGCGGAGCCGGGCAAGACGCGGCAGTGGATGCCCACGCGGAGAGGAGTACGAGCGTTCACTGGTTCGGCTGCGGTGTGAGGCTGCCGTCGCCGCAGAATAACAGGGGGTGTGGGTGAGTGGAGGGATGGCCTGGCCAGTGGTAGGAGTAGTATGGGGGCGGTGAGGCCTCCAGCATAGCCTGGCCGTCCACGGGAGGCGGGGAAGCGGCGCACGACCGGTGCTGCTTTGCTGGTGGAGCAAGAAGACCAGAGGTTGAAGAAGCACTATGGCCGTTGGATGGACATCATACGGTCCTTTGGACTATTGAATAAGTTGACAAAGCCCTCCATCCCCGTCAACTTAGTAGGCCCACAAGTCAGCCCAACAATATGGTGGGTCCCAGCTAGCAGGGGGGTATTCATTTTTTTGGTGTAATAAGGTGGCACTTCCTTGCGTGCGAAGATATAGCTGGTGTGTCCGACCTGTCAGCGGGGGGAACATTTTTTTCGTGAAATACAGAGGCCCTTCCTGTGGGTCCTAGCTGTCAGGTGGAGGAATCATTATTTTGCGCGTAATTAGGAGGCATTTCCTTGCGTGCGGCCGTGGACCCGGTATCGGCCTCTCCACGTCTGATCCACTTCCGATGGATGTCGTTCATTGACCACGTTGACCAGGCCACGCCGAGAGCACCAGGCGGTGGACGACGGCGAGGCCTAGGAAGGGAACGATCTGAGCCGTGGAATACTCGGCAGCTTGTTTCCCACGGAGGAGTACGAGGTTCTTGGTTCGTCCGCCGTCGCCAGAGAATAACGGCATGTGTGGGTGAGTAGAGGGATGGCTAGGCCAGCGATGGGAGTACGGTGGGGCCGTGAGGTTCTTGGCAACATAGCCGGCCATGAGGAGGAGGGAGCAGCGATCCGCCGACGCTTGTTTGAGCGGCCGGAGCATGAAGAGCAGAGATTGAAGAAGACGACACCGTTGGATGGACATCCAACGATCCTTTGCTCACGTGTGTTAACTAAGTTGACAGTATGCGTTGCATGTGCGTCAACCTTTTTATGAAAGCATACGCGTCAACCTCGTAGTAGGCGCACAAGTCAGCCTCAAATCATGGAAAACAAAGCATACACCCATCCGCCATTATTTCTAATAATGTACAGCCCATTTGCTAATTCTTAAGAATTTTTGGAGCCCATCTTCTTTTGTTAGCATTACACCCCATATTGTGGCCACGGTTAAAAAGTATACAAATTTTTGCATATTTGGTGCGATCAACTGTTTTTAATCAGAAATATCGATTCACATTCAAACTATTTTGAAAAATAATTTATATAAATATAAAATCCAAATAATTGTCCACGCATAAAAATCAATGGAATTTAAGATCTTGTAATGAAAAAAAATTGAAACTAATTCCCGGTTTGATGTGTTTTAAAAATGTACAGCCCATTTCTGGGCAAACCGAATGAAACTCTCCTCGTCTTGAAAGATTTGCAGCCCAGTAGGGCCGATAAAGCAAGTAGGCCTTGTTTGGGTATTTCTTTAAAAAAATAGAACTGGGCTAGCCATTTTCAGCAAGAAAAAAACACAACTGGGCTCATGATGTGGTAAACATAAATAAAACCACAGCTAGGCGAGCCACACCCCCTTACAGCCCATAAAACTAGTATAAATAACAACCGCTTGTTCCTCAAAAATAAAAACTACGCGACTTCTTTGGGTCCCCGTGTCACCGCTTTCGTAGTGTAATTCTCTCGTTTATTGACTACGTTGACAATGGCGTGAGCCCCGGATGTCCAACCATTAGGAGGAACCATATTTTTGGGCTTGTACTATAGAGGCACTTGCTTGCGCATCGCCATGACGCTGGTGGGTCCCTTACCGGCATCCTCTCCACGTCTGATCGTCTCCTTGTTCCTCTCGGTTGTTGACGACGTTGACAACGCAGAGAAGCGGCGCACAAGACGGCGAAGCGAACCAAGGCCGCAAGGCGTAGGACAACGGTGAGGCCTCGGACGGAACAAACAGGAGCCGTTGAAGATGCGCGGTCGATCGCAGCGGAGGGGAGTACGAGGTTGATCGGTTGAAGCGCTGAGTGCGTGTTGGGGCTGACGTCGCGGAGAATAACAGGGCGTGTGGGGAAATAGAGGAAGGACTGGCGAACATTGGAGAATACGTACGGTAGAGGCGGAGGCGCAGCCAGCCATGGGAGGCGAAAAGCAGTGAGCCGACGGGTGGTTTGGTTTGGGCGGCCGGAGGAAGAAGAAGACAAGAGATAGAAGATACACGACAGATGTTGGATGTCAATCCAACGGTGGTAAGCGTAATCGTTTGTTGACTGGCTAGTAAGTCGACACCACCTTAGATAGGCTATTTCCTCGCGGTTCCCAAATGTCAGAATCCAAATCTGTCACGGTCATGCAGCCTTTCCTATGAAAATTTATAGCCCATTTAATGTGCTAGTTCGAAATAAGTTTGTGGGTCTTTGGTGGGGCTAATCACTTGGCTTCAGAATGCATGATGAGCTCAAGCTGGCGAGAGTGATGTTATTTCCCTTGGTTGGGATTTGTTACAATATTTCACTCTAAATTAAGCGAATGGCAAGCCATTTGCCTTGTTTCAAAGAAAATATGACGATCCACAGCCCGAGTTGAAAAGGGCAGGAACATCTAACTCCAGCTTACAAACTGTACAAAAGCACGAGGGTTAATTGTTCATCAGGTTTACAAAAAAACCCAGATTGAAAAGGGCAACAACATCTAACTTCAGAACTGTTTTCGGCAGTCAAAATCAAATGGATCGGTCAGGTCCATAGAATGAACATCCTGGGTCGTAAAATTTACTGGATTAGGACCACAATATGTTGTAAATAGAAGCCCGGCACGTTCAGAAGCTCTTTTGCCCACCTGAAACTCCTTTTTTTTGCTCTTTGACATACCCATCCATCAAAACCATGCTGCTGATAAACTTAAGCCTGATGGACAATAGTAACCTCGCATTCAGCAGGAAGAATGTGACAAATCTTGTGTTTGCACGGTTGGCTACATATCGTTCTAGCGTTATTGTCTTCAATCAAATCTCATGAGAAGTGAGAAAATCCCGATGCTTATGAATCCACCGATTGGTTATAACTTTCTTACCCTGTCCTGTTGCCTAAATAGACATGAAGATTGAAAACAGTTAAGGTCTAAAAGAAGAGTGTCGAAAGAGCAACAGCTGAACGGTTAATTCTAGTACACTATATGCGGGCTTCCAATGTGCGTGAAATTATCACCTTTATATTATCATCTACACTTGTAACCATAAGCTGCATTTTAGGCACAGAGAGGACGGTTATTTGCAACGGTGAATAACTAGAATCAAGGATCAACCTTTGAAGTTAAGGGGCATCTTGGATGATGAGCTACCTTCCATCAAAAGGCATTCCAATTCTTACAAGGTTAGGCGACTTTATTTGGAGACAACCGATTCTAACTGTGAAAACAAGCACCAAGCACTCCAGCGCAAGGCAACTGGAGTGGATGATGTTGTGCAATGAGGCCTCCGATATACGAACCCGCACAAGTGAAAGTTTCTTGAGAAATGGGAGTCGAAGGTTTAGTACCAGATTATGCGGTAGGTAGCAGCATAAAGGTGGCGGTGTGGAAAGAGGAGGAAAACCGCGAGATGGACATCGGTCTTTGAGGGCACAAGTTCATGGCGTTCGGTATGTGGTATGTGGTTTCAGGGAATAGTAGAACTCAAGCGGCTGTAGTTACGTGAATTGGGATTTCAGCCAAAGGCCCACTGCAGGTGGCATGGTATGCTTGCTCGGTAGCATGATAGGATGCAGAGGCTTTGAACGGAGCCCTGGTGGGAGGAGATGATGGCTGCTGGGATTTCAAAATCATTGAAGAGAGATAGGCGACGATAGTCGAGATTAAGGGGCACGGCGTGCCATAGAGGGCGCCACCGAATTGAGGGGACTTGGGTGCGGCAGCAATCCTTGGTGGGAGAAGCGAGATGATCTCCCCAAGGACGGCGGCCCAGAGATCATCGATGTGGTCCAACCGAGATTCTACGGGTTCTTGGGATCTGGTGGGGCGGGGTCGCCGCTTATCCCCGCGCTGCCGGGCGCGGGATCTACAACAGGCGTCGCTGCTGGCGGGAGCCTCATCTTCTTAATTTGGGGTCACCGACTCCATTTTCCTCGAGGGCGTCGCATCGTGCTCACGGATTTGAGCAGTACTGAATGACGAGCCTAGTTGTAGTCTTGAGCGAAGAAGAAGGGGAGCTGGGGTTTTACGTATGAGTGAGGAAGAAGGGGAGCTGGGGTTTTCTATAGGAGTGAGGTGAGGAATTTGGGGAGTGCAGTGGAGCGGTGACGTGAGGTGGGTGGGAGCGAGGAGGAAGAAGAGCACCCATGTTTTTTGGGGGCGGTGTCTTTGGGTGTGGGTAGCGCCTCTCATTTAGTAAATATATGGGCTTTTGAATTGATTTTACTATTTACTAGTGCGGATGGGCTGTTTTGTCTTGGGACCAGAGAAACAATTACTACTAGTACAGTGGAGACACTCTACAGCTACCCAGAAAAACAATTACTACTAGTACAGTGGAGACACTCTACCGCTTTTGGCTCCTCCTAGGTCATTGAAACGTCTCCCTCATCGAATGTTGTTATACTTTTGTTCACCGACATGCGGGCCATGCAACAAGGCTGGGCCCAAATGCCATCCACCAAATTAGAAGGCAAGATGCAGGCGGAGAGTCACCCCGGTCGTGGCCTTGGCAAAGAACGAGTCGTCAGATCACAAAACCCCACCTCCCCGCAGCCTAAGTTTGACGGACGAAGCAACCATCATTTCACTCTTCGCTGAATCCCCTTCTCCTCACCGTCTTCAAGAAAGGCAACACTCGCATACGCGCTTTGTTCTTCTCTCCCAACGAAGGGAACGTAAGCGGATCCATGATGTTGGTATATTTTCGTTCAGAGAAAAAAAAAGAACTTTTGCAAAGCAGTAACCGATCCTCACTCTCTTTTTGGTTTCATTGTCATTGCGATTGTGTTTTCCTTTCAATGGTCTCCTAGTATTCGTCAGTTTCATGATGGACCAAGGAGAACCAGGCAAAGATCTGCCGATATTGGAGCAGACGCGGGAGGCTGATCCCCACGAGACAGAGAGCTCCAAGAAGATGGAGGCAACCACCGAGCCGACCCCAGATACGCTCACGGCCACTACTGAGATGGTCAACGCCTTGTTTGAGGTTACAGCCCTCGTGGCACTGCACAAGCAGTTTTCCCCCTTCGAGGATGTGTCCCCCACCGAGCTGCCCAAGGTGATTTCCTTCTTTGCCGATCTCGATTGTGGTTTTTCATCTAAGTATGTGGTGATTTTTTTAGAAAAGGAAGTATGCGGTGATTAATAATGCAAATTTTTGTTAGCTTCGATGCAATGCTAAACATCGTGTATTCAATAACTTGTGTGTCTTATCCTGAAAAGTAATTCACAAGTAGTTTCTGTTTCAATTAGAGCCCTGATGCAGACAAGGATTGTGTGGTTGTACATGTCACTTGCTATGAGGCGGACGACCTGAATATACGCACTGGGAAAACAAAGTTCTTAGGATGTTGGATCCTGGAAGCCATTTGCGGTTATACCAATGAAGAGTTGTATTCCAGCCTCACTGTTGCCAAGCGTGTTGTCCAGTGTATCTTGAAGCACAAGAAGTTCAAAGCTACTCCTTCGTTTGTGAGGCATACTGTTCTTGTCAAGCTTACGCAGGAAGATGACGTGGCATGCCTCAACAAACAAGTTTATCAGTGGCAAGGCCACAAGGTTGTGTTCATGAAGGCTCACAGGATTGAGCTGCTGCAGGACGTCCTCGATGATGTTCATGGCAAGGTCCGTCTTGTGTCCAGCCCAAATTAGATCGAGGCATGAAATAGTTGCCCCAGCTAGTGTTTAATAGTAATTTGGATTGTGTCTAATTATCCGAACCTTGCATGTTATCGACCCCTCTGGGGCTAGTACTCTGTTTGAATCCGTCTAGGGAACCGGCCGCTACTTTTGTGTGCCCGTGAATCATGTGAGAACCATCGTAATTGTTGCCGAAATAGATGCGTCCTCACTAGTTTTTTCATGAATATGGCATGGTAAGACATAAGTTGTCACGGTTTATCATACGAAGCGGTGTGTGTTTTGATGAAATAGAGCACTGCTCGAGAAACGCATACCGACGTATACATAAGTACTTGTAAACACTGTTGGTGCTACCCCACTTGTAAGAAGTTGTGCAAAACACGGCACATTGGCTCAGCTCGCTTCAACACTAGGCTATCGACCAGCTAACAATCAACAATCTGCTGTCTGACATATAAGCAACTATGTATCTTGTTACAAAGATGGTTCATGCAGTTAATTGAGGCCACAATGTAATAAATTCCAAACGTTCACACGCTTAGTCCGGTAGCTCATGTGGAACACTCACATTAAACTCATCTTCATAAAAACTTGAAAAGCATAAGTTAAGCAATTTTATACATCTCAATGATTCATAGAACATAACAAACATATACTAGTTCACAAAGAAAAGACAAAGTTGTGAGAAGGTTTACAAATCATGAAAAAACAAGCAAGGCTTCTTCCGAGCAAAGGGCCTCCCGGCAGGCTTAAATTTCTGGAGTTCACTCTGGTTTTTCTTGTTGCCACAATCCAGGTTAGGTTCTCTCATTCCGAATCAACCAATTATAATTGTGGTCTCAAATTTGGAATGCTGAATCGAACCATGCAAAGGTATCTTGACCAGCTGAAATGCTTGTGCATTCCACTAAATTTAAGCACCGTTATTTGCGTAAATAAGTAGACCACAATGCCTCTTGTCCACGCACTTGTCCAAAAACCGCCGTGCGGTAGTGCGCCTAGTCCTCGATCCATGGATGAACTGGTAGAAAGTGCATTCTGACTAGGATGCAGTTGTTTTCGCTAAATCCCTGACCGCAATCAGGAAGTAAAACGTATGAATCATCTTCTTTTAGATTGCGTTGGTCATTCTACCTTAGTTACTACCAATGTAGGGATACCTTGAAGACGGGAGGTTAGACGACGGCAATGAGGGATAGCCATCTCATTTTGCGCAGTTGTACTAAAACTAAGGTGTGTGCTTTTGATTGCGCGGATAGAAACGATACGGAGACAGACATCCCGAAACGATATGGAGACGGACATCCTTGTTTGCGCAAATACGAAATACGGTTATTTAAACAGTGACAGATATTACTACTTTCCCTGTTTCCTCTTAGAACCAAGTCCTAGATTCATGCTACAGCTTTCCCACTTTCTTCCCTGTTTGAACCAACACTTTGAGTCGACTGTATGAACTAGCTTTACTTCTAATAATAGTAGAAGTCTAGGTGGCTTTGGAACAGCGGACGGAAGTAGAAAAGGATCCACACGAAGGGGAAGAGCTGGGCGATGAGAGCAAGGCAGGTTTCGAAGGAATATATACCTGAGGGTCATTGGCATGTGGCAAAGACGGCGTCGGGAGGCCGCATCTTGGCCACAATACCGCAGGGAGGAAGAAGGGGTCGGAGGCCCTCCCGAGCCGGTGCTCTCTCGGAGAGAACGACACGGCCGCCGATCGGGACGCACGGGCAGCCGTTGATCTCCTCCCTTGCCGCCGACGACAGCGTGAACGATGCACCTACACCCCTGCCCCGGTCGATGTTGTCCGACCGGATTTGTGACCAGCCGTGAGCTGAGAGAGAGAGAGTGTGGCCACCTATGTCTTGCTTAGATCTAGAGAGCATGAGAGAGTGAACGAGAGGAACCCTAGTAAAGCAAGCGCTAAGGCTCCTGCTTTTATATATAGTGGAGTGATTTTGTTGTACCAGCTTCAAAAAATGCGCTCCTACATGTACCCGCAGAGTGGGTGTGAGAGAACTAGTGCGTGCGTGCACCGCTTCTCTTCGTGAGAGTACAATATACTATGCCCAAAGAACGTTCGCCGCAAGAGTAATAGTATAAGTGTGTGACGTGTGAGCTAAAATAAAATGTGTGCGCCGTCTTTTGTTTTTTAGAAGTTCTAAGGGTAGGGTGTGAAGAGCACATATGTGTGTGACGTCTACCTGCGGATAGACGGTGGGTGCGACGTGCGAATCTGCGAGAGGACTCGGGAGAGTCGTGACCCGTGAGGGTGCGTGTGCGTGAGAGAGAGGGGGGCACGTATCAATGCAATGCATGTGTCCGCGTAAATCATTATCCGACAAACGTTCGCCACAAGCCTTTTCCCGACGAACGCCGTAAGAACCGTTAGATCGGCATCCGATAGTGTCAATTTTGCCATGTCATTTAACAGAACAGCCACTCCTTCTACACACAAATCTTCCACGTGAGTGTTAGAAACTACCGTATGCTCCCTCCGTTCCGAAATGCAGTGCATATAGCTTTATTGAAAATTCGAACCTCGCAAACTTTTACCGAGTTTTCGTGTACCAAATTGCACATGTAGAATACTCTGTATATATCATTTCATTCATCTTCGGGAGGTAACTATAAAGATGGGTGAGGAGTCTACAAAGAAAGACCATCGTATCACCCGCAGCAATTTCAACCATCCTTTAGTGTCGAGGAATATCATAGGAACTCTATATGATATGATTTTTATAGGATTTTTTCCTTTAGAGCCAATTGGTTCATAGGAATAGATTCATATACTCCACATTTCAAAATGAAATAAACATGATATCATTTCTATAGCTTTAGAGCCACTTGGTTCATATGAATGGATTCCTATACTCCCTTAATTTCAAAGGAAAATAAACATTAGTGTATATTCAATAGAAAAGTTCCTATGATATGAACCAAATTACATCTCTTTTCTAATCCCTCATAGGAATTGAGATACATGTCATCTCTAGATTCAATAGAAAAGTTCCTATGATGTGAACCAAATGACATCTCTTTTCCAATCCCTACTCATAGGAATTGAGATGCTCCATGTCATCTCTTTCCCTACAACTTCCATGTATACATCTTCTATTCCTAAATAGATAGTACAACCCACTAGTAGCTTTTTTCCAAAACATGCAACTACGGCACAAGAACTTTGAAAGATGGTCGCTGGATGAAGCTAACCTGACAGTGCAGAGATAGGCAAATCCGAGCACTACTGGCCGTTGGATATCATCAACATTCCACCAGACCTGCCACATGTACAATTTAGAAGACTCCATGGTTGAACTTAAGCATAATGCACAAACCTCAAAACACAAGCACTTCTCCTTTGTTCTAGAATCTTCTGTATCATAATTGATTTTTTTTCTAAATGAATTGCCATTATTTGTTTTTTACTTCATGATTTACAATGCACAACCCCATGAATCTTAACATTTTTATAAAACTGATTGATTTTGAATGAGATGAACTATAAGAACTAAACGAACATCTACATCATGCATATATGACTCAAAGCTTTACATGCTATAGTGTGTATTTATTCATAATTTGGTTTCGAAATCTCATGCGTTCAATACATGTGTACCTTACTAGTTTTTAGTAGAGTAGCACACGCGGCCCCGGGTATATCAAAATGCAGGGCCCATGCATCATTGCCTTTCGGTCGAACCTACGTCCACAATTTTTTGTACGTACTATATCTCCACTGGTCCCCGAACCCAAAATGCTGCCTCGTACCCGTAAAACCAAGCGGCCCACACATATTTAAGGCGTCTACTCGAACACGTTTACTACGACGTGGCCCCGCATGCTGTAGTACTCCTACAAACCCTACCGCCGCACTCATCATCGGTTTTCTTCAAGAGGACGAGGGAGAAGCCGATTTGTGGTGGAGGCGCTTTCAAAAAAAAAGGATCTGTAGTGGAGACCCCTACACTAGGGTGCCCTAGGTAGCTGCCGCATGCATCATTGTTTTCTCTTTTCTTTATGCTCTTGCGCCCTAGAGTGAAATGATGGTTGCTTTGTCCGTCCAGCTTAATGTGAGAAAGGTGGGGCTTTGTGATTTGACCCCTCATCGCTCATTTTCTACTATCATGGCGCCACGACTGTGGTGCCTCCAATTCCAATCGCTGCTCGAACTATAATTTGGTGCAACGACGTGGAACAAGACGATGGATGAGCCACATGTCGTCCAAAGGGGTCTGTTAAGTGTGTCGCCATTTCGCAGCGGATCGACCGCTTGAGTTGCTACGCCAACGGCAGTGAGCAGCCTACCACTTGGTTTTGCTCCTTGGTGAATCCCGACTATATTGATCTAAAAAGATACATGTTGAGCTACCCTCTCCGTCTCGTTTTTTTATTTTTAGGCGTCTCAGTTTATAGGGCCCGCACATAGTTCTAGGTCATCCATTTGACTAACTAAATATGAGTTACTATGTCACAAAAAGTATATCACTGGATTCTTAAGCGGATGTAGTTGTATTTAAAAGTCGAGGGCGGGGCTTTTCCTCGCTGTAGGGCGGCGGGCAGTTCCGCCTTAGTCGGTTCGACAGAGACGCGAGAAGACGAGGGAGTAGGCTGCAAATGTAGGGTTGTGTGATTTGACAATGAAGATTCTTGTTGGACGGGTGGGGCCCGTGATTTGACTTGCCATTATCATTTTAATCTGGCGCCACGACCGGGCGTGAGTCTCCCGATTCCCCGACCACCTCCATACAAGTGCCTCTCCCAATGCTCCACCATGTAGTAGAGGCTGGCTCTTGCATGAGAGCCCACTTCTCCACTTTTTCCTTGCCTCTCTTTCCCCCACATATGCAAAAATGCCATGTAAAGCGCACTATTGTACTTACTTGCTCCTACATGTGCTTAAGCTTGCCACATAGGCATAAAGTCTGATGTGGCAAGTTAATCAAGAAGAGAGAGACTAGTTTGGTGACCCAAGGAAGAAAGCGGTGCTAAGCGTGTACCTAGGTGAAAAGACAATTTTGAGTCTATAGCTAATTAAATGAAGCAAACTTAGCAACACCATTTCATTGGAAGAGGTCACTCCTTGGCAAATGCAATAAATACTAGTACTCCCTGTGTCCCATAATATAAGAATGTTTTTGGCACTACACTAGTGTCAAAAACATTCTTATATTATGGGATGGAGGGAGTATGAAGAAAGAGATAGAGAGGAGTAAAAAAAATTAAATACACTTATAGCCAACCTTATAGCCAAAACCTTGTTGTAGTATGAGTGACTAAGTGATGACTATGTATGACATGCCAACATCATATAGCCTAACGCACCGTGTTAAATCTCCAAGGGCGCGACCACACGAGCGACACGATGGTCGTGGTAGGCGCGACCATGATACGGGCTGCTGGCAGCCCTTGGATCTGAGATCAAACGGTCGCATGCTAAGTTGCTGAAAATTTGCAAAATAACCCTCCAGGATAGGATATTCACCCATAGGTCTAGAATCACGCCATGCAACTGTTCGATCTCAGATCCAAGGGCTCTCGGAAGCCCGTATCATGGGAGAATGGAAAGCCACTACCACTGATTCGGCTGGCGATTCGCTCCTACTCGTCCCCGCACGTCCTTAAATACTACGACGGTTCGCTCCTAGTCGTCCAGTTCCACTAATCCTAACCCTCCTCCCAAATCCATGGCGTCCCAAATCTCCCCGATCGGCGGTGAGTACAAGGTTAGAACCATCACCGGCGATGAATTCGAAGTCATCTACACCCGTTCTTCCGCGACGGTGAAACGATGCCTTTCTCGCTTCAGACGCATGTTCGAAGACTCAGATGATGAGTGGGTCGCTGGGCTAGATGTTGAGTACACCACAGTCCTGGTACGAGAGAAGGATCTAAAGGACGAGGAGAGGAAGAAGCCCGCCGTGATCCAGGTTTGCGTGCATGACTTATGCTTGGTCTACCACATATGCCATGCCGACGTTGAGTGCCAAGATTTTAAGAACTTCCTCAAGGAAAAAACAGTGAAATTAGTTATTGTAGACTTTAAGAATGAAAAAGAAGTCATGCGTCGGATAAGCCTCGTTGTAGGCAACACCTTCGACCTCCAGAAGAATCGGCTAGTGCCCTCTCGTCAGCCTTCAGTGCTGACCCTGGCAGGAGCCATGGTTCATCCTTCGTACCGTAAACTGGAGAAACCTCATTACACGTTTCATCGTCATGCATGGCAGCGGAATGTACTAGATATAGACCACATCCACTACACTGTAATGGATGGATACCTTTGTTTCAATATCTACAAGGGTTGGATGAAGAGCAACGACCAAGTGTGTAGTTCAAGCAAAGAAGTATCGGCCAAGAGGAAGAGGGATAAGGGCGAAGTCGAGGACGTGGACGAGGACTCGAGTAAGGTGGCGATGTCGTTGCTCATGGTGGTTCTAAACTTCTAATGCAAAGGTGTCTCGGATTAGTTGCATAGTTTAATTTCGTGTGCTTAGTTTAATTTGAGGGTGTGTTGTCTTTGAGCCCCAATGAGAACTATGTTATGTTTCTTCTCGTTACTTTAACTCTTCAGTATGTACATACTACTAGTATTTCTTTAATAGAATTTAGCACCCCAATTAAGCACGTACTAGCTTTTTTAATAGTACTATATGCATAATTTGGCGACAAGCACTCTCTATATGTACCACCTTTTTTTTAATTTCAATTTTTGCTCCATGGCGCAATCCATCGATAGTACTACTGTACAAAAGTATACATTTTTTAAAAGGCTAGAGTACTGTTCATCACATATATAGTCAGTTAAATTCTCAACCTAGAACGACGTGCATGCCATGTAGTAAACCGATACGGAGGAAGTATAGTAAATATGAGGTGATTTTACCGAGCGATCGGCGGGGGAGCATGGCCTGTCATGCGGTCCCACGTGTCATGATGTACCAAGGCGATGCGCATGTCCCTCTTGAGGCAGAAGCAATACTACGTGGTTTGAGATGATGGCGAACCGAAGTGTGAAATAATGGTTGCTTCGTCCGACTGGGAAGGTGCGGCATTGTGATTTGACGTCTCATTGCTCATTACTACTATCGGGTAGATGCGAGTGGGGTGCGTCCCCCCTGCTGTTCTGCACTGTTATTTGGTGCTTGACACGTCGACCCGGTTGCTATATGTCCCACATGTCAGCGACAGGAAGTATAGAATTCATGAAAGGGAGCGTCGACGGAGGAGTATACTACAGAATTCATGAAAGGGAGTGAGGGAGTCCTGGACTAGGGGGTGTCCGGATAGCCGAACTATCATCTTCGGCCGGACTACTGGACTATGAAGATACAAGATTGAAGACTTCGTCCCGTGTCCGGATGGGACTTTCCTTGGCGTGGAAGGCAAGCTTGGCGATCTGGATATGTAGATCTCCTACCGATGTAACCGACTCGTGTAACCCTAACCCTATCCGGTGTCTATATAAACCAGAGGGTTTTAGTCCGTGAGGATCGAACAACAATCATACCATAGGCTAGCTTCTAGAGTTTAGCCTCTACGATCTCGTGGTAGATCTACTCTTGTACTACCCATATCATCAATATTAATCAAGCGGGGAGTAGGGTATTACCTCCATCGAGAGGGCCCAAACACAGGTAAAAACATCGTGTCCCTTGTCTCCTGTTACCATCCGCCTAGACGCACAGTTCGGGACCCCCTACCCGAGATCCGCCGGTTTTGACACCGATGTTGGTGCTTTCATTGAGAGTTCCTCTATATCGTCACCTATAGGCCCGATGGCTCCTTCAATCATCAGCAACGATGCAGTCTAGGGTGAGATTTTTCTCCCCGGACAGATCTTCGTATTCGGGCGGCTTTTGCACCGCGGGCAATTAAGCTAGGCCATCCGGAGCAGATTGAAAGCTACGCCCGCCATCGTGTCAGATTTGGAAAGCTTGAACTATACGGCCGATATCCGTGGAGACTTGATCTTCGACGGATTCGAGCCACTACCGAGCGTGTGCGACCTTGTCTCGATGGGTATGATCTAGCATCGCCGCGAACAAAGTGCTCGAGGCCGCACCGGTTCGCCCGACCCTTAATCCGGAGCCGGTTTAGCCGATCGAGGGCGGTTGGCTGGACACCGCCTCGGCTGAAATCTCTACGGCGATTGAGCCGAACACCATCCTCGCTGCGGCTTCGTGACTCCAGTGTGCCGGACTCCTTTCCGGACTCAACCTCCAGCGCCCCGCTAGTCGAATCCGCACGGGCGCCGGTTATGGAGTTCACCATCATGGACGTCTTTCAAAGACTCGCCCTTTGGCGATATCCTGAACTCATTAAAGTCTCTCTCTTTGTCGTGGGAGCCACGGCGAACTACGGTCAGAAGGTTGGGATTCGACGACGAAGAAATTCAACGCCCACCCACCACCCACTTTGTAGCCACTGGCCGATGATTTAACCGACATGCTCGACTTCGACCAAGACATCGACGGTATGGACGACGGCAGTGCGGAGACAATCAAGAGCCAGCGCCCACGGGGCACTGGAAGGCCACCTCGTCATATGACATATACATGGTGGACATCCCAAAAGATGGGAATGGCGATGGAACAACGGATGATGACCCCTCCAAGAAACAATCCAAGCGCCGACGTTAGGGGCGCCACTCTAAATCCCGCCACAGCAAAAACGGTGATTTCGGCACGGGAGATAATAACACCCCGGACAGTGCCGAAGACAACCCCCTCCAGCAGGATTCAGCGCAGGAGGAGGGAGAAGCCAGCCCTCATGATAGAGAGGCAGACAGAGAGGTAGAGAACGATAATTATATGGCTCCCTCCGAAGATGAGGCAAGCCTCGACGACGATGAATTTGTCGTACCTGAGGATCCCGCCGAACAAGAGCGTTTTAAACGCAGGCTCATGGCCACAGCAAGCAGCCTCAAGAAAAAGCAGCAACAGCTTAAAGCTGACCAAGACCGGCTAGCTGACAGATGGACCGAAGTCCTTGCAGCCGAAGAGTACGAACTCGAATGCCCCTCCAAAAGCTACCCCAAACGCAGGCCGTTGCCTCGATCAGAGGAGGAAGCACCCGCGTCACCAGCACACGGCATGGCAGACCGGCCACCCTGTGGCCGCGACAGAGAAGCCTCTCAGCCCTCCGCTCAAGCCACGCCCCGACGCCGCTCAAAAAGTACCAAGGCACGGGAGAACAAGCCGGACTTGCGAGATATACTAGAGGATAAGGCAAAGCAAACAAGATCGATCTACAGATCGCGTGGGCGCCCAACGACTCGGGATGATTACCGTCATGCCGGATACAGCAACCCCGGCCGGGCGAACACGATGACAAAGCTCATATGAGCTACGCCGTGATATAGCCCAATACAGAGGCGCCAGACACCCACTATGCTTCACAGATGAAGTAATGGATCATAAAATCACGAGGGCTTCAAACCCGTAAACATCGAATCATACGATGGTACCACAGATCCTGCGGTCTGGATCGAGGATTATCTCCTCCATATCCACATGGCCCGCGGTGATGATCTACATGCCATCAAATATCTCCCACTCAAGCTTAAAGGACCAGCTCGGCATTGGCTCAACAGCTTGCCAGCAGAGTCAGTCGGTTGTTGGGAGGACCTGGAAGCCGCATTCCTCGATACCTTCCAGGGCACATATGTGCGACCACCAGACGCCGATGACCTTAGCCATATAATTCAGCAGCCAGAAGAATCGGCCAGACAATTCTGGACGCGGTTCCTAACAGAGAAAAATCATATCGTCGACTGCCCGGATGCAGAGGCGCTAGCAGCCTTCAAACACAACATCCGCGATGAGTGGCTAGCCCGGCACCTAGGACAGGAAAAGCCAAAATCCATGGCAGCCCTCACCACACTCATGACCCGCTTTTGCGCGGGAGAGGACAGCTGGCTAGCTTCGAAGCAACAACTTGGCGAACACCACGGTAGTTCGGATACCAAGGATAGCAATGGCGGTCGCGTCGCAACAAGCATAAACGCCGCATTAACGGTGACAATACTGAAGATACGACAGTAAGTGCCGGATTCAGAGGCTCTAAACCCGGTCAGCGGAAGAAACCATTCAAAAGAAATACCCAGGGCCCGTCCAACTTGGACCGAATACTCGATCGCTTGTGCAAGATACATGGCACCCCTGAAAAACCAGCCAACCACACCAACAGGGATTGTTGGGTGTTCAAGCAGGCAGGAAAGTTAAATGCCGAACTCAATGACAAAGGGCTGCATAGCGATGACGAGGAGGAGCCCCGGCCGCCGAACAATAGAGGACAGAAGGGCTTTCCCCCACAAGTGCGGACGGTGAATATGATATACGCAACCCACATACCCAAAAGGGAGCGGAAGTGTGCACTAAGGGACGTATATGCGATGGAGCCAATCGCCCCAAAGTTCAACCCGTGGTCCTCCTGCCCGATCACTTTTGATCGAAGGGACCACCCCACTAGCATCCGCCACGGCGGATTCGCCGCATTGGTTCTTGACCCAATCATCGACGGACTTCACCTCACTAGAGTCCTAATGGACGGCGGCAGCAATTTGAACCTCGCTTTTACCGTGATACAGTGCGCAAAATGGGCATAGACCCCTCAAGGATTAAACCCACAAAGACGACCTTTAAAGGCGTCATTCCAGGTGTAGAGGCCAATTGTACAGGCTCAGTCACACTTGAAGTGGTCTTCGGATCCCTGGATAACTTCCGAAGCGAAGAGTTAATCTTCGACATAGTCCCGTTCTAGCGGCTATCACGCACTGCTCGGACGAACCGCATTTGCAAAGTTCAATGCGGTGCCGCACTACGCATACCTCAAGCTCAAAATGCCAGGCCCTCGAGGAGTAATCACGGTCAATGGAAACACCGAACACTCTCTCCGAGCGGAGGAGCATACTGGCTGACCCTAGCAGCGGAAGTACAAAGCAGACTCTTAAGGCAATTCTCGAGTCCGGCTATTAAACGTCCGGACACCGTCAAGCGCGCCTGGAGTAACCTACAACAAGACCGCCTGGCACGATCCGAACAAGCATAGCAATCCGGCCCCAACCCCAGCCCTCGCGAACTCGCGAAGCCAGTACTACGCGCACGTAATTGCGCTCTAAAGCACCATGGGCATAGGGGACGGGCCACGACCACGGCATGCCCAGAATGCGGCTAGACCACACCAGGGGCTCCCGTTTGTGTCATTTCTTTTTCTTTTTTTTCCTTTTTTCTTTTTCTTTTTTACTTTCAGGACTCTGTTCTCCAGAAGCCCTGTCTGGCATTCGCGCCGACTACACGATGCAACAGCCATGGAAGCGTAAAAGCTGTCAAGTGTCCAGTGGTCTCTATTACGAAGCAAGATAATTGCTTTTACATACCACACCGCAAACTTACCCCTGGAAGGGGGACATGTCAAAGTCCCGTACCTTGCTTATCGCCAAATTTGTATCGTTCTGCTTTTATTTGCAGTTTCCTTTGAATAAACAATATATAGCTTTTGCCTAATATTGCATTCTTTCCCATTGTATATGTTCATCTATGACATTGCATAGCATTACAATTTGGTACGGCCACCACACCAGGGGCTTATGTACCCCAAAAAACATGGTGTGACATGTCCGAACACTTTCACAAGTGCGGCACCCCGAACTTATAGCATTATATGCATCGGCTCCGAATCATGTATTGGGTAAATAGTTGGGTTTGCCCGGCTCCCATGTTTTGGTACCTTACGTTCCGTTATATCGGCTAAGGTAGCGCTGGGAGAACCACTGCAATTGTGCCCCGGTTGAGCTGGGTTGAGCACCTCAGTGGAGAAAGCTAAAACTGACCGTCATGATAAGGCGAGAGCCGGTCGCTGTTCGAGAGGTTTCTTCGAGTCCCTAAAGACTTATGCCGCTTAGAGCGAGGAACCGGCATTGACCGGCCAAGGCGTGGATAGCGCCCCGAACTGGGTCTTCCGAATACTAGGGGCTTCGCCGAAATTTAAAATTATAGAATTCTATGGCTAATGAGAGTGTTCAAGCACTATAAGTCCGGTTGCCTTGTTCGTTGCGTTGAGCGCCTCCCTCGAAGGACCCAATAATGGGAACAAGAGCGCTCAAGTTTATCCCGAACACCCCAGCACTCGTGGCATGGGGGCTTAAGCCAACGACTTGCCATCTCTCAAATTTTGATAAACAAACACGAAGGTAATATTTTAAATTCACAAGCGTTGCTTAGTGCATATGAACAAGTTTTCAGCGTACAGGATAACAAATGCGAGTCTATTCAAAAATGACATCTTTGGAGCATTCACCCGCTATCAGACAGGCACCCTCCAGGACGCCCTCATAATACATTTCGGTCTTGCGATGCTCCTTTCCCGGTGGTGGTCCGTACTTCAGAAGCTTCTCACCGTCTAGCTTGCCCCAGTGCACCTTAGCACGGGCGAGGGCCCTACGGGCACCTTCAATACAGACGGAGCGCTTGATGACTTCAATCCATGGACAGGCGTCCACCACCGCCGTGACTAGCCCGAAGTAGCTCCTGTGCATGGCCTCATTTGGCCACATACCGAGCTATAAGGCCCTTCATGGCCTGTTCGGCGACCTTGTGGAGCTCGACCAATTGCTTCAGTTGGTCGCTCAAGGGCACCGGGTGTTCGGCCTCAGTATACTGAGACCAAAACACCTTCTCCGTCGAGCTCCCCTCTTCGGCTCGGTAGAAAGCGGCGGCATCGGATACACTGCGGGGCAGATCTGCGAAGGCTCTTGGAGAGCTCCGGATTCGGGAAAGTAATGATAATTGACTTTTACATTCTTGCTTTGCATAAAGAATGCCTTACCCGCCGCTATCTTCCTCATCGCCTCAATCTCTGGAGGGCTTTACGGGCTTCGCCTTAGCGGCCTTGGCACTCTCAAGAGCCGAGGCAAGCTCGGACTCTCGGGTCTTGAGTCACGCTCCAAACCCTCGTTTTTTTCACGAGCACGGAGCTCTTGCCGTACCTCCGCCCACTGCGCCTCCCTTTCTCTCGCCGGTGCGCTCATGGCCGCTTTGTTTTCGGCCGCGGTCACCGCTTCCTTCAGGGTCGCCACCTCATTCGTGGCCCCTGCAGTACCCACGTTATTCATGTTATCTTTTGCAACCACATTTTTAACAATTCCATAAGGTATTACTTATCTTCCTTGTCCTCGAGCTGCTTCTTGGCTTGGCCGAGCTCGTTCTCGGACCGCTCGAGGCTCTCCTTCAATGCATTGACCTTCACAAATCGGTCTTGGCAGAGGTCAGGGCAGCCTGCATTCCCATATTGACATAATTATGTTAGACTCCTGCGTATATCTTTTTAGATCCTCACCCGGCTTTTCTTTCCGAGCCGAACTAAGCATCGGGGCTACTGTCTATGCGGTAATATTTTTACATATTCTAAACTTACCTCAAAGCACGTTAGAAGGTCATTGCGAGCTTCAGTCGGCCCGCTCTTGGCGGATCGAATCTTCTGGATCACCACACTCATAACAAAGGCGGTGCTCCTCCTCGATGGAGGCGCATTAAGCGCCTCAAGAAGCTATCCGATGCCTCCGGTTGGACGGAGGACACCGGCGTCTTACCCTTCTTCTGAAGGGGCCGCTTGCGGACTTGGAACGGCTGAAGGTTCCGGTATGGAGTCCGGACAAGGGTCGGGCTTAGAGCCCCTGGGGGTCTTGCTCCCCTCGCGCCTGGAGTCCGGGAGGCTGCCTGGTGGCACCTCCTGCGCCACCTCCTCTTGACCAGGTCCCCCTTGGGGCCCCACCTCGGCGTCATCGGCGGCGCGAGGCAAGGAGGCGGCCAAAACAGAAGTGCTCTCCACTTCGGACGAATTCAGGGACCCGCTTGACGAAGCGGCGAGCTCGCCCTTGGGCGGGCTGCATGGTTGTTCGGCATTAGAGAACACTATGCAATGAATAAAAAAAACATGGCTATCCGCACACTTACGATCTCGCCAGGGGCTTGGCCCTCGAGGGCCACTCCTCCTCGCCGTCGTTGGCGTTGGTGGAGAGGTCCGGAGGAAGGGTTCTTCCCTTCTTGGACCCTCCGGCCCCCCTAGTCGGGGCGGCCTTCCTTTTCTTCTCTTCCCCGGGGAGAGGCTTCTTTCCTCCTCCTTGTTCTCGAAGAGGATTACGCTCAGAATCTGGCGGCACTCGGTGCCGGGAGCTCCTTCGAGTTCCCGTGGCCTCCTTCTTGGCCTTCTTCTCCGTCACCAAGTGAGGTGCGGAACCACAGCCCGTCAAGCGGGCGTCCGGCTGGTCTTCGGCAAAGGAGCCGAGCAGTTGATCTGTCCGGACGTCTTTCACCATCTGTCAAAGGTTAGGGAGTTTAAGTTCCTGCATAGAGTCAAACTATGAAAAAAGAGTCCCATAAAGGGCAAAATAACTTACCTCGCTGGCTTGATGCTGCAAGCGGAATCCGCGATCTTCGGTAGCGGATGCGGGAGCTTCGGCACCCTTGAACAGCACCTTCCAGGCATCTTCGTACGTAGTGTCGAAGAGTCGGCTCAAGGTCCGGTGCTGTGCCGGATCAAACTCCCACAAATTGAAAGCCCGTTGCTGGCATGGGAGAATCCGGCGGATGAGCATAACCTGGACTACATTGACAAGCTTGAGCTTCTTGTCCATCAGGTTTCAGACACAGGTTTGGAGTCGGTCGGCTCTTCCGAATCACCCCATGTCAGCCCGTCTCTTTCCATGATGTGAGCCGTGTGGGGAGCCAGATCTGAATTCGGGGCCGCCGCCCATTTTGAGTCGCGGCTCGGTGATGTAGAACCACCCGATTGCCACCCCTTTATGGTCTCCACGAAGGAGCCCTCAAGCCATGTAACGTTGGGCATCACGCCGCCATGGCGCCTCAAGACTCGCTTGTCGGCCGCCCACTATCTTGGCTTGACGCTAAAGGTCTTCAACCATAAACCGGCGGGGCTGGATGCAGAGGAAAGCCTCGCACATGACGATAGACGCCGAGATATTGAGGATGAAGTTTGGGGCAGATCGTGGAAATCCAGCCGTAGTAGAACATGAGCCCCGGACAAATGGGTGAAGTGGAAAACCTAGTCCGCGGAGGAAGTGGGTGAGGAACACCACCCTCTCATGGGGCCTGGGGGTGGGGATGAGCTGCCCCTTGTTGGGGAGCCGACACGCGATGTCGCCGGACAAGTATCCAGCCTCCCGCAGCTTTGTGATGTGCCCCTCCGTGACGGAGGAGGCCATCCACTTGCCTCCCGCTCCGGACATGGCTGGAGCAGGTTGAGGAAGGATGTGTGGACTTGGGCGCTGGAGCTCGAGTGCGCAGGAATGGATGAGCAAAGGAGGAAGAAGGCGTAGGTGAAAAGGTGGATCCTTATCCCCTTATATGGATGGACGAAGCTATGCGTCCCCCACCAGCCTGGTAAAACTCGCTTATCTCCCAAGAGCCGCAAATTGATGGCGCGGTAGGGTTACCCACATCCGTATTGATGAGAATCCCGGAATAAGGGGAACACGATCTCTGCTTTGACAAGACGTGCCAAGGAAACCGCCTCGCTAAACGCTACCGAGGTGGTACAAGAAAACGATTCGAACGAAGACTTGGTCGTGGCGTGATGGCACGCCGCGAATACGTCAGCAGATTGATTTTATGTAAATATTATTCTCTACGGTGTTATGTGGAAATTATTTTGCGAGCGGACACCGTCCTTGTGTTCAAAATCTTCTATGAAGTATTCGGAGGAGGAACCCGCCTTGCAATGCCGAAGACAATATGCGCGCGGACTTGTCGTCATTGAAGCCCGGTTCGTGGGCTACCGAGGAGTCCTGGACTAGGGGTGTCCGGATAGCGAACTATCATCTTTGGCCGGACTCACGGACTATGAAGATACAAGATTGAAGACTTCGTCCCGTGTCCGGATGGGACTTTCCTTGGCGTGGAAGGCAAGCTTGGCGTCTGAGATATGTAGATCTCCTACCGATGTAACCGACTGTGTAACCCTAACCCTATCCGTGTCTTTATAAACCGGAGGGTTTTAGTCCGTGGGACGAACAACAATCATACCATAGGCTAGCTTCTAGGGTTTAGCCTCTACGATCTTGTGGTAGATCTACTCTTGTACTACCCATATCATCAATATTAATCAAGCGGAGTAGGGTATTACCTCCATCGAGAGGGCCCGAACCTGGGTAAAAACATCGTGTCCCTTGTCTCCTGTTACCATCCGCCTAGACGCACTGTTCGGGACCCCCTACCCGAGATCCGCCGGTTTTGACACCGACAGGGAGCGACTTAGTTTTGGAAAAATATGTTTTTACGGAGTACGTACCCACTAGGGTTTATAGGGCTCATCTAAAAAACATTCGTTTTTCTATTTGATAAGTCTCAATTCTACTATACTAGTAGTAGTACCATTACATGTTGGATTTCGAGGTGCGTTAGATCACCCGACGCAAGCAATGTCAAGAGGAAACTAACCAATGCATGTACAAGTTCATGGAAATTTAGTGGTCATTCATGCATTCGTTCTAATTAATGCCTCGGTAAACATAACTTCTTGAGAAAAACGAGCATACTAATTACTTATGCAAACTACGAAATTAATTCGACCACTCACCATCTACCTTGGTTGGAGAGATTTTGAAATTGAGCCATAAACTGGAAAGGAGGGAGTAGTAACTTTTGTCTCGATTACTATTTGTGGCCTTGTATAGATGCAAAATGTATTTTTTTATAGTGGCCTTGTATAAGTAAATGGAGGGAGTACTAACCAAAGTAGGGACGGGGAGTAAATGGAGGGAGTAGTAAAATTTTCTCCTCGTGCTACGAGCCACCGCGCGCGTGGGCGAGGGAGCGGGCGTAAAGGCGTACAGTAGTACTACTACTACTACTACTCCTAAGCAAGCTTCACCTCATCCTGCGAGCCACCGAGCCCGTGGGCGGGGGAGACGGCGTACTAAGCAAGCTTCTCCTCATTCTGCGAGTTGACGGGACACATCAAAAGTACTCCAGTGTATAGAGCCTTGCCTCTAAGGTAGGCCCCACATGGTTTGCCTCTTTTTTAATTTAACATAACGCGTCAAGTCGCAATTTGTTTGTTCACCCGTGGTAGACAATCCTCCCTCCACCAAGTGGACAACCAGTACATGTGCCACGTGGGCTGCCTTTTACGTACAGAAATGAGCTCCACCGTGTACCCGCGCGGGTGTTGTTGGGAAAGAGACGGGAGTACGTGCGCCGTGCATGCACCTCTTCTCTTCGTGTACGTCCCCCACCTACGTGGGTGTGTGTGAGAGAGATACAAACCTAGACATAATGCGCTGTCCATCCCCATGCCTCCGCCAGTCATCCACCACCACCACCACCACGCCCCACTGCTCCTCACCTTATCTCTCATCTTTCTCCCTCCATTTTTATATACAAGGGGCCACTATCAAAATTGCAATTTGCAGATATACAAGGCCACTAATACTAATCGATGCAATATTAATGGTGTTTGCCTCGTGGTACTAGCAAAGGAGGAGATTAATTATCCCTTGCATGCATGCGGAAGTTTGTAAAAAAATGCATCTTGATGTTCCGTGCAATGCACGGGCATCTTGCTAGTCCATGAAAACAACACATGGCAAAATTCCACGGCGAACGAGGGATTTGAATCTGTTGGGAGGGGCTGATTGGATCTTGCCCGGGGTAGCCAAAATATTGGCGACCCTTTTGTCCACCCGTGCCTTTGCCACCGGTGAACGAGGAATGGCTCGGGTGCTCATGCTGTCATGCATCCTCCAGCGCGCACATTGGAGACGAGCTCGCATGAGCTGTGTTTTTTTGTCCCACAACGCCACCCGAGCCGCCCGCAGACCGACCGGCGACCCGCAAATTATGCCATCCAACCATAGCCGCACACATTGTGACAGCAACTCAACCAACCGGACGAAATTCACGCGAACACGTAGACAAACTGATATTTCATATAAACAACGACGGAAATCATATAAAATACCGGATTTTCATACAAAGATGACGGATTCCATTATATTCAAATGAACTATGCGGTGCTAGTTACGGGATGACAGTATATAATACCTGGCCTAAATGGTCGTCCGCCGATCGATTTGTGTTCCTCATGTCCGCAAAGACGATCACTGGACTGCCGGGAGCCCCGGAGATATATGCTACAGCGCAAAGGATGGCACGCTACCCCACTCCCCAACTGATACCATTGGCTGGTGCCGAAGATGATGGTGGCCGGCATCGGTTCGAGTTCATCACCGGCCACTACTTCGCCATGGCCGGCACCGGCTCGAGTTCATCCTAGCATTCCCCTCTTCCATGGAGCCCATGCGGGGTCGACGAAGGTCCTCGCAACAAAAGGATCCGGCAAGACACCTGCTGTGTACGCCGGCATTGCCTTCGCGGTGGCCTTCATGGGACCCAAGCGGCGGCGGCCTCCCGTGTTCTACTTCTCCTCGGTGATGGCGGCGGACGCGGAGGCGCTGGCCACCGACTCGTCGCTCTCTGCGCACCCGGCTTCTATCGCTGCTTGCATGGCGCGGCCACCGGCATGGGAGTCTCGGCCACAGAAACGGGAGACGCGGTACGAGGCGGCGGCGTGGACGGCAGCAATGATGCCCGTGCGCCGCTCCTTGTCGAGCTGGCCTGGAGCAGCGAGTTGCTGAACCGCGCGCCGACTTGGGGCAGCAACTGGCTCCGTCGGGCAAGGGGAGGGAGGTGGATTAGCGAGCTGCATCCGGCAGGCTACCCAGCCGGCTTGGATGTGGAATAACTACTCTTCGTAAGCCATTGTAAGAGTGGACAAAATGGTGGAGGAGATAGGGGAGCGGCGGAGGTGTGCGATTCTTGGCCGGCGTTTGGCCTCGTTTAAATAGGAGATTAAATAGACGGCGGACGGGAGGAGCTCGGCCGGTGTTGCGTTTAACGTCGGCCTGGTCATGAACGGTCGTGTGTCCATAGTGGGTTTCTCGGCTTCCACACGGGCGGGTTTCATGGAGGCGTTTGAATGCGGCACGGAGGCGTGTTCAGCCGGGCGTGCCGCAAGTGGCGCCTCGACTCTGACCTAGGACACCGCGCCGTTCTTCCAGCGACGCAGGGCTCTTTGGGTGCATGGCATGCATGTCGCTGACCCAACGCAGCAGCGCAAGAGAGGAACCTTTGGTGGGCCAGGCGGTCGAAGCGGGCATTTCATAAACCGTTGATTGTTCATTGAGTGTGATGTCATCTTTTCATGTAGATAAGCCTACTATGTTGATAGCCCGCTCGATACGTTGTGATTCATAAAGACCGCTGCAAACATCAATGTTCGCTTATCACAGATAAGATTGATTAATACCCGTAACAATCCATGTCCTTAACAAAGGGTGCATGCACGTATAGGTTGAGCGTGTGTCTTGCGTCGTGTGTTGTGTGCATGCAGGCGTGCGAGTGTTGCGTGCGTGCAAGGGTACGTTTAAGTGTTGCATGGATGGGTGCGTACGTGCGTGTGTTCGTGAGTGCATGTGTACGTGTCAGTGTTGCACGCTAGCATGCGTGCGTGTGTACGTTATGTGTACGTGTCAGTGTTGCATGCCTAGATGCGTGCGTGCATGTGTACGTGTGGGGTGAGGCTACACGTCAGTCGACTGACTTTTTCATCTCTAGTCATTAGATTTTCCAGCCGTTGGATACGAAATCAAGGGCCTCCAGTTTATCATCAAACTCCACCCCCTTGAGCCGCCACCACCGGTAACCGCCAAATTTCACCGCCCGCGACCGCCCGCCCTCCCGAAACCACTCCGCACCGCCGGTCCGCCGAGACCGCCATCCTCTAGCCTCCCTCCCCGCGCCGAGCTTTTCCTTCGGGATCCCCACCCCACCGCCCAATGAACGCCCCCTCCCCAACCACCGGTGATCGCCAACCAGAGGTCTCACGACTTCAATACCCACCGACCACTAATTTATTACCATTTACATCCTTCATATACGCTACCGACGGGCGGGCCCTATGGTAATGTGCGCCATCGAATGTGGAACGTTTGATCGTCAATTGATCGTGTTATCAACAAATTACGGAGCTGTATGGTGAGCCGGTGACCGTATGATCACCCTAAAATGTACTCCTATTTTATTAACACAAAGATGACTCAAACTACCATTTCTTTCTTTCATATACGGGCTGACAGGTGGGCCCCATTCTGTTACGCCACCGGTGCAACACTAGTTGCGCTGCGTGGAATGTTTGACTGGTCAATTGATTGTGTCATCAACAAAATACGGAGTTGTACGGGTGAGCCAGTGATCGTATAATCATGACATGTATTTTTTTAACACGGTACAGACGCAAGGGCTCATATATACGCGCAAGCACTCACCGCTATAAGCGCACACATGTGAACCCTACCCCTATGAGCACCTTCGAGAGAGTGGGCCAGCATATATGATCTTGAGATTTTACGAAGTCATCATAGGTGCCTCGTAGTCGAGAGGAACGTCTCCTCCCACTGAACGTACATCGCCGGAAAATACTGAAATTAACACAAGATAAATGCGAGCACCGGGACTTTAACCTTGGCGGGCTCGAGAAACCACTGTCCTCTAACCATCCAACCTCATGTTGGTTAGCACGACAAAATGTATGTGGTGACCGTGATGAGCTTATTCTGAAGTCCAGTGACCATATCGTGCTTTCGCTTCAAATACAATGACCGTAAGTGTAAATCAACAAAATACGGAGCACGCATCAAATGCAAAGTCCGTCAGTGTCATCAACAAAATATGGAGACGTATCGTGAGCTAGATACCGTTGTACTATTGTATATGCTTATTTTTTTAGTGGCCGATTGCGTGTGTGGTGTGGTGGGCACATCATTTCTAGTTGTGGTGGGTCAACATGAAGACTCATGAGTCGGTTCCATCCTGCGCCACATATAGGTTGGACCGAGACGTGTTATACGAAGACCCATGTGGAGGACTCGGCGTACAACACGAAGCTACCAGTCGCGGAGGACTCTATCCCCACCGGTGATAAGCCGACTATATATGATTTGTAACCCTAGGCCCTTAGTATGTTATACAAGCTTGGGGGCTAGTTAAATCGATAGTATACACACACGCACAATGCTCGGTATTCACGTGTACTTTGTACACACCCCTATCACTTATATACAGTACCTGGAGTAGGCTCTTTCTTCAACTGCAAGGGTCCGATCCGAACTAGGGTCAAACTTTGCCTCGTATTACCATCCAGCCTAACAGCCAGGGATATCCTACCGAATGATATGATGAAATCATATCTGCCAACTACTAAGAGAGAGGTGTGTCGGGGGGGAGGGATGTGTGCGAGAGAGGCCTAAAGATAATGTGCGTGCGGGAGACACGTAGGCACATATATGTGCGTATAGAGGGCTAGTAGAGATTGTGCATGTGTATATATGCATGTGAGAGAAATAGTGTTTTCCAACTGAGATTAGTGAAAAGAGTGGTACATAGTAGTCGAAGAGAGAGAGAGAAACAGAGAGAGCATGTGCGTGAGACACCCCGACACCCTGAGGGAGATTGTGAGCATGTGTGAAAGAGAAATGCCAATGCATATAAAGTGTGTGCACTTATGCGTTAGATAGAGAGATATATAACGCGTTTGTGAGAACGGGGCAAGGCATAGTGCATCTACGTGTAAAAGGCGTTTCTACGCATTAAATTAAAATATAAATGGCATTATTATTTTTGGATGAGATCATGAATTTTGCAAATTGCGTATGGATGAAAATCGGTCTATCAGACACCCATACTCTATTGAATTCTAGCATGTGCATGTGTTTATTTCATATTATTGATCCATAGAGTGAGAGCGGTTTGAAATACACGCAATGGATGCTTTTGCAATTCATATATAAACATTAATTAGTGCACTCCATGTTCTTAAGTGAAGCACTTTATACATTTGTCACTTGCATGGATACATTCCAAATTGCTAGCTATGAAATAGAATACATGTCGAATTCAATATAAAGGGGGTTTCGAAGATTCGAATTCATAGGAAGTGCATTCATCTATTTGAACCCAGATAATGGCATTTGTAAATCAGATGTAAAAGGGGGCATCAATCTTTGTTGTGAGTTTGAACATGCTATATATATTCATACGCATATCTAACTTTTTTTTTGCAACCAAGGAGATTATATCTGGAACCATGCATGAACTGAGGTAAGTTGCATATTTTTTAATATATACTCGTGTACAATGTATATTCAAATGTACCCCCTCCATTCCAAAATAATTGTAGCTTTAGGATTTGTAAGAGTAAAGATTTGTGAAGTTTGACAAATCCTGAAAGTTCAATTCAAGAGAACCGAAAACATTAATGCTTCTACTCCCAAATATTGAACGAAGCGCCAAATAGGCCTCTGGTCACCCGAAACCGCGCAAGACTAATGTTTGGTGGTAGGAAATTATCTGACTCTGGCCCGTGTAGCCTATAGGTCCGATGTCCAAAGGTCTAAACCGGGGTAGGTTTGTAACTTCACCAAGACGCCAGTCTCAACCGCCTCCGAGAAGCATTCATATGCCGTGGGCGCCTAAACACCCATGCACTCGGCCGAAATCTATCCCGCCCACATTTGGGACACCTGACATGACTGTCCTACCCCCAACCCGCAATATGTCCAAAATTTTAGATGGGGGCAAAGTTTGTAACTTTCCCCAAATTTCAACAAGCGCGTGTCAAACCAAAACATTGTTTCCCCTTAGTTCCCCGCCTCCCTCCGTTTCCCCATTCATACTCCATGGGCGCGAAAACGCCCTCTCCACCAGCCGCGAAACCCCAGCCTCCTCCGTCCTCCACCCCATAGCGGCCAATCCACCACCACCCTCCTCCATTACGCCGGAGCCGGTACCCCGACATCTCGTCCAACGCAACCGCAACCGCAACGCCCTCAAGGACTTAGCAGCTGAAGCCGAGGTAGAGCTGCCTCCACGACGCCGGCGCCAACGTGCGCCGTACCAGAACCACTCCGACCACGCCGTCCTGCGCCTCACTGATGTGGCTCCACTGTCGCAACCGTCCACCGCACTGGAGCTGTTCCCGCTATGGCGTCGTTCGCCGCCTCGGATCTGCTTCCCCGCCGCCGACAGACGGCCACCGCACCACACTCAACAACTTGGCCATGAGTTCGTCCAAGGCTGCACCGTCCTCCACAACTTCTGGTTTCCGGCGATCAACAAGAAGATCATCGAAAA
The DNA here is from genome assembly GCA_021605145.1 of Aegilops bicornis. Classification (NCBI taxonomy): domain Eukaryota; kingdom Viridiplantae; phylum Streptophyta; class Magnoliopsida; order Poales; family Poaceae; genus Aegilops; species Aegilops bicornis. Next base: position 561,217,401 of record CM038669.1, read on the forward strand.
AATAGAAGGAGGACACAACACTGCCAGCAGAAAGAGGTACTCTTCTTCCCTTATTCATGCAAATCTTACGTCTCCGCTCACACCGTATTCATTCCACGAAAGAAACTAGTTGAGCGCTTCTTACTACATCTTCTTCGTGATACTAAATGCACAAGGTTTCCTCCCTTTTACTATTTCACCTTTGCTAGAGGTCAGTAGCCCGCCTGGATTTCAATTCAGGGTCAGTCGAACCGCAATTAAAAGAAGCAGCACCCACTTAGGCGCACGGAGCACCTAGTACGCTTGTTCCCCGATGAAGCGGCGCACGGAGCACCTAGTACGCTTGCGCCCGACCTGTTATTTTCATAGAATCCTGGAGTAATTTAGTGTGCCACGCATGTTGTAGAGCTATCATATGTCTCCCATCATTTATTTCTCACCGACCTGCTATCTCGCTACCTTTACCTTTGCACTAATTGTGCACACACTTCACCCATACTCACACTATAGTTTTTTTATGCATGGGTATTTCAGACTCCGACGCAGTGTTGATGAATGCATAAAAGAAAAGATATAAGTAGCTCCAGTCTAATTCTAAGATAAGCACTAAGTGTTTCAGTGCTCTAATGGGTGCAAAGGTCGTAGCTTGGAGACAAGAACGTAGCTGCAGCTTGATGATCTCAATTGCCACACACAACCATCCCAAGTGCTTGCTTTAACTTCACGCCACAAATGTGGTTGCATGTTGCATATGGTGTCTAGCTTGTATTGCTTCCAATTTGGTTAAATTGCATCTCGCTTACTTTACACATTATACCTTTGATAATGACATGCCTTCCTGTTTTGATACATACTACATATGTCTATTAACCATGTTCGTACATCAAACTAATGCTCTTTTGTATCCCTCGTCAATCACTTATGATGAGACAGTCACCCCAAAGGTTCTGTGAGACGCCCTACTCGCTTAAAGAGTGCGGTGTCATCCTCCCCACATGATTCTCAAGAAACAGCAAGGCTAAATGAAGATAGTCAACATAGCTCTCTAGTTGATCACCGCAATTCCCCCACACCACCATCGCAGGTGCTTGCTCTTACTTGGCAATGTGATATGTGGTTGCATGTTTCATATGGTGTCTACCTTGTAATGCTTCTAATTAGGGTAAATTGCATCTGCTTAGTTAACACATTATACATGTGAATATGACATGCCTTCCTGTTTTGGTACATACTACGTCTTTCTATTAACCATGTTCTTACATCAAACTACTTTTCTTGTGTATCCCTCATCAATGCTCCTAATTTGCTAAATTGCATCTCCTTAGCTTACACATTATACATGTGAATATGACACGCCTTCCTGTTTTTGATACATACTACATCTGCCTATCACACCATGTTCTTACATCAAACTACTATTCTTGTGTATCCTACGTCTATCGCTTATGATGAGACAGTCATGTGCGTGGGTTAATATAAGACGCAATACTCTTATAAAGAATGCAATTTCATCCTCTCCACATGATTCTCAAGAAACAGCAAGCTGATACGTCTCCAACGTATCTATAATTTTTATTGCTCCATGCTACTTTATCTATTGTTTTGGACTATAATGGGCTTTATTTTCCACTTTTATATTACTTTTGGGACTAACCTATTAACCGGAGGCCCATCCCAGAATTGCTATTTTTTGCCTATTTCAGTGTTTCGAAGAGACGGAATATCAAACGGAGTCCAAACGGAATGAAACCTTCGGGAACGTGATCTTCTCACCGAACGTGATCTAGGAGACCTGGACCCTACTCCAAGAAGTGCCAGAGGCGGTCACGAGGGTGGGGGCGCGCCCTCCCCCCTAGGCGCGCCCCCCTACCTCGTGGGCCCCCTGACGCTCCACCGACGTACTCCTTCCTCCTATATATACCTACGTACCCCCGACAGATCAAGGACGGAGCCAAAACCTAATTCCACCGCCAGAACTTCCAGTATCCACGAGATCCCATCTTGGGGCTCGTTTCGAGCTCACGAGCGGGCATCTACCACGGAGGGCTTCTACATCATCACCATAGCCCCTCCGATGAAGTGTGAGTAGTTTACTTCAGACCTTCGGGTCCATAGTTAGTAGCTAGATGGCTTCTTCTCTCTTTTTGGATCTCAATACAATGTTCTCCCCCTCTCTCATGGAGATCTATTTGATGTAATCTTCTTTTTGCGTGTGTTTGTTGAGACCGATGAACTGTGGGTTTATGATCCAACTTATCTATGGAAAATATTTGATTCTTCTCTGAATTCTTTTATGTATGATTGAGTTATCTTTGCAAGTCTCTTCGAATTATACGTTTGGTTTGGCCAACTAGATTGGTAGTTCTTTCAATGGGAGAAGTGCTTAGCTTTGGGTCAATCTTGCGGTGACCTTACCCAGTGACAGAAAGGGTTGCAAGGCACGTATCGTATTGTTGCCATAGAGGATAACAAGATGGGGTATTTATCATATTGCATGAATTTATTCCTCTACATCATGTCATCTTGCTTAAGGCGTTACTCTGTTTTTAACTTAATACTCTAGATGCATGCTTTGGATAGCGGTCGATGAGTGGAGTAATAGTAGTAGATGCGTAATCGTTTCGGTCTACTTGTCACGGACGTGATGCCTATATACATGATCATTGCACGGATAACCTCATAACTATGCTCAATTACATCAATTGCTCAACAAGAATTTGTTCACCCACCATAGAATACTTATGCTCTTGAGAGAAGCCACTAGTGAAACCTATGGCCCCGGGTCTATTCTCATCATATCAATCTCCATCACTTTATTTTACTTGCTTTGCTTTTTACTTTTTACTTTGCATCTTTATACCAAAAATACCAAAAATATTATCTCTATCGATCTCACCCTCGTAAGTGACCGTGAAGGGATTGACAAACCCTAAGCGTTGGTTGCAGTAGCTATCGCTTTGTGCAGGTACGAGGGACTTGCGCGTGGTCTCCTACTGGATTGATACCTTGGTTCTCAAAAACTGAGGGAAATACTTACGCTACTGTGCTGCATCATCCTCTCCTCTTCGGGGAAATCCAACGCAAGCTCGAGACGTAACAAGAAGGATTTCTGGCGCCATTGTCGGGGAGGCTTACGCAAAAGTCAACATACCAAGTACCCATCACAATCCCTATCTCTCGCATTACATTATTTGCCATTTGCCTCTCGTTTTCCTCTCCCCCACTTCACCCTTGCCGTTTTATTCGCCCTCTCTTTCCCAATCTCCTCCTCTTTCCCCCTTTGCCTTTTGTTTGCTGTGTGTTAGTTTGCTTGCTTGTCGCTATGTCGAATTCCTTATCCGCTCCTATGTCTCCCGAGTTTGAAGTTCTTCACTTCAAGCAACGGCAAGGAGAAAATTTAAAAGATGCTTGGTATAGGATGATGGAATCTTATCGTAAGTGCACCCTAGAGGTGAACTTTAGAATCCTTCTTCGCAATTTTTATGTTGGGTTAAATATGACGCATAGACAACTCTTGGATTGCATTGCTAAGGGAAATTTTATTGAAATTGATCCCGATTGCGCATGAAATTATAGAGGGAATAGTGGGAACACTACCCCAAAAGGGAGGATCTCATCCTACCCATGAAGAAACCCAAGTGTTTGAGAAGATTTGCGAAGTAACAAATTTTTTACAAAAGTCTCTTGAGCCTCTTAAAAGTGTTAGCGGAAATCTTCACCACATGAATATGTTGATTACTCTTTGTAATAAGCGGTTGGATTCTTTAGATCTAAAAATTTCCGAGTATGAAGGGAAGCGGCAAGAACCACCCGGATTCGAGCATGACTCCGCTAAAAAATTAAAAAATTAACGATAGTAATACCTAGATCTATCATTGCTTTTATGCCTAGCTAGGGGCGTTAAACGATAGCGCTTGTTGGGAGGCAACCCAATTTTATTTTGTGTTTTTTGTTTTTGGTTCTGTTTAGGAATAAATAATCCATCTAGCCTCTGTTTAGATGTGGTTTTATCTTTTAATTAGTGTTTGTGCAAGTTGGACCTATTGGATCTTCTTGGATGATAGTTATTTGATCTTGCTGTAATTTCCAGAATCTTTGTGCTCAGTGACCGAATTGTTAAAAATCACCAGAACGTGATAAAATACTAATTCCAATTGCTGCTGATCAATAAACAAATTTTCCAGGTCTTCTAATTTTGGTAGAATTTTTTGGGTTCCAGAAGTTTGCGTTAGTTACAGATTACTACAGACTGTTCTGTTTTTGACAGATTCTGTTTTGCGAGTGTTGTTTGCTTATTTTGATGAATCTATGGCTAGTAAAATAGTTTATGAACCATAGAGAAGTTGGAATACATTAGGTTTAACACCAATATAAATAAGTTCATATGTGTGAATATGTCAAGCCGTCCATTTTTTCGTACATATTCCATCCTCGTATCATGACTTTGCCTTTCATCAGAGTAGTGTTCGTCAGTATCATGCATGAATGAGTTCTGAAGAGCGAATGACATTCCTTTTTATTGTCGGTATAACCTCACAATGCAAAATCAATAAAGTTGAAGGAAATTGGCAAGGCATTGGATGATGGTGGTCCTTCCGAGCAAATCAAACAGAGGTTCTCTCTGATTCTACTCCGCCATCCTCCCAACAAGATTCGCAAGACAATGCAAGGCTAGACAGTCAACGTAGCTGTGTAGATGATGAGCACATCTCCCCTACTCCACCATTACAGGTGCTTGCTCTAACTTGGCACTATTATATGTGGTTGCATGTTGCATATGATGTCTAGCTTGTATTGCTTCTAACTTTGTTGAATTGCATCTGCTTACTTTACACATAATGCCTGTGAATATGACATGTGTTCCTGTTTCTACATCAGACTACTATTCTTGCATATCCCGCATCAGCCACTTATGATAAGGCACCTTTAAGTCGCCACCGTGATATTGGTTGTGTCTTGCATATGATTTCTAGCATGTACTGGTTCTAATTTGTTGAAACGCCATACAGTTTGAACTTGGCAGAGTGATATTGGTTGCATCTTTCATATGGTGTCTAGCTTGCAGTGCTTCTAATTTGTTGAAATGCCTTCGCTTAGTTACCACATCATAGGTGTGAATATCTCACACCATCCTGCTTTTTCATACATATTCCATCCTCGCATCATGTGTTTGCCTTTCATCCGAGTAGTGTTCACAAGATCATGCATGAATGAGTTACGAAGAGCGAATTTTATTCCTTTTATTATCGGTTTGACTTCACAATGGAAAATCATTACAGCTGAAGGAAATTAGTCTGCAGTGGATGATGGTGGTCCTTCGGAGCAACTCAAACAGGGGGTCTCTACAGATTCTACTCCGCCATCCTCCCAACAAGATTCGCAAGACAACACAAGGCTGGGCGATCAACGTAGTTGTGTAGATGATGAGCACATCTCCCTACTCCACCATCACAGGTGCTTGCTCTAACTTGACACTATTATATGTGGTTGCATGTTGCGTATGATGTCTAGCTTGTATTGCTTCTAACTTGAATTGCATATGCTTACTTTACACATAATGCTGTGAATATGACACGTGTTCTGTTTCTAGAACATACGTGTACATGATAAGCACATCTCCCTACTCCACCATCACAGTGCTTGCTCTTACTTGGAACTGTTATACGTGGTTGCGTTTTCCGTATGATGTCTAGTTTGTATTGCTTACGATTATGTTGAATTGCATCTGCGTAGCTTACAACTTATACCTGCAACGATCACTTACCCATAAGACACATTTAACTTGGGACTGTGATGTAGGTTGCGTCTTGCATTGTCTTCTAGCTTGTACTGCTTCTAATTTCTTGAAATGGCACTTACGACGAGACACTTTTTACCTGATAGTGATATTGGTTGCATGTTCATATGGTGCCTAGCTTTCATTTCTTCTAATTTTGTTGAAATGCCTTGACTTCGTTTTTTTCATACATATTCCATCCTCCTATCGTGACGTGTGAATATGAAACGCTGTCTTTTTTTGTATATATTCCATCCTCCTATCCTGCGCTTGCCTTACATCAAAGTAGTGTTAAATGCATCATGCATCAACCAGTTATGCAGAGCTAATTTTATTCATCTTCTTGTGGTTTTGACTTCATAAGGCAATATCAGAAAATAGGAAGGAAAATAGTAAGTTAGGGGATGTTGGTGGTCCTCCACACCGACGCAAACAAAGACTCTCTAGATTTGCCACTGCTACTGCTAATGAAGTTGAAGTCCCAAGTCTACATGATGATTTCATCTCCCGTACTCCACCATGGCAGGTGCTTCCTCTAAGTTGACAGTGTGATAATTGGTTTCATGTTGCATATGTTGTCTAGCCTGTATTTCTTCTATTTTGATTAAATTGCACCTGCTGAGTTTATACGTTATACATGTGCATATGACATGGCTTTCTGTGCCTAGAATACACTGCATCTATCTATCATACCATGTTCTTACATGAAAGTGCTGTTGTTGTGTATCCCGCATCAGACACTCATGATTGAACGCTTTTAACATGGCAGTTTGATAGTGGTTGCATCTTGCATTGATTTCTACGTCGTACTGCTTCTAATTTTTCGAATTGCCACTTATGACAAGACATTTTTAACTTGGCGAGTAATATTGGTTGCATCTTTCATATGGTGTCTAGCTTGCATTACTTCTATTTTCTTGAAAATCCTTCGCTTAGTTTGCACATCGTAGCTGTGAATATGTCATGCCGTCCTATTTTTCTTACATATTCCATCCTCATACGGTTGTCTTACATCAAAGTATTACTTGTGCGTATCATGCATCAATGAGTTCGAAGAGTGATTTTATTCTTTTGTGTTGTGGGTACAGCTTGACATGGCAAAGTCAAAAAGAGCAAGGAAAATAATATAGTAGGGAGTGTTGTTACTTTCGGGTGAAACGGAAAAGGTTCTCGCCATCGAGATTCTGCTGGTACTTATAGTGCAAGAGAAGGTCCAAGTCCACCGGCTAAATCTACAAACACAAGATCACTGCTCCACCTACCGCAAGATCCGCTTCAACTGTACCAAAGATCTCAACGATTACTCGCTCGTTTGCTCCAGAATCGCCGCCCCAAGCTGCCTTCACACCTAACACTACTTCAAGCTAATCACGACACAACAGGACTTGGCAAGATCAGATGAACCTCATGAGCATCAACACCAAGACGGTACTGACCGAGTCAAGTTGCGATTGCATGCTCCTTTATATGTACTCTCACGCTTTGATGTACACTAACACTTTCCATATTCGTTGTTGAACTAGCACCACGGGCGCAAGCGAAAGCAGACATCATGGATAATGCTTGACAGATTAACAAAATCTAAAGGAGGAAGAATGGAGATCCATTTTGAGGCAGGTTTAAAAGGCCACGTGATGCTACAGAGTCAGCCAAGTTAGTATCAGAGGCAGCCGTTGCCGTTAGGTGTCATGCACGTATCCTCCCAACGTGGATCCAGTACAGGAATGAGAAAGACAATACCAGTTTAACACCTTCCTTGACCATTTATCCGTAAGTAATGTTATTCATCGCAATTAGTAATATTGTCTTGCTCTGTCCCATACTTTATAGCTTCCTCCTAATAAGACTCACATTCTTTTTTCAACAGATGAGGTTCAAGTTGGATCCGAAAGATGATGCAACTAAACAAGCATGCACTCATGTTTTTCACCGCTCTGCAACAAAGATCGGTACCACCTTAGAAAATCTCACTTTGAAGGCAAGGCTAACAATGAAATCGCCCAAACATCTCCAAAGTGGAATATATTACAGATGAAGACCGGACAACCCTCGTTAAACACCGGTCCGATCCAAAGTATCGTGTAAGCTATATGTATTTGATCAGACCACATATTGAACTTGTATTTATGTATGTGCCTTACAAGTGTATCTTCTTCTAGGCTAACTGTTTGAAGAACAAAACCAACAGTTCTAAAGTGAAATTCCAACAGACAACAGGATCTCGTAGCTATATTGCACACTGCGAAGCTCTTGTAAATAGCTGCTACTTCCTTCTTTTTTGTGTGCCATATTATCGTATCTATATTGACTTGTTCCAAATACAGAGGAAAGCCCGTGCGGACCAAAAAGAACCTGAATCAATGCAATGCAAATCTTCAAGGATTGCCACACCAAAGAAGATGAAGGGCATGAGCACACACCAGTTCAAGCCATTGTTGTAAGTCCTTACTCCTCCCGCCTTTGAACCGATTGGTACTGTGATGTGTTCATTTAACTACTTGGTTTGCAGCCAATGTCGATTACTCTGTTCACTTTTATACACAGTTGTCTTAACGTATCATTTCACCTTACATGGTTTAAAAGAGATGAAGGATATTCTTTTGGTCTTGATCTGTAATCTAGTTGTTATGTTCACGTCGCACAATGATAAAATAGCCTGCTTTGTTTTATATCTATTTGCCCATGATATGAATGATGTCATACTATGTTCATCCTACTTTAAACCATGTCTCTTTATCCTTAGATGTCAACGAATGTGAGGAAATAGACAATACAAGAGGGCATGCTACATGGACATATGTTCAAAGTGATTTTATTATGTAGTTGGCACTACAATACATGCTAATGCATTATAGTAGTTCACCAAAATAAGTTATGTATAAACGTTTAACCTACTTTGTTTGTTTTTGTCTCATTAGTAACTTATCTGGCACACTAATCTACAAGTTCAAACTTTAAGTAAGCTAAGGAACAAACGATTGAACATCCACAACCACACGAAGGTGACGAGGCTACTACATGCACAATGTCACCTCTTGCCGCAAAGGCCAAGATCTCTCCACTAACAAAGGTGCAAAAAGCACCTTCCTGCGTAATTCGGGTTGGTTGTCAAGGTAACCTCGCCCAAATCGCCATCGAACAAAATCTTCTGCTACACGTAGTGATATATTTGTGCTCCGGACACAAGTCCAATCCCTAATGGACGTTGTTTCGAAACAAGAATAGTGGTTGAGAAATGTCATCAAGATATGAATGGTTTTGAAACCAGACTATCAGACATTCGCTTCGTTGTTCAAGAGCAATGGCGGAAAAAAGGTGGAGATCATCTGCTCCATCGATTCTCTGACTGAAACATTAGCACTTCGTGTCAAATGATCTGTGCTTCTATACATCCGATGGTGCTTTTATCTAGAAGGATCTGTAAACTTTATGCCAACAGGCCTTTTGTTGTATGGTTGGAATTTATTTTGTTGTGATACAACATTTATGATGCCGCCATGCATCGCGATAATTACGACGCTATTTTTGTATAGTGTAGGTTTATCTTAGTAATGTATTCTACCGAAAGCTTCAGAGGAGCCCAACATGCCAACATTCATCGGGCCCATTTCAATTGGGCTAAAACGACACGGGCCGAAATTGGCATGTAGCCCACTAAAAATATCTGGGCCTAAATCAGCATAAGCTTTCATATTTTTACGGTAGGCTGTGCCCATAGTGGGCCTTTAATGTGCCTAAACATAATTTGGGCCCTCGGTAAAAATAGGCCGTTTACAGGTGTAAATATCTCGAGCCCATAAAAAACATGGGCCTTTAATAGACCGAAAGTGAGATTGGGCCCTTATTGGGCCAAATAACCCACTGGATTTAGCAGGCCGAAATGGTGGCCCATTTACGATGCGGATCTTTGACAGTCGAAATTCGGACGTCAGAATGCGCCGACCTAATACACGGCCTTTAACAGTAGGAACTTGATCGAGTTAGATTATCGTCATTTTTATCCGGCCGTTAATGGGCCCGATATGACGTTGGGCCACATATGGCCCATGGTTTATGTCCGGCGTTAACAGGCGAAAATGACAACAGCCGAAAGTGGCCCAAATCTATAGTGGGCCTCTAACGGGCGAATGTCGACATGGCGAATATGACCCAAATCCTTCACGGTCGCTTTATGGGCCGAAAGTTTTGAAGGCCCGTAAATGGGCCCAAATGAAGCCGGACCTTTAACAGTAGGAAATACACCGGCCGTAATTCGCCCAATTACTTAGCGGATCGTTAACGGCCGAAGTGACCATGGGCGCGTTGATGACAAGTTTAGGACATGCCGCCGACGAGCCGATTTGACATAGAATGTTGGGCCTTTAGTCGGGTAAGCACATTATGGTCGCAGAATCTTGTGGGCCTTTAGTTGGGCGGCCCATTATGGTCTCAGAAAATCGCAGGTTTTTAGTCGGGCCGACCCATTATGGTCCACTAAATTTTGTGGGCCTTTAGCTGGGCCGGCCCATTATGGTCCGCTAAATCTTATGGGCCTTCGGTTGGGTCGGCCCATTTAAACTTTGTGGGCCGCTTTTGGGCCGGTCCACGTGTCAACATATCATAGGCCCATCTCGACCGTTGGATGAGTGACACCGTGCGTTAACGCGTGAGTCGACGTGGATCCGCTAGCCAATGAGAATTTTACACGTGGAAAATCGGCATTGGTCGTGGTACATTAACGGGTTATCGGATCCAAAATCCGACCCGATAGCTTAACGGTGTTCCGTTACGGTGGATGCCACGTGTCGGTCACCCTTGACGAAAGCACTTCTGTGATGCGCGGTTTATCGTCATGGAAGTGGACACTTCCATGATGATAATTTTGGTAATGTCATGAAACACTTCTACGACAAAGATGGTATGACTATCTTGATTCTGTCATAAAATCGTCATGGATGTACATGCATGACAGAAAACGCGACCTACTGTGACAAACACGTATCATCACGAAAGTGTATTTTTTTGTAGTGAAGGTTGCGGCGGTGGAATTAGGTTTCCGTGGTCTGTTCTGATGTTCTTGGGGTACGTGGGTATATATAGGAGGAAGAAGTAGGTCGGTGGACGCTCGAGGGGCCCACGAGGGTAGGGGGCGCGCCCACCTGTAGGGGGCACGCTGGGCACCCTCGTGGCCGCCTCGGTTGTTGCGTGACTTCCACTCCAAGTCTCCAGGTTTGCATTTGTTCCAAAAAGATCGCTCCCGAAGGTTTCATTCCGTTTGGACTCCGTTTGATATTCCTTTTCTTCGAAACACTGAAATAGGCAAAAAAAACAACAATTCGGGCTGGGCCTCCGGTTAGTAGGTTAGTCCCAAGAATGATATGAAAGTGTAAAGTAAAGCCCATAAACATCCAAAAGGATAATATAATAGCATGGAACAATAAAAAATTATAGATACGTTGGAGACGTATTAGCCGGCATCGACGACGAAGCTCGGTTCCGCCCCGTAGATCGCATTGGAGCCGATGTGAATTCTCATCGCACCGTGGCGACTGCCCGCGTGGACCTGTATGGGCCACCAATGTCGGTGCCAAATCTAGCATAACTCGAGGTTGGGGTCCTAAGCTAGATATCTTGGAGCGATGGTAACATGGACACATGATTTAATCCAGATTCGGGCTCTCTCGAAGATATAATACCCCACGTCCCGCTTTTCATTGTATTGATATGGGGTATAGTACAGAGTACATGTATCTACCATGGGGTTGTTCTAATGAATATGAGATTCGAGCGAACCAACCTATGGTTGGATGGTTAGAGGGACAGTGTTATCCCAGCCCACCAGGGTTCAAGTCCTGGTGCTCGCATTATTCCTGGATTTATTTCAGGATTTTCGGTGATACACTTTCAGTGGGAGGAGATGTTACCGTCGATGACGTGACGCCTATGGTGACTTCGTAAATCTCAAGATGATATGCCGGCTCAGTCTGTCGAAGGTGCTCATAGGGGGCAGGGTGTGTGTGCGCACGTTCATGCGTCTGTACCGTGTTAAAAAAGAATATGAGATTCAATGATCTATTGACTAGCCTAGCCTCGGCTTATATAATGTACCGAAGGCCTAGGATTTAGAGGAGTCCTAGTCGGCCACGTCGGTGGAGAGGACTCATTGTCTTTGATCACCAAGTCTTGTGGAATTTTCCTCGTATATGTCACGGGCTGTCTAAAGTGGTCCATTAGCTAACCGTCATGGGGTCCTAGGCCCGACCCACCTTGTCGGGAGACAACATGGCGAGTCCCCCTAATCCAGGACACCGTCAGATATGTCATTAGATATCAACTTATCCAAGTTAAGTTTCTTACAAAGAGAAAAAGGAATAATACTAACACATGCACCTAAAGCGCATAAAGCAAGCTTCACATAGCTATTTTAAAGGTTAAAAGTGCATGTAATCCCCTTGGTTGATTTTGGTAATTAATGCCAACCTATCTCAAAGAACTAATGCTTTATCTTAGTTATCTCAGGAAAGTTCCTTGCGTGTGCAGCAAAAAGGAATGAAGGTGCCCCCTACAAATTTACATGTGGACAAGTGTTGGCCAAGCCCAAGGATTATCTTTTCGTTTTAGTGACCCAATATCACATTGAGTCCATAAGCATTGCCAATACTATCAAAAGGGGACGAGGATGGTGTGATGAGTTTCTTTCTCCACGTGCTTAAGGATCAAACTCCAATGCTCTCAAAAGCCTCCACAATTCCTCCACTATATCTACCTTAGTTCCATACTTCAGAGTTGTCGAGCTTTTCCAAATGGGACCGCCAGGTACTTCAGAGTTGCCCTTGTTGTTTGGTCTTCCGTTCTCATTCTCTCGTTACAAATAAGCAATATGGGCATGCACTCCCATACTCTCTCTCACATGAACAAACTCAAGGGTTGCGACCTAGTAAGGCTTGTGGCTGGTTATAACATTAGGAGGAGAGTTTCGAAAGCGGGTGTGTCCTTGACTCCTCACGAGCCAAGTACTTCTCTCACCTCTCCTAACCCAAGGGTTGTGTGTGCTCCACCAAATGTTCATGTGTCCACTTTGTCGGTGTACACCAACTTTCGCTATAGGCCCCCCTATACACCCCTAGCCCCCCATATACACACCCATGCTAAATTTGGTTTGTTTGCTAACGACCCAATACCCCTTATTGTATTATTTCCACAACAACACAATTAATCTAAGCTTTTTCAGAAGCTTGAACGCAATAAGCACCTACAATATATGGGTTCAACGGGAATAGAAGAAACCGTTGAAATGGGCAATTCACCTCAGATGTATTTGCTAGCTCGCTATTTCCAGTCAAAAGTGGCATATTTACTCCTTACCATCCTTGAATACAACATTTAATATAAAGAATATGCCAATTCGAATTTCAATCATAGTGGAAGCCCAATTGGCCCACAAGAGGAGCGCGCGAAAGAGGGAATTGGCGCCTTGGCACGGCGAGGGGGGGAGGGGGGGGGACGCGCACGGGAAACAAGGTGCACGGGAAACAAAGCGCGCGAAACAGGAACAAGCTGCCAAACTGGAAAATGCACCTGGCATAATTCAAACCGCGCGCGGCCCTTCACCCCCGTGCGCCATGAAGCGAAATCCTATGAGATTTTAAAATCTGGGCACGAGGACCGTGAGTCGCAAACGGGGAAACCAAACTTCCGTGTACGCCTTCGCTGGTGGCAGAATCCAAATTTCAAGCCTGGGCGCTCCATTTCAAATTTCGAACTCCGAAGCCAACCAAACCAAACCATTCCAAAAAGAGGCAGACCCCACACAGTCCACACCAGCCGCTCTACTACTTTCCATTTCGAAATCTACCAGCTCACCACGTGACATAGACAACTTCCTTCTCGGGCCCCCCCCCGTCCTAGATCTGGTACGTATCTCACTGACAGGTGGGCGAAAACACCCCCTGGCCCGCCTGTCGGTGGGGCTTCGGGTGCGTAGGGCTGGGTCCTGCGCGTTCGGACACGACCCCGAAAAATTTCAAACCAGCGGTAACCCATCGTTTCGATCCCGCCCGCGCACCGCCCCGGTCTCCCTGGCGCGTGGGGCCCGCGCGTCAGGCCTTCACCCCGGGCAGCCTCATCTTTTAACGCCCGTCTAATTCTCTCCGACCGTCTCATTCTCTCTCCCCCCTCCCCTCCCTCGTGTGCCACCCCAAATCTCCGAGCCGAGCTCCCAAACCCTAGCCTCCGGCGCCGGCGATGGCCCTCGTCGCGTCGGCGTGAGACGGGATCTGTTGCGCGCGGCGGCGGGGTGTTGCGGGTGGAGGGAGTCGGGCTGGTGGGGATGGAGGCGAGGCGGATCTCGGCGACCCCACGGCCGTGCAACGGCCGGCGCGTGGTGGCGAGGAAGAGGCCGAGGCAGGAGGCGGTCATCAGCAGCGTCAGGAAGCTGCAGCGCCGGGAGATCAGCTCCCGCCGGGAGCGCTCCTTCGCCATGAACTCCGCGCAGGAGCGCTTCCGCAACATACAGCTGCAGGTTCGCTTCCCTGCCTGCCCCCCCGGTCCTGTGTCCAACTTTCTTTAACCTTTTGTTCGAGTGCATCTGAGGGCAGGCTCTGTTTGCTACGTGTGTGGGAATCGCGGCCCTCGGATGTTCTGGACCTCACGATTATAGCCGGGATTAGAGTAGCCGATTCGTGGACGGGGTGTGGGGGTTAGGGTTTGGTAGGCAGGGAAAAGTGAGATCTTGTTAGGTTTCGGTGAACTGTCGGTGGTATTTGGGATCCCAGTGTGCTGGTGAAGGCTTCGCTACGCTTCATTTGCTTGATGTAATGGAGAGTTTGTGCATTTAGCGCAGGCGCTCAAACAGTAATGAGGATTTGTGGTAGTCGCCGGTCTGTAGTCCAGTTATTCTTTTTTCTTTTTGACGAGGATCCGGTCTGTAGTCCAGTTGAGCAGATGTGTGCCAGATGGGCTGTACTGTGCATCTTGCACCATTCTATCTGGCCTGTCCTGCAACTTCTGATGAAATTTAGGCATTGTTGATGGATATGAAATCATATTGGTATTTACTTCCTTTCTCATGAATGCGCAAGACCCATGATGTTTGTATTCCTGTCAATTTGTGAATTGCTGCAATCAGCAAAGAAGATGACAGTTGTTACTTATCTGTCGCATATGGCCTTGAGTTAAGCTGTTTGTTCATTTTATTTAATCATTGTTTGATTCCAAGTTTATGAATGCTGGGAATCAGTTGCCTGTCTATTACATGAGTGTTGCTGATGGGTGTATTTGTCCTGGACTCCCGGTTATTCACTGCTTTGGTCACATTACAGTGCTCAGATAACCGATTTATTGCTGTCCTTTCTGCACTGAACAAAGAGCATGAGGGCACCTTGTTTTCAACAAAACCAGACATCAGAACTTGGTTGCTCCACAACCTACTTTGTGGCCAGAAGTCACACCTATTAGAACTGTTAACCTTGGAGTTCTTTTCTCATATCCCTTGTCTCTGCTGAAATAATTGGTTTTACTCCCCTCCTGTTTTTTTAGTATCATTCTTGTTTGTTCTTGCCTCTAACAGTGCCCATTTGCTATCATTTTAGGAGGAGTTTGACACTCATGATCCTAAGGAGAACAATGCGCTACTACCTTACATTAGGAAGAGGTCAAAAATTATTGAGATAGTTGCAGCACGTGATATAGTTTTTGCTTTATCACAATCAGGAGTATGTGCTGCTTTTAGTAGAGGTATGCTTGTTTTCTTGCTGTGCGCCCATGCTTCATATGGTGATACTGAGATGCTCTTCTTATATTTCCAGTGACGAATAAGAGAATATGCTTTCTAAATGGGAGTCCAGATGAAGTTGTTCGTAGTTTATTCTACAACAAGAACAATGATTCCCTCATTACTGTGTCAGTATATGGTTCTGAAAATTTTAGTGCCTTGCGATGCAAGACAACTCGAATAGAGTAAGCTTTCAGTCCATGTCTTTCAAAAGTGAATACCTGTTTCTTTCATCTTGATTAAGACCCCTTTCAACTGTTTCAAGGTATATACGTCGTGGAACGCCAGATGCTGGTTTCCCTCTTTTTGAGACAGAGTCCTTGAAATGGCCTGGATTTGTTGAGTTTGATGATGTCAATGGAAAGGTTTTAACTTATTCCGCTCAAGACAGGTACTTTAACTTATGTAATGACTTGTTTTTGAAAATGGATGAATTTTAACTTCTGCAATGGCTGTATGCACTTTCTGGAACTGTGCTGATTGTATCTCATTCTGCAAACAGCACTTACAAGGTTTTCGACTTGAAAAACTACACCCTACTGTATTCCATATCCGACAAGAATGTTCAAGAAATAAAGATCAGGTAACTGTATTCTCACTTCTCCTTGTCACTTTGCTGTTCAACAAATTCTTCTGTTATCGTTGGAATGCCTCTTCTCTTACTTGCAACGAAACTGAGAAAAATGTTGGTTTCAATAGGCAAAACTGATTAAAGCTAGAAATTATTCATCCAATGCACATACAAAGGGCAGCAGTAATCTTATATCGCTGGTGTCGTCAACTTGTCGTGCATCCTAGTTGAACCTGATTTATGTACTTCAAGCTTAAAATAACTGATTTGTTTCAGTAGGAATGCATGTTTATATATTTATCTAATACTTGTTAACTTGTGACAGTCCTGGTATAATGCTTTTGATTTATACAAGAACAAGCAGCTCCATTCCTTTGAAGATTCTTAATATTGAGGATGGCACAGTTTTGAAGTTCTTCAACCACCTCCTCCATCGAAATAAGAAGGTGGATTTCATTGAACAGTTTAATGAGAAGCTCTTGGTCAAGCAGGATGGAGAAAATCTTCAAATACTTGATGTAAGTATTTCCTTAAGTGCTCAGGGAAATCAATAAAAATGACTGTTGTTTCTTGCTTATTCTTTATCTCATTTTGTTGCAGGTACGGAACTTCCAGTTGACTGAAGTGAGCAGTACTGAGTTCATGACTCCATCTGCCTTTATCTTTCTGTATGAACTCCAGTTGTTTTTGACATTCCGGAATCGATCTGTAGCAGTTTGGAATTTCCGAGGTGAACTAGTAACATCATTTGAGGATCACCTGCTGTGGCACCCTGACTGCAATACCAATAACATATACATAACCAGTGATCAAGATCTTATTATTTCTTACTGCAAGGCTGATTCCACTGATTCATCTTCAGAAGAAAATGGTAAGATTTGGTTTCCTTTGCTGTTTGTTGTAGGCTAAATTGTGTAATTTGTTATACATTTGGATCACTGTGTGTTGCGTCTTGCTAGTTATCATTGTTTTGGTTTCCTTTGACGTTCTTTGGTTCTGCATTCATGCTCCATACACTTCTAGCATTGAGCAAATTTAATTAAACATGCTGTTGCATCATATCATACTTGGCCCTCCTTTAATGAATGGTACCCGTGGCCAGTTAGGCTTTCATAGTGACATCTTTCCACCAGTCAGCAGATAACGGGACATACCTTATGGTCGTGGATAACATGACTCATCTTATGTTGCTCATGTGCAGCTGGCTCTATAAACATCAGCAACATACTGACAGGGAAATGCTTGGCTAAAATAAAGGCTGGCAATTTCAACGAGCAAAAGAAGACGTGGAAGTTCCAGAATACAATCACAGAGGCTCTTGAGGACATCACAGCTCTGTACTACGACGAAGAGCGTGATGAGATCTACACTGGCAACCGCCATGGCCTTGTTCATGTGTGGGCGAACTGAGCTGAGAAAGCAAATTTCAGGGACAAACAAGGTGTTGTTCGTTTGCAGGCGGACCAATTTAACAACCAAGCCTCAGGTGGTGCTGGCCGCGAAGAGGTCTTGGGTCTCCAGCCGTTAGCAATTTGTTGATGTGGATTATTGTGGTGTCCAGCTGCTCTTTACCGACAGAAGATTTGTTGTAGAGTTAGTGCTTGTCATGTGCTTTACCATCGCCTGTAGTAGCCTTGGAGATGTCTCGAGGCGAGCTCTCAAACTGTACCTCATGTAATGTGCCTTCCTGGTAGTTAACTCTGCTACCTGAAATAGTGATACCTCATTCTGTCTGTCATGTGTCTGGTTGTTGTTGAGTTTGGGATCTTGTAAACATAAACAATTGGAATATGTGGCATAGAAAACGCCTTCTACTCTGAAGAGAGATGGTTGACGGCAAAAACATTTTTTTTTTGAGGAACACATGGTTACTTTATTGCTCAATGATAAGGGGTACAATTGTAGCATCTGATGGTTTGTAGCGACCATGGTCTAGAGATAACACACTCTTTACAAAATTATGCGCCTCATGATTTGATGTTCTTCCCTCATGTATGAGACAAACTGAAACAAAAGCTTGTGCATGCTGTTTGATCTTCAGCAAAACTGAGCTGTATGTAACATGCTTCATTCGTTGATAGTTGGCGGCAAAAAAAAAACACTTAAGAAGTGTTTGGTACTCCCTCCGTCTCGGTTTAGAGGGCGTGCGAGTAGTAGCAAGCCCAACCAAGTCTCGGTTTAGAGGGCGTGCGAGTAGTAGCAAGCCCAACCAAGACCACGCGGTGTAGGTTTGGCCCATTTGATCGCCAAGCTTGCATCAAAATCCCGCTCCGTACGAATCTTAACCTTAAAGCACCTTTGGACCTAACTGGAGGAACACTTGAATAGGTTGTTTTCAACGAGACATGCCTGAGTGACGAGGGCGCCAAGGTTTGGCGATGCAAGCTCGGTGCCAGATGTCCAGGCCTGTATGTGGGTGAAGCAGCACAAAGGTTGTGGAGGAGCAACTCCACCTTGCTGCTACAATATGTACAGCACAAGGGTTGAAGGAACAACTTCAACATGCTGCGCCAGATATGCTGCCCATCTTGCTAGCATGCGGTCAACATGCTTTTGATTTCTAAAATGCTTCAAGGATTGATGGTCGCTATAAACAATGAACTCTTTAGGCAGCAAATAGACTTCCCAAGTTTTCAACGCTCTGAAAATGACATATAATTCTTGCTGATAGGTAGTCCATTTATGTCTAGCTTCACTTAACTTCTCACTAAAGAAAGCAATGGGGCTTCCTTTCTTGAGATAGGACAGGCCCAATGCCTACTCCACTTGCATCACACTCCAACTCAAAAGTCTTGTTGAAATCAGGTAGCACCAAGACAGGAGTTTGTGATAGCTTTTGTTTAATCTCATTGAAACTAGCTTCAGCTGCTTCTATTCATTGGAACTTTCCTTTCTTCAAACACTCGGTAATTGGTGCCATGATAGTGCTGAAATTCTTCACAAATCGCCTATAGAAAGTTGCAAGGCCATGAAAGCTTCTTATCTCAGAAATGGTCTTCGGAGTTGGCCATTCTCGGATTGCTTCAACCTTAGAATCGTCAACACGAATGCCATCACATGTTATGACGAATCCTAGGAAGAGAAGTTGTATTTGCAGGAAAACACATTTCTTCAAGTTGACGTAGAGCTCACTTTCCCTTAGTACTTCTAGCACCTTCCGAGTGCGATCAAAGTGTTCATCTCATCCTTGCCATAGATCAAGATGTCATCGAAATAGACCACAACAAAGTGGGATAAGAAGGGTCGAAGGACTTGATTCATTAAGTGCATAAAGGTACTTGGTGCATTTGAGAGTCCAAATGGCATGACTAGCCATTCAAACAACCCTTCCTTTGTCTTGAAGGCGGTTTTCCATTCATCCCCGGGTCTTATACGGATTTGATGATATCCACTTCTTAAATCTAGCTTTGTGAACACTCTTGCTCCACTAAGCTGATCCAACATATCATCCAGACGGGGAATAGGGAATCTATACCTTACGGTGATCTTGTTAACGGCTCTACTGTCAGTACACATGCGCCAATATCCATCTTTCTTGGGCGTGAACAGGGATGGTACAACACATGGGCTAATACTTTCTCGAATGTGCCCCTTTTGTAGCAATTCCTCCACTTTCTCCTTCAATATATCATGCTCTTTTGGGCTCGTTCGATAGTGTGGAAGATTAGGAAGACTTGCTCCCAGAATTAAGTTGATTATATGCTGAATCCCACTCACCGGCGGTAGGCCTTGTGGCTCCCCAAGTATGTTATGAAATTCTGCTAATAAGCCACGTACCTTTGCTGGAATTTCAACAGTCGGGTGCTCTTCTCCTTTTATAATAAGTGCAGCACATAAATCTGCCTCCTTCAAGTCTTCCATAAACTCATTAGAGGTGTGGGAGATAGTTAACATACTTTCCCCCTCGTCCTTAGATATATTACCATCAGTTTTGTTTGGTAGAATAATGATCTTTCTCTTGTTCCAAATGAAAGAGTAAGAATTTTCCTTGCCCTTGTGTGTAGTATCCACATCAAATTGCCAAGGTCTTCAAAGAAGAATATGGCTGGCATCCATGTCAACCACATCACACAACACATTTGAGCGATAATACTTGCCCAAAGAAAGTGGCAGGTTGCATTGTTTGGTGATCCTAATATTCACTCCTTTCTTGATCCATCCAATAGTGTAGGGATTTGGATGATCATGGGTTCAAGTTTTAAATGGTCCACCAACTTCTGGGAGAGAAGATTCTCGCAGCTGCAACTATCAATCACTAGTTTGCATGCCTTGCCATTCACCATGCATTTGCTCTCAAATATTTTCTTCGTTGTGTGTCATCGGGTTGTGGCGTGGAACATAGGAGACACTGGATCACACATACCACCTCTTCACCTTCTTCTTGACAAACCTCTTGTTCGTCTACATCTTCAGATTCGTATTCTTCCTCATCGCCGTCACCATCATGGATACTCGTGTTAACAAATTTCCTTAGTGGACAACCGCCGGATATGTGTCCCTCTTTACCACATTTATAGCACTTTGGGCCTTCATTTTCCTTACCCTTGCCTCTAGTTTGCTTCGGGATGGGCCGTTTTGTCTTTGGTGGAGTGGTCTTTTCTTCCACTCTATTAGGTTGGCTCCTAGATGAGCCTTCGGTATGAGGATATGGAGGATATGGAGCCTTAGTTGTCTTTCTCATCCTCACAAACCTCTCGGCCTTTAAGGCTAGAGCTTGTGCTTGATCAATGGACCAGATTTGTTGCATCATCAATCAATCTTGAATAGCATCATTGAGACCATTGATGTACCTTGCAACTTGTTGATCTTCAGTTTCAGCAAGGTTGCACCTCACTTGTAGCCTTAGAAACTCCTCTGTGTAATCTGAAACAACCCTATTTCCTTGAGCACAATTTTGAAATTGGATAAATAGGATCTGGTCATAATCAGCGGGCAAAAATCTCCCTTTCAAGAGACTCTTCATTTGCCGCCAAGTTCTCACACGAGGTTCTCCTCTCAGCCTGCGCTCTTCCTGAACGTGATGCCACCATGCATCGGCTCCTCCTTTCAACTTTTATGCGACCAAAGGAACTCTACGATCTTCCGGAACCTCCATGACCTCAAAGAAAGTCTCCACTTCATATAACCAATCTAAGCACCCTTCAATATCAACATTTCCATTAAAAGTTGGGATCTCAGCTTTCAACTTGTATGTATCCCTTGCATATCTAGGGCTGGGTACTCTCCGATATGCATAGAGACCAGCTTCTTCAAGGGCTTCATCATATTCTTCACCTTCAGAAGTTTCAACATAAATTGGCCTTCTTGAAGCACGTTGAACAACATGTTGTTGTGGCGGTCTTGCTCCAAGATTACCTCTCCTTCTTCTTTGGTGAACATCTTCTTCTTCTTTAGATGAATATCCTTCATTGATATTAGGGGGGACACCCTTTCTTATCGTCTCAACCAGCTGATCAAATCTCTGATTAAGATCTTCACGCAACTCTTTGATTTGTTGTTCTGCAGCATCCATCATCTTCTCCAATTGCTCCATCGCTTGCTGCAGCTTGCTCTCGAAGAGGACAACAAGAACTAGTGTGGGTCAAACTGGCTCTGATACCACCTGAAGCAGCACAAAGGTTGTGCAGGAGCAACTCCACCTTGCTGCTACAATGTGTACATCACAAGTGTTGAAGGAACAACTTCAATGTGCTGTGCTATATATCGCTCTAGAGGCGAATGTAAGCTGATATGGCAGCAAGAGTTCAATCCAAAACTCCTAGATGCACAAGATCTACTTCAAAATATTAGATAAGAACAACGAGTTCTATTATAGGTAGTGGGTACATAGTCTGGTCTACAAAGTAGAGGTGAGGACCTCTATTTATAGGGCTTTGGGAAGCCTTCACATACTTCTACTTATAGCTGGAACACTCTAGAAAACATTATTTAGGATTCATCTCTCTACTCACAACTACTTATAACTAGAGAACTCTAGAAACAACGGGTAGGGTAAAGAAAACAAAAGAAATACTACACTAGAGTGGAAGCATCTAGAAGTAGCCAAACCGATTTGGCATGTGTTTTTTCTTTCTTCTCATCTAGTGTTCCTCATCATTCTCCCCTGGTTGTTTGGAATTCGCCCTTGAGTTATATTCACAGAGCGCTTCTTCTGGATGGTAGAGTCAAGTCCGCAACATTGAAAGTGTTGGAGATACCCATGTCACTTGGAAGACCTATCACATAAGCATTATCATTCATCTTCCTTATGATAAAGAAGGGCCCATACCTTCGCTGCCTAAGCTTCCCCTTAACACCTAAAGGCAACCTCTCTTTTCGGAGGTAGACCATCACCTTATCACCAACTTAGAATGATTTTGGCCTCCTTTTGCAATCAGCAAGTTGTTTATATTTCTGATTTTGTGCTTCCAGAACACCACAAATCTCTTCAAATAACTCAGTGTAATTATCAGCAAATGACAATGCTGATTTTGAGTTTCCCCTTGATGGTAGCTTTACCAGGTCCACCACATGTGTTGGAACTTTAGTGTAGACAATGGAAAAAGGCCTCCTTCCTGTGGATCTATGCTTGGAGTTATTGTAGGAGAACTCTGCAAGAGATAGAGCCAAATCCCATTGTCCCTTTCTTTCTCCACAAATGCAACGGATCAGAATACCCAAAAACTTGTTCACCACTTCCGTTTGTCCATCTGTTTGTGGATGAGCTGAGCAGTGCTAGAAAATTTCAATTCAGTGTTGAATTGCTTCCACAAAGTGAGCCAAAATGCAGCAAGAAACTTGCTATCACGGCCTGAGACAATGGACCTTGGAAATCCATGAAGTCTGACCACTTCTTGAAAGAATAGGTTTGCTACATGATGAGCATCCGTTGTCTTGCGGCATGGGATGAAATACAAAACTGCCTTAGCCCCCAATGAAACTAGTAAGATTGCCCTTCTTACTAGCCTTGCTATTTACAAGGATTAAACATGAGTATGTATGGAAGATTGTATTTGCAAAGAAAAGAAATAAAAGCAAATAATTGTAAAGAACATTTGATTGAGGTTAAAAACAATGGAAGAAGAACAGATTGGGATCCAGAGGTTCACTAGTGGCTTTTCTCCAAAAGAAATAGCAAGGTGTGACGAATAAATTACAGCTGCGTATCGATTAAATCATAGTTTTTATGAGTATGAGTATATAGGGCGCAATTGCCTATGAACATCACATCCAAACATCTACATACCATTATCCAACTGCATCTATAGCTAATTCTTCACCCAAGACCGTTATGCAGCATGCATTTCAAAGTATTAAGTAAAGAAATAGAGTATTGCATTAAGTACTATGACATGAAGTAGATGGTATATTGTCTTGACCCTGCGTTCAAAGGACAAATACACAATCATCTTTTTATCCCTAGTGGTAACAATACAATACAAGCCTTCTCCACTTTCTATCACTACAGTAGATTATTTGCAAGATAAAACCCAACTAACATACACAACTCCCTCTTGGAGATCATCCATCAAACTTGGCCAAAGAAAGGCAAATACACCAGAGAGCATATATAGAATTGCGCAACAAATAGACCAAATTTATCTCAAATAATTCATGGATAGTTCTGATCGTAAAGTGACAATTTGTCACACCACAACAAACACACCAACATATTACATCAGATGTATCACAATCATGTAGGGAATCTCATGTGATCTTTCTAATGAGGAGCAAGGTAGAGAAAAACATCTAGCTACTGCTATGGATCCATAGTCCAATGGAAACTACTCATGAGCGATCATGGTGACCTTCAAGTTGATGGAGATGGCCACCAGATGATTTTCCCCACTGATAGATACCGAAAGGCCTCCAGATTGGATCACTTCAGAATAGAGAGGTGTGGCGGTGGGAAGTATAACTGCTCGATATTTAGGGTTTTCGGATCGAACGAAAAATATAGACGTGGAGAGGCGGTGCATCGGAGCCACAAGGGGCCTACGCCGGTTCAGCATGCGGCCACCCCTGGCCGCGTTGTGAGGTCGCATGGTAGATGTGTGTCACCCCTAGGTGGGGCCCATGTCCTCCATAAGCTTCTCGATGAAAACCTTTTCTATTTTTTTTGGGATTTTGGAGCTCTGTAAAATTAATTTTCCTGAAAGCCCCAGGAAAATCCCCAAAACATGTAGGAAACAACAACTATTTCTGGGCACTAAGTTGATACCTTAGTCCATAAAAATGTTAAAATATGGTGCCAAAACGATACCAAAGTGATATAAACATAACATGGAACAAGAAAAAAGTTACAGATACTTTTGAGACATATAACATCCCCAAGCATAATCCCTACTCGTCCTCGAGTAGGTAGATGACAACAACATATTTTTTGATTTTAAATTCTACTAACATGAATCATGATCAATCTAATGTAATTTAGGTACGATTTTAAAGAATAGCGATGCAATGCAATCGTCTATAGTTGATAAAAAGGAAGTAGAATAAAAAAGTCCAAGTAAGATACCTCTTGCTTTCATATCAAGTTCACCAATGCCTTTAGGTTTAGAGAGTAGCTAGCATCATATCATTAAAGCATAATATGGTAAGTCTTCCTTGTATCAAAAACAATTTTGTCATAAACCAGCTAGAGTGTCGTTCAAGCACATCAACTCATAACCTCCCATTTCAACAAATCAACACTTATGCAATACTTGAGTGCGAGACTTGATCTTTGCACTTAAATGGAAAAGGAGAATAATGATGGAGATTTATAAGAAGTCAAAAAGTGAAAGACAGTCTTGCATCAACGCGACTAATCATTAGGCAATGGGGAGTATGTCGATTTTAATACAAGGAGTACGGACTGTCATGCAACATATGCACTAGAGCTATGAATATATGAAACCTCTCCAAATGAACTAGCTAGTGGAGTGTGCATCCAGTGTTGCTTGTTCATGAACACCCAGAGCGTTTGAGAAATCTCATCATCGGAATCCACAAGGTAAGTTCTATGATGTGAAAAATCCACAACTAATATGTAAACATAAAGCATATGAAAACTCTCTATAAGAAATGCAATGGTGCTACTTTGAAGCATTTATGTATGCAAAAAGGATAGTAGTGTTGCCCCCTGTCTTTTTTCTCCCATTTTTTATTTGCCCTCAGTGGATCTTTGTTTTCTTAGCCTTCATGGATCTTTTATACATCACAAGGTAGGGGAAACACCCTATAATGATGAACAATACACTAGTTTATTCATAAGTCAACTTAACCAAATAAACATGAGTCTCATGAATGCCTCTGGCAGGGTACTAGGATGTGCAATGATCTAGCGTAGGAATATATATCTCAGAATGAATATGAAAATGCCATGATAGGTAGGAATGGTGCCTCTTTTGAGGAAGATGGGTGTTATACGTGTACGAGAACAAGAAGAAGCTCTCCCACGGGTTTTCGGTGTACCGACGAATGATGCACAAATCCCGATGTGAGAGTGGGCAATGCGAGACACCGAAAAGTATTGCAAATGTGGAATGGGTGAATCACATGTAAGATCAAAAACTCACATTAGTCATAAAAAACTCAAGTACTTATTATAAGCATCTCATAATCTATTTTGAAAAATCATATAACCAATGCAACTCTTAGGGAGAAGTGTTTGACGCAATTGAAGCCTGTTGCGCATCCCTGACCCATTCTACGTGAGTTTTACTTAAAATGCCCGTCAACTTGGACCTCCCTGCAATACCAATGGCCACACTTTTATGTACATTAATGAAAATGAGGCATTGACTCATTGATATATATGTCATTTCTTCATCTTTTTTTTTTACCGGCACATTCATCTATTACTCTCATTTTATCTCAAAACTATTGCAAAGAATCCTATCTTCAAATTACAGACTCTGGATTAATTTGTGAAATTTTAATTATACCACCAAAGCATACATATCATTTTAATCACCAACATATTAACCTTTGTGTACAGCTCCCAGGAGGACATCGACGACGTATGCGCCATATGCCTCGACGAGTTCGTGTACGACGAGAAGGTGCGCGTGTTGCCGCGGTGCGGATATGGCTTCCACGTCTGCTGCATGGACGCCTGGCTGATGTCCCACGACTCCCGTCCCACATGTCAGCGACCGGTCATCGGGAAGGGCGGAAGCCAGTGTCCCGCGGAGACAGACACAATCGTCACCATGGCCATTCTGTGAGTCCATGCGGAACGAAGCATGCCATTGCTGACTATCTACCCTACTGTATCCTCTATTCATGTGTGTCTGTTAACTTAATCAGGCCAAATCAGGTCGAATGTGTGCAACCAAACACCATGCAATCTATGAACCAAGCCCAATGCATGCAACCAAACATTAAGGGAAAATTGTTCTCTAATGCACGCATCCCATATGGAGGCTACTAAACTATGTGCACAACATGATTTTTTTGTTTGCATTGCCTCAACTTGTCCCAGTTAAGTCAGAGATGCAAGGATGCAAAAAACATGCAGAACACCAAACACATCCTTATAGATTGAGGCCTTTAACATAGAATTTCACTTTCATCTAGATTGAGACAAGGGTACCATTGTTCCATGCAACGTGGCCACCGCCATCTGAATGGGCACCACCTCGAAACCAAGACCTAACCAAAACATGCAAAACTAGGGTCCCCCCACCTCCTGCTACCGAAACAACAAACAAAGGGAAGGAACCATTGGCCTTATCGGCGGGAGGAGGTGGAGGTCTAGATAGAGGAGGGATCTTGGAGGTAATAGGGTGAAATGTGTAACTTCTGAAGAAAATCAGAACTATCAAGGATTGTTTTTTAGAACATAGTACAGACGTAGGCGCTCATTTGAGAGATTGAGCATGCATATTATCTTGAGATTGATGAAGGCACCATAGACACCTTGTAATTGATGGAAACATCTCCTTCCACTAAACACGGATCATCAAAAATCCTGAAATAAATCCAGAATAATACGAGCATCAGAACTTAAAAACTGATGGACTGGGAATACCACTGTCCTTCTAATCATCCAAACACATGTTAATTCGCACTACCAAGGATCGTTGTGCACTTCGTTGCATCAACAAATCAGTGATAAATAGACTGAATAAAAACAACTCAGTGATGAATGATACAAAAATCTGGCTCCTCGCTGTCGACCGGTGGGGAGAGTAGGTCCAGCCCATCAAACATGACACGCGCGCACCAAAAAATAAGCGTGAAGTAAGAAGATTCCATGTTAGCCACTGACAGGAAATTTGGATTTAAGTAGCCGGTAGAGGCTCCAGATCGGAAAGCACAAAGACAAAAGAGCTCTTGTTTCAAAATTTAGGCCACAGTAGCTAGAGCAGGGCAGAGCCAGACCCCGTGCGAAGCTAAGCATGTGCAGCCAGGCTGACACGACGATGCCGTGCCCGCCGCCGTCGCAGGGCCGGCTCATCACCGTGCTGAGCATCGACGGCGGCGGCATCCGCGGTCTCATCCCCTCCACCATCCTCGCCTGTCTCGAGTCCAAGCTCCAGGTACGTCGATACGTCTGCAGCTCCACTGTCTAGCTGCAACATCTTCGTCATCCCAGATCGATTGGTTGTGACATTCGCTGTGTCTGACAGGAGCTGGACGGGCCGGACGCGCGCATCGCGGACTACTTCGACGTGATCGCCGGGACGAGCACGGGCGCGCTGGTCACGTCCATGCTGGCGGCGCCCGGCGAGAACAAGCGGCCTCTCTTCGCCGCCAAGGACATCAACCAGTTCTACCTCGACAACGGGCCCAAGATCTTCCCGCAAAGGAGGTACGCACGCACTTCTCCTCCCGGCGGACCACGCACTGAAATTTGGCCGGCGGCGATGTTGATGCCGGCGTTGCTTCGGCTTCGCGTGCAGGTGGGGGTTCCTGACCCCGGTGGCGAACCTGCTCGGCGCGGTGATGGGTCCCAAGTACGACGGCAAGTTCCTGCACGACAAGATCAAGAACCTCACCAACGACGTGACCGTCGCCGAAACCGTCACCAACATCGTCGTGCCGACGTTCGACATCAAGTACCTGCAGCCGGTCATCTTCAACACGTACGAGGCCAAGGTGGACCCGCTCAAGAACGCGCACCTCTCCGACATCTGCATCAGCACGTCAGCGGCGCCCACCTACTTCCCGGCGCACCACTTCACGACCCACGACCCCCTGGGCAAGCTGCCAGACCGTGAGTACCACCTCGTGGACGGTGGCGTGGCCGCCAACAACCCCACCATGGTCGCCATGTCCATGATCACCCAGGAAGTGATGCGCCGGAACCCGGACTTCACGCACGGCAAGCCGGCCGAGTACAGCAACTACCTCATCATCTCCATCGGCACCGGGACGGCCAAGCAGGCTGAGAAGTACACCGCGCCCGACTGCGCCAAGTGGGGCGTCCTCCGCTGGCTCAAAGACGGCCGCTTCACCCCACTCCTCGACATCTTCTCCCACGCAAGCGCCGACATGGTCGACATCCACGCCGCCGTGCTGTTCCAGTCACTACGTGTCGAGAAGAACTACCTACGCATCCAGGACGACTCACTCACGGGGCACACGTCCTCGGTGGATATCTCCACCAAGGAGAACATGCAGGCGCTCATTGAGATCGGCAACAAGCTGCTCAAGATGAGCGTGGCCCGGGTGAACATCGACACGGGGATGTACGAGCCCGTCGATGGCGAGGGCACCAACGAGGAAGCGCTCGCTCGCTTCGCCAAGAAGCTCTCTGACGAGCGCAAGCTACGCCAAACCAACCTCAACTCCTAATAGAGAAGAGGAAATTCGAGAGAGAGCAGACAATATATATTGTAAATTTGTAATGCAATGCTATGTAATGTGGGCGAGTAATTATTTTTTGAAATGAAAGGTTTTATCAATTCTTGGTTATGCATATGAGTATCTATGTTTTTTTCGAAACAGAGGCATAAGATTTGTCTCATCTATTAAAGAGAATAGAGCTTAGGGTTTTACAACACGCCCACAAGTACGGCATGGCAATTACTCGCCCACGAAACCCCCTAATTTCTTTGCGCCCGCGGTCACCCAAGCTTGGCCTCGTCGACGATGGCGGCAAGTAGGATGGTCAGTGGCGCACATGACAAAATACCCGTGCGTTTCTTTCATTTCAAATGGTCCACGAGACAAGCATGGTGAGAGAGGCCAAAGATAAGCGGTGCAATATCTTTGGATTTGCGACCAAGAAGCCACGTGGAGTCCAAAAAGGCGTTTTGGCGCTATCTCCCACCGTGATAGTCGTAGAGGCATAGAAAAACTCATAGTCCGCGGCCCAGGGGTTTCCCAGTCCAACCCATAATTTGCGAGGATCGTTCCATTCGAACCACAACCACTGAAGCTGCAAAGCACGCACGAATTTGTCGGTGTTGAGTACTCGAAGGCCTCCATACTATTTTGGTCTACAAACCACCTCCCAGTTGACCTTGCATTTGGCACCCGTGGTCTTGTCCGCACTGGACCAAAGGAAGGCTCTCTCAATCTTGTTCAGGCTATTAAGAGAGCCTTGAGGCACGATGAGGGGTGTGATGGAGAACACCGCTTGGGAGGAGATGGCCAACCTAACAAGGGTCATACGACCAATTGTAGTGATGTTTTGGCCCTCCGAGGTAACCAGTTTTCCAGCTGCCTTATCTTCAAGGTATTGGAAATCCACCTTCTTTAATTGCCAAACTGAGTATCTATGTCAAAGAACCATGAAAGAGTTGTCTTCTGGTCTCTGCATTCAAGACTACCACAAGCAAACACACACGATAATACAAACATAATTGGTATAAATTAACCTGTGAGAGATAAAAAGAAAACTCTCTTCCAATGACATTGGATGGCTCATTATGCCAATATAGCGTAACTGAGTGCTGAAGCCATCTGATATAATTCAATTGTGAAATCCTGGTTGCCGTAATACGGATATGAAATAGATGGTGTGTTTGATATGCAATGTTAAATTTGATTACTAAATGGATTATCAATAATAGGCCAATTAGCCTGATTAGTGGGGTTTTCAGTTGCTGGTTTCTCAGACAACACCGTGGGCGATGAAGTCAAAAAAACCCACACAGTTTCTAGAAAGTAGGCATGTTGGATCAATGAACAATTACACACAACTTCCGCTCAACAAATGTTTGCGTTAGGTCACCTTGCATAAACGTTTCCACAAAAAAAATCGTGTGTGATATACATACGAACGGGAACATTTTTCTACGATTCACCTTGTGGGATGTACATACGAACGGAAATGATTGGGCCTATATAATTGTCTCCGATGGCTCACCGATTGCACAAGGACTCTTTTTGTCCAGCGTGTGTGACCAGATGACCTATCGCCGACGGTTTCTGGGTCGTGTGGGAAGGACCCCCTCTATCACACACAGGCAATGCGACGGTTTAAAACTCTGCTGCGGAAACAGGGGTAAAAACCATTTGTATAGCACGTCTCTGCACTAGTGATACAAGAACACAAATATGATTTTCTAACCCATGATGGTTTGCTTTTGCATGTAGATGTAGTTTAAATTTGAATTATGACCATTATATGGCCAGATACTCACTTAATGTCTTAAAAAGGTCAAACGATACCTGCAAATTTCCAAAATTTAACAAGACAATTGTAGTGCATGTTAATGGAACAAAAAAAAATCGTACAATTAAAACACCATCCGTTGCCACTCTACCCCAAGTTAGTCTTTCAAAGCTAATACAAAAAATTAACTACATCACACATAGTTGGTTATAGGAACCGTTTGCGATGAAAAATTCGTGGGTCTATTTATGTCTTCCTTCATAAGCTTCGCCGACTTCATCTGCCCAAGTCTTGTTCACCCCCGAATCCCAATCCTCGATCCCCATTCCATCCCCTTCTTGCAAAGAATGACGCCGTGGAGACTCTTCGTGAGGGCCCGTACAGTCGCCGCGTCCGCCCCGAGCGGCTCCACCTCTGCCGAGAGCGTGGCCTCATCCGCTGAGAGGGCGTCTGCGGCAGCCAATAGGGCAACTGCAGCAGCCGAGACGGCTGCAGAGGTTGCAAACGCTGAGGGCGTTTGAGCAGCTATCCGTGCCGCGGAGGTCCCCCTGGCCCGAGTTGAGGCCATCCACGCCCAAATTATGGACACCCATGCACAGATATTCTAGGCTTCCTAGGAATCTAGCATGCATCCCGTGTCCGAAGAGGCGTCGGAGATACCTGCCGCCGATGCGGCGACAGAGGCCATGGAGCCCCTTCCTCATGAGATCACCGAGCTGGAGTTGGAGATGGAGGAGGCGGCGGAGAGCACGAGCGTGGGGAGGAGGAGTTGCACGTGGCTAAGGAGGAGGTAGAGAAGCTCATGTCCATCGAGGAATCAGTGGTGGAGTACCAAGGCGAGCTCTGACGGCGCCACTACTATGAGTACTGCAATATTGAGGGTGACACCAAGGACGAGGACGACGCCACGGCCGTGTTCAGCCTGGGGGACGCAAAGTCCACCAATGGTGGAATGTCGCCAGGGCAAGTCGTCGACATCTCATCTTACACTAGCAAGGCATAGGGCGATGCGGCGATGACTTTGTTTAAAATTACTTAGCCTTTGTTTAGAACGTTGGTCTTTTATTAGAGCAATGTTTAGGTCAACTGGCTCTATTTAATTATGAAAATTGCTACATTAACTAAGTGTGGTCTGTGTGCTGTAGGCCTCTTTTGTGTACCCAAATTAGCAAGTGATGTCAAATTATGCAATGACGTGGATGAGTACTGTACCCAGGGAAATTTGGACCAAAATTTGAATGCTCAAGCTCATCGCATGCGCAGAAAATATAAGAATCGTTTGTGATGGTATGTTATCGCACACATTTTTTAGAAGTGAATTGTGCTTGATGGCACTTTCTGCGCCAAGTTTCCCCCACATATTGAAAAATTCATGTGCCGCCGACTACTTTATGCCGGACGCGGTTCATCATGTAACAGTCATAACATAGGGTGACACAGAACTAGCTCCAATTCATCAATGTAATGTAGGCATGTATTTCGAATATAGTCATACGTGCTTATGGAAAAGAACTTGCATGACATCTTTCGTCCTACCCTCCCGTGGCAGCGGGGTCCTATGGGAAACTAAGGGATATTAAGGCCTCCTTTTAATAGAGTACCGGACCAAAGCATTAACACATAGTGAATACATGAACTCCTCAAACTACGATCATCACCGGGAGTGGTCACGATTATTGTCACTTCGGGGTTGCCGGATCATAACACATAGTAGGTGGCTATAGACTTGCAAGATAGGATCAAGAACTCACATATATTCATGAAAACATAATAGGTTCAGATCTAAAATCATGGCACTCGGGCCCTAGTGACAAGCATTAAGCATAGCAAAGTCATAGCAACATCAATCTCAAAACATAGTGGATACTAGGGATCAAACCCTAACAAATCTAACTCGATTACATGATAAATTTCATCCAACCCATCACCGTCCAGCAAGCCTATGATGGAATTACTCACGCACGGCGGTGAGCATCATGAAATTGGTGATGGAGGATGGTTGATGATGACGATGGCGACAGATTCTCTCTCCGAGCCCCAAACGGACTCCAGATCAGCCCTCCCGAGAGAGTTTAGGGCTTGGCGGCGGCTCTGTATCGTAAAACGCGATGAATCTTTCTCTCTGATTTTTTTCTCCCCGAACACGAATATATGGAGTTGGAGTTGAGGTCGGTGGAGCTCCAGGGGGCCCACGAGGCAGGGGGGCACGCCCTGGGGGGGCAGGCGCGCCTCCCACCCTCGTGGACAGGGTGTGGGCCCCCTGGCCTTGATTCTTTCGCCAATATTTTTTATTATTTCCAAAAATAATCTCCGTGAAGTTTCAGGTCATTCTGAGAACTTTTGTTTCTGCACAAAGATAACACCATGGCAATTCTGCTGAAAACAGCGTCAGTCCTGGTTAGTTCCATTCAAATCATGCAAGTTAGGGTCCAAAACAAGGGCAAAAGTGTTTGGAAAAGTAGATACGACGGAGACGTATCAACTCCCCAAAGCTTAAACCTTTGCTTGTCCTCAGGCAATTTAGTTGATAAACTGAAAGTGATAAAGAAAAACTTTTACAAACTCTGTTTGCTCTTGTTGTTGTAAATATGTAAAGCCAGCATTCAAGTTTCAGCAAAGATTATGACTAACCATATTCACAGTAACACTTAGGTCTCATGTTTACTCATGTCAATGGCATAATCAACTAGGGAGCAATAATAATGAATCTCGGATGACAACACTTTCTCAAAACAATCATGATATGATATAACAAGATGGTATCTCGCTAGCCCTTTCTGAGACCGCAAAACATAAATGCAGAGCACCTTTAAAGATCAAGGACTGACTAAACATTGTAATTCATGGTAAAATAGATCCAGTCATAGTCATACCCAATATAAACTAATAGTAATGGATGCAAATGACAGTGGTGCTCTCCAGCTGGTGCTTTTTAATAAGAGGGTGATGACTCAACATAAAAGTAAATAGATAGGCCCTTCGCAGAGGGAAGCAGGGATTTGTAGAGGTGCCAGAGCTCGATCTTGAAATAGAGATAAATAATATTTTGAGCGGCATACTTTCATTGTCAACATAACAACCGAGAGATGGCGATATCTTCCATGCTACACACATTATAGGCGGTTCCCAAACAGAATGGTAAAGTTTATACCCCCCCTCCACCAACAAGCATCAATCCATGGCTTGCTCGAAACAACGAGTGCCTCCAACTAACAAGAGTCCCGAGGGAGTTTTGTTTGCAATTATTTTGATTTGATTTGCATTAAGCATGGGACTGGGCATCCCGGTGACCAGCCATTTTCTCGTGAGTGAGGAGCGAGTCCACTCCTCTTGAGAATAACCCGCCTAACATGGAAGATACGGACAACCCTAGTTGATACATGAGCTATTCGAGCATACAAAACAGAATTTCATTTGAAGGTTTAGAGTTTGGCACATACAAATTTACTTGGAACGGTAGGTAGATACCGCATATAGGAAGGTATGGTGGACTCATATGGAATAACTTTGGGGTTTAAGGGATTGGATGCACAAGTAGTATTCCCCCTTAGTACAAATGAAGGCTAGCAAAAGACTGGGAAGCGACCAACTAGAGCGCGACAACAGTCATGAAAATGCATTAAAATTAATAAACATTGAGTGCAAGCATGAGTAGGATATAATCCATCATGAACATAAATATCATGAAGGATACGTTGATTTGTTTCAACTACATGCGTGAGCATGTGCCAAGTCAAGTCACTCGAATCATTCAAAGGAGGATACCACCCTATCATACCACATCACAACCATTTTAATAGCATGTTGGAACGCAAGGTAAACCATTATAAACTCCTAGCTAATTAAGCATGGCATAAGCAACTATAATCTCTAATTGTTATTGCAAACATGTTTATTCATAATAAGCTGAATCAAGAACGATGAACTAATCATATTTACAAAAACAAGAGAGGTCGAGTTCATACCAGCTTCCCTCATCTCAATCAGTCCATCATATATCGTCATTATTGCCTTTCACTTGCACGACCGAACGATGTGAATAATAATAATAGTGCACGTGCATTGGACTAAGCTGGAATCTGCGAGCATTCAATAAACAGGAGGAGACAAGGCAATATGGGCTCTTGGTTAAATCAACAATAATGCATATAAGAGCCACTTCAACAATTTTATTATGGTCTTCACCTATCGACCCCCAAAGGAAAGAAAAGAAATAAAACTATTTACACGGGAAAGCTCCAACAAGCAAAAGAAGAACATGAAATCTTTTTGGGTTTTCTTTTTAATTACTACTACAACAAGGAAAGTAAACTAGCTAAAAGCTACTACTAATTTTTTTTCTGTTTTTTTCTTAAGGTTTTTCAAACACACAAGAAGAAAGCATAAAAAAGGAAAATAAACTAGCATGGATAATACAATGAAAAAGTATGAGCACCGACAACTGGAATGAGTGTGTGAACATGAATGTAATGTCAGTGAGAAATACGTACTCCCCCAAGCTTAGGCTTTTGGCCTAAGTTGGTCTATGGCCACGGCTAGCCTGGCGGATTTCCAAAGTTGTAGTTGGGGTCGTACTGAGATGAAGCCTCGGGTTGCCACTGGCTGGCCATCTCCTCCAGATTCCACTAGTAAGCAGATTGGCGTGAAGGAACAAATTGTGGTTCCGGATCTGGCTCTGTAGCTGAGGTGGGGTTCCGGTAGGCATGAATGGCCTCCAGCGGAACAAGGTACTGGCCTGCAGATAAGTCAAGCAAGGAAGGAGCAGGCAAAGTAATAGTCTCAGGGTGATTTTTATCGAATAATAGTCTATAGTTAAGCTCCTTTTTTCTTGTTCTAACAATAAAATCATGTGCTACCATACTCTTATAATCTAGATAAACAGGAGGCAGCAATTTTTCTTCTTTCTCATAATGCCTAATAGGTAAGTTATAGTATGCAGCAAGGCGCGAGGAGAATATGCCTCCCAAGATGGGGCCCTTAGGACGGTTAAGGTTTAACCGCTTTGCAACAATGGCGCCCATACTAAATGTGTCATCACGAAATAAGGCATGGCACAAAATAATAATATCAGGGGCACTCAGGTTTCCACAGTTTCCGTGACCAATTAAGCATCTACTAGCAAATATAGCAAAGTAACGTAGAACATGAAAGTGTATGCTAGTGATTCGTGCGTCGGAAACCTTCCTCGTTTCCCCTACAGCAATGGTATCAATAAACCCATCCACATCGCCACGATGTGGTTCCTCTATGATGCCCGAAAAGGGCAACTTGCAAACCTCACAAAATTCGCGAAGGGTCATCTCCTTATACTAATCATATAAATAAAATTCCACCGTAGGTGGTGACCTCTGCCGGTGTCAAAACCGGCGGATCTCGGGTCGGGGGTCCTGAACTGTGCGTCTAGGATTGATGGTAACAGGAGACAGGGGACACGATGTTTACCCAGGTTCGGGCCCTCTCTATGGAGGTAATACCCTACTTCCTGCTTGATTGATCTTGATGAATATGAGTATTACAAGAGTTGATCTACCACGAGATCGTAATGGCTAAACCCTAGAAGTCTAGCCTATGAGTATATGGTAATGAATCTGTCCTATCCGGACTATTCTCTCCGGTTTATATAGACACAGGAGAGATCTAGGGTTACATGAGGTCGGTTACACAAGAGGGAATCTTCATAATCGGCCGCCTTGCTTGCCTTCCACGCCAAGTAGATTCCAATCCAGACACGGGTATAGTCTTCGGTCTTCGTGTCTACATAGCCCATCAGTCCGGCCCAACAGATAACAGGCTGGACGCCCGAGGACCCCTTAGTCCAGGACTCCCTCAGTAGCCCCCGAACCAAGCTTCAATGACGAGGTGTTCGGCGCTCAGATTGTCTTCGGCATTGCAAGGCGGGTTCCCTTCTCCAAGTAATATATTCGGTTGTTGACTCAATATTGTTCTCCTCGGCTTCTGCGCGCTAATAACTTCGTCTTCCACGTGTCGAGCGAATGCGGAAAGTCACAAGGCAGAATGCCTATTTAATGGAACTGGATCTTAGATCCAGGCGATACCGTGCCGAGAAAATCCCAGAAACTGCCAGGAGAAGCCATTACACCATGGCTAGCATTCCCAGTTCTTCCTCCCGCTCAAGCCCAAAGAGAAGCGAGTGGGAGAAGTGTTCTGTGACTAATAGTCAGCTAGCAAAGCTGCAAACGCAGGGATTTCTTCCTCCCGCGGATCTGGTCCCTGTCCGAGCAGGGTCGGTCTCCTTCAATGGCGTGACTCAGTCGGAGGACTTCCCCAACCCATCCGGGAGGGAGCGAGTGTGCTTTGTCCCCTATCTGCTGAGGGGCGTCGGATTTCCCGTCCATCCGTTCCTCTGAAGGCTTTTGGAATATTACGGCCTCCAGCTGCACAACTTCACTCCCGCCTCCATCCTGCACATCGCCGATTATGTTGCTTTATGCGAGCTATTCCTGGGTGTTGAAGCCCATTTCAAACTGTGGAGAAAGTTGTTTTGTCTTGTCCCGCGTAACCATGAGGGGTCAATATTTGAAGTGGGCGGAGCCGAAGTGTGGCGCATCACCGATATCGGATACCCGTCTGGCACACCAAGGAGGGCATCTGAAGAATGGCTTTCCGAGTGGTTCTACCTCGAGGACGTTGAGCTTCCCGACCCAGTTCGAAAAGGTCTCCTTGAATTTGCAAGCGTTCCGCTAAAGAAACGCCACAGTTGGAGCCCCCGGAGCCTTGAGGAGGATGATAGTGCGGAGGTTCGTCAGCTCTTGGGTGAGATAAAGACGCTCGCCCAGTCTGGATTAACAATGGTTGAGGTAATGGCGACCTCCATAATGCGAGGGGTTCAACCACTTCAATACAGAGGGCTCCCAATGTGGCACTACAACGGGGAGGACGACGCCTCCCGCTGTGGTTGAAAAGGTCCGGGCACCCCTGCCGCTCTGGCCAAAATACTGGCCGAGCTGTTCAAAGGGGAGGAAGAGGAATTTCTTCGAATCAATCGGAGAGAGGGATATTCTATGTATAATCCTCCCAGCTGGGTAAGTCCCAATCCTTCTGTTTTACTCGTTTTGCTTCCCAGATTACCTTTGACAAGCTTCTAATCCGTTTATAACAACATTGGCAAAGAATCACCGAGGGGTTTTACAGCCCCGCCCCACAGCCTGAGGACCACAACCGGGAGCTGGATCCCGGGTATGAAGATGATCCGGATATATCCGTGGTACTCGTGGAAGGGGTGTTTTACCAGGCGAGCTACGATGGCACGGAAGTGGCCATTATCGCTGATTACCCTGGTCTTCTTCCAGCTTCCCACGTAAGTCGTTGAGGAAAAACCTCTCTTGAAAGAGCTTCCTCGCACTGCTTTACCCATCTCACTGTCTTGTGCTCCACAGGGGAGGCGTTCGGCGTGTCACACTACTCCAGGGGCGGCTCCAAAGAGAGCGGCTCCGGCGCCTAGCAAGGCCTCTAAAAGGAAGGTCGGTGAAGTCACAACCAGTCCCTCGTCAAAGAGGTAAGGATTTAAAGGTATACTTCAATAGACACATCCAACTGTAACTTGTATGCTTGTTTGACACCAGGAAAAAGGTTCACCGGACTCACTCCGAGGGTCCGGCCTACCGTACTCCCCATGCCCGGGATTTAGACCCCGTTGGAAAGGCGGGAGCCAACATAGGAACAGTGCCGGACTGTCCTTCGGCCGAGGGTTCGGAGAATATGTCTGTCACCAACTCGGAAGTAGAGAGCGCCATGAATCATCGGCGCTGCAGGGCTGTTTTACGAGACCCTGAGTTTTCAGAAGAGGCAGTCAACGCCTTCAGCTCGGCCGATGCGTATATCCGAACTACTCGAAACGGGCTTAGTAGAGCCACAAAGCAGTATTTAATAGATGTGCGGGTAAGTTTTCTTTGTCCGAATAAGATAACCATATGCCAGTAGCCCCCGGGACTGAAAGCAGTTGGTACAACTGACTTAAGGACCGTTGTATTGCCAGGTTCTTAGAGAGAAGAACGACCTGCTCGCCCAAGAGCTGGAATAAAGGTTTCAGCGCAGTTAAATGCTGCTACCACCGAACTGGAAAATTTGAAGAAGTTGTCTACTGGTGACGTTCCCCTCTAGTGATGAATAGTGAATGTATACCAACTGTGCTTAATACTGCCACTAATCGCATAATAGGGTCACCTGATCAATTGAATAAGGAGTTGAAGATCGTCCAAGAGGGAGAAAAAGAGGCGAAGAGGCAATACGCCGCAGGCGAGCGTGTGCTAACCCGCGTCAGGGACGAGAAAAACAAGCTGCATGACTCCAACACTAAGTTGGGTGAAGAATTGAAGGATGTGCGGGCCCAACTATCCGACTCCGTAAAGGAGAATAAGAAACTGCGGGGCGGCATGTTCAATATGTTTCCGAATTTGTTTATTTTTAGTGGTTCGGAGAGAAATGAAACTGATATAGCCATGCTTGCAGGTATATTGACGGGCCATCCTGAAGAGGAGGTGCCCGGATCATCGAGTGATCTGCTGCTCAAGCTATCACAGTGCGAACAAAGCGAGGCCGGGCGATGTGGAGTGTTGCCAAGGCTCTATGGCCCTCCGCCTCTCCTCCAGGAAGTATGGAGGAGCTTGTAGAGCGGTTCAAAGGAGCACGGCGGCGTATCCGGTTATGGAAGATATTAGCCTTCCGAGAGGGTGCGCGAGAGGCTTGGGCCATGGTGAAGACTCGGTATACCAAGCTTGATCCTAATCACGTGGCGTGTGTCGGACCGGTAGGGCCGAATGGGGAAGAAATTCCCGTTAGTTTAGTATATGACCAAGTAGAGGTGGCCGCCAAATATTCCCAAAAGGATTGTAAGTTAGATCGCCTATTGGACGGTATAGAGGAGGAAATGTTTGAGTCCAAGTGACTATGTACTTTCCTGACCATGTGGAATTCTAGCTGAATTGTATATCATTTGTCATGGCAGACCTTTTCGCTTCAACCTCCGGACTCAAGGGTACGGAGTGTTTCCGGATACCCTCACGGCCGAATAGGCCAGGGCATGCCTGGAAAACTAGGCGTAGGGGTCATAATTGCTTGAACAGACAAGTTGTATTCTGCTAGTTATGTTATATTACATTTGAT
The DNA here is from genome assembly GCA_021605145.1 of Aegilops bicornis. Classification (NCBI taxonomy): domain Eukaryota; kingdom Viridiplantae; phylum Streptophyta; class Magnoliopsida; order Poales; family Poaceae; genus Aegilops; species Aegilops bicornis. Next base: position 561,257,134 of record CM038669.1, read on the forward strand.
TAGTAAGAAACATCTTCTAGAGAGAATAGTTCCGTTAAGGGTTCCTTTCCCTGGGTGTGCATGCATTAGTAGACATTCACAGTATGTATAACATCTGGGGGTTCACAATAGAGTGAGTGCAAAAGAGACTTTTCATCCACCGACCGAATATTCGCTTAAGAACGCTAGCTTTCGGCTTCACCCAGTCTGAGGTACACATCCGGATGACCCGACAGTAACAACCACAGAGGTGCTCCCTTTACCACCTAGCCGAATAATCGGGAATGTAGGGGTAAGCACAGGAGCCAGGCAACCCAGCTTGGCCAAAACTTAAGTCATATCGATGCATATAATGGCGAAGAAAAGACATGCGGGAAAACGCGCATGTGTGATGAGCTTGATGCTCGAAAAATAATATTAACAAGCTTCTGTTAGAGAAGCCCCCAGGTATAATGGGCGTACATATGTAAAGATGTGTATGCCAACAGTGTTCAGTCAAGCCGAATGAGTGCTTTAAAGCGAAAAAATTGTGTAAAAGGGAGAAAGAGTAATGGAAACTATAGGGGAGAAGGAGACTAACAAAGAGTTCGGCGCTAGGCATAGAACCTTCGGAGTCTGGCCGTGTTCCAGGGGTTCGGCTCGAGGCGATTGTCTGAGGCGTCACGAAGATGGTATGCTCCTCCGGTGAGAACTTCGTCGATTATGAAGGGACCCTCCCATTTGGGCTTTAGCTTGTCCTTTTTCTTCTCCGATAAGCGTAGAACGAGTTCGCCAACATTGTAGGTCTTGGCCCGTACCTCTCTGCTTTGATATCTTTGAGCCTGCTGTTGATAAAATGCTGAATGGGCTTTGGCGACGTCGCGCTCTTCCTCCAGGGCATCTAGGCTGTCCTGCCGATCCAACTCGGCCTCTTTCTCCTCGTACATACGCACTCGAGGTGAGTCGTGTATAATATCGCAGGGCAACACAGCCTCTGCGCCGTACACCATGAAAAAGGTGTGTATCCGGTAGTACGGTTGGGCGTGGTCCGCAGCCCCCAGAGTACGGAGTCGAGCTCCTCGACCCAATGTTTGTCTGATTCTTTTAAAGAACGCACTAGTCTGGGTTTGATGCCGCTCATAATAAGACAATTGGCTCACTCGACTTGACCGTTTTTTTGCGGGTGGTAGACAGAGGCGTAATCGAGCTTAATGCCCAGATTAGCACACCAGGTTTTCACCTCATCGACTGTGAAATTTGAACTGTTATCAGTGATGATGCTGTGCGGTACACCGTAACGGTGTACCACATCGGATATAAATGCAATCACAGGTCCGGACTCGGCCGTTTTAACCGGTCTAGCCTCTATCCACTTAGTGAATTTGTCCACCATGACCAACATATATTTTTTCTTATGGCTTCCCCCTTTAAGGGGTCCGACCATGTCCAAGCCCCAGACCGCAAAGGGCCATGTAATGGGGATTGTTTGTAGAGCGGTTGGGGGCATATGGCTTTGGTTAGCGAAGAGTTGGCATCCGACACAGCTTTGGACGAGGTCCTCGTAAGGCTCGCTCGGCCGTGGGCCAAGAAAAATCAGACGGAAGGCCTTGCTGACAAGTGCCCGGGCTGCGGCGTGATGTCTGCTGAGACTGGCGTGAATTTCTGCCAAAAGTTGCCACCCCTCCTCCTCGGAGATACACCTTTGAAGGACTCCGGTGGTGCTTTCCTTGTAGAGCTCTCCTTCGTGAACTTTATAGGCTTTCGAACGTCGGACTATGCGGCGAGCCTCGTTTTGATCTTCTGGGAGCTCCTTCCTATTAAGGTAGGCCAAGAATGGTTCGGTCCACGGGGCAAATACTGCCATGATTATGTGGGCCGATGGTGTTACTTCTGTGGTTGAGCCTCCGATGATATCGGTGTGTTCGTTATCTGTGTTTGTGTTCGGAATGGGACTTTCGTTGCTATCTCCCCCTTGCCATACCATGGATGGCTTAAAGAGCCTTTCGAGGAAGATGTTAGGTGGGACGGGGTCGCGCTTGGCGCCGATGCGAGCAAGGACGTCTGCCGCCTGGTTACTTTCGCGGGCAATGTGATGAATTCGAGCCCCTCGAACCGAGCCAACATCTTCAAAACGGCATTGCGGTAAGCTGCCATCTTTGGATCTTTGGCATCAAAGTCTCCATTGATTTGGGATATTGCGAGGTTTGAATTCCCGCGCACATCTAGGCGTTGTATGCCCATTGATACGGCCATCCGGAGGCCATGTAGCAAGGCCTCGTATTCGGCTGCGTTGTTGGAGTCCATGTATAATATTTGGAGTACGTACTGGACGATGTCTCCTGTGGGGACGTTAATACGATGCCCGCCCCTAGCCCTACCAACATCTTGGAGCCGTCAAAATGCATCACCCAGTTGGAATACGCGCTGTACTCTTTAGGGAGTTCGGCTTCTGTCCATTCGGCGACAAAGTCAGCCAGTACCTGGGATTTGATGGCTCTACGTGGTTTGTACGTGATGTCGAATGGCAGGAGCTCAATGGCCCATTTGGCAATCCGGCCCGTTGCATCCCGGTTGTTAATTATATCATTGAGGGGCACTTCGGAGGCCACCGTGATAGAGCACTCCTGGAAGTAGTGCCGCAATTTTCGGGATGCCATGAAGACTGCATATGCTATTTTTTGATAATGAGGGTACCGGGATTTGCATGGTGTGAGGACGGTGGATACGTAGTATACCTGCTTCTGGAGCGGGAATTTGTGTCCGTCCTGTTCTCGTTTGATGATGAGTACGGCGCTCACCACCTGGTGTGTTGCTGATATGTATAAGAGCATTGGCTCGCCGGCATTTGGCGCGGCTAGGATTGGGTTGCTCGCCAGAAGGGCTTTTATTTCTTCTAGTCCGGCCGTCGTCGCGTCTGTCCACTCGAAGTTGTCGGTGCACCGTAGAAGGCGATAGAGCGGCAGCGCCTTTTCTCCCAATCTGGAGATGAAGCGGCTTAAAGCTGCCACGCACCCAGCGAGTTTTTGGACCTGCTTGAGTTCAGTTGGCGTGTCCAGTTGTTACAAAGCTCGGATTTTGGCTGGATTTGCTTCAATTCCTCTGTTGGAAACGATGAAGCCCAATAGTTTACCGGCGGGGACGCCGAAGACGCACTTTTCCGGGTTAAGCTTGATGTCGTATGTGTGGAGGTGGTCGAATGTGAGATGCAAGTCGTATATTAGTGTTTCGACGTGTCTGGTTTTGATGACGACGTCGTCCACGTAAGCCTCCACTGTTTTGCCGATCTATTTCTCGAGGCATGTTTGGATCATGCGCTGGTAGGTGGCGCCGGCGTTCTTGAGCTCGAAAGGCATGGTGTTGAAGCAAAACGGCCCGTATGGTGTAATGAATGCTGTTGCGGCTTGATCGGACTCCTTCATTTTGATTTGATGGTATCCGGAATACGCATCAAGGAAGCATAGCGAGTCGTGACCTGCGGTGGCGTCAATGATTTGATCGATGCGGGGAAGAGGGAAGGGATCCTTAGGGCAGGCCTTGTTAAGGTCTTTGAAGTCGATGCATAGGCACCAGGATTTATCCTTCTTTGGTACCATTACCAAGTTTTCCAGCCAGTCCGGATGTTTAATGTCTTTGATGAATCCGGCCTCGGTTAGTTTGGCTAGCTCCTCCCCCATGGCTTGTCGTTTGGGTTCGGAAAAGCGCCGCAGAGCTTGCTTGACCGGCTTATATCCCTTTAGTATGTTGAGGCTATGTTCGCCCAACTCGCATGGGATTCCTGGCATATCCGAAGGATGCCAGGCGAATATATCCCAGTTTTCGCGCAGGAAGTCTCGTAGCGCGGCGTCGACTGCAGGGCTGAGCTGTGCTCCAATAGACGTTGTCTTCTTCGGGTCTGTTGGATGGACCTGAAATTTGACTATTTCTTCTGCTGGCTTGAAGGAAGTGGATTTGGGTCGTTTGTCCAGGATCACATCGTCCTTATTCATGGTGGAGCGTAGTGCGCTCAGTTCTTCGGCCGCAAGGGCCTCAAACAATGCCTCGAGGGCCAAGGATGCGGTTTTATTCTCGGCACGGAGGGCTATGTCCGGATCGCTGACGAGGGTGATTATTCCATTAGGTCCAGGCATTTTTAGCTTCATATACCCATAATGAGGTATGGCTTGAAAGTGCGTGAAGGCCTCTCACCCTAACAGGGCGTGGTACCTGCTGTTGAAAGGAGCCACCTGGAAAGTTATTTCTTAGGACCGGTAATTTTCCGGCGTGCCGAACACCACATCAAGTGTAATTTTTCCTGCACACCGAGCTTCCCGGCTGGGAATGATACCTCGAAAGGTTGTGCTGCTTTCTCGATGCGGCTCCTATCTATTTCCATCTTGTGGAGCGTGTCCTCGTAAATGAGGTTTAGTCCGCTGCCGCAGTCCATGAGGACTTTTGTAAGTCAAAAGCCATCCACGATGGGACTGAGGACTAGGGCAGCTGGCGCTCGGACTGTTCTGTATTTAGGTTCGTCACTGCCATTGAAGGTTATGGCCGTGTCATTCCCGGGGTCAATTGCAGCGACCTGGTAAACTTCGGCGACATCGTGCAGGGACCTTTACGCTTGTTGTTTGAAGCGAATGTCTTGAAGACTGCCAATACTCTATTGTCGTCGTTTGCTGGAGGGTGTTGTTCTGGGGTGTCCTTGTTAAGGATGTCCTCACCACTCTTGGCTACCCGCCGGAGTATCCAACATGCTCTAAGGCTGTGGGTCGCCTTGGTATCCGGCGTCGTGTGTATTTTGCACGGGCCATTGAGCCATCCCTCAAGAACGGTGCCATGCACATCAATAGGTTTATGTTTTTTGACTGTTCCTCTAGGCGTGCCACGGGGGTGCGCCCTTTTCGCCTGTGAGGGGAGCCGGGATGATTCCCAGCCAGCTACCTGAGTTTTCCATGCGCTTACCATCGCGCTGTACTTTTGTACAATGGTTGCTAGGTCAGCGAGCTTTAGTATGCGGCGGCGATTGATGGCGTTAAGGATACCTTCGTCTGCACAGTTGTTGCAGAATGCTGCTATCGCGTATTCGTCGCGGCAGCCTTTTACCTTGTTTTTGACAAGGAGGAATCTGCCCCAGAAGTGGTGGACCGTTTCCTGAGGCTGTTGTTTGATGCCTCTGAGAGCATCTATGTCCGGGTGGGTGGGTATAATTGAATCCAAACCCCGACCTGGTTTTGGATCCGGAGTTTGGAGGTCTACCGGGCCGGATAGTTCGGGCTCCGGGATATCGACTGATTTTTTAGGCACGTCATCCGACTTTATGTTCGGAGGAAGAGACATGACCTTCTGCCGGAAAGTATCCGGCTCTTCAAGATCGGTGATCCGAACATAGTTCGTCTTCAATATAGTGGAAGAGTTGCTCTGCTCCTCGACTACCGCTATCTGATGTGTGATCAATGGAGTTTTAATTTCTCTCTGGTCGGGTTTAAGCCCAACCCGATCATAGTCCGTAGCGACCCCCAAGGCGGCCATTGTCGGTGTCAAAACCGGCGGATCTCGGGTAGGGGGTCCCGAACTGTGCGTCTAAGGCGGATGGTAACAGGAGGCGGGGGACACGATGTTTACCCAGGTTCGGGCCCTCTCGATGGAGGTAATACCCTACTTCCTACTTGATTGATCTTGATGATATGAGTATTACAAGAGTTGATCTACCACGAGATCGTAGAGGCTAAACCCTAGAAGCTAGCCTATGGTATGATTGTTGTTGTTCTACGGACTAAACCCTCCGGTTTATATAGACACCGGAGGGGGCTAGGGTTACACAGAGTCGGTTACAAGGGAGGAGATATACATATCCGTATTGCCAAGCTTGCCTTCCACGCCAAGGAGAGTCCCATCCGGACACGGGACGAAGTCTTCAATCTTATATCTTCATAGTCCAACAGTCCCGCTGAAGTATATAGTACGACTGTCTGAGGACCCCCTAATCCAGGACTCCCTCAGTAGTCCCCGAACCAGGCTTCAATGGCGATGAGTCCGGTGCGCAGATTGTCTTCGGCATTGCAAGGCGGGTTCTTCTTCAAATTGTGAGTACCTGTCGAGTAGTGTCCGGCTTCCCATAAATGTTGCACTCCTTGGCTTCCGCGCCTAATAATGGCTATCTTCCATGCGTCGAGCGAATGCGAGAAGCCAGGGCATTTTTACATTTGCCACCCTAGCCATGTGAGTAAATCATCTATTAAGGAGACGGGGATTCTCTGATCCAGATCACACCATCCTCCCACAGCGAGTATCCATTAGAGCGCGCCCAGAAAAAATCCATTCCAACATGGCCGGCCATCGCAGCTCCTCCTCTCGTTCCTGTAGCCCTAAGCCCGGTAATTGGAAGAAGTGTTCCGTCCCCCACAGCCAATTAGTAGAGTTACAAACCCAGGGATTTCTCCCTCCAGCGTATATGGTCCCCGTTTGAGCCGGGCTCGCCACCTACAATGGCGGGGAGCAAGCGGTGAGTTTTCCAACCTCATCCATGGGGGAGCGGGTATGCCTTGTCCCTTACTTATTAAGAGGGCTTGGATTTCCAATTCATCCGTTCCTCCGCGGGCTCCTGGAGTTCTACGGCCACCAGCTGCATAATTTTCCTCCCGCCTCCATATTACACATCGCTGGCTATGTCGCCCTTTGCGATCTGTTTCTGGGTTGTGAAGCTCATTTCGAGCTATGGAAGAGGCTATTCTCGCCTCGCACTGCATTACGTGGAGGGGTCAATATACCAGGTGGGCGGAGCCGAAATATGGCGCATCGCCGGGACTGGATACCTGTCCGGTACTCCGAAGAAGACATCCGAGGACTGGCCTGCGGAGTGCTTTTATATGGAGGACGTCCCCCTTCCGGACCCTATTCGGATGGGCCTTTGTCGGTGGGAAACGACACCTATGGGATCACTGGAATCCCTACTACGGTTGCGGGACGCGGGGATTGTGAGAAGAGTGGGACTAGCAGACAACACAAAGGGATTTACCCAGGTTCGGGCCGCAAAGATGCGTAAAACCCTACGATCCTGCTTTGGTGGATGTATTTAGTGTTCTTGAGCTCTTGAACTAGCTCTAGGTGCTGCGTGGTTCGAAAGAGCCGAATCCCTTTGAGGATCCGGAGTCCGATCCCTTTCTTCGGTACGCCTTGGGCCTCCTTTTATATGTCAAAGGGGTCGCCCCAGTGGTATACAGGAGGTGGAAAGTATCTACAGTGTCCAAGCTTATCGCCTAACATCACAGAACAAACGCCTTTAATGTGCCGCTTATGTGTCCTCTTGTTTTATCGGGGATGGCGAGGAAGCTCGTCCCAGCTGTCGCCACCTCGCCTGGCCTTGACGCGCGTCCGAGCTGACGAGGCGTTGTAGCACCACGTTGGCTGGCTGCTGGGCTGGTGCGGTGGCGGAGTCTTCAGGAAGATCTGCATGCCACCATGCAGGTGCTTGCTGAGTCGGCGTGGAGGCCGCACGTCTCCACGCAGGTGCCTGCCCAGCTGGTTGAGCTAGCAGCTGCATGGGGACGGCGGTGGAGTCTTGGCAGACGCGGGCCTGGCTGCGGCCCCGCTGATGTCCTCGGCAAGGGTCTTGCCGGGGCCCCATCAAGAATCTTGCCACGACGTCGTGGTCGTCCCCGACAAAGATCTTGCCGGGGGTCTCGTGGATTTCCTCGGCAAGGATCTCGCCGAGGATCATCGTCTTCTGGCCTCTGGCTTGGTTGCTTCTCTTCGCCTTGTATCTGTCCTCCCCGGCAGGGTAGGATGCTCCTTGCCGGGACGGTGGCTTGAGTTCTGCTTGCCGATGTAGCGCTTGTCAGCGAAGACGGATCCTCATTAGTGTAATTGCATACAGTCGTGGCCCATGCTCGGCGGTTTAGTGTAGCCCTGGTTTTCACTACACCGACAGTAGCCCCCGGGCCCGGCTGCAGCGGAGAACTTCATGAATTCGACGCTGGAGACGGGACCAAGCTAGGCATGGGTCACAGTTGTTGTTGCACTCAAAGGAGCTGCCAGCCCCCGAGCCTACTTCCATGGAAATTTTCTGGCAGAGAACTCTATAGATCTCGATGCTAGAGTGTGGTTTTGTTTCCTTTCTTGCTCCCGGCAAGGCTGTTGCCGGGAAGTCTTATGTTTCTCGCGAAGACTTTTGACGTTCTCGACGCCGGCTTCCGGCAAGCTTGTCGCCAGGAAGGCTTTTATCTTCAGCAGAGAACTTCGACGTTCTCGATGCCGGCTTCCGGCAAGCTTGTCGCCAGGAAGGCTTTTATCTTCAGCAGAGAACTTTGACGTTCTGGATGCCGGCTTCCGGCAAGCTCGTCGCCAGGAAGGCTTGTGGTGAAGAACTTCGTCGTTCTCGACACCGGCTCGCAGCAAGATCGTTGCCGGGAAGGCTTATGGCGAAGAATTTCATCGTTCTTGACGTCGGCCCCCGGCAAGATCGTCGCCGGGAAGGCTTATGGTGAAGAACTTTGTCGTTCTTGACACCAAGAATATTGGTCCTAAGGGCGTTGCCAGCCCCCGGGCCATAACTGCGTTTAAATATGACGAGTTATTTAGCATCTGAACTGCACTTAAATCACTTGTAAATTTTGACTTCTGCTAAATATTCCCTATGCCTGCTGGAATGCTTTCTGGTGCGTACGGTCCAGCCAGCAGTGCTTGAGGGAATGGGCCCTTAGCAGCTATTCGGGAACATCGCCTCCCGGAAAGGTTTACCTTATTGGTTCTAGCGCAACCGCACAAGTTGCCGAGCGGACTCGGGGCAACATGGAGCGCAACTAGCCCCGAGAAGGTTCCTTGGCATATAGGTCTATGCAGGAATCTCAAATAAATAGTGCATGCTATCTCCCTGTTCGATTTTTCTTTGCCTGTCCACCCTACGTAACTAGGTAGGCCTTGCCGGCGCGTAAACCCAGGGCGGCGTCTTGGGGACGGATCCCCATTGGCCTGCCGGGTGTGCTTGCTGCCGGGCGGACCACCTTACCGCCCTTAGCGCGGCCTCCCGACTGTCGAGCTTGACTCGAGTCAGAGTCAGGGGCGTTGCCAGGTGCGGAAGGCTACCCCGCCGCTCTCGATGCGGCAGCTTTGAGCTGTTGAGCGGACTCGGAACAGAACAAAGGCGTTGCTAATCGCGGGGGGCCCCTTTGCTTGCAGGTTTCCCATACATAGGCCAGATCTCCAAGGACGATAACCTCAAGTGAACATAGTGGATACTAGGGATCAAACCCTAACAAATCTAACTCGATTACATGATAAATCTCATCCAACCCATCACCGTCCAGCAAGCCTATGATGGAATTACTCACGCACGAAGGTGAGCATCATGAAATTGGTGATGGAGGATGGTTGATGATCACGATGGCGACGGATTCCCCTCTCCGGAGCCCCGAACGGACTCCAGACCAGCCCCCCCGAGAGAGTTTAGGGCTTGGCGGTGGCTCTGTATCGTAAAACGCGTTGAATCTTTCTCTCTGATTTTTTCTCCCGAACACGAATATATGGAGTTGGAGTTGAGGTCGGTGGAGCTCCAGGGGGCCCACGAGGCAGGGGGAAGCGCCCTGGGGAGGGGGGGGGGGGGGCAGTCGCACCTCCCACCCTCGTGGACAGGGTGTGGGCCCCCTGGCCTTGATTCTTTCGCCAATATTTTTTATTATTTCCAAAAATAATCTCCGTGAAGTTTCAGGTCATTCCGAGAACTTTTGTTTCTGCACAAAGATAACACCATGGCAATTCTGCTGAAAACATTGTCAGTCCGGGTTAGTTCCATTCAAATCATGCAAGTTAGAGTCCAAAACAAGGGCAAAAGTGTTTGGAAAAGTAGATACGACAGAGACGTATCATCATATTATCAGCGGTGCCTTGAGAAAATTATTTGGCACCACTTCAGCAGTGTGTGTTTGCCACATTTGAAAAAGTAGGACCCATGCATGAATAAAGTAGTTTGTGTAGTTAACTTTTATCCACACATCCAAGCAGCCAAGAAGTAAAATACTAATACTTTATGGCAGGAAGGAACTGGGCATCGAAGCAACTAGGTGCTCCGGTTCCCTGATTTTTTTTGCTCGCATCGGCTCGGCTGTGCAGAGCACCGGTGCCAAATGTAGCAAAAGTTAATTTGGCACTGTTTTTGGCCTACATAGTGGAGGTTCTTAGTGCTATTAGTTCTATCTTACAAAATTTGTGCATGTACATACCTAATAGTATTAACTTGATGTCATTCAAACACTGTCGCTGTGTTGTTGGAGTTATATCTAGCTTCCTCATCAAATGGTCAAATTTTTATTATAGCTGACTAATAACTTGTAGCATTGTTGCAGTTAATTTTAGCTTGTGAGGTTGCTGAATTTGGTTGTCTCAGTAGCAATTAATTCATTTGCACATTGAACATTTTGAGAAGATATGTCATAATTATTGTGTTTCTTCAGTTTTTCAAAATATGTATGTGGTGATTTTCTAAGTTGCTAGAAACCCATTTTTCCTACAATTGTAGCTGATTTAGTTTTAAATATTATAGAATGAATGGATGTGTTCCTACACAGAGTGGGTTGATCAAGAGTGGCCACAGTCTTTCAAGATGTGCCTAGCAAAGCTTTGGAGCATGTATGCGGAAGAGAATAGAGATAGGCATAGAGAAAATGTTGTCAACGCTGAAGAATATTTCAAGATACGGGAAGAAAAGAGGAAGATGGAGAATGATACATCTCCAACGTATCTAATTTTTCTCACGCTTTTCCTCTTGTTTTGGACTCTAATTTGCATGATTTGAATGAAACTAACCCCGGACCGACGCTGTTTTTGGTAGAACTACCATGGTGTTGTTTTTGTGCAGAAATAAAAGTTCTCGGAATGGAACGAAACTTTGTGAGGATTTTTCATGGAATAAAAGATAATACTGGAGCCAAGACCCACCAGAGTGGGGCCCCTGGGTGGGCACAACCCAGCAGGGTGCGCCCCCTCTCCTGACCCACCTAGGTGGGTTGTACCCACCTGGTGGCCCCACAGACCTCAACCCTGACACTATAAATTCCTATTTTCGGAGGAAAAAATCAGGGAGAAAGAATTATCGCGATCAACGAGACGAAGCCATAGCCAAGACCAGTTCTTCCTCGGGAGGGCAGATCTGGAGTCCGTTTGGGACTCCGGAGAGGGGGATCTTCGTTCTTCGTCATCACCAACCCTTCTCCATCGCCAATTCCATGATGCTCCCCACCGGGAGTGAGTAATTCCTTCATTGGCTCGCTATTCGGTGAGGAGTTGGATGAGATTCATCATGTAATCGAGTTAGTTTTGTTAGGGCTTGATCCCTAGTATCCACTATGTTCTTAGATTGATGTTGCTATGACTTTGCTATGCTTAATGCTTGTCACTTTGGGCCCGGGTGCCATGAACTCAGATCTGAACTGTTTATGTTATCATCATTATATCCATGTTTTAGATCCGATCTTGCAAGTTATAGTCACCTACTACGTGTTATGACCCGGCAACCCCGGATTGACAACAACCGGGCTCACTCCCGATGATGACCGTAGTTTGAGGAGTTCATGTATTCACTATGTGTTAATGCTTTGTTCCGGCTCTCTATTAAAAGGAGGCCTTAATATCCCTTAGTTTCCATTATGGACCCTGTTGCCACAGGAGGGTAGGACAAAAGATGTCATGCAAGTTCTTTTAATAAAGCACGTATGACTATTTACGGAATACATGCTTACATTATATTGATGAACTGGAGCTAGTGTCGTATCGCCCTAGGTTATAACTGTCACATGATGAATATCATCCAACAAGTCACCGATCCAATGCCTACGAATTTATCTTATATGGTTTCTGCTAAGTTACTACTGCTATCATCACTGTTACACTTGCTACAAAATTATTGTTGTCACTGTTACCGTTACCGTTACTGTTGTCACTACTATCAAAACTATCATATTACCGTGCTATTGATTACTTGTTGCAGATAATTAATCTTCAGGTGTGGCTGAATTCACAACTCAGCTGCTAATACCTTCAAATATTCTTTGGCTCCCCTTGTGTCAAATCTATAAATTTGGGTTGAATACTCTACCCTCAAAAGCTGTTGCGATCCCCTATACTTGTGGGTTATCAAGACCTTTTTCTGGCGCCGTTGCTGGGGAGCATAGTAATATTTGTTGATTCACTTGGGATTATTATCAATTTATCACTATGAAGAATCTGAAGGATCCAAAGACTAAGATATTTCCCTCAAAGACGAGGCGAGGTAAGGAACTGCCATCCAGTTCTGCTTTAGATTCACCCTCTGTTTTGAGTAAACTTGCAACACCACCACATGCTATTAATTCTAATATGTCGCAAGTTATTGATGATGCTACTTCTACTATGGATAATGCTTATGATGATGCTAGTACCTTGCTTGATAATGATGATGTGCCACTTGGTAAATTTCTTGATGAACAAATTGCTAGAGAAATACAACATGATGTTGTTGAATCTGATGATGAGCTTGAAACTGAAACTCCTGAAACACCTGCTAGAACTAGCCTTCCTAGATATGAATTATGAAGGTACCGGAAGGTTATGTTATGAATGAGGAGACAACTAGAGATATTCTTGCTTGTAAGGATAGAGATGATCTAGAGAAATTACTATGCAAGTATAAAGAAAAATCTCTGAATGCTAGAATGAAATGTGATCCTAAGTTTGCTACTTCACCTATCTTTATTGATGTCAAGGATTATGAATTCTCTGTCGACCCAGAGTTAATTACTTTGGTTGAATCTGATCCTTTCCATGGTTATGAAACTGAAACTATTGTGGCACATCTTACTAAGTTGCATGATATAGCCACCCTTTTTACTCATGATGAGAAAATCGCTATTACTTTATTCTCAAATTATTTCCTTTCTCATTAAAGGGTGATGCTAAAGCTTGGTACAATACTCTTGCTCCTGGTTGTGTGCATAGTCCCCAGGATATGATTTATTACTTCTCTTAAAAATACTTTCCTGCTCATAAGAAACAAGCTGCCTTACAGGAAATATTTAACTTTGTTAAAACTAAAGAAGAGAGTCTCCCACAAGCTTGGGGGAGGCTTTGCCAGTTACTTAATGCTTTGCCTGACCATCCTCTTAAGAAAAATGAAATACTTGATATCTTCTAGAATGGACTAACTGATGCTTCTAGGGACTTCCCAGATAGTTGTGCTGGTTGTGTTTACAGGGAACGAACTATTGCTCAAGCTGAAGAATTATTGAATAACATATTGAAAAATTATGATGATTTAACTATTCCTGAAACACCGCCTAAATCCACTCCAAAGAAGAGGGGTATATTATATCTCAATCCTGAAGATATGCAAGATGCAAAGAAATCTACAAAGGAAAAAGGTATTAAAGATGAGGATGTTAAAAATTTACCTACTATTGAAGAAATACATGGGCTTAATACAGCACCACTGCCTAAGGTGGTAGAGGTAAATTCTCTAATGAAGTTCAGTGATAATGATAATTGTCAGTGGGAAACGACACCTATGGGATCACAAGGATCCCTACTGCGGTTGCGGGGCGCAGGGTTGAGAGAAGAGCGGATCTGACAGAGAGTACGCGATTCGTTTATCCAGGTTCGGGCCGGGAGGATGGTAAACCCTAGTCCTGCTTTGGTGGATGTATTCTGAGTTCTTGAGCTAGCTACGGGGTGTAACGAGCTCCAAAAAGCCGAATCCCCCTCCTGGTCGCTTCGGGCCTCCTTTTATAGGAAAAGGGGTTGCCACAGTGGCAAGCAGGAGGTGGAAAGGGTACAGTGCCGCGAGGTTATCCTCAGACATGTGACAAGATGCATTTAATGCATCGCTTAGGTGTCCTCTTGCTTTATCGGGGGTGGAGACGGAGCCCGTCCCGTCCGTTGCCGCCTCGCCTGGCTTTGACACGTGCCCTGGCCGGCGGTGCAGGTGGCGCCATGTAGGCAGGCAGGCAGCTGAGGTGGCACGGTGGTAGGGTCTTCACGAAGATCTGCATGCCACCACACAGGTGCTTGCTGAGTTGGTGTAGAGGCCGATCGTCGCGACGCAGGTGCGTGCCCAGCTGGTCGGGCTGGCAGCTGCTTGGGGACGGTCAGTGGGATCTTGGTTGATGCGGGCCTAGCGGTGGCCTATTGACGTCCTCGGCAAGGGCCTTGCCGGGGCCCCGGCAAGGGTCTTGCCGTGGCGCTTGCTGTCGTCCCAGGCAAGGCTCCTGCCGGGGGCCTTGTGGATATCCTTGGCTACAATCCCGCCAAGGGTCGTCATTTTTTGGCCCTCATCTGGTCTTGTACGTTTATGATCTTACGAAGATCTGCATGCCACCAAGGAGGTGGCTCCCGAGCCCTTGCCTCAACGTAGTAGATTACGCTGGAGGTTGTGGGCTCAAGGGTGACTCCCTCTGTTGGTGTGGGGCGAGCTGCCCCGGCAAGGGTCTTGCCGGGGCTGCCAAAGCTGTCCCCGGCAAGGGTCTTGCCGGGGGAGCTTGCTTCATCCCTCCGCTTCTTGTGGTTTTTGGCCTTGGCGTTGCTTTGATTATCTTGGGCTTTGGTCTTACCTTGGCTCATCTCCCTTGCCATGCTTGGTGCGACCGTGGGCGCGGCTCTGACTGCCCGTGCATAGGTATAGGGGTACAAAAAGTGCACCCTCTATTTATACACCTACAGGAGCCCCTATCGGCGTTCTAGGAACGGGGGTCCCCAGACTTGCCTGCCTGCGGCCTGCGGCGAGGCTCAAGGGGAGGCCCAGCACGGCCCATCTTCACCAACACAAGCTCAAGACCCTCGCGGGGTGGATGACAGGAAGCTTCCTCAGGCACGGCCTCGTCAGGCTGGCTCGCGAGGAGGTGGAGAGATCAAGGCGGGGTACCTCACGAGGTGCCCATGACGCAAGCCATGACGACCAAGGGCGCCAGCCCGCGCAGTGTCCTCCTTTCCTCTTTGGTGCAAAGGGAGCGAGCGTAGGCGAGAGCATCAAGCAAAGGCATCCATTTCGGTGCAACAAGACCAAGACTGGCCGCGAACGGCAGGAAGGAAGTCATTGTGGAGCCCAAGCAAAGGCCACCACCAGAGCCTTTGACAAAGCGAGGACCAACTTTAGTCAGGATAAGTGTACCAGATGTTCCCCTTCAAAATGGCCAATTGTTGGCGCCCTTCCCGCTCAATATTTGGGAAGAGGCCCAGGGCCTTTGCCTATAAATAGGACTAGCCACCCACAGAGTAGGAGGGACGAGTAATCTGATCTGATCCAATCGGAGAGAGAGAGAGAGAGAGAGAGAGAGAGAGAGAGAGAGAGAGAGAGAGAGAGAGAGAGAGAGAGAGAGAGAGAGAGAAGCGACTGAACTCCCCCTAGCAGTTCATTGCACCAGCCAAGAACAGACCCTCGCGAGGCTGTTCTTCCTTGTATTGTTCATCACCATCATCCCAAGAGGCAATCCACCACACCACAAACTAGAGTAGGGTATTACACCACAATGGTGGCCCGAACTAGTATAAACCCTGTGTCTCTTGTGTTGTTCTTTTCATAGCTTAGATCCTAGCGAGACGGCGAGGTGCAGGTAGGTAGGGGGCGAAATCTCCGCGTGCACCCCAGTGTTTGAACCTAGAGGGTCTGCCGGAACCTGAAACCCGACATTTGGCGCGCCGGGTAGGGGTGCGCCGGAATTGCCTCCGCCGCCTCGTTTCTCCGCCGACCATCGCATCCATGTTCCGACGCCATCGGGCCCGGGCCGAGCCGGCCGCTCGCTCGCGTCGCCAGACGGCCTCATCGGGCCGCCCTTTGTCGTTCCCTCGCCGCCGCTGCCAACGCCGCCACCGCCCGGCAGGAACGAGTAGCAAGCTGCCGCCCCAAAGATCCGGCCCATGAGGTGAGACGGCCGCACCGCTACTCCCTCGCTCACCCCAGCTGGTTCTTCGTCCCGCGCATTCCGCGCGCCCATGGAGGCTCGAGCTGCGCTCATCACGGCAAACGAGCTCCCGCGCTACCGCCCAGTCGACGACGTCTACGAAGAGTGGCTCGACCGCGTCGCCGAGCTTCGGGCTCGCGCCGCAGGGGGCTCTGTGACATCCGCCCCGCCAGACCGCCCGCTTCGCTGGCGATGAAGTTCCGGGCGCCAACCGCCTCCCCCTCAAGAAGGCGCCTGGCCCCGAGGTGCGTGGCCTCGGGCGGAACCCACTCCGTCTGGCCCGCGCCAGCGGCAAGAGCAGAGCTGCCAAGAGGTCCTCGCCCGCAAGAAGCTGCCCGAGTGCTCCTCGCCCGCTCGGCTGCCGCGACCACGCCCTGCTTCCAAAGATGCTAAGACCTGCGCTGCTCCCACCGCAGCATGCATGGGGACCCGCAAGACCGAGCTCTTCGTCACCAAAGGCCTCCCGTGGCCACGGCAGGCTGCCGCGCCTTCACCACCGAGCTGCGCAGCGTCGCGTGGCCCGGCAAGTTCAAGCTAGACCTGCCTCCTCGCTACGACGGTATGACCGACCCTGCAGAATTCCTCCAGCTCTACGAGCTGGGCATCGAAGCCGCCAACGGGGACGAGAAGGTCATGGCGAACTAGTTTCCCATGGCACTCAAAGTCGGGCCCGCACTGCTCTCGAACCTGGCCCCTGGCACGATCTCCTCCTGGGACGAGATGCGCACCCGCTTCATCGCCAACTTCCAAGGTACTCGCGACCGGCCACCTGCCGTGAGCAACATGCGCTGCATCAAGCAGCAGCCAGGGGAGACCCTGCAGAAGTACATCCACCGCTTCAACAACGCACGCCTCAAGATTCCCAAGTGACCGAGGAGGCCATCATCTCAGCCTTCTCCGACGGTGTGCGCGACGTCAAGATGAAGGAGGAGCTGGCGATGCATGAAGACCTATGCACTTCCTTGGATCTGTTCAGCTTGGCGACCAAGTGCACCAGGGCTGAGGAAGGGCATCTTTCCCCCCTCGAGCTGCCAGCCGCAGACCCAGAAGAGAAGAAACCCAAGGCCAAGGATGTGAAGCGCAAGGGGGCTGCCGTGCTCATGCGTAACCAGACACCAAGCGGGCAGTAGATCAGCCCGAATCTTCCAAGGGCAGCCGCACTGTGTACCACGACCTCCACACCCACAACACCAACGAATGTCAAGAGCTCCGAGCCGTGCGAGAAGGGAGGATCGGCCGATGCCCCGACCGCAACGACCGGGGCTACGGCCGAGGAGGAGGAAGGAACGCAGGACGCTGGGAAGACCGCGGCCCTCGCCAAGGGTGGCGCGACCGACCTCACGAGGATCGTTGGCAGGATCAGCCTCGCAAGGGAGACTGGAGGGATCAGCCTCGCGAGGATCGCCTGCAAGGAAACGCAGGCCTCCCTCCTCTGCTGCCGCAGCCAAGGAGAAACGAGGACCATCATCAGGACGAGGGGGCTGGGGGCTTCCAGGAGCCGCGCGCAATCGCCTGCATCCTGGGCGGAGCTCATGCCCCAGCCTCTCAACGCATATTCAAGCAGTTCGCCGCTGGCGAATGCAGTCCTCCCAAGCTCGAAGCCACACGCCTCTCGTGGTCGGCGTGCGCCATCACGCTCAACTCAGCAGATCAGCTCAAGTGC
This sequence comes from Aegilops bicornis, assembly GCA_021605145.1. Classification (NCBI taxonomy): domain Eukaryota; kingdom Viridiplantae; phylum Streptophyta; class Magnoliopsida; order Poales; family Poaceae; genus Aegilops; species Aegilops bicornis. The sequence continues at coordinate 561,274,651 of CM038669.1, forward strand.
GCGGCCACGGCCGGAGTCCTCCCGATGCTTTGTTCCCCAATCATCAGCAACATGCTAGTCACCACGACCCTCATCGATGGCGGAGCAGGGCTCAACGTCCTGTCCGTAGAGACGTTCAACAACCTCCAAGTGCCATACAATCAGCTTCAGCCAACCAAGCCTTTCTCCGGGGTCACCGATGGCTCCACGGTTCCGATTGGGCAGGTCCGCCTCCCTGTCACCTTCGGGGCGCGCGACAACTACCACACCGAGCTCATCGACTTCGACATCGCCCACATTCGCCTGCCATACAACGCCATCCTCGGGTACCCAGCGCTGGCCAAGTTCATGGCCGTGACCCACCACGGCTAACGCCCTCAAGATGCCGTGAAGCGGCGGAGTCATCACGGTGCTTTCTGCGAAGAGAGAGACGCATGTGCTCCCCGGAGCGAAGCTTTCAAGCCGCATCACTGGAAGACCCAGATCGCGGGAGCAGAGGGCTCCCGGGACCGCCCCCAAGAAGAAGAAGACATCGCCAGGCGACCCCTCAGGAGGCAGGCCCCTCAGGGTCCGCGCCTGCTCAGGGGGCACCTCCTTCTGTCAGATAGGAAGGCGCGCCTGGCGCCTCCTCAGCAAGGCTCGGGGCTCCCTCACGGAGGCCACCGACCTTGCTAAGGTCACGAGGGAGGCGCTTGGGCACCACTTGGAGGCGTGTTTCAAAGCACATTTCCCTCAGGAAGGAGCAAGGCAAGGAGGACTAAACCCTCAGGAGTTCGTCAGACAGATCACGCAGGAGTTGCAAGAGTCAAGAGTCATGAGTGGCAGCCGCCGCTTACCCGCTGTAGCCCCCCATCCAGGCGAGGATGGAGGGTTGCGCGTCTGCATCGACATCCCGGGGCTCAATCGAGCCGCCTCTCAGGAGCGCTTCTGGCCCTCACGCGTGGGGCGCTACGAAGGCCCGCCCCACAACTATGTTCGCATGCCCTACGGCTTGCCGAACGCAGCGGCCGCGTACCAACGCCTCATGGGGAGCATCCTCAAGGCTCAAGGGGCCAGGCGTTCCGCAGCCCTGGCAGAGATGGAGAGGGTCCGCAAGGAGCCACCAGTGCCTCCGGAGCCTCCCGAGGCTCCTGGGCCTGGGGGCTCATGAGGATCGGCTTCCGCAGCCCATGAAGTTTGCTACTCCAACACCCCTTCGTCTTCAACGTTATCAGGTGACATCCTTCGAGTTTCGCTTCACCGGAGCGCCTCTGTGGCTGCATTATTCCCAGGCCGCGTGGGTCCGTCCCTACGGCGTGTATCCCTTTTACTTCATGTTCTTAGCTTACTTTGTTGGGGGCGTCCCTCGGGCTGCATCATCCCCAAGTCGCTCGGGCCAGACCCAACGGCATGTATCCCTCTTGCGTTAATTTCGGGTCACGCGTTCGACCAATCATGCTTGTTACTTGATGCCTGTCCACGGCACCTCTTCTTCATTCATGTCGGCCGCTTGCATGTTAAAGGGGGGGTACCTGAGCATCGCGACTCATGGGCTCCTACTGGCTCTCCAGCCCTCACCCTCTGGCCTTGTCCACGGCATCGCGACCTGGCATACCAGCGACGGCTGAGACCCGCTCGAGGGCCGGGACCCAAAGACGTAGAGCGTCGGCATCTAACCAAATTTGCAGGAACACATCACAAGTTAAGGCCCAGTGCCAGGCGCAACCCGCCTTGAGGTAGGGCCCCATGAGTCCCGCGCTGGCTCACGGGTGCCCAGATACACCTCGTCAGGCCCTATCGTGCCAGCCATGAGTCGTAAGGGTCAGTACACGCCCGAGGGCTCCTCCTGCAGGGGAGCCCTCCCCACGCACTGCTGGAAGCACCATGCTCCACGCTGGTCGACGACACCGCCGAGGAGCGGCTATGCCCGTGACACATACGGAAGCGCTTATGCTCCGCTACCGGTGATAAACAATCGAGGGTGGCCCCGGCCGCAACAACCTCAGGGAGCCCAGAGCCCAGTGTCAGGCCTCGTCGCAACGCCACCCCTCGGGAGAGCCGCGCGAGGAGGCTAGGCACGGGGGCTGCGCCTGGTCACGCCTGCACGCGACGCCATTCGGCCAGCCCCTCGGCCTGGTTCATCACACGCCACTCCCGAGCGGAGCCAAGGCACGAAGGCCGCTTGAGCGTCAAGGGGACTCCCGAGCATCGCGACTCAGAGCCTAACTAGTCACGTAGCCCTCACTCCTTAGTTCCGGAAGGCTAACGGCGGTTGAGGTATGCGCGGGCCGGGCTCAGTAGACGAGAATGGTAGATCCACCCGCACATCTCACCTCCCTACTTGCTATTCGTGGCGCTAAGGGGACTCCCGAGCATCGCGACTCAGAGCCTAACTTGTCACGTAGCCCCTCACTCCTTGGTCCCGGCCCCGGTTTTCGGTCGGGGCTAACGGCGTCGAGGTAGCAAGGGCGGGCTCTGCCGGCGTAGAACATAAGCAAGTAGGAAGGAAAAGCGCAAATCTCATGGAATTCAATAGCAAATATTACAGTCCATAACTGTTATCACAACACCAAACGCAAGTTTAAGCGCCTCCCCGAGGCATGATACATGTTGCAGGAACTAAAAGCAGAACATGAGCCACAGCAGAGTCATTTGTCGACGGCGGAGCTGCGCGGAGCGGGCTCGCCTCGTGGAGCCGCAGGACCGGCAGCGCCTCGCTTCGGCTTGGTGCTGAAGGCCCGGAACTTCGCCAGCAAGCCTCCGCATGGCCCTTCATAGCCTCAGCAGCGGCAGCGGCAAGCTCGCCGCTTGCTGGCTCCAGCAGGCTGTCAAGGTCGACGTTGGGATCGCGAAGGTAGTGTTGGGGAACGTTGCAGAAAATTAAAATTTTTCCTACGGTTTCACCAAGATCCATCTATGAGTTCATCTAAGCAACGAGTCAAGGGAGTGAGTTTGCATCTACATACCACTTGTAGATCGAAAAGGAAGCTGCTCAAGGAGCGGTGATGATGGAGTCGTACTCGACGTGATTCAGATCACCGATGACCAAGTGTTGAACGGACAGCACCTCCGCTGCTCAACACACGTGACGGGTACGGGCAACGCCTCCTCCGCCTTGATCCAGCAAGGAGGAAGGAGAGGTTGAGGAAGACAGCTCCACCGGCAGCACGACGGGCGTGATGATGGTGGAGAAGCAAGATCTCGGCTGTGGCTTCACGAGCACACAACGGAGGAGGAGAGGTGTTGGGAGGGAGGGCTGCGCCTTGGCTTGGGTGCGGCTGCCCTCCCTCACCCCTCTATTTATAGGGGAAGGGGCAGGGGGCCGCCTCTAGATGGGAATCTAGAGGGGCGGCAGTGAGGGGTGGCTTGCCCCCAAGCAAGGAGGGCGCCCCCTCTAGGGTTCCCCCCCCCCAACCCTAGGCGCATGGGCCCAAGGTGGGCACTCCAGCCCATCAGGCTGGCTGCTATCCCCACGCAGCCCATGTGGCCCCCCGGGAGGTGGTCCCTCCCGTGGACCTCCGAACCCTTCCGTGGCCCCAGACAATACCGGCACGCTCAAACTTTCCGGTGTCCGCTTGACAACTTCCCATATATAAATCTTTACCTCCGACCCTTCCAGAACTCCTCGTGACGTCCGGGATCTCATCCGGACTCCAACAACATTCGGTAATCACATACAAGTCTTCCTAATAACCCTAGCGCCACCGAACCTTATGTGTAGACCCTACGGGTTCGGAGACATGCGAGACATGACCGAGACGCTCTCAGGTCAATAACCAACAAATGGATCTGGATACCCATGTTGGCTCCTACATGCTCCTCGATGATGTCATCGGATGAACCACGATGTCGAGGATTCAAGCAACCCCGTGATACTATTCCCTTTGTCGGGCCGGTATGTTACTTGCCCGAGACTCGATCGTCGGTATCCCAATACCTCGCTCAGTCTCAAGCATCGGGCAAGTCACTTTACTCGCATCAGAATGCATGATCCCGTGACCGCACACTTGGTCACTTTGAGCTCATTATGATGATGCACTACCAAGTGGTCCCGGTGATACCTCTCCGTAATACGGAGTGACAAATCCCAGCCTCGCTCCGTGTCAACCCAACAGACACTTTCGGAGATACGTAGTGCACCTTTATAGTCACCCAGCCACGTTGTGACGCTTGGTACACCCAAAGCACTCCTACGGTATACGGGAGTTACACGATCTCATGGTCTAAGGAAGAGATACTTGACATTGGAAAAGCTCTAGCAAAACGAACTACACGATCTTGTGCTATGCTTAGGATTGTCTTGTCCATCACGCCATTCTCCTAATGACGTGATCCCGCTTGTCAATGACATCCGATGTCCATAGTCGTGAAACCATGACTATCTGTTGACCAACGAGCTAGTCAACTAGAGGCTTACTAGGGACGTATTGTAGTTTATGTATTCACACGTGTATTACGATTTCCGGATAATACAATTATAGCATGAATAAAGACAATTATCATGAACAAGGAAATATGATAATAATGCTTTTATTATTGCCTCTAGGGCATATTTCCAACAGTCTCCCACTTGCACTAGAGTCAATAATCTAGTTACATTGTGATGAATCAAACACCCATAGAGTTCTGGTGTTGATCATGTTTTGCCCGCGGAAGAGGTTTAGTCAATGGATCTGCGACATTCAGATCCGTATGCACTTTACAAATTTCTATGTCTCCATCCTGAACATTTTCACAGATGGAGTTGAAGCGACGCTTGATGTGCCTGGTCTTCTTGTTAAACCTGGGCTCCTTGGCAAGTGCAATAGCTCCAGTGTTGTCACAGAAGATTTGATTGGCCCCGACGCATTGGGTATGACTCCTAGGTCGGTGATGAACTCCTTCACCCAAATTGCTTCATGCGCTGCCTCCGAGGCTGCCATGTACTCCGCCATGTAGATCGCGCCACGACGCTTCGCTTGCAGCTGCACTAGCTATCGCTCCACCATTCAACATATACACGTATCCGATTTGTGACTTAGAGTCATTCAGATTCTGTGGTCGAAGCTAGCATCGACGTAACCCTTTACGACGAGCTCTTCGTCACCTCCATAAATGAGAAACATGTCCTTTGTCCCTTTCGTGTACTTTAGGATATTCTTGATCATTGTCCAAAGTGTTCCTTGTCGGGTTTACTTTGGTATCTTCCTACCAAACTTACGGCAAGGTTTACATCAGGTCCGTACACAAAGATGGCATACATAATAGATCCTATGGCTGAAGCATAGGGGATGATACTCATCTCTTCTTTATCTTTTGCCGTGGTCGGGCATTGAGCCGAGCTCAATCTCACACCTTGCAGTATAGGCAAGAACCCCTTCTTGGACTGATTCATTTTGAAATTCTTCAAAATCTTATCAAGGTACGTGCTTTGTGAAAGACCTATGAGGCGTCTCGATCTATTTCTATAGATCTTGATGCCTAATATATAAGCAGCTTCTCCAAGGTCCTTCATTGAAAAACACTTATTCAAGTAGGCCTTAATGCTGTCCAAGAATTCTATATTATTTCCCATCAAAAGTATGTCATCTACATATAATATGAGAAATTCTACAGAGCTCCCACTCACTTTCTTGTAAACGCAGGCTTCTCCATAAGTCTCAAGATAAACCCAAACGCTTTGATCATCTCATCAAAGCGAATCTTCCAACTCCGAGATGCTTGCACCAGCCCATAAATGGATCGCCGGAGCTTGCATAGTTTGTTAGCATTCTCGGGATCGACAAAACCCTCCGCTGCATCATATACAGTTCTTCCTTAAGATGCCCGTTAAGGAATGCTGTTTTGACGCCCATCTCGCCATATCTCATAATCATAGTATGCGGAAATTGCTAACATGATTCGGACGGACTTAAGCTTCGCTACGGGAGAGAAAGTCTCATCGTAGTCAATCCCTTGAACTTGCCGATAACCCTTAGCGACAAGTCGAGCTTTATAAATGGTGACATTACCATCCGCGTCTGTCTTCTTCTTAAAGATCCATTTGTTTTCTATCGTCGCCGATCATCGGGCAAGTCACCAAAGTCCATACTTTGTTTTCATACATGGATTCTATCTCGGATTTCATGGCTTCTAGCCATTTGTTGGAATCTGGGCCCGCCATCGCTTCTTCATAGTTCAAGGTTCACCGTTGTCTAACAACATGATTTCCGGTGACAGGGTTGCTGCATTCACTGCAGTGCGGAACGTGTCCTTGTGGACCCACGAAGTTCAAGAGCAACTTGATCCAAGTACCTTGATCATCATCATTATTTTCCTCTTCGCTTGGTGTAGGCATCACAGAACATTTTCCGAGCTGCACTACTTTCCTGCTCAAGAGGTAGTACTTCATCGAGTTCCACTTTCCTCCCACTTACTTCTTTCGAGAGAAACTTTTTTCCGTAAAGGATCCGTTCTTGGCAACAAAGATCTTGCCCTCGGATCTCAAGTAGAAGGTATACCCAATGGTTTCCTTAGGGTATCCTATGAAGATGCATTTTTCCGACTTGGGTTCGAGCTTTTTAGGTTGAAGTTTCTTGACATAAGCATCGCATCCCCAAACTTTTAGAAACGACAGCTTAGGTTTCTTCCCAAACCATAATTCATATGGTGTCGTCTTAACGGATTTAGACGGTGCCCTATTTAAAGTGAATGTAGCTGTCTCTAGAGCGTATCCCCAAAATGATAGCGGTAAATCTGTAAGAGACATCATAGACCGCACCATATCTAATAGAGTGCGATTACGACGTTCGGACACACCGTTACGCTGAGGTGTTCGGTGGCGTGAGTTGTGAAACGATTCCACATTTTCTTAAGTGTGTACCAAATTCGTGACTTAAATATTCTCCTCCATGATCCGATCGTAAGAATTTTATCTTTCGGTCACGTTGATTCTCTACTTCATTATGAAATTCCTTGAACTTTTCAAAGGTCTCAGACTTGTGTTTCATTAAGTAGACATACCCATATCTACTCAAGTCATCTGTGAGAGTGAGAACATAACAATATCCTCCGCGAGCCTCAACGCTCATTGAACCGCACACATCGGTATGTATGATTTCCAACAAGTTGGTTGCTCGCTCCATTGTTCCGGAGAACGGAGTCTTGGTCATCTTTCCCATGAGGCATGGTTCGCATGTGTCAAATGATTCATAATCTAGAGACTCCAAAAGTCCATCAGCATGGAGCTTCTTCATGCCCTTGACACCAATGTGACCAAGGCGGCGATTACCACAAGTATGTGGGACTATCGTTATCAACTTTACATCTTTTGGTATTCACGCTATGAATATGTGTAACATTACGCCGAGATTCATTAAGAATAAACCATTGACCATTGGAGCATGACCATAAAACATTTCTCTCATATAAATAGAACAACCATTATTCTCGGATTTAAATGAGTAGCTATCTCGTATTAAACGAGATCCTGATACAATGTTCATGCTCAATCTTGGCACCAAATAACAATTATTAAGGTTCAAAACTAATCCCGTAGGTAAATGTAGAGGTAGCGTGCGGCGTCGATCACATCGACTGAACCATTCCCGACGCCGCATCGTCACCTCGTCCTTCGCCAGCCTCCGCTTATTCCGCAGCTCCTGCCGTGAGTTACAAATATGAGCAACGACACCGGTATCAAATACCCGGGAGTTTCTACAGTATCGGTAAGGTACACATCAATTACATGTATATCAAATATACCTTTGATGTTGCCGCCTTCTTATCCGCTAAGTATTTGGGGCAGTTCCGCTTCCAAAGGACCCTTCCCCTTGCAATAAAAGCACTCAGTCTCGGGCTTGGGTCCATTCTTTGACTTCTTCCCGGCAACTGGCTTACCAGGCGAGGCAACATCTTTGCCGTCCTTCTTGAAGTTCTTCTTACCCTTGCCCTTCTTAAACTTAGTGGTCTTATTGACCATCAACACTTGATGTTCTTTCTTGATTTCAACCTCTGCTGACTTCAGCATTGAAAATACTTCAGGAATGTTCTTCACCATCCCTGCATATGGTAGTTCATCACGAAGCTCTTGTAGCTTGGTGGGAGCGATCAAGGATCTTGTCAATGACCCTCGTCCGGGAGGTTAATTTCCAATTGGGACAGGCGGTTGTGCAACCTTGACATTTTGAGTATGTGCTCACCGATGTAACTGTTTTCCTCCATCTTACAACTATAGAACTTGTCGGAGACTTCATATCTCGACCGGGCATGAGCTTGGAAAACTAGTTTCAGCTCTTCAACATCTCATATGCTCCGTGTCGCCAAAACGCTTTTGGAGCCCCGGTTCTAAGTTGTAAAGCATGCCGCACCGAACGAGGGAGTAATCATCGATGCGTGTCCGCCAAATGTTCAAATCGCCTTGCAGGTCTTTGGGGAAGCGAGGTGGGTCACCTAACGGTGCTTCTAGGACATATGCCTTCTTGGCAGCTATGAGGATGATCCTCGTGTTCCGGACCCAGTCCGTATAGTTGCTCCCATCATCTTTCAGCTTGGTATTCTCTAGGAACGCGTTGAAGTTCATGTTGACATGAGCGTTGGCCATTTGATCTACAAGACATATTTTGCAAAAAGTTTTAGACTAAGTTCATGATAATTAAGTTCATCTAATCAAATTCTTTACATGAACTCCCACTCAGATTAGACATCCCTCTAGTCATCTAAGTGTTACACGATCCGAGTCGACTAGGCCGTGTCCGATCATCACGTGAGACGGACTAGTCATCGTCGGTGAACATTCTCATGTTGATCGTATCTTCTATACGACTCGTGTTCGACCTTTCGGTCTCCGTGTTCCGAGGCCATGTCTGTACATGCTAGGCTCGTCAAGTTAACCCTAAGTGTTTTGCACGTGTAAAACTGTCTTACACCCGTTGTATGTGAACGTAAGGATCTATCACACCCGATCATCACGTGGTGCTTCGAAACGACGAACTTTAGCAACGGTGTACGTTAGGGGAGAACACTTCTTGAAATTGTTATGAGGATCATCTTATTTACTACCGTCGTTCTAAGTAAATAAGATGCATAAAACATAATAAACATCACATGCAATTATATAAAGTAGTGACATGATATGGCCAATATCATATAGCTCCTTTGATCTTCATCTTCGGGCTCCATGATCATCTTGTCACCGCATGACACCATGATCTCCATCATCATGATCTCCATCATCGTGTCTTTATGAAGTTGTCACGCCAACGACTACTTCTACTTCTATGACTAACGCGTTTAGCAATAAAGTAAAGTAGTTTACATGGCGTTCTTCAATGACACGCAGGTCATACAAAATAAAGACAACTCCTATGGCTCCTACCGTTGTCATACTCATCGACATGCAAGTCGTGGATTCCTATTATAAGAACATGATCTCATACATCACAATATGTCATTCATCATTCATCACAACTTGGCCATATCACATCACATGACAATTGCTGCAAAAACAAGTTAGACGCCTTCTAATTGTTGTTGCATCTTTTACGTGGCTGCAATTGGGTTCTAGCAAGAACGCTTTTCTTACCTACTTAATAACCACAACGTGATTTTGTCAACTTCTATTTACCCTTCATAAGGACCCTTTTCATCGAATCCACTTCAACTAAAGTGGGAGAGACAGACACCGCCAGCCACCTTATGCAACTAGTGCATGTTAGTCGGTGGAACCGGTCTCACGTAAGCGCATATGTAAGGTTGGTCCGGCCGCTTCATCCCACAATACCGCTGAAGCAAGATAAGACTAGTAGCGGCAAGCAAGTTGACAAGATCTACGCCCACAACTAAATTGTGTTCTACTCGTGCAATAGAGAACCACGCATAGACCTAGCTCATGATGCCTTGTTGGGGAACGTTGCAGAAAATTAAAATTTTTCCCTACGGTTTCACCAAGATCCATCTATGAGTTCATCTAAGCAACGAGTCAAGGGAGTGAGTTTGCATCTACATACCACTTGTAGATCGAGTGTGGAAGCGTTCAAGGGAGCGGTGATGATGGAGTCGTACTCGACGCGATTCAGATCACCGATGACCAAGTGCCGAACGGACAGCACCTCCGCGTTCAACACACGTACGGTACGGGCAACGTCTCCTCCGTCTTGATCCATCAAGGAGGAAGGAGAGGTTGAGGAAGATAGCTCCACCGGCAGCACGACGGCATGATGATGGTGGAGAAGCAAGATCTCGGCCAGGCTTCACGAGCACACAACGGAGGAGGAGAGGTGTTGGGAGGGAGGGCTGCGCCTTGGCTTGGGTGCGGCTGCCCTCCCTCACCCCTCTATTTATAGGGGAAGGGGCAGGGGCCGGCCTCTAGATGGGAATCTAGAGGGGGGCGGCGGGGAGGGTGGCTTGCCCCCCAAGCAAGGGGGGCGCCTCTAGGGTTCCCCAAACCCCTAGGCGCATGGGCCCAGGGGCGCACCCAGCCCATCAGGCTGGCTGCTATCCCCACGCAGCCCACGTGGCCCCCGGGAGGTGGCCTCCCCGTGGACCTCGGAACCCTTCCGTGGCCCCTGCATAATACCGTAGGCCCCCGAAACTTTCCGGTGTCCGCTTGACAACTTCCCATATATAAATCTTTACCTCCGGACCCTTCCGAACTTCTCGTGACATCCGGGATCTCATCCGGGACTCGAACAACATTCGGTAATCACATACAAGTCTTCCTAATAACCCTAGCGCCACCGAACCTTATGTGTAGACCCTACGGGTTCGGGAGACATGCAGACATGACCGAGACGCCTCGTGTCAATAACCAATAGCGGATCTGGATACCCATGTTGGCTCCCACATGCTCCTCGATGATGTCATCGGATGAACCACGATGTCGAGGATTCAAGCAACCTGTATACTATTCCCTTTGTCGATCGGTATGTTACTTGCCCGAGACTCGATCGTCGGTATCCCAATACCTCGCTCAGTCTCAAGCATCGGCAAGTCACTTTACTCGCATCGTAATGCATGATCCCGTGACGGACACTTGGTCACTTTGAGCTCATTATGATGATGCACTACCGAGTGGGCCCGGTGATACCTCTCCGTAATACGGAGTGACAAATCCCAGTCTCGATCCGTGTCAACCCAATGTACACTTTCGGAGATACCTGTAGTGCACCTTTATAGTCACCCGATTACGTTGTGACGCTTTGGTACACCCAAAGAACTCCTACGGTATCCGGGAGTTACACGATCTCATGGTCTAAGGAAGAGATACTTGACATTGGAAAAGCTCTAGCAAAACGAACTACACGATCTTGTGCTATGCTTAGGATTGGGTCTTGTCCATCACGTCATTCTCCTAATGACGTGATCCCGCTTGTCAATGACATCTGATGTCCATAGTCAGGAAACCATGACTATCTGTTGACCAACGAGCTAGTCAACTAGAGGCTTACTAGGGATGTATTGTAGTCTATGTATTCACACGTGTATTACGATTTCCGGATAATACAATTATAGCATGAATAAAGACAATTATCATGAACAAGGAAATATAATAATAATGCTTTTATTATTGCCTCTAGGGCATATTTCCAACAGGTAGATGTGGTTGAGGACCCGCGTTAGCGCTGCAGAAGACAAGACACGCACCTCGGCCTCAGCCGTAGGGCCAAGGCCAAGGGTCACATCATCAAGGGCGCGGATCAGGAAGGGAAGCAGCTTGGCGGGGCCGTCCTCGGCGCCGCCGGGCTTTCAGTCACCGCTGTCATAAAGCTGCCCTCAAGAAGGTGCGAGCCTTCACCTCCATCTCCGTGAAGGCCACGCGATCCTCGGCAAGAACCCGCGCCTTGCCATCCAGCTTGACCTTCCTCGCCTCCAACTCTTGCTCCAGCGCGCCTAGGCGGTCACGGCGTTTCTTAAGATTTGCATCCCGGTCCTTGACGGCGGGCTCGCGAGCCTTCATGTCTTCCTCCTGCTCTTGGCGTATGCGGGCCTCCTTGGCAAGCTGGTCCCACAGGCCCTGCAGCTTGCTCTCCAGCGCCTTGCAGCGACCTCGGACGTCGGCCACCTCCCCCAAGGCGGCGTCGCGAGCAGCCTTCGCCCCAAGGACAGCCTGCTTCTCCTCATCGCAAGCCGTCGAGGCCTGAACCAGCGCCGCTCGGATTGAAGCGTTAGAACGAATCCAGCCAGAAGCCAGCTCCAAGCGCCCGGCCACTAAGCGAGGGTCGGCACCCAAGATCTTGTTGCAGCCAGCGGCCAAAGCAAAGATGATCCAGGACAATGGGAGGAGTCGGAGAGACAGCAGTTGGTGTAGTAGGAGGGTAAGACGGCAGCGTAACCGCAGTATCCTGAGGCGGGACCTGCTGCGCCCCTGCGGCTATAGCGGCGACATCAGGAAAGGACACCTCAGGAGTCGCTTGGGCCATGAGGGCTGAGCCCGCCCCAGCCAGCTCAGCCAGGCCTCGCAAGGACGACCGGGCAGGAGAGTGTGGCGACCGGTTTTCCGGGTATTAATTTCCAGAAAATGGCCGTCGTGCTCAAAGAGTCTCTGTGATTATCAAGAATGATGAGGCATCAACTTGATACAGAAATTCCAAGCAAAAAAAATACAAACTATGTAGCACAAGGCCATTCTGGCCTGTGAGTACATCAAATGGTTTCTAGTGGTTGATGGCGGAAGCGGTTTGTGGTTCATCAGTGTCTATGGGACTCCATTTCCTACGGGAACAGCTGACCAGGCTAACTCCTATCTTCGTGAGGCTGCTATCACCGTTGCTTAGTTCCGGGGCTGTCTTCGCAACGTTCCTCTCCATGCAGGATATCTGGCCAAGACAATAGCCAGGGACAAGCCAGTGAGTACTTTGAATGTACTCACAAACATTATGAACACTAGAATAATATAAATCAAGTACTGATATACTCCACGATCACTTCGTCAATCATATTTAAAAAGTCTTATGTGCATGCGAGCAGGTAGTTATATGCGACATGAATGTGCAACAACGGAGTGTAAATAAAATGCCACAGTCGGGCGTCTGAGCGACACCACATAAAGGGCTTATAAAAGAAAATGAAAACAAACAATGCTATTACAAGGCCCGAGCGACACCACATAAAGGGCTTATAAAGAAAAATAAAAACAAACAACGCCACAGTCGGGCGTCTGAGCGACACCACTTAAAGGGCTTATAAAAGAAAGTAGAAACAAACAATGCCACAGTCGGGCGTCTGAGCGACACCACATAAAGGGCTTATAAAAGAAAATGAAAACAAACAATGCCACAGTCGGGCGTCTGAGCGACACCACCTAAAGGGCTTATGAAAGAAAAATAAAAAAAACAAAGAATGCCACAGTCGGGCGTCTGAGCGACACCACAAAAAGGGCTTATAAAGAAAAAAAAAATATACCCAATGAATATCCCGGAGGTAGAACCATCCTAGAGATACTCGATAATTTAAATAATGTAACGGGTTAGTCCATAACAGAAATAATGATCATGGGGTTAGTCCATAACAGAAATAATAACCATGGTCCTCACAAGTCACTAGTCGGTATCCAAGTTTATATTAACTGTTTCTCCTCCGAAGACTGGCACTAAGATCATCCCTTGACCCATCCCAGACTGTAATTCTTAACCATGGACACGGCTTTACGAATAGGTTTAATCTCTGCAGAGGGTGTACTCTTTACCCACGAGTAATGGATTCCTTTAGTCCATCAGGACTAATTCCGCTTCACGGTCTTTTAATTGAAAACACACCGACTTGAACACACCAAATTAACTTACCGGTGTCAGGAATCACCCGCGACACTTGTTAAGCAAAACTCTAAGTGGGGAGGCTACAACCTCGTGTAGCATGGGATCAAATTTATATCGCGCGCTCTAAGGGGTGGCCTCCCCTCTCGGTCTCAACCGAAACACCCATGCCCCCGGACCAGATGGCATGCCTACCGGTTACAACCGGTATCTTTCACCGTGGCCTCTCTGTACGGTGTGTGCTTGAAAGGGGTTGACGACTTACTGAACCGTACCCCACCTACGGCAGGGACAAGTGGTGGTACGAGGCAAGTATGGGAGTTACTGGAACATGACTCGATCTACGGTCGACTCAGGAGGTTTATAAATTCCCTGCATAGCATGTACAACAAAAATGTTTCAACCAATAAAATCAACACTCATTATACCTTACCATACCATACCGGACATCACCGTCCCGACGGAGATTGGCGACAAACTCATGCCTACCCAAGGCAGGGGTTTTCCCGGATTCCTTACAGGTATGCATGCAAGGCACATGAGGATGATTTCCATCACATGTATATTCATTCCCAACAGCAAGGAGATCACTATTATGCATCCATGCAAATGATCATATCACATGAAATAACGAGCTCTTCGAAATGAGGTGGTGTTATAAACGTGTCAAATAACACACCAAAATTATTATGCCGGGGTTCAGAATGCTTGCCTTCAAGGTGTGGTAAGGCAGGGTGTACTCCAAAACTTTTGAAAGTTTTCTCTCCTCTCTTCAAAATCCTATTTAAAATATAATTGAATTAACACACAAATTTAAAACAGCCAAAAAGTTGTCTTGAATTTTTTTCATATAAATCTTAAAATAAACTAGATCAAATTTGAGAGAGGCAGGAAAAGGAATCAATTCATTTGGAGTTGTATTTAAAAAGTTATAGACAGTCAAAGTTGTGGTCAAAAATCTGTTTTAAAAGAAAATAAAACAGAAAAAGAAAAATGATTCGAACTGACCACGTCGAAGGCGTATTCTAAAAAATACGTTTCCACTTATGCCTGCGTGGATCGGTACTAGGTCACTGACAGTGGACTCGCCTGGCCCACTAGTCAGGTTTGACCAGTCCACGCACGCGTCGCCTCCTCCGGCCAAAACAGAGGCGTAGCTCCGGCGATGCTCGCCGGCGAATGACGGCACCATTCGGAAAACGGAGGCCATCCGCAGGCTCAGGGGATCGAGACGGTCACTCCGGTGGTCGATATGGTCTCTGGGGTGGACGGAGCTGCCGGGCGGCGAAGCCATGGGCGGACGGTGGTCGTCGGGCAGAGTGATTTTTCCCCCGTAGTGAATCTCGATCAAAATCGAGCAGGGGGATGGATTCACGAGGGGAAGAGGAAGCTCCTGGTGAAGAGAGTGGAGAGGAGGAGGCTCTGGTGGTGCCGGAATGGCCGGGGCAGTGGCGGCGGCTGCAGTTGCCGGAGACTGGGATGAAGGCCTCTCTCCGACGATTGCAGGCTGCGGGGGTGTCATGGGGGTGGCCTGAGGTTGCCTCCCTGCTCGAATGGGTTCGGGGGCCTCCTTATATAGCGCAACGAGGTCGGTTTGTGGCGGCCGGATAAGTTCGTCGGTGAACCGCCTCCCTGTAGGGGCAGGGCGTCGTGGCGACGACGAGAGCTAGAGGACACTCGAGAGGATGAGGCTAAGCTGTTCCAGGCGGTGGCGGCGGGAGAGGCTTGGGCGGCACCGACTGGCAGAGGCGCTACCGCCGACGCTGGCGTGCCGCCAAGGCTCGACGGTGGTGCCGCAGGGCACCAGAGCTGCTGGCGTGATGCGGTGAGAGGGGAGTGCGTGGCGCTCTCTCACAGTTGGCTAAACCAGGGCGCTGACGTGGCGGCTTTGGGCGCGCATCGTAAAACGCAGCCTCATTGGCGCCTCGAGCACGCACGGACGGTGTTGACGTAAATGCCGTATGCGTGTTAGAGGTATCGGGTGAGGCTGGCAATTAGCAGACCTAGGTTAGGAGTAGCTAGAAGTGTATTGGACAAGGTGGTTAGACAAGACAAGCAAGATCATAGCGCAAGCTAAGACTCATGTCAAAACTGGTCATGCACATAGGGTGTTCGACAGAATGCCACATGTACCTAGGCATTTCTTGGAGTGGTCAAATCTTCCAGAGTGGGGTCTCTTTAGAAGCAAGAGAGGGTGGTGAGGTGATGTAGGGCGGAACCCTACGTGGACGATCTTTCACGTTGGAGCGGATCCTACGGTGGATTACGAAGAACGAGCGGAAGAACACGAGGAAATCACGGGGAGGAACGAGGGAAAACACTCAACCAACAAGGAATCAGTCACACAAATGCTAGATCAAAGAACACAAAGGGAGATACATGATTCAAGGTCAACAAAGGACGATACAAACGATAGCCGTTCTTCTCCGTGAGGAGGTCTTGATGATGGTCTTCTCCGCAAAGGGAGGTCTTGAATCCAAGGTGGATCGTCTCCGAAGAGGGGCCGCGGTCTCTCTCGTGGAGTAGATCCGGTATGGATGAGCTAAGCTCTATCTATGAGCTAAATCAACACTAACCCTAGAAAGAGGAGGGATCAAGTATATATAGTCTCGGGCGAAGGGTACAAGGGACGAGTCCCGAGGCATCAGACGATGCAGGAGGCCGGACGTCCGGGCGTCGGGCCGGATGTCCGGGTTTTCGCGAGGCGCCGGATGTCCAGGCTCTCAGCCCGGATGTCCGGCTAGAGCGACTGCTTCAGCAGAATCCGGAGAGGGGCGCCGGATTTCCGGCCGGGAGCCGGATATCCGGCTTCGCGGAGGCCGGATGTCCGGGGCTCGGGCCGGATGTCCGGCCAGGTAACTGCTTTTCAGCCGGATCGGGAGAGGGTGCCGGATTTCCGGGCTTGAGGCCGGATATCCGGGCTCTCGGGAGACGCCGGATGTCCGGGGCGGTTGGCCGGATGTCCGGGCTTTGGTGAGGCGCCGGATGTCCGGCCTCTGGCCCGGATGTCCGGCTGCTGTAACTTCAGCAGCTCCGTCTTCTTCCGCTGCCGCTTCCATGCTTCCCTCATGGATGGTGTAGTCGTTCCTTGGCGCTTGCACTCCTCCTTGACATCCGAGAAGCTCCGACAATACCTATGCATGCACACGGGGAAGTGTCAAGTAGTATACCATCCTCGAAGGGGTCAAGTGAGCACGTGTAAAGGAGAAGATTCACCTTTGTGTATGTGAAGAAGAGGTCGACGTGTCACTTGCCAAACAGACTCTTGACATGGTGATGACCGTGGATGCTCCGCATCATCCCTCCCCTTGGAAAGGATCCGACCTCGGATCAAAAACCAAATCACCATGGGAAAGAGATGGCGGTGCCGTGTCAAAGTGGTCGATCACCAAGCTCGCCATCTTGAAGCTCGAAATGGGCACTCTCCAATGTCGCACCGTCTTGTGATTCCTTCAAAAGGAGCAAATACAACAAACACTTGGAAAAATAAATGTGGTTAGCGTTAGTGCAAAACCAAGCATTCAATTGGTGATTCACCAAACAAGTGTCGACATCAAGCATAGCAAATGGTGTGGCAAAGGATTGTGACATGGCATGTAAGCGCATAAATTGAGCACAGTCAAAGATATCATGGGGACAAGCATGTAAATGGGAGGTAGAGATGCAAATATGTGTGTCAAGAGAATAAGCATCTACCTCAATTTCATAGCAAGCATTCATAAATTGCTCAATGAAAGGTCTATGGTAGGCATATGAATCATTCATAACACCAAGTAAAATGAAGTGACATGGGTCAAGTGCAAGACAATCCAAACATAATGTGCATGGGGTGTAGTGAATATCATGTGGCACTCAACACAATGGAAAGAGCAATTGTTCATCATGTGAGAGGCAATCAAGTCAAGCATGTAGCAATCAATGGGACATGGCATATGTGAAGTAATGACATTGTTGCAACCAAACATATGAGAGGAGCAAGTAATCCAAGAATTGGATGCAACACACAAGGTACATATGTCATGATGCATGGGAATGTGATAATGGCAAGTCAAAGCAAGATCTCTACTAAGTGCGCAATCAAGTGGTCCAAGATGACCAATAAGTCTCATCGTGCAAGCAACACAAGTAGTATGATCCGCAATATCCATGCTCAAGAAAGATGTCACCTTGAAGGCATGTCCTTGTGCATTCTTCACAATGCCGAAGTGGAAGCAAATGCGGTGTAGAAGCGATTCGTGGTAGAATGTATGAGGCTCGCTCTCAAGAGCTCGAATGGTCAACTCACGTGAAGTGGAAGTCGACACAAAGTCCAAGTATCCTACATATGCACAAAACAAAACAAAGAACGATCAAGCATGGTAGATGAACTCATCATCCATCATGATGGTTCTCATCTTTTGCACAAAACCATTAGAAGGACAAGTGCATGAATAATATGATGCAACAATGGCAATATTCATGGCACTAGGTATATGGTGCAAAGAGTTAAGACAAGCATGCTTCACAAGAATTATGTCAAAATCTCCAAATATATGCGAGAATGCTATGGGGGCAATCTCATGAGCAAGAAGAGAATCATTGTTGCACTCAATACATGGCAAATCATCTAGCATGAGGGAGGCAACACATAGAGATATATGACAAGAAGCAATATGAATCATGTGCAAAGCATATAGATGGTTGTCATCAACCGCATGAAATGGTGATGCAACATAAGCAAGCATAGTAATCAAGTCGTGCAAACTAGTGGAGCGAAGATGCAACACACTAGAAGAAATCATGGCAATCATGTCATGTAAACGAATAATAGGCATAGGGAATGCACATGACATATCGCAAGCACGAACACAAAGCAAGATCATAGTGTCATCATAGGCATGGGGCACAAAGCAATCATGGCAATACCAAACAATATCTCCACCACGATGCGAATACACATACAAGTACTAGAATCAATCATCATGTGTAATGCAAAGCATGGGTCACAAATGCATGGCAAAGGCATAGGAATGGGCATATCATGCAAAGTGAACATGGCAAGATGGGCAAAGGATATATAATGGAGAACAACCCATAGCCAAGTGAGGGCCATGTAGAAGAAATGCGCCAAGTGTTTGCTGCCAAGTGAGCGGTGGGAAAGACAATCCATGGGATCCCAAATCATCGTTGCTCTCTAGAGCTCGTTTTGTCAACTCGTGGGATTGCGAGGTCGACAAGTATTCATGGGTACCTACACAAAAGAGACAAAACCAAAGAAATTGTGCGCGTGGTAAATGTACACATCATCCATCATGATGTGTATGTGCACGCAGTGAGTTAGCATAAGATAAGCATCGCTCAAAGAAATTTGATGCATGGTATAAGAACATGTCATCCATCATGAAAGAATAGTTATTATGTATGACACGATGGGGACACAAATTGAGAATGCAAGTATATGGCGCATCGATAGCATTTTCATTCATGGGGAGCATGTGGTGCACACAAGTATGGGGGATCATGCAATGAATGGGATGGATCAAATTCTCCTAACATGTATGAGGAAACTATGGGGTCTCCTCATGAGCAATATTGGAAACATCATTTGGAGAAAATGGACAACATCCAAAACAATGCATATCCGAAGCTAGGAGGGCATGGCATGGCATATGAGATAAAGGATGCAAAGGGAGCATATCAATATCATCACAAGAAAAACAAATGCCAATAACCATGGGCTTGTCATCTATGGCATATGTGCAAATTGGGTTTATTTTAATGGCATATGCATAGTCACTATGAAGAGATTGCAAATAAGACATATGATGGATCTCATGCATAGCATATGACAAGTCAAGCAGATTAGCAAACATGATGTGACCTAAAGAATTGTCACAAGAAATCCTATGTAACATAGCATCACTACTAATAGACTCCACATGAGAATCATCATATTCATAAATGGGCAAATCATCACATGGGGAAATCATACTAGAATGAATCATGTCAATAGGGTGATCAACATCATGCAAGCAATCAATGTCAAAATAGTCCACTAGTGGGACGAGAGCATCACCGTCACCTTTGTTACCCTTGTCATTCCACTCAAGTGGTGTAGGTGAGGTGGGAAAAGACCAAATGGTGGTCATATTCATCTTGATGGAACCATGTGGGGGTGCATCATATTCCACCATGGCCATCGTCTTGTCCAAAGGGAGGACGGAGTCGTCGAGGATCGTCGCGTCATCATAAATGGGACCTAGCACCAAATGAGAAGACACAATAGAGGTAGAGGTCAAGTTGTTAGAAATGCAAATGGCCTCACTAGACCTATCAACTATCTCACTCTCTCTATGTGGTGGTTCACTCACTCCCTCAAAATAGGTGCACTCAAACTCACGTATGGTGGGGTCACTCATCTCACTCAAGTGGTGGGGGTTGTGGCTCTCCTCACATGGTAATTGGGGCAACACATATATGGGGCTAGTGGTGAAGTCACTCTCACTCTCAATATGGTGGCAAGAGTCACTCAAGTCATCGGACGTCGCCGTGGTCGAAGGGAAAATCCCATGCTCAACCGTCTCGTAGTCGTCGTCGTGGATGAAGGCCGAAGATGGCACATCATCACTCTCGTCGTGGATGAAGGCCGAAGATGGCTCAACATCACTCTCGTCGTGGATGAAGGCCGAAGATGGCACAACATCACTCTCGCCTCCTAAGATGGAAGCATCATCCTTGCTCGCCACCTTGTCGCTTGCCTCCAAAGCTTGGTCCTTGAAGGTCTCCGTAGTCGCATTTGTCGCCGCACCATCTTGAAAAAGAGTCAAGGTAGACTCGGCATCAACAATGCCACAAAGAGGGATGGCGGTGAAGTCACACTTGGGAGCATCGCCTTGGAGCTTGTCGGGCTTGGACATCATGGTGGTACTAGCCTCATGCTTGTCGAGAGCTTGGTCTCCATGAAGTTTGCTTGGGGTGGAGAAGCGTTGGCCTTCATGAGTTCTTGTTCCGCCTTTGAGAGCACCAATATAGTAGTCGTCGATGGACTTGTAGTTCTCGAGGAAGATGTTCTTGGAGATGTCGTTGTGCAATCCCATCATGAAGTGGAACTTCATTGACATGGGGTCGTCCACGCCGGCTCGTCGCAAGGCAATCTTCATCTCCTTGAAGTACTTGTCGATGGACTTGGATCCTTGGATGGTGTTCTCCAATTGGCGCCGAAGTTGTTCCGTGTAGGTTGGAGGCATGAACTCGCCGCAAAGCTCTCTTCATCTTGGGCCAACTCATCTCGTAGCACTCAAGGTGTGTGAAGCCACCATGTCGAGGCGTAGTCGTGGAAGTTTCTTGTGGCGCACTTCACTTGATCTTCGGGAGGAACTTGATGTAGCTTGAGGTAGTCGTCCATCAAACGCTACCACTCGAGGTACTCCTCGGGTTCTTGAGTCCCATAGAAAGGAATCTCGTGGTCGATGTCAAGGTCGTAGTAGCTCGTGGAAGTCGCGGACTTGAGCTTGGGGAGCTTCTCTTGAGCGTAGTCTTGGGGTGCTTGTTGGCGAAGATGCCGTATGTCCGTAGGCGAAGATGCCTTGAAGTCGCTTGGCGAAGATGCCAAGGGAGATGGTGAAGTCATTGAGCGGTTGTTGATGTTGAGCTCTTGACCTTCACGTTCTTGTTGATGATGGTGTCGATGCCGATGTGATCTTGCCGGAGATGGTAGCACGGAAGCATGTGCTCTTGAGCGTCTTCTCGAAGATGAGGAAGATCGCTTGTAGGACTTGATGAGGGCTTTGATCTCTTCCATTTGAGCTTGCATCTTGGCGTTGGAGTTGTTGTTCGTGGCATCGAACTCGTCGTTGTTGTTGTAGACCGAAGGTGAAATGCCTTGTCTATCCATCACAAGACTCGAGCAAATATGAGTGGGAGAAAGAGAAGAATTTATACCAATGTACCTTGACCGATGTTGAAAATGAATCAAGTTCACCCAAATGCGGACAATGAAATAGCACTATTGGTACCAATCCTTGTCGGTTCTCACACCTACACAAGTAAAGCTTATGGTAGAGCTCGGTGAGGATAGTGGCACAAAAATTTGATGCAAAATGTTAGCAAGAGTCAATAATGTTGAAAGAGATTCACAAATTCGCAAGCGAAACAAGTAGACCAATAGCAATATGAGGCACACGGAAACACACACACGGATAGATAAATGGGGTCAGCGCAACCAAGGAATGAGCTCAAAATGTGGAATCCACCAAAACGCTTCGTGTTGCACAACTCAAGAGAGACGCTAGCACGATTGCTCAATGGGCGGATACGACACTTGTGCACAACCTATAAGATGCAAAATGGATAAATTTCTATCCCAAGTATGCTATGTATGTATAGTTCCCGTGTTTTTCTCAAGATGATCCAAGATGATCGGATATGACAATCTTATATGCAATGTTGTATGATGCTATGGCACTTGCTTACAAGCTTCTTTGCTCTCTCTTTTTCTTTGCTTAAAAGCTTATTCTTTTTTTTTCTATGGCCACTTTGCACAAAGCACAAACCAAGATAGCAATTGTGTATATGCAGGAACAAACTTGAGACACAATGGATGATATGATACCAATATGATATGGTATGGTATGTAATGGAAGGTATGATCACTAATGTGCACAAGTAACGTTGCCGGCAATACTCAAATGGCTAGTCTCGATAGGCAAGTATGCTTGTAAAAAAGTAAGGCTAGGGGTTAACAATGCAATGGCAAGGGAATATACAATGGAGGGATACCACGATACCAAGATGATATGGAGGTTACCGTCCGGCGATGATGAGTAGCGGTGTTCTTGATGTAGATACCAAGATGATGGAGACTCGTCCCTAAGTAGCGAAACACCTTAGGAAACGGAAAACCGCGAACTCAAAATCTCAAACGTCAAATGTCAAAATGGTGGTAGCGGAATGCGGTGGTGGTTTGCACTTGGCAATGCGGAAGTGGAATGATGGGCTATACACGTGTCGGAGTTGAAGTTGCCGTCCCTAAGTAGTCAAACACCTTAGGAGACACAAGCCACAACTCAAACAAGCTCAAACAACTATTGGGTTAAGTTGGGGGTGGCGGAAGTGTATGGTGGGCACGCGTCTATGCGGAAGTTATGGTGGTGGTGGTTGATGAAGAAGCAATCGTCCCTAAGTAGTCAAACACCTTAGGAGACTCGAATCACTACTCAAGCAACCACTAACGCTATGGGGAACAAAATGGGCTAGGTTGCGGAAGTCGGTGGTGGCTATGCGGACGATATGGTGGAAGGCCTAGGCAAACTTGCCAAATTTTCAAAAATGGAGTCAAATGGTGGTGGTAGTATTTTTATGAGAAGGGGGATGTCAATAGCTTCGAAACGAGCTAAAGAACGTCAAAATCGGACTCCGGATGAATTAGTTATGGACAAAAGCGGTGAAACGGAAAAAACTGAAATGTCTGAGGGCCGGATATCCGGTGGAGCCCGATTTCGGGGTGTCTAATCGAGAACCGAGCAGGTTTTGGCGCCCAGGGGGCGGATGTCCGGCTTGGGGCCCGGATGTCCGGCCTGAGGCCCGGATGTCCGGCCTGAGGCCCGGATGTCCGGCCCGACGGATCCCGATCTCGTTTGGGGCGGAAATTTTCGAAATGGGGGCGGAAATTGATGATTTCGGGGGCAAAATTTGATGAATTTTGTGGAGGAAAGATGGGGAAACTTGGGGGAATGCTAGATCCACTTGAAACCAAGCAAATCCACGGATCAAAATCAACAAAACATCATCAAAACTAACAAATCACAAAAAATTTGGGGCTATTTTTGGTGGGGATTTTCGGATTTAGGACGAAATCAACAAAATCAAGCTAGAAAAAGAGGGGTAGGGGCTCCAAAAACGTGATCAACCTAAGCTCTGATCCATTGATGATGTAGGGCGGAACCCTACGTGGACGATCTTTCACGTTGGAGCGGATCCTACGGTGGATTACGAAGAACGAGCGGAAGAACACGAGGAAATCACGGGGAGGAACGAGGGAAAACACTCAACCAACAAGGAATCGGTCACACAAATGCTAGATCAAAGAACACAAAGGGAGATACATGATTCAAGGTCAACAAAGGACGATACAAACGGTAGCCGTTCTTCTCCGTGAGGAGGTCTTGATGATGGTCTTCTCCGCAAAGGGAGGTCTTGAATCCAAGGTGGATCGTCTCCGAAGAGGGGCCGCGGTCTCTCTCGTGGAGTAGATCCGGTATGGATGAGCGAAGCTCTATCTATGAGCTAAATCAACGCTAACCCTAGAAAGAGGAGGATCAAGTATATATAGTCTCGGGCGAGGGGTACAAGGGACGAGTCCCGAGGCATCCGTGACGCAGTAGGAGGCCGGACGTCCGGGCGTCGGGCCGGATGTCCGCCTTCGCGAGGCGCCGGATGTCCGACTCTCAGCCGGATGTCCGGTTAGAGCGACTGCTTTCAGCAGAACCGGAGAGGCGCCGGATTTCCGGGCTGGGAGCCGGATATCCGGGGCTTCGCGGGAGGCCGGATGTCCGGCCCGGGCCGGATGTCCGGCTGTGGCAACTGTTTCAACCGGATCGGGAGAGGGTGCCGGATTTCGGGCTTGAGGCGGATATCCGGCTCTCGGAGACGCCGGATGTCCGGG
This sequence comes from Aegilops bicornis, assembly GCA_021605145.1. Classification (NCBI taxonomy): domain Eukaryota; kingdom Viridiplantae; phylum Streptophyta; class Magnoliopsida; order Poales; family Poaceae; genus Aegilops; species Aegilops bicornis. The sequence goes on from CM038669.1 coordinate 561,298,960, forward strand.
CGGTTGGCCGGATGTCCGGGCTTTGGTGAGGCGCCGGATGTCCGGCTGTCAGAATTTCAGCAGCTCCGTCTTCTTCCGCTGCCGCTTCCATGCTTCCCTCATGGATGGTGTAGTCGTTCCTTGGCGCTTGCACTCCTCCTTGACATCCGAGAAGCTCCGACAATACCTATGCATGCACACGGGGAAGTGTCAAGTAGTATACCATCCTCGAAGGGGTCAAGTGAGCACGTGTAAAGGAGAAGATTCACCTTTGTGTATGTGAGGAAGAGGTCGCACGTGTCACTTGCCAAACGGACTCTTGACATGGTGATGACCGTAGGATGCTCCGCATCATGAGGTTAGTTTGTCCAAAGCACAAACTTGCTAGTGCAAGTTTTGCAAAACTTCAATTCTGGACAGGAGATAAAGGGCATCATTACATGGACTAAAAATGATCCAATGGGTGCATGCTCCTGGACTTAGGGGTTTGGCAGGGAGGACAACAAGTAGGAAAAAGAATCAAGGATAAAGGAGCAACTAAAAATGTGGTTGCTGTACAAATCCTCTAGTTGGACCAGAATAGAAAAGAGGTTGGTTCACTCAATTTTTCCAAAGAACATCATTAGGTTATTGCATAAAGTTGAATAATATGCTCCTACTGACATCCCAAAATTTTGGTAGAAGTTTTAAAGAAATATTTAAATAAGTTGTAGTGCAAAACTGCCTACTGGTCCAGATTTGAAAATATGGTGTAGAGCTCAAAATATCCAAAGAAAGAAGTATCTTATTACATAAAAGTGATTTCGAAACATCACATGACATCCCCAAATTTTGGTAGGATTTTTGAATGAATTTATAAAAGGGTTGTAGTTCCAACATAACCATAAAAATTATGGAAAACCATTTTTCAAAAAGAAATCAAGAGTATTAGAAATAAATTATGTAATTATTTCCACTGATAAAAGAAAAGTTTTTCTTGAGAGGATACACAAGTCCAATAACATATTTGAAAAGTTTTCACTGAAGGAAACAACTCCATGATAAATAGGAAGGAAATGTTAAAAAAAATCAAAGGGAGCCCAGAAGGTAAAAGTTTTAAATCCTGGTAAAATTTTAAAGTAACAAAATAAGGTTAAAATTTTGGGATGTCACAGAGAGGCCCGTCCCTTGCGGTCACCTTCTTTCGCGGGCAGAGGCGCTGCCCCGGACGGGACCTCAGGATGTCCCTTCGGCTTCTTCGCCGCAGACCGTGGGACTCGGGCGGGGCCTCCACAGCGGAAGCCGGTACTGACGAAGCGGAGCCACCTGATGCTCCAGGAACTCCCTCAGGAGCGATGCACCGGTCAGCTTCGCCGTCGCCATGTTGACCGGCCTCAGATCCGCGTCCATCTTCTCCAACACCGGCTTCGCGCGGGGATCCGCGAGCTCCGCGCGAGACCAATCAACGGAGCTCGTGGGGTGCTCCGTGGGCAGGATCAGCCGAGGGTGGATGCGCCCAACATCTACCATGACCCACTTGCTCCTGAAGCCCTCAATCCTCTTCCCGGGATTCGAGATGGCGTTGGAGCTACCACTCTGTGACAAAGCTCACAAGACGCCGGAGGCAGGACCACGAGAGTTCCGGAGGAAGAAGTAGTGGCGCAGCAAGGCCACTGAGGGCTGAACCCCGACGTGAGCCTCACAATAGTAGGCGAAGATCGCCAGAAGAAGAACATAGTTGGGGTGGAGGTGCAGAGCTTGTAGTTTGTAATGGCGGAGGACAGAGAAGAAAAACTCGGAGAAGGGAGGCACCAGACCGGCAGCAATGGTGCTTACGAAGAGCGGATAAAAGGTGCTCCCTTGGCCCTCAGGAAGGGCGGAGCCGGCCTTGAACACCTTCGCCCCATCGATGCCTTGCGCCGCCACCATCTGGCGCACCCGGGCAAGGCTCGCCTCCGACACGTTCGGCGAGTCCAAGGCGGGCGAGTACCAAGCTCCGGCCGGGGTCTGGCGAGGCGCCATGTCTTGCTGGGGCACGCGATCGAAGTAGATCTGAAGATTTCGGAGGCAGGAAGGAGGGGCGCAAGAAAGGGGATCTGGGCAGTAACCGGAGGAAGCAAGGGAAGCAAAGCCTAGACAGATGCCGCTCCTTTATCGACTCGCGCAGTTGCTAAAGGCACCCACGTCCAATCAACCGCCACGCGGCGCCCAAGGCCGCAGGCTGTTAGGGGCTCATGGGCGCTCAGACTTGCCCCTTCGCTTCTCGGCTCACCAAGTCCAGCACGCCTTGGGGGGCTCTGTCGGGCGCTCGGGAACGGGGTCCCAGACTTGCTCGCCTGACTGCGGCGTGGCTCAAGGGGAGGCCCAGCACGGCCCATCTTCACCAACACAAGCTCAAGACCCTCGCGAGGGGCCAAGCCTCGTGGGCGGACGACAGGAAGCTTCCTCAGGCAAGGCCTCGTCAGGCTGGCTCACGAGGAGGCGGAGAGATCAAGGCGGGGTACCTCACGAGGTGCCCATGACGCAAGCCATGACGACCAAGGGCGCCAGGCGGGCGCCAGCCCGTGCAGTGTCCTCCTTGTTGGAAATATGCCCTAGAGGCAATAATAAAAGTATTATTATTATATTTCCTTGTTCATGATAATTGTCTTTTATTCATGCTATAATTGTATTTTCCGGAAATCGTAGTACACGTGTGAATACATAGACCACAATATGTCCCTAGTGAGCCTCTAGTTGACTAGCTCGTTGATCAACAGATAGTCATGGTTTCCTAACTATGGACATTGGATGTCGTTGATAACGGGATCACATCATTAGGAGAATGATGTGATGGACAAGACCCAATCCTAAGCATAGCACAAGATCGTGTAGTTCGTTTTGCTAGAGCTTTTCCAATGTCAAGTATCTCTTCCTTAGACCATGAGATCGTGTAACTCCCGGATACCGTAGGAGTGCTTTGGGTGTACCAAAGCGTCTGGCGTAACTAGGTGACTATAAAGGTGCATTACAGGTATCTCCGAAAGTGTCTGTTGGGTTGACACGGATCGAGACTGGGATTTGTCACTCCGCATGACGGAGAGGTATCACTGGGCCCACTCGGTAGTGCATCATCATAATGAGCTCAAAGTGACCAAGTGTTTGGTCACGGGATCATGCATTACGGTACGAGTAAAGTGACTTGCCGGTAACGAGATTGGACGAGGTATTGGGATACCGAAGATCGAATCTCGGGCAAGTAAAATACCGATTGACAAAGGGAATTGTATCTGGGGTTGTTTGAATCCTCGACATTGTGGTTCATCCGATGAAATCATCGAGGAGCATGTGGGAGCCAACATGGGTATCCAGATCCGCTGTTGGTTATTGCCCGAGAGCCGTCTCGGTCATGTACTGCATGTCTCCCGATCCCGTGAGGGTCTACACACTTAAGGTTCGGTGACGCTTAGGGTTGTATGAATATGAGTATGCAGCAAACCAAATGTTGTTCGGAGTCCCGGATGAGATCCCGGATGTCACGAGGAGTTAGGAATGGTCCGGAGGTAAAGATTTATATATGGGAAGTCTTATTTTGGTCACGGAAAAGTTCCGCGTTATCGGTATTGTACCGGAGTGCCGAAAGGGGTTCGGGGTCCACCGGGGGTCCACCTGCCCGGGGCCACTGGGGCTGTTGGGGGTGCGCCTTGGCCTATTTGGGCCAAGGGCACAAGCCCCAAGTGGCCCATGCGCCTAGTAGACTTGGGGAGGGGAGAGTCATAATGGGGGATGGCACCTCCGAGGTGCCTTGGGGAGGATGGACTCCTCCCCTTGGCCGCACCCTTCCTTGGAGGAAGGGGCAAGGCTGCGCCCTCCCCCTCTCTTGCACCTATATAAAGGGAGGGAGGGAGGGTGGCCGCACCTCAAGCCCTTGGCACCTCTCCTCCCCGCAACACCTCCTCCTCCTCCCGTAGTTGCTTAGCGAAGCCTGCCGGAGTTCTGCTGCATCCACCACCACGCCCGTCGTGCTGCTGGATCATCATCAACCTCTCCTTCCCCTTGCTGGATCAAGAAGGAGGAGGCGTCATCCGCTCCGCACGTGTGTGTGTTGAACGCGGAGGTGCTATCCGTTCGGCACTAGGTCATCGGTGATCTGAATCACGGCGAGTACGACTCCATCAACCCCGTTCCATTGAACGCTTCCGCACGCGATCTACAAGTGGTATGTAGATGCAATCACTCTCCCATGACTCGTTGCTAGATGAACTCATAGATGGATCTTGGTGAAACTGTAGGAAATTTTTTAATTTTCTGCAACGTTCCCCAACAGTGGCATCATGAGCTAGGTCTATTCGTAGTTCTCTATTGCACGAGTAGAACACAATTTGTTGTGGGCGTAGATGTTGTCAACTCTCTTGCCGCTACTAGTCTTATCTTGCTTCAGCGGTATTGTGGGATGAAGTGGCCGGACCGACCTTACACATGCGCTTACGTGAGACTGGTTCCACCGTCCGACATGCACTAGTTGCATAAGGTGTCTAGCGGGTGTCTGTCTCTCCCACTTTAGTTGGAGCGGATTCGATGAAAAGGGTCCTTATGAAGGGTAAATAGAAGTTGACAAATCACGTTGTGGCTTTCACATAGGTAAGAAAACGATCTTGCTAGAACCCTATTGCAGCCATCGTAAAACTTGCAACAACAATTAGAGGACGTCTAACTTGTTTTTGCAGCAAGTGTTTTGTGATGTGATATGGCCAAAGTTGTGATGAATGATGAATGATATATGTGATGTATGAGATCATGTTCTTGTAATAGGAATCACGACTTGCATGTCGATGAGTATGACAACCGGCGAGAGCCATAGGAGTTGTCTTTATTTTAGTATGACCTGCGTGTCATTGAAGAACGCCAAGTAAATTACTTTACTTTATTGCTAAACGCGTTAGCCATAGAAGTAGAAGTAGTCGTTGGCGTGACAACTTCATGAAGACACGATGATGGAGATCATAATGATGGAGATCATGGTGTCATGCCGGTGACAAGATGATCATGGAGCCCCGAAGATGGATATCAAATGAGCTATATGATATTGGCCATATCATGTCACTACTATATAATTGCATGTGATGTTTATTATGTTTATGCATCTTGTTTACTTAGAACGACGGTAGTAAATAAGATGATCCCTCATAAAAATTTCAAGAAAGTGTTCTCCCTAACTGTACCTTTGTTGCTAAAGTTAAATCGTTTGAAGCACCACGTAATGATCGGGTGTGATAGATCCTTACGTTCACATACAACGGGTGTAAGACAGTTTTACACATGCAATACACTTACGTTAACTTGACGAGCCTAGCATGTACAGACATGGCCTCGGAACACGAGAAACCGAAAGGTCGAACATGAGTCGTATGGAAGATACGATCAAAATGGAGATGTTCACCAACCATGACTAGTCCGTCTCACGTGATGATCGGACACGGCCTAGTCGACTCGGATCATGTATCACTTAGATGACTAGAGGGATGTCAAATCTGAGTGGGAGTTCATTAAATAATTTGATTAGATGAACTTTATTATCATGAACAATAGTCTAAAATCTTTTGCAAAATGTCTTGTAGATCAAATGGCCAACGCTAATGTCACCATGAACTTCAACGCATTCCTAGAGAAAACCAAGCTGAAAGATGATGGCAGCAACTATTCGGACTGGGTCCGGAACCTGAGGATCATCCTCATAGCTGCCAAGAAACAATATGTCCTAGAAGCACCACTAGGCAAGACGTTACGAACGCTTGGCAGTCTCGTGCTGATGATTACTCCCTCGTTCAGTGCGGCATGCTTTACAGCTTAGAACCGAGGCTCCAAAAGCGTTTTGAGCGACAAGGAGCATATGAGATGTTCGAGGAGCTGAAACTAGTTTTCCAAGCTCATGCCCGGGTCGAGAGATATGAAGTCTCCGACAAGTTCTACAATTGTAAGATGGAGGAAAATAGATCTGTCAGTGAGCACATACTCAAAATGTGCAGGTTGCACAACCGCTTTGTCCCACTGGACATCAACCTCCGGACGAGGCGGTCATTGACAGAATCCTTGATCGCTCCCACCAAGCTACAAGAGCTTTGTGATGAACTACAATATGCAGGGGGATGGTGAAAACTATTCCTGAAGTATTTTCAATGCTGAAGTCGTGAGAGGTAGAAATCAAGAAGGAGCATCAAGTGTTGATGGTCAATAAAACCACCAAGTTCAAGAAGGGCAAGGGTAAGAAGAACTTCAAGAAGGAGGGCAAGGATGTTGCCGCCCGATAAGCCAGCTTGCCGGGAAGAAGTCAAAGAATGGACCCAAGCACGAGATCGAGTGCTTTTATTGCATAGGTAAGGGTCACTGCAAGCGGAACTGACCCAAATACTTAGCAGACAAGAAGGCTGGCAACTCTAAAGGTATATTTGATATACATGTAATTGATGTGTACCTTACCGATTACTCGTAGTAACTCACGGGTATTTGATACGGTGCCGTTGCTCATATATGTAACTCACAACAGAGCTGCGGAATAAACGGAGACTGGCGAAGGACTAGGTGACGATGCGCGTCGGGAATGGTTCCAAGGTCGATGTGATCGTCGTCGGCACGCTACCTCTACATTTACCTACGGGATTAGTTTTAAACCTCAATAATTGTTATTTAGTGCCAAGTTTGAGCATGAACATTGTATCAGGATCTCGTTTAATACGAGATGGCTACTCATTCAAATCCGAGAATAATGGTTGTTCTATTTATATGAGAGAAGTGTTTTATGGTCATGCTCCGATGGTCAATGGTTTATTCTTAATGAATCTCGAACGTAATGTTACACATATTCATAGTGTGAATACCAAAAGATGTAAAGTTGATAACGATAGTCCCACATACTTGTGGCACTTTGCCATATGGTCACATTGGTGTCAAGCGCATGAAGAAGCTCCATGCTGATGGACTTTTAGAGTTTCTCGATTATGAATCATTTGACACATGCGAACCATGCCTCATGGGCAAGATGACCAAGATTCCGTTCTCCGGGACAATGGAGCGAGCAACCAACTTATTGGAAATCGTACATACCGATGTGTGCAGTCCAATGAGTGTTGAGGCTCGCGGAGGATATCGTTATGTTCTCACTCTCACTGATGACTTGAGTAGATATGGGTATGTCTACTTGATGAAACACAAGTCTGAGACCTTTGAAAAGTTCAAGGAATTTCAGAATGAAGTAGAGAATCAACGTGACCGAAAGATAAAATTCTTACGATCGGATCGTGGAGGAGAATATTTAAGTCACGAATTTGGTACACACTTAAGGAAATGTGGAATCGTTTCACAACTCACGCCGCCTGGAACACCTCAGCGTAACAGTGTGTCCGAACATCGTAATCGCACTCTATTGGATATGGTGCGATCTATGATGTCTCTTACTGATTTACCGCTATCATTTTGGGGATACGCTCTAGAGACAGCTACATTCACTTTAAATAGGGCACCGTCTAAATCCGTTGAGGCGACACCGTATGAATTATGGTTTGGGAAGAAACCTAAGTATGTCGTTTCTAAAAGTTTGGGGATGCGATGCTTATGTCAAGAAACTTCAACCTGAAAAGCTCGAACCCAAGTCGGAAAAATGCGTCTTCATAGGATACCCTAAGGAAACCATTGGGTATAGCTTCTACCTTAGATCCGAAGGCAAGATCTTTGTTGCCAAGAACGGATCCTTTACGGAAAAAGAGTTTCTCTCGAAAGGAGTAAGTGGGAGGAAAGTAGAACTCAATGAAGTACTACCTCTTGAACCGGAAAGTAGTGCAGCTCGGGAAAATGTTCTGTGGTGCCTACACCGGCCGGAGAGGAAATTAATGATGATGATCAAGGTACTTCGGATCAAGTTGCTCTTGAACCCGTGGGTCCACTAGGACACGTTCCGCACCCAGTGGTACGGCAACCCTGTCCGGAAATCATGTTGTTAGACAACGGTGAACCTTCGAACTATGAAGAAGCGATGGCGGGCCCAGATTCCAACAAATGGCTTGAAGCCATGCAATCCGAGATAGGATCCATGTATGAAAACAAAGTATGGACTTTGTGAGACTTGCCCGATGATCGGCGGCGATAGAAAACAAATGGATCTTTAAGAACAAGACGGACGCGGATGGTAATGTTACCATCTATAAAGCTTGACTTGTCGCTAAGGGTTATCGACAAGTTCAAGGGATTGACTACGATGAGACTTTCTCCCCCGTAGCGAAGCTTAAGTCCGTCCGAATCATGTTAGCAGTTGCCGCATACTATGATTATGAGATATGGCAGATGGACGTCAAAACGGCATTCCTTAATGGTTACCTTAAGGAAGAGCTGTATATGATGCAGCTGGAAGGTTTTGTCGATCCTAAGAATGCTAACAAGGTATGCAAACTCCAAATGATCCATTTATGGGCTGGTGCAAGCATCTCGGAGTTGGAAGATTCGCTTTGATGAGATGATCAAAGCGTTTGGGTTTATCTTGAGACTTATGGAGAAGCCTGCGTTTACAAGAAAGTGAGTGGGAGCTCTGTAGCATTTCTCATATTATATGTAGATGACATATTTTTGATGGGAAATGACATAGAACTTTTGGACAGCATTAAGGCCTACTTGAATAAGAGTTTTTCAATGAAGGACCTTGGAGAAGCTGCTTACATATTAGGCATCAAAATCTATAGGGATAGATCGAGATGCCTCATAGGTCTTTCACAAAGCACATACCTTGATAAGATTTTGAAGAAGTTCAAAATGGATCAGTCCAAGAAAGGGTTCTTGCCTGTTTTGCAAGGTGTGAAATTGAGCTCAGCTCAATGCCCGACCACGGCAAAAGATAAAGAAGAGATGAGTGTCATCCTCGTGCCTCAGCCATAGGATCTGTTATGTATGCCATCTTTGTGTACCAGACCTGATGTAAACCTTGCCGTAAGTTTGGTAGGAAGGTACCAAAGTAATCCCAGCAAGGAACACTAGACAGCGGTCAAGAATATCCTGAAGTACCTGAAAAGGACAAAGGACATGTTTCTCGTTTATGGAGGTGACGAAGAGCTCGTTACGTCGACGCTAGCTTCGACACAGATCTGGATGACTCAAAGTCACAAACCGGATACGTGTATATGTTGAATGGTGGAGCGATGGTAGTGCAGCTGCAAGCAGAAGCGTCGTGGCGGGATCTACATGTGAAGCGGAGTACATGGCAGCCTCGAGGCAGCGCATGAAGCAATTTGGGTGAAGGAGTTCATCACCGACCTAGGAGTCATACCCAATGCGTCGGAGCCGATCAAACTCTTCCGTGACAACACTGGAGCTATTGCACTTGCCAAGGAGCCCAGGTTTCACAAGAAGACCAGGCACATCAAGCGTCGCTTCAACTCCATTCGTGAAAATGTTCAAGATGGGGACATTGAAATTTGCAAAGTGCATACGGATCTGAATATCGCAGATCCGTTGACTAAACCTCTTCCGCGAGCAAAACATGATCAACACCAGAACTCTATGGGGGTTCGATTCATCACAATGTAACTAGATTATTGACTCTAGTGCAAGTGGGAGACTGTTGGAAATATGCCCTAGAGGCAATAATAAAAGTATTATTATTATATTTCCTTGTTCATGATAATTGTCTTTTATTCATGCAATAATTGTATTATCCGGATATCGTAATACACGTGTGAATACATAGACCACAATATGTCCCTAGTGAGCCTCTAGTTGACTAGCTCATTGATCAACAGATAGTCATGGTTTCCTGATAATGGACATTGGATGTCGTTGATAACGGGATCACATCATTAGGAGAATGATGTGATGGACAAGACCCAATCCTAAGCATAGCACAAGATCGTGTAGTTCGTTTTGCTAGAGCTTTTCCAATGTCAAGTATCTCTTCCTTAGACCATGAGATCGTGTAACTCCGGATACCGTAGGAGTGCTTTGGGTGTACCAAAGCGTCACAACGAATCGGGTGACTATAAAGGTGCATTACAGGTATCTCCGAAAGTGTCTGCATTGGGTTGACACGGATCGAGGCTGGGATTTGTCACTCCGTATGACGGAGAGGTATCACTGGGCCCACTCGGTAGTGCATCATCATAATGAGCTCAAAGTGACCAAGTGTTTGGTCACGGGATCATGCATTACGGACGCAGTAAAGTGACTTGCCGTGCTTGAGATTGGATGAGGTATTGGGATACCGACGATCGAGTCTCGGGCAAGTAAAATACCGATTGACAAAGGGAATTGTATACGGGGTTGTTTGAATCCTCGACATCGTGGTTCATCCGATGAAATCATCAAGGAGCATGTGGGAGCCAACACGGGTATCCAGATCCCGCTGTTGGTTATTGCCCGAGAGCCATCTCGGTCATGTCTGCATGTCTCCCGAACCCGTAGGGTCTACACACTTAAGGTTCGGTGACGCTAGGGTTGTATGAATATGAGTATGCAGCAAACCGAAAGTTGTTCGGAGTCTCGGATGAGATCCCGGACGTCACGAGGAGTTCCAGAATGGTCCGGAGGTAAAGATTTATATATGGGAAGTCTTATTTTGGTGGCGAAAAGTTTAGCGTTATCGGTATTGTACCGGGAGTGCCGAAAGGGGTTCGGGGGTCCACCGGGGGGGTCCACCTGCCCCGGGGGGCCACATGGGCTGTAGGGGGTGCGCCTTGGCCTATATGGGCCAAGGGCACCAGCCCCAAGAGGCCCATGCGCCAAGAAGACTTGTGGAGTTGAGAGTCCTAAAGGGGAAGGCACCTCAGGGTGCCTTGGGGAGGATGGACTCCTCCCCCCCTTGGCCGCACCCCTTCCTTGGAAGAAGGGGCAAGGCTGCGCCCTCCCCCCCTCTCTTGCACCTATATAAAGGGAGGGGAGGGAGGGGTGGCCGCACCCTGAACTGCAACACCTCCTCCTCCTCCCGTAGTTGCTTAGCGAAGCCCTGCCGGAGTTCTGCTGCATCCACCACCACGCCGTCGTGCTGCTGGATCATCATCAACCTCTCCTTCCCCTTGGTGGATCAAGAAGGAGGAGACGTCATCCGCTCCGTGCGTGTGTTGAGCGGAGGTGCCGTCTGCTCGGCACTAGGTCATCGGTGATCTGAATCACGGCGAGTACGACTCCATCAACCCCGTTCCATTGAACGCTTCCGCACGCGATCTACAAGTGGTATGTAGATGCAATCACTCTCCCATGACTCATTGCTAGATGAACTCATAGATGGATCTTGGTGAAACCGTAAGAAAATTTTTAATTTTCTGCAACGTTCCCCAACACTCCTTTCCTCTTTGGTGCAAAGGGAGCGAGCGCATGCGAGAGCATCAAGCAAAGGCATCCATTTCGGTGCAACAAGACCAAGACCGTCGCAACGGCAGGAAGGAAGTCATTGTGGAGCCCAAGCAGGCGTCACCACCAGAGCCTTTGATGCATTTAAGACCAACTTTAGTCAGGATAAGTGTACCAGATGTTCCCCTTCAAAATGGCCAATTGTTGGCGCCCTTCCCGCTCAATATTTGGGAAGAGGCCCATGGCCTTTGCCTATAAATAGGACTAGCCACCCACAGAGTAGGAGGGACGAGTGATCTGATCTGATCCGATTGGAGAGAGAGAGAGAGAGAGAGAAGCGACTGAACTCCCCCTAGTAGTTCATCGCACCTGCCAAGAACAGACCCTCGCGAGGCTGTTCTTCCTTGTATTGTTCCTCACCATCAGCCCAAGAGGCAATCCACCACACCACAAACTAGATTAGGGTATTACAGCACAATGGTGGCCCGAACTAGTATAAACCCCGTGTCTCTTGTGTTGTTCTTTTCATAGCTTAGATCCTAGCGAGACAGCAAGGTGCAGGTAGGTAGGGGGCGAAATCTCCGCGCGCACCCCAGTGTTCGAACCTAGAGGGTCTGCCGGAACCCGAAACCCGACAGCCCCCGGGCCTGGGCCACACATAAGCGTGACGCGTTGTTGGGCTAGGCCCCAGAACGGTGCTCGGGCAGGTAGGGTGGCCTTTACTGCAGTAAAACTTTTCGCGCGCTCCGCTTCCCACGACCCGCGCGCGCGGTGCGGCATGGAGGGGCGTGCGTGACGTGGGCGGCATGCGTGGGGCGGTTTCCGCACGCATGCGTCATGTCATAGTGAAGAGGCGGCCCGCGCCTTCCCCGTAAAAAGAGGGAGGCGTGGAGGCACGACTCATCTGCTGAACAGGGCTGGGGCGCGGTCTTCAAGGCGTCCACTCCCCACGACCACGGGGTGGGGAGAGGTCGCTTCGCCTGTCCCCTTGGTTCTGCACGTCCGCCATGCGTCCCCCATGCACTTGGGGTCGCAAGCGGCGGGGGCGGGAAACCGGGCCGTCGCTGGTTGGGGCAGCGGGTCGGTCCCGATTTCGTGCGCCTCTGGTGGCTGGATCGGTCGAACAGGGCGGCCGAGCCCCCGACTCCGCCTCTTTATAAAGAGGGGAGGGGAGCGGCATTCCACATTCTCCCATCATCCATCTTCTTCTTCTTCTCTTCTTCTTTCTCCCTCTTGCTATGACGAGAGGAGGCGCGGGTTCTTCGACGGTTGCGGCGAGGGTCGCAGCTTGTCAGCGCGTCCCTCCCCTCCCGAGCCTGAGGGCGAAGCCAGCTACGAGAGGGAGAGGGAGGGGGCACGGTCGAGGTCGTCGTGGTGGTCGGGGCAGAGGAGGTCGAGGCGGAGCGGTGGATGTGCTTCCGCAAACGGTGTCTTCTGTGATGGAGAGCCACGTCGGGGACCAGCCCCGTGAATTCTTCATCAGGCTACGCCGACCACCGCGCCGTCGTCTTCGCCTCCCCACCCCCTTTTCTGCGGAGATGGAGCTTGACCCGCCCCAGACCCTCAAATTGCAGATGAGGAGCTACGGGATCAGTGGCACGCGGGTCCGCGTCGACTTCCCTGCTCCTCATGTGATGTACCTCTGTCGGGGATGGAAAACGTTTGCCCATATCCATAGCCTGACGGTGGGGCTCGTCCTTTTCTTCAAGTTAATGGAGGGCGGCGTGCTCTCCGTCAAGGTCTTTGGAGATCTTGGAACTCGCCTAAAGTGCTGCGTGGAGAGCTCCTCCGATGATGAAGATTCCTCCTCGAGCAAGAGTGACGAGGAGGACAGCGACAACGATGACGAGGGTAGTAGGCGGCAGGACGACGGGTCCGACTAGGTGTCGGTCACGTCGTCCAGGGGCGATGTTGGCAGCAGCAGCATCTGCACCGAGCCCCTCGAACTCCTCGGGGCCGTCTCCTTGGGCGGCTGGCGTAGAAGGCGCGGGGAAGGCGAAGAAGGCGGATGGCGGGCCAAACTCAGAGTACGCGGGCACCGACGCCTTCGTCGCGTATTGTCGGTCCTGCCGCCTCGTCTTCCAGCTCTTCCACCATCATCATCATCACCAGCCTCTCGTCAGGGTGGCTGCCGGGATGTTCTCCTGGCGCCTTCTGCTGCTCGTACTTCGCCTAGGCGCACCTTTCGCCCTTTTGCCATCTTGCTCTGCTTCCTGAGGAGAGGGACAAGAAAGGGATCACGGGCACCTTATCTTTTTTTTAGTTTGTAAGCCTGCGGGCCCTTGTTAAATTTAAAGCTTGTAATCACCTTGCTCATGTTTTTCATTTCGCATTTAACCGCACATGACGGGATGTTTTTAATGATAAAGGGATGTTTGCCGGGATTTTCGTTCGCGGGTGGAACCCACGACAAGGAATGAATCCTCGTTATCCTTAAGATAAACATTTTTTTGCCCGGCAACAAACCTTGCCGTCCCCCCACTTTGCTCGACCTTTCTCACGCCCTTGGCGGAGGCAGGGATGAGGTGGGCCTAGGATCCTTGTTTTATTTCCTTGCTGCCATGACTACGACCAAATTCGGTCCCAGGAGACGAGTCCTAGGGTCCGGAATGAGCAGAGCACGGTAGCCTAATGATAAAACGAGGTTTCACATCCCTCAGTCCATAACGAAACGCATGATAAGGGATAGAGAACTTATCTGAATCTGCAGCCCCCGGCAACTTTGGCTTGCCGCGGGTGGATCTTCGCCCTTGTAGCCCCCCGGCAGTATTGGCTTGCCGGGACCCGTACGCCGGTCCGTCCCCTTCTTCCAAAGCAGCTCGGCAAGGATATTCATGTGTCCTGCGAACCAAAGAAGATAGAGAAGAACAGAGAGACACACACTCAACCTCTAAGCTAGGGGTTAGCCGCCGCTAAGCACTATCAACCCTAACCAAGGACGAGACTCAACTTAGCATGCATGCTATAACTTAGGGCGCCAGTAACCCGTTTATTTATGCTCGTGGTCTGCGCACGGCTTTGCACAAAAGGTTACATGCCTTGCCGGCAAGGCTTGTACAAAAGGGTAGCTTGTCGGGAGGCCCAAAGAAGCGCCTTATGGGTAAAACTTGCGGAGACGCTCGATGTTCCAGGAGTTGCTCCTTTGGAATGGCATCTTCGGTCTCCAGCCGGACTGCGCGGGCCCGGTGACTCGTGTTACCCGATAAGGGACTTCCACTTTGGCGTCAACTTGTTGGAATTCTTGGCCGGTGAGCGTCTTAGAAGAACAAGGTCGCCTTCCTCAAAGCTCCGGGCATGAACCATGCGGCTATGGTAGCGGCGCAAGGCTTGCTGGTAGCGTGCTGCTCTCACAGCCGCCTGGAGACGATCTTCCTCAAGGATTGTCGCGTCATCTTGCCGCAATCGCTCTTGCTCAAGCTCATCATAAGCGAGCACTCAAGGTGACCCGTATATGAGTTCCATGGGGAGAACTGCTTCTGCCCCGTAAACCAGGGCAAAGGGTGTCTGGCCGGTGGCTCGATTTGGCGTTGTTCTGATCGACCAAAGAACCGCCGACAACTCGTCAATCCAGCGCCTTCCACTCTTGCGTAGCCTGTCGAAAGTCTTCGTTCTTAAGCCTCGTAGGACTTCAGCATTTGCTCTCTCCGCTTGGCTGTTGCTCCGTGGATGTGCCACGGAAGCAAAACAGACCTTGCTGCCGAGATCCTCAATGTATTGCATGAAGGCATGACTTGTGAACTGCGTGCCGTTGTCGGTGATGATCGTGTTGGGCACCCCAAAACGGCACACTAGTCCCTTGAAGAACTGGCTAACTGCGATGTCACCTTCCTCACCGCTTCCACCTCTGGCCACTTTGCGAACTTGTCGATTGCAACGTACAAGTACTCAAAGCCCCCGACAACACGGGGGAAAGGGCCCAATATGTCGAGCCCCCAGACCGAGAAGGGCCAGGAGAGAGGGATAGTTTGAAGGGCTTGAGCTGGTTGATGGAGCTTCTTCGAATGGAACTGGCATGCTTCACACTTGGTTACTAGTGCCGTCGCGTCCTGGAGGGCGGTGGGCCGGAAGAAACCTTGCCGGAAAGCCTTGCCGGCAAGGGCCCTCGACCCTATGTGGGAGCCACATATGCCTCCATATATCTCTGCCAACAGCTTTAGTCCTTCCTCCCGGGAGATGCACTTCAATTTCACCCCATTCGATCTTCTCCTGTACAGTTCGTTATCAACGAACTGGTACAGGGCAGACCGGCGGGCTACTCTTTCCGCCTCTTCCTATTCCTCAGGAAGCTCTCCTTCTGAAGAAATCGGGCGGTGTCTTTGTGCCCATGCGAGCACGTGGCTCGGCGACAAGGACCAAAGGCATTTCTTACGCTCACGGAGCGGCCGCCTCCATGGCCATGACCTGAGGTCCTGCCGGAGTTGGTCGCCCCATGGCAGGATCGGCATCCACGGCAACATCTTCGCCGGCGGCTCCAGGGAGCTCGGTGGGGAAGCACTTGCCGGGGCCTATCTTCCTCCGCTTGTTCTGCCCGGTCGACGGCTCAATGGATGGCTGAGTTAACTGAAGCACAAAAGTACCTGGTTCCACAGGTAGCTTGAGGGCAGCACGCTTTGACAAGTAGTCGGCGATGTCGTTCTCCGCCCGAGGGACATGCTCCGCTTGTATACCGTCAAAGTGTTCCTCCAGTTTCCTCACCTCATCTACGTAAGCTTCCATCAACGGGCTTTGATAATCTTTGTTGATCTGCCTGACGATGAGCTGCAAGTCGCCCCTGATGATGAGCTTCTTAACTCCGAGGTCCGCCGCGATCCTGAGACCGGCAAGCAAACCCTCGTACTCGGCGGTGTTGTTGGTTGACATCTCCCGGGGGAAGTGCATCTGGATGACGTACTTGAGGTGCTCTCTGGTGGGCGCGAAAAGCAGCACACCAAAGACCGCGCGCCTTTGCAGCGAGAAGGCACCATCAAAGTACATGATCGATTGCGACTCGTTTCCTTGCCAGGAGAGTGGTCTCTTGTACCTCTCGTTGGGCGCCGAGGTCCATTCTGCAACAAACTCCGCCAAGACTCTGCTACGAATCGCCGAGGTACTTTCGAACTTTAAACCGAAGCTTGACAGCTCCAGGGCCCATTCCACGATCCTCCCCGTTGCATCTGGGTTATGCAATATCTGTTGCAATGGGAGGCGGGTGACCACTGTGATCTCATGCGCTTGGAAGTAATGGCGCAGCTTCCTCGAAGCCATAAGGAGGCTGAAGAGTAGCTTTTGCACACCTGAGTACCTCGACCTATCCCCCTGCAAAAGGGATCTGACGAAGTAAACTGGGTGCTGCACCATTTTCTTCTTCTGTGCTTCTTCACCTAGTCGCGTGGGTCCCGTCGCACGGGCGCCAGTCTTGCCGGGGCCGAGCCTTGCTGGGGACTCGGTCTTGCCGGGCCTGAGCCCTGCCGGGGAGGGTTCCGGCCCGCCAACCGTCGAATCTGCCGCCGCTGCTGTCTCCTCATCAACTTCTCTAGTGTGGCGCTAACCACCTGATTCATTGCCGCTAGGTAAAGCATCAATGGTTCTTGTGGTTTGGGCGCAACCAGCACTGGGGTAGAGGAGAGGTATTTCTTCAAATCTTGCAGCGCTGCCTCGGCCTGTGGGGTCCACTCCATCGGCCCTGCTTTCTTCAAGATCTTGAAAAAAGGAAGGGCACGCTCCTCGGACTTAGAAATGAACCGTCTCATGGCAGCAACGCAGCCAGTGAGCCGACACACGTCCTTGATCCGTTTGGGTGCCTCAATCTGCTCGATAGCCTTGATCTTATCTGGGTTTGCTTCAATCCGGCGCTGGGACACAAAGAACCCGATAAGCTTGCCGGACGGGACGCCGAAGACACACTTCTCAGGGTTCAATTTGAGGTTGATCTTGCGCAGGTTCCCAAATGTTTCCTCCAGATCTTGCACAAGCGTTGCTTTGTCCTTGGTTTTGACCACTATGTCATCCATATAAGCTTCCATATTTCTATGTAGCTGGGGCTCAAAACCAATTTGGACTACTCTTGCAAAGGTCGAGCCAGCACTCTTCAACCCGAAAGGCATCCGGGAAAAGCAATACGTACCACATGGGGTTATGAATGCTGTCTTTTACTCGTCTTCCTTTGTCATGAAGATCTGGTGGTATCCCGAGTAGGCGTCCAAGAACGATATGAGGTCACACCCAGCCATGGAGTCAACAATCTGGTCAATGCGCGGCAACGGGAAAGAATCCTTTGGGCAGGCCTTATTGATGTCTGTGTAATCAATACACAGCCTCCATTTCCCATTTGCCTTACGCACCACTACCGGATTAGCCAACCACGTTGGATGGAGTACTCCTCTCACCAAACCTGCCACCTCTAGCTTTCTGATTTCCTCCATGATGAACTCCTGCCTCTTTAGAGCTTGCTTCCTGACCTTCTGCTTGACGGGCCGCGCATGAGGACGCATAAAGGTGGTGCTCAATCACCTCCACAGGAACGCCGGGGATGTCGGAGGCTTGCCATGCAAACACATCGACATTCGCCCACAGGAAGGTGACGAGCTCGCTTTCCTATTTGCCGTCGAGGGTGGAGCTTATGGTAAAAACTCCCCCCGTACCGTCCTCCTTGATGGGCGCCTTCTTGGTCTCTGGTGGCGTGTTTCGCGCCGGCGCTCAATGGTGGTTCGAGCGTCTTCATGGGCTCGCTCCCGAAGAACTTGGCGTTAGTCGTAGCGGGTCCGTGGGTCGGACGACGCTATGGAGATGTCGTCACACGCATCGTCGTGACGGGTCAACGTCCATGGCAATTGGCGGGGAGGAGAGTGTACCGTGGCCGCACCGCCACCAGTCCTCCCGCCACCAGCGTGTGGTGTTCCTCCGGAGCGTCGGCCGAAGAACTGCCGGCCTTGGTTCGCCTTTGTTGGCGACGACAAAAAGGCTCTGGATGGTGGCTCTCCATTCTTCGAGCTTCCCTGCAGCGGGAGGGAAGTCCAGGAGCAACTGCGCGTGCTAGGGCCTTTGCTGGTGTCAGCGGTGGCGAAACCTGCATGAACCGCGATGCGCTTCGACTCCTAACCACGTTAGAAGGAGCTCTATCATGGTCCCGTGGTCGCATGCCGTTTTCGCCAGTGCCTCAGCGAGCGGGCGGGTCTTCTGCGTCCCGTGAGTGACGTTCGGGACTCTTCCCGTGGCAGCGCCCAGGATCTTCGGCATGATGACGCCGTTCATCGCGCACGGCCTAGGAGGAGCACGCTGTGGGTGCCGGCGTGGGTGTCTACGAGGCCACCGCATCACCTTCGGGTGGTGCGATGGCACCTTTGGAGGGCCCCGTGCCGCCTGCGGAGGGCCTGGCTCCATCTTTTGATTTGGTGACGTGCGGCCCGTTGCCAGGCACACGAACGTCGCCGCCTTCCAAGCTCCGGCTGCTGGGGCGGTGTTGGTGGTCGCGAGCCACGCCCCTGGTCCTCTCCGCGACCGGTCTGCTGCTCGCCCGCGTCGGAACAAGCCGTTCGGCTCCCAACGAGCCGACCGCCACCGTCATCTTCTTCTTGGGCGCCATGGCGATGAAGAAAATGCTGGACTAGCTGTTAAAGCCGATTCTCACAACTGCGCCCCCTACCTGGCGCGCCAAAGGTGTCGGTGGGAAACAACACCTATGGGATCACAAGGATCCCTACTACGGTTGCGGTGCGCGGGGTTGAGAGAAGAGCGGATCTGACAGAGAGTACGCGGTTCGTTTATCCAGGTTCGGGCCGCGAGGATGCGTAAAACCCTAGTCCTGCTTTGGTGGATGTATTACGAGTTCTTGAGCTAGCTACGGGTGTAACGAGCTCCAAAAAGCGAATCCCCCTCACGGTAAACCGGGCCTCCTTTTATAGGAAAAGGGGTTGCCACGATGGCAAGCGGGGAGGTGGAAAGGGCTCTGATGCAGCGAGATTATCCTCGTATTACAGGACAAGATGCATTTAATGCATCGCTTAGGTGTCCTCTTGCTTTATCGGGCGGGGGCGGAGCCGTCCCATCCGTTACCGCCTCGCTTTGGCCGACACAGCGCCTGGCGGCGGTGCGGGTGGCGCCATGTAGGCAAAAGGCAGCTGAGGTGGCGCGGTGGTAGGGTCTTCACAAAGATCTGCATGCCACCACGCAGTGCTTGCCGAGTTGGTGTAGAGGCCGATCGTCGCCACGCAGTGCGTGCCCTTGGTCGGTGGCAGCTGCTTGGGGGACGGTCGGTGGGACCTTGGTTGATGCGGGCCTAGCGGTGGCTCGTTGGCGCCCTCGGCAAGGGCCTTGCGGGAGCCCGGCAAGGGTCTTGCCGTGGCGCTTGCTGTCGTCCCCGGCAAGGCTCCTGCCGGGGGCCTTGTGGATATCCTTGGCTAGAATCCTGCCAAGGGTCGTTGAGGGAGTCCTGGATTAGGGGGTGTCCGGATGGCCAGACTATGACCTTTGGCCGGACTCCTGGACTATGAAGATACAAGATTGAAGACTACGTCCCGTGTCCGAATGGGACTTTCCTTGGCGTGGAAGGCAAGCTTGGCGATACGGATATGTAGATATCCTTCTGTTGTAACCGACTCTGTGTAACCCTAACCCTCTCCGGTGTCTATATAAACCGGAGGGTTTTAGTCCGTGGGATGAACAACAATCATACCATAGGCTAGCTTCTAGGGTTTAGCCTCTACGATCTTGTGGTAGATCTACTCTTGTACTACCCATATCATCAATATTAATCAAGCAGGAGTAGGGTTTTACCTCCATCGAGAGGGCCGAACACAGGTAAAAACATCGTGTCCCTTGTCTCCTGTTACCATCCGCCTAGACGCACAGTTCGGGACCCCCTACCCGAGATCCGCCGGTTTTGACACCGACATTGGTTCTTTCAATGAGAGTTCCTCTGTGTCATCACCTTTAGGCCCGATGGCTCCTTCGATCATCAACAACGACGAGGTCCAGGGTGAGACTTTTCTCCCCGGACAGATCTTCGTATTCGGCGGCTTTTGCTGCGGGCCAATTAAGCAGCCATCTGGAGCAGATTGAAAGCTTCGCCCTGGCCATCAGTCAGGTTTGGAAGTTTGAACTACGGCCCGGCGTCCGCGGAGACTTGATCTTCTACGGGTTCGAGCCACAGCCAAGCGTGCCGCCTTTACACGATGGGCATGATCTAGCTCTGCTGCCGAACAGTGTCCTGGAGGCCGCACCAGTGTCCGCTCCGACCCTTAGCTCGGAGCCGACTGCGCCTACCGAGGACGGTGGCTGGACACCGGCTCGGGGGCTGCAATCTCTACGGCGATCGAGCCGAACACCATACCTGTCCTTTGGGAAGCTCGTGACTCCGAGGTACCGGACTCCTTTCCGGACTCTGAACCTTCCGTGCCCCTGCCAATCGAATCTGATTGGGTGCCGATAATGGAGGTCACCGCCGCGGACATTTTTCAGCACTCGCCCTTCGGCGACATTCTGAATTCACTAAAGTCTCTCTCTTTATCAGGAGAGCCCTGGCCGGACTATGGTCAGGAAGGTTGGGATGCGGACGACAAAGAAATTCAAAGCCCACCCACCACCCACTTTGTAGCCACTGTCGATGATTTAACCGACATGCTCGACTTCGACTCCGAAGACATCGACGGTATGGACGACGATGCAGGATTCGAACAAGAACCAGCGCCTACAGGGCACTGGAAGGCCACCTCGTCATATGATATATACATGGTGGACACCCCAAAAGAAGGGAACGGCGACGGAACAACGGAGGATGACCCCTCCAAGAAACAGCCTAAGCGCCGGCGTCAGCGGCACCGCTCTAAATCCCTCCACAGCAAAAACGGCGATTCCGGCACCGGAGACAATAACACCCCGGACAGTGCCGAAGACAACCCCCTCCAGCAGGATTCAGCACATGAGGATGGAGAAGCCAGCCCTCATGAGAGAGCGGCGAGCAGAGAGGTAGAGGGCGATAATTACATGCCTCCCTCGAAGACGAGGCAAGCCTCGGCGACGCATTTAATTTGTCGTGCACGAGGATCCCGTCGAACAAGAGCGTTTCAAACACGCGGGCTTATGGCCACGGCGAGCAGCCTCAAGAAAAACAGCAACAACTTAGAGCTGACCAAGACTTGCTAGCGAAAGATGGGTGAAGTCCTTGCGGCGAAGAATCACGAACTCAAACGCCCCTCAAGAGCTACCCAAAGCGCAGGCTGCTACCCGATTAGAGGAGGAAGCACCTAGACATACATCACCAGCGTAAGATGATACGGCCAACCCGGCTACCTCGTGGCCATGACGAGAGCCTCTCGGCCCTCCACTCAAGCCGCACCCGGCGCCGCTCAAAAGAATACCAAGGCACGGGAAAATCGCCCGGACCTGCGAGATATATTCGAGGACAGGGCAAGGCAAATAAGATCGATCTATGGATCGGCGTGGGCGCCCACGACCGCGTGGCGATAACCGTCATGCCAGACATGGTAAATCCGGCCGGGCCGAACACAGCAGACAAAGATCATTCGAGCTACGTCGTGATATAGCCCAATACAGAGGCGCCGCACACCCGTTATGCTTCACAGATGAAGTAATGGATCATCAAATCCCCGAGGGTTTGAAACCCGCAAACATCGAATCATACGGTGGCACAATAGACCCTGCGCTATGGATTGAGGACTATCTCCTTCATATCCACATGGCCCGCGGGGATGATCTACACGCCATCAAATACCTCCCACTCAAGCTTAAAGGACCAGCTCGGCATTGGCTTAACAACTTGCCAGCAGAATCAATTGGATGTTGGGAGTACCTGGAAGCCACATTCCTCGACAACTTCCATGGCACCTATGTGCGACCACCAAATGCCGATGACCTCAGCCACATAACCCAGCAGCCAGAAGAATCGGCCAGACAATTTTGGACACGGTTCCTTACGAAGGAAAATCAAATAGTCGACTGTCCGGACGCAGAGGCCCTTGCAGCCTTCAAGCAAAACATCCGTGACGAGTGGCTTGCCCGGCACCTAGGACAGGAAAAGCCGAAAACAATGGCAGCCCTCACGACACTCATGACCCGCTTTTGCGCGGGAGAAGACAGCTGGCTAGCTCGTAGTAATAACATGACCAAGATCCCTGGTAATTCGGATACCAAGGACAGCTTGGGCAGGTCGTGTCGCAACAACCAAAAGCGTCGCATTAACGGCGACAATGCTGAGGATACGGCAGTTAATGCCGGATTCAGAGACTCTAAACCCGGTCATCGGAAAAAGTCATTCAAAAGAAATACTCCGGGCCCGTCCAATTTGGACCAAATACTCGATCGCTCGTGCCAGATACACGGCACCCCCGAAAAACCAGCCAACCACACCAACAGGGATTGTTGGGTGTTCAAGCAAAGAGCAAGTTAAACGCTGAAAACAATGACAAGGGGCTGCATAGCGATGACGAGGAGGAGCCCCGACCGCCGAACAATAGGGGACAGAAGGGTTTCCCCCCACAAGTGCGGATGGTGAACATGATATACGCAACCCACATACCCAAAAGGGAGCGGAAGCGTGCACTCAGGGACGTATATGCGTTGGAGCCAGTCGCCCCAAAGTTCAACCCATGGTCCTCCTGCCCGATAACTTTTGATCGAAGGGACCACCCCACTAGCATCCGCCATGGCGGATTCGCCGCGTTGGTTTTAGACCCAATCATTGACGGATTTCACCTCACTAAAGTCCTTATGGACGGCGGCAGCAGCCTGAACCTGCTTTATGAGGATACAGTGCGAAAAATGGGCATAGATCCCTCAAGGATTAAACCCACAAAGACGGCCTTTAAAGGCGTCATACCAGGTGTAGAGGCCAACTGTACAGGCTCAGTTACACTTGAGGTGGTCTTCGGATCCCCGGATAATTTCCGAAGCGAGGAGTTAATCTTCGACATAGTCCCGTTCCGCAATGGCTATCACGCACTGCTCGGACGAACCACATTTGCAAAGTTCAATGTGGTGCTGCACTACGCATACCTCAAGCTCAAGATACCGGGCCCTCGAGGAGTCATTACGGTCAATGGAAACACCGAACGCTCTCTCCGGACGGAGGAGCATACGGCGGCCCTCGCGGCGGAAGTACAAAGCAGGTTGTCAAGGCAATTCTCCAGTCCGGCCATTAAACGTCCGTACACCGTCAAGCGCACCCGGAGTAACCCACAACCAGACCGCCTGGCACGTTTCAAGCACGCGTAGCAATGCGGCCCTAACCCCAGCCCTCGCGAAATTGCAAAACCCAAGATTATGCGGCGTACATAACTACGCTCTGGAAATACCATGGGCATAGGGGGAGGGGCACGACCACGGCACGCCCAAAATACGGCTCAACCGCACAAGCGGCTCCCGATTTGGTCATTCTTTTTTTCTTTCTTTCTTACTTTTAGGACTCCACTCTCCGGAAGGCCTGCCGGTAGCATAATTGCCGAACACACGATGCAACAGCCAGGGAGGCAGAAAGCTACGTCGAGTGTCCAGGTGGTCTCTATAACGAGCAGTATACTTGTTTCACATATAATCCCGCAGCTTGCCCTTGGAGGGGGGACATGTTAAATAGTCCCATCTCTTGCTTATCGCACTATTTGTATCGTTCTGCTTTTACCGCAGACTTTTTGAATAAAACAATGTATAGCTTTTGTCTATTATTGCATTATCTTTTTTTATATATACAAATATGTTCAGTTATGACATTATGCAACCGTACACTTTGGTACGGCCATTACACCAGGGGCTTACGCACCCCAGAATATGGTGTGAGAAGTCCGAACACTTTCATGAGTGCGGCACCACGAACTTATAGCATTATATGCATCGGCTCGGAATCATGTCTTGGGTCAATAGTTGGGTTTGCCCGGCTCCCATGTTTTGGTACCTTACGTTCCGTTATATCGGCAAAGGTAGCACTGGGAGAACCACTGCGATTGTGCCCCGGTTGAGCCGGGCTGAGCACCTCAGTGGAGAAAGCTAAAACTGACCGTCATGATAGGGCGAGAGCTGGTCGCTGTTCGAGAGGTTCTCGAGTCCTTAAAGACTTATGCCGCTTAGAGCGAGGAGTCAGCTTTGTCCGGCCTAGGCGTGGATAGCGCCCCGAAATCGGTCTTCCGAACACTAGGGGCTTTGCCGAAATTTAAAATTATAGAATTCTATGGCTAAGTGAGAGTGTTCAAGCATTATAGTCTGATTGCCTTGTTCGTTGTGTTGAGCGCCTCCCTCGAAGGACCCAATAATGGGAAAAAGAGCGCTCAAGTTTATCCCGAACACCCCAGCACTCGCGGCATGGGGGCAGAAGCCGACGACTCGCCATCTCTCAATTTTGATAAACGGCCGCACAGAAGGTAATATTTTAAATTCAAAAGCGTTGCTTAGCGCATATGAAACAAGTTTTCAGCGTCTGAGGATCACAAATGCGAGTTTACTCAAAAATTACATCTTTGGAGCACTCATCCGCGTCTGGCAGGCACCCTTGGGGCGCCCTCATAATACATCTCGGGCTTGCGATGCTCCTTCCCGGCGGTGGTCCGTCCGTCACAAGCTTCTCAGCGTCCATCTTGCCCCAGTGCACTTTAGCACGGGAAGGGGCCCTACGGGCACCTTCGATGCATACAGAGCGCTTGATGACTTCAAGCCTTGGACAGGCATCCACCAGCCGCCTTACCAGCCCGAAGTAGCTTCCAGGCATGGCCTCCCCGGGCCACAGCCAGACTGCGAGACCCTTCATGGCCTGTTCGGCAACCTTATGGAGCTCGACCAGCTGCTTCAGCTGGTCGCTCAACGGCACCGGGTGTCCGGCCTCAGCATACTGAGACCAGAACACCTTCTTCGTCGAGCTTCCCTGCTCGGCTTGGTAGAATGCGGCTGCGTCAGACACACTCCGGGGAAGATCTGCGAATGCTCTTGGAGAGCTCCGGACTCGGGTAAGTAACAAGTAATTCACTTTCGCGTGCTTGCTTTGCATAAAGAATGCCTTACCCGCCGCTATCTTCTTCATCGCCTCAATTTCCTGGAGGGCTTTTTGGGCTTCGGCCTTGGTAGATTTGGCGCTCTCAAGCGCCGAGGCGAGCTCGGACTCTCGAGTCTTCGAGTCATGCTCCAAACTCTCGTGTTTTTCCACGAGAGCCTGGAGCTCTTGCTGCACCGCCACCACCCATGCCTCCTGCTTCTCTTGCTCGGTGTGCTCCATGGCCGCACTGTTTTTGGCCTTGGATAGTGCTTCCTTCAGGGTCGCCACCTCGTTCGTAGCCCCTGCATACCCACGTTGATCCTGTCATCTTTTTTGCAACCACATTTTTTTTATATATACTTACATAAGGTATTACTTACCTTCCTTGTCCTCGAGCTGCTTCTTGGCAAGGCCGAGCTCGTCCTCGGACCGCTCGAGGCTCTGCTTCAATACATTGACCTCCGCAGTCAGTCTTGGCGGAGGTCAAGAAAGACAACCTGCATTCCCATATTGACACACTTATGTTAGACTCCTGCGTATATCTTTTTGATCCTCAGTTCGGCTTTTCTTTCCGAACACCAAACTGAGCATCAGGGGTTACTGTCTATGCGGTAATATTTTTACATATCTTAAATACGTACCTCAAAGCGTGTTAGGAGGCTGGCACAGGCTTTGGTCAGCCCGCTCTTGGCGGACTGAACCTTCTGGATCACCGCACTCATAATAGTACGGTGCTCCTCGTCGATGGAGGCGCTGTTAAGCACCTCCAACAGATTATCCGGTGCCTCCGGTTGGACGGAGGTCACCGGCATCGTAGGCTTGCCCTTCTTAGTAGGGGGCTGCCTGTCGGATGCTAGAACCGTTGAAGGTTCCGGTACGGTGTCCGGCCTAGGGCCGGACATAGAGCCCTTAGGGGCCTTATCCCCTTTTCGTCTGGAGTCCGGAAGGTCGCCTTGCGGCGCCTCCAGGACCATCTCCTCCTGGTTTGGCCCCTTTTGGGACGCCACCTCGGCGTCATCCGCGACGCGAGGAGAGGAGGCGGTCGGAAGTGAAGTGCTGTTCACATCCGACGAACCTAGGGAACCGCTCAACGAATCGTCGAGGCCGGCCTTGGGCGGACTGCATGATCATATCCGACGTCAGAAGGTACTGTGCAACAATGGAACGCCACGAGTTATTCTGTTGTCCGGACACTTACGATTTCGCCAGGGCTTAGCCACAGGTGGCCACTCTTCTTCGCCGTTGTCGGCGTTGGTGGAAATAGTCCGGGAGGAGGGTCCTTCCCTTCTTGGACCCTCCGGCCTCCCCAGTTGGGTCGGCCTTCCTTTTCTTCTCTCCCCCCGCTGGGGGAGAGACCTCTTTTTCCTCCTCCTCGTCTTCATGGGAGGAGTCCGCCTCGGAGTCATCAGACGGTGAGTCTGACACCACCTGGCGCCGGGAACTCTTTCGAGTTCCCGTGGCCTGTTTCTTGGCCTTCTTCTCCGGCACCACGTGTGGTGCCGGGGCCAGCAGCCCCGTCAAGTGGGCACCCGCTGGGTCTTCTGGCAAGGGAGCCGGACAGTCAATCTGCCTGGACGTCTTCTGCCAATCCTGTCAAAGGTAAGGGAGTTTAGATCCCGCATAGAGTCAAACTATGAAAACAAGTGTCCCGTAAAGGGAAAAATAACTTGCCACGTTGGCTTGATGCTGCGCGCTGAATCCTCGATCCTCGGTAGCGGATGCGGGAGCCTCGGCGCCCTTGAACGGCACCTTCCAGGCATCTTCGTACGTAGTGTCGAAGAAACTGCTCAGGGCTCGGTGCTGTGCCGGATCAAACTCCCACAAGCTGAAAGCTCGTTGTTGGCACGGGAGGATCCGGCGGATGAGCATGACCTAGACTACGTTGACGAGTTTAACCTATTTGTTCACCAGGTCTTGGACGCAGGATTGGTCCGTCCGCTCCTCCGAATTACCCCACCCCACGACAAGCCCGTATCTTTCCAGGAGGTGAGCCGTGTAGGGAAGCTAGATCGGAATTCGGGGGCCGCTGCCCATTTGGGGTCACGCGGCTCGGTGATGTAGAACTACCCCAATTGCCACCCCTTTATGGTCTCCACGAAGGAGCCCTCGAGCCATGTAACGTTGGGCATCTTGCCCACCATGGCGCCTCCGCACTCCGCTTGTTGGCCGCCCACAACCTTTGGTTTGACATTGAAGGTCTTCAGCCATAAGCCGAAGTAGGGCTTGATGCGGAGGAAAGCCTCGCACACGATGATAAACGTCGAGATATTGAGGATGAAGTTTGCGGCCAGATCGTGGAAATCTAGGCCGTAGTAGAACATGAGCCCCCGGACAAATGGGTGAAGTGGAAAACCTAGTCCGCAGAGGAAGTGGGTGAGGAATACCACCCTCTCATGGGGCCTAGGGGTGGGGATGAGCTGCCCCTTGTTGGGAAGTCGGTACCCGATGTCATTAGACAAGTATCCGACCTTCCTTAGCTTCTTGATGTGTCCCTCCGTGACGGAGGAAACCATCCACTTGCCTCCCGCTCCGGACATGGCTGGAGAAGGTCGAGGTGAGATGTGCGGACTTGGGCGCTGGAGCTCGAGTGCGTGGAAATGGATAAGCAAAGGAGGAAGAAGGCGTAGATAGAAAAGGTGGATCCTTATCCCCTTATATGGGCGGACGAAACTATGCGCCCCCACCAGCCTGGTAAAACTCGCTTATCTCCCAAGCGCCGTAAATTAATGGCACGATTGGGTTATCCACGTCTGTATTGATGAGAATCCCGAAATAAGGGGACACGATCTCTGCTTCAACAAGACGTGCCAAGGAAACCGCCTCGCTAAGTGCGCTGAGGTGGGACAGTGAAAACGAATAAAGGCTTGGCCATGGTGTGATGATACGCTGCGGAATACGTCAGCAGATTGGATTTGTGTAAATATTATTCTCTCTACGGTGTTATGTGGAAATTATTTTGCAGAGCCGGACACTATGCTTGTGTTCAAAATCTTCTATTAAGTATTCAGAGGAGGAACCCGCCTTGCAATGCGAAGACAAAGCTAGCGCGGACTCGTCGTCATTGAAGCCTGGTTCAGGGGCTACTGAGGTCCTAGATTAGGGGGTGTCCGGATGGCCGGACTATGACCTTTGGCTGGACTCCAGGACTATGAAGATACAAGATTGAAGACTTCGTCCCGTGTCCGGATGGGACTTTCCTTGGCGTGGAAGGCAAGCTTGGTGATACGGATATGTAGATCTCCTTCCGTTGTAACCGACTCTGTGTAACCCTAACCCTCTCCGGTGTCTATATAAACCGGAGGGTTTTAGTCCGTAGGAGGAACAACAATCATACCATAGGCTAGCTTCTAGGGTTTAGCCTCTCTGATCTCGTGGTAGATCTACTCTTGTACTACCCATATCATCAATATTAATCAAGCAGGAATAGGGTTTTACCTCCATCGAGAGGGCCCGAACCTGGGTAAAAACATCGTGTCCCTTGTCTGCTGTTACCATCCGCCTAGACGCACAGTTCGGGACCCCCTACCCGAGATCTGCCGGTTTTGACACCGACATTGGTGCTTTCACTGAGAGTTCCTCTGTGTCGTCACCTTTAGGCCCGATGGCTCCTTCGATCATCAACAACGACGCGGTACAGGGTGAGACTTTTCTCCCCAGACAGATCTTCGTATTCGGCGGCTTTGCACTGCGGGCCAATTCGCTTGGCCATCTGGAGCAGATTGAAAGCTACGCCCCTTGCCTCAACGTAGTAGATTACGCTGGAGGTTGTGGGCTCAAGGGTGACTCGCTCTGTTGGTGTGGGGCGAGCTGCCCCGGCAAGGGTCTTGCCGGGGGAGCTTGCTTCGTCCCTCCGCTTCTTGTGGTTTTTGGCCTTGGCGTTACTTTGATTATCTTGGGCTTTGGTCTTACCTTGGCTCACCTCCCTTGCCCTGCGTGGTGCGACCGTGGGCGCAGCTCTGACTGCCCGTGCACAGGTATAGGGGTACAAAAAGTGCACCCTCTATTTGTACACCGACAATAATGCTCACAATATGCATCCTAGTCAATGCCTTTATGAGTTTGAAAACTATATTAGAAAACAAGATCACTTCAATGCAAATGTTATGAAACAATTGAAATATAATTTTGATATGATTGCTCGCTTGAGTGACTTGTTATTTAGGATTTCAAATGATGTTAGAGGAGTTGGAAAACATGTTTCTATGGTTCAAACTCAGTTAGAACAAGTTGCTTAATCACAAAGAGAATTACTTGATGAAATGAATCATAATATGCATGACTTTGCCGTTAGAGTTGCAACTAGAGGAGGTAAAATGACTCAGGAACCACTTTATCCTGAGAGACACCCAAAAAGAATTGAACAAGACTCACAAAGAAATAACACCAGTGCACCTAGTCCTTCTAGAAGGAAAAAGAAGAAGAAAAATGATAGGACTTTGCATGCTTCTAGTGAACCTGAAATAGAAAAACCTCCTGGTAATGAAAATGAAACTTCTATCTCTGATGCTGAAACTTAGTCTGGTAATGAACATCCACCTAGTGATAATGAAACAGATAATGCTAATGTTCATGAAGTCACTCAACCAAACGAAAAAGAACCAGATAATGATGTTGAGATAGAACCACCTGTTGATCTTGATAACCCAAACCTAAAAATAAAAGTATGATAAAAGAGACTTCATTGCTAGAAAACACGGTAAAGAAATAGAACCGTGGGTTCAAAAACCTATGCCTTTTCCACCCAAGTCAACTAAAGAGAATGATGATGAAAATTTTGAATGCTTTGCTGAAATGCTGAGGCCAGTCTATTTGCGTACACGCTTGACTGATATCTTGAAAATGCCTCCTTATGCAAAGTATATGAAAGACATCATCACTAATAAGAGAAAAATACTGGAAGCTGAAATCTCCACTATGCTTGCTAATTATACTTTTAAAGATGGAGTACCTAAAAAACATGGAGGACTGGGAATACCAACTATACCTTGCTCCATCAAAAAGAATTATGTGAAAATTTCTTTGTGTGATTTAGGAGCTGGTGTTAGTGTTATGCCTTTCTCTTTATATAAAACACTTGACTAAAATAAACTCACACCTACTGAAATATCTTCGCAAATGCCTGACAAATCAACTGCCATACCTATTGGTATCTGTGAGGATGTGCCCGTTGTTGTTGCTAATGTTACTATTTTGACTGACTTTGTTATACTTGAGATGCCCGAGGACAACAACATGTCGATTATCCTTGGTAGACCCTTCTTGAATACTGCAGGGGCTGTTATTGATTGCAATAAAATCAAGATCACCTTTTATATTAGTGGTAATGAGCATACGGTGCACTTTCCGAAGAAACAATTCCAAGTGAATGGTATTAATGTAACTGAAAAATCTCCGACAATCACTATTGGAAGTTTTCAAATACCTCTACCTACTGTCAAAAAGAAATATGAAATGCTTATTGTTAGGGACATCCATATCCCCATTGAGGTAACTAGTGATTTACTAAAGTTCTTCGGTTTCATGCTAATCGAAAGTGGTTGTTAATAAGACCTGATCAACCTTATAATGAATCATTTTTGAGCGGTATGAAGTTGATGAATTTAGTAAGCACTACCTTCTGTCCCTACTTTTTATTCTCTATTTTTATTAGTTAAATAAAATAAAATGCCATGTTTTGTCTGGTTTCTGAATTTCCCGTGTAATAAAAAATGACCCAAAAATAAAAGTTCTCAGATTGCCCTGAAAATTGAACATGATTTTTTTCTGAATATTTATGAATTTTTGGTGCAAATAATACCAGAGGGAGGTGCACCAGGTGGGCACAACCCACCTGGGCGCGCCAGGACCCCCAGGCGCGCCCTGGTGGGTTGTGGTCCCCATGTGGGCCCCCCTCACTTATCTCTTTAGCCCACATCATCACTTACCTCGAGAAATAAAATCTCCATTCCTCTCTCTCCCGTGTTCTTCAGCTCAAACCCGCGGATTTCGATCTCTTTGCTCGAAGCTCCGTTTCCGAAACTGTTTCGAGGGATTGTTGCTTGGTATCTGACTCCACCATTTGTCAAATTAGTTTTTATTTTAGTGGTTTATACTTTGAATAATTAGCTACTCTTGGTGCTGCTGTAGATGAGCTTGCATGTTGATTTCTTAGTGTTCTAAGTAGTTTGAATGCTTGCTATGGCCTCTATGTATCCCTATGAGTACTTGCTATCAATTTTGTGAAGTTCTGTTGAGATAATTTTGTGAACTAAAAATTCAGATTTTTATTCATAGGAAAAATTGTACGCGGACATGAATATCTTCAAGAAGTTTGGCTCTAAGAAGAACTCCAAGGCTGTTATTTGGGAGTCTTCTGACAGTGATCTCCACCCTCGGAGGTTGGCGGAGGTATGGCCGTGCGAATGGCCGCACACCCCGTTCCTGGAAGAGGCTGGAATTCTTCCGGAGTTCATGCAATATATTGCTAATGCCGGCCTCACCGACTTCATCGCAGATGAGTGTGACCAGCAACCAATCCTCACAAACATCTTTGTTCAGAGTTTACTTTCTTGCCTAGAAATAATCCTCCTGAAGTGAGCTTTGATTTATATGCTGAAAACCATCAGATACCACTTACTGAGTTTTGTGACATTTGCATGATCCCTTCTGATGGGAGCTTGGCTGAGCCTAGGCCGGCTGGGTTTGAGGATTTTTATCGCACTTTAACTGTGGGAGATGAGAGAGGGGTGTCAGCCACCACGGCAGTTAGTTTGCACTTTCCTGTCGTACATTATTTTGCTTTATTTGTTGCTAAGTGTCTGCTTGCTAGAAAGAAAGTAGGTGCGCTTAGCGCACCAGACTTTGTTGTTTTACGCCGGGCACTGGAGGGTGACAACACTTATAACCTGGGAGCTATTGTGGCTCGTCGCCTCCATCTTAATAAATCCCAAGGGGAAATACATGGTGGGATTTTTGCTACTCGTTTGGCGGCCCACTTCAATATTGGGATACACGCTCATGATTACCCTCTGGCTAAGGTTTACCTAGACCGTGCAACCATGGATCACCATCACTTTCTTGCACATGATCGTCCTGATATTGCCATTCCTTATAACCTAGTCTTTAGCGTTAAAACTCGTGATGTTATTTCATTTCCTACACCTTCTTTGTTTAATTCTGCTGCCAGGGGCGGATACCGGATTATGCCTGCAGACATCATCGCCTACCAGAATGCTCAGGCTGCTGCTGAGGCCGCACAGGAGGAGCCTCAGCAGTGGGATGAGTGGATGCCTGCTCCTCAGGATCCCTACTACCATCCAGGCTACCAATCTACTACCAAGTTAGGCCAAAAGCCTAAGCTTGGGGGAGTACGTGTTTCTCACCGACATTATATTCATGTTCACACCTATCATTCTAATTGTCGGTGTTCACACTTTTTCATTATATCATCCATGCTTAGATTTATTTTCTTGCTTTCTTCTTGTGTGTTTGAAAAACTTTAGAAAAAAAACCAAAAATCTTAGTTGTAGTAATTTACTTTCTATGCATGCTTAGTAGTAGTACTAAAAAAAAATCCAAAAAGATTTCCTTGCTCTTCTTTTGCTTGTTGGGAGCTTTCCCATGTAAATAGTTTTTCTCATTTTTGCTTTTTATTTGCTTGTTGAAGAAAACCAAAAACTCCAAAAATATTTCAATGTGTTTCCCTGAATTTCTTTTCTTTTTATTCGAGTTGTACCAAGGAGAAGACCACGATGAAAATGTTGAGTGGCTCTCATATGAGTAACTATTGAACTAATAAGAGCACATTTTACCTTGTCTTCTCCTGTTGGATAAAATGTTTGCAGATTCCAGCTTTGTCCCCAGCACTCTTGCACTATTATTATTTTCATATCGTTCGGTCATGCAAGTGAAAGGCAATAATGACGACATTCAATGAACTGGCCGTGGCAGAGAGAAACTGGTATGAACTCGACTTGTTTTGTTTGTGTAAATATGTTTAACCTAGTATCAATGCTTCAGCCCGTTATGATTAAACATGTTTGCAATGACAATTAGAGATTATAGTTTCTCATGCCATGCATAAGTAGCTAGGAGTTGATAATGATTTATCTTGGATACAACATAGCGTTAAAATGATTGTGATGTAGTATGATGATATGGTATCCTCCTCTGAATGTTGGACTGGCTTGACTTGGCACATGTTCATGCATGTAGTTGAATCAAAACCAACATAGCCTCTATGATATTTATGTCCATGGTGTTCATATCATACTCATGCTAGTGTCCAATGTTACTTATGCATAATGCATGGTTATGATCGTTGTTGCTCTCTAGCTGGCTGCTTCTCAAGTTTAATTGCTAGCCTTCGCCTGTACTAAGTGAGAATTCTGCTTGTACATCAAAAACCTTGAACCCAAAGTTATCCCAAATGAGTCCACCATACCTACCTATATACGGTATTACCCTGCCGTCCTAAGTAAATTTAAATGTGTCACCTCTAAAAATTCTAAAAATTATCATTTTTGTGTGCCTGGATCGTTCATGGAATGACAGGAGGTGGTCGATATCTTCCATGCTAAGCGGGTTATTCCCAGGTTGAGTGTTTATTCACTCGCCATCGCACAAGAAAATGGGCGGTAATAGGGATTCCCAGTCCTGAACTAAAAAATGCAAATAATTAAACAAAACTCCCCCGGGACTGCTGTTGGTTTGGACGGCACCCGTTGTTTTGGACAAGCCGTGGAATGTGATTGTTGGTGGAGGGGGAGTAAACCTTTACTTTTATCACTTGGGAACCGCCACTAGCGTGCTTAGCATGGAAGTTGTTGATAACTGATGATCGTGAAGTGAATAGGAAGGGTGCATGTCTCAAAATAATCATTTATCTCTGTTTTAAAAATTGAGCTCTGGCACCTTTGCAAATCACTGGTTCCCTATGCGAAGGGACTTCCTATTTACTTTTATGTTGTGTCACCACCTTCTAAAACAAGCGCCAGAAACTGAGTAGAGCACAGTTGTCATGATTTATGCATTGTGTGTAGCTAATGTTGGGTGCATCATGACTGGATCTTTTCTACCATGAATTTTAATGTTTAGTCGCTGCTTGAACTTTGGAGGTGCTCTGCATTTATGTTTTGCGGTCTCAGAAAGGGCTAGCGAGATACCACTATTGTCATATTATATCATAGTTGTTTTGACAACGTGTTGCTGTTTGAGATATCTTATTATTGCT
This sequence comes from Aegilops bicornis, assembly GCA_021605145.1. Lineage (NCBI taxonomy): Eukaryota > Viridiplantae > Streptophyta > Magnoliopsida > Poales > Poaceae > Aegilops > Aegilops bicornis. The sequence continues at coordinate 561,333,378 of CM038669.1, forward strand.
CGCTAGCTGATTATGTCATTGATATGAGTCAATATAATCTTTAAGTGTTATTGTTGACATGGTTAGTTATAATGCTGGCTGAAAACCTGGGTGCTATTTAAGCTTATTTATGCAAACAAGAGCAAAAGAGTTCGTAAAAGTTTATCTTTCTCACTTTCAGTTTATCAACTGAATTGCTTGAGGACAAGCAAAGGTTTAAGCTTGGGGGAGTTGATACGTCTCCAACGTATCTACTTTTTCTCACGCTTTTCCTCTTGTTTTGGACTCTAATTTGCATGATTTGAATGAAACTAACCCCGGACTGACATTGTTTTCAGTAGAACTACCATGGTGTTGTTTTTGTGCAAAAATGAAAGTTCTCGGAATGGAACGAAACTTTGCGAGGATTTTTTATGGAATAAAAGAGAATTACTGGAGCCAAGATCCACCAAAGTGGGGCCCCTGGGTGGGCACAACCCACCAGGGTGCGCCCCCCTCTCTTGGCGCGCCCAGGTGGGTTGTACCCACCTGGTGGCCCCGCACACCTCAACCGTGACACTGTAAATTCCTATTTTCGGAGAGAAAAATCAGGGAGAAAGAATTATTGTGATCCACGAGATGGAGCCGCCGCCAAGCCCTATTCTTCCTCGGGAGGGCAGATCTGGAGTCTGTTTGGGGCTCCGGAGAGGGGGATCTTCGTTCTTCGTCATCACCAACCCTTCTCCATCGCCAATTCCATTATGCTCCCCAAGGGAGTGAGTAATTCCTTCGTAGGCTCACTGGTCGGTGAGGAGTTGGATGAGATTCATCATGTAATCAAGTTAGTTTTGTTAGGGCTTGATCCCTAGTATCCACTATGTTCTTAGATTGATGTTGCTATGACTTTGCTATGCTTAATGCTTGTCACTTTGGGCCCGGGTGCCATGAACTCAGATCTGAACTGTTTATGTTATCATCATTATATCCATGTTTTAGATCTGATCTTGCAAGTTATAGTCACCTACTACGTGTTATGAGCCCAACAACCCCGGAGTGACAACAACCGGGCCCACTCCCGGTGATGACCGTAGTTTGAGGAGTTCATGTATTCACTATGTGTTAATGCTTTGTTCCGGTTCTCTATTAAAAGGAGGCCTTAATATTCCTTAGTTTGCATTATGGACCCCACTGCCACGGGAGGGTGCTACCATTTGAGCACTGCGTTGGTTTTCCCTTGAAAAGGAAAGGGTGATGCAGCAAAGTAGCGTAAGTATTTCCCTCAGTTTTTGAGAACCAAGGTATCAATCCAGTAGGAGGCCACGCACGAGTCCCTCGCACCTACACAAACAAATAAATCTCGCAACCAACGCGATAAGGGGTTGTCAATCCCTACATGGTCACTTACGAGAGTGAGATCTGATAGATATGATAAGATAATATTTTTGGTATTTTTATGATAAAGATGCAAAGTAAAATAAAAGGCAATAAAAATAGCTAAGTTTTGGAAGATTAATATGATGGAAAATAGACCCTCGGGCCATAGGTTTCACTAGTGGCTTCTCTCAAGAGCATAAGTATTTACGGTGGGTGAACAAATTACTGTTGAGCAATTGATGAATTGAGCATAGTTATGAGAATATCTAGGTATGATCATGTATATAGGCATCACGTCCGAGACAAGTACACCGACTCCTGCCTGCATCTACTACTATTACTCCACACATCGACCGCTATCCAGCTTGCATCTAGAGTATTAAGTTCATAAGAACAAAGTAACGCCTTAAGCAAGATGACATGATGTAGAGGGATAAACTCATGCAATATGATATAAACCCCATCTTGTTATCCTCGATGGCAACAATACAATACGTGCCTTGCTGCCCCTACTGTCATTGGGAAAGGACACCGCAAGATTGAACCCAAAGCTAAGCACTTCTCCCATTGCAAGAAAGATCAATCTAGTAGGCCAAACCAAACTGATAATTCGAAGAGACTTGCAAAGATAACCAATCATACATAAAAGAATTCAGAAGATTCAAATATTGTTCATAGATAAACTTGATCATAAATGCACAATTCATCGGTCTCGACAAACACACCGCAAAAGAAGATTACATCGAATAGATCTCCACGAGAGAGGGGGAGAACATTGTATGAGATCCAAAAAGAGAGAAGAAGCCATGTAGCTAATAACTATGGACCCGAAGGTCTGAGGTAAACTACTCACACATCATCGGAGAGGCTATGGTGTTGATGTAGAAGCCTTCCGTGATCGATGACCCCTCCGGCGGAGCTCCGGAACAGGCCCCAAGATGGTATCTCACGGGTACAGAAGGTTGCGGCAGTGGAATTAGGTTTTTGGCTCCGTATCTGGTAGTTTGGGGGTACGTAGGTATATATAGGAGGAAGAAGTACGTCAGTGGAGCAACAGGGGGGCCACGAGGGTGGAGGGCACGCCTGGGGGGGGGGGGGGTGGTAGGCGCGCCCCCTACCTCGTGGCCTCCTATTTGATGTCTTGACGTAGGGTCCAAGTCCTCTGGATCACGTTCGTTCCAAAAATCACGCTCCCGAAGGTTTCATTCCGTTTGGACTCCGTTTGATATTCTTTTTCTGCGAAACTCCGAAATAGGCAAAAAACAGCAATTCTGGGCTGGGCCTCCGGTTAATAGGTTAGTCCCAAAAATAATATAAAAGTGTATAATAAAGCCCAATAATGTCCAAAACAGAAGATAATATAGCATGGAACAATAAAAAATTATAGATACGTTGGAGACGTATCAAGAATCCCCAAGATTAATTCATGCTCGTCCTCAAGTAGGTAAATGATAAAAACAGTATTTTTGATGTGGAATGCTACTTGGCATAATTTCAATGTAATTCTTCTTAATTGTGGTATGAAAATTCAGATCCGAAAGATTCAAGACAAAAGTTTAATATTGACATAAAAATAATAATACTTCAAGCATACTAACTAAGCAATTATGTCTTCTCAAAATAACATGGCCAAAGAAAGTTATCCCTACAAAATCATATAGTCCGGCTATGCTCTATCTTCACCAAACAAAATATTTAAATCATGCACAACCCGATGACAAGCCAAGCAATTGTTTCATACTTTTGACGTTCTCAAACTTTTTCAATCTTCACGCAATACATGAGCGTGAGCCATGGACATAGCACTATATGTGGAATAGAATGGTGGTTGTGGAGAAGACAAAAAGGAGAAGATAGTCTCACATCAACTAGGCGTACCAATGGGCTATGGAGATGCCCATTGTCGGTGTCAAAACCGGCGGATCTCGGGTAGGGGGTCCCGAACTGTGCGTCTAGGCGGATGGTAACAGGAGACAAGGGACACGATGTTTTTACCCAGGTTCGGGCCCTCCCGATGGAGGTAAAACCCTACTCCTTCTTGATTAATATTGATGATATGGGTAGTACAAGAGTAGATCTACCACGAGATCAAAGAGGCTAAACCCTAGAAGCTAGCCTAGGGTATGATTGTTGTATATGTCTATCGACTAGCCTGGCCTCGGTTTATATAATGCACCAGAGGCCTAGGATAACAAGAGCCCTAGCTGAATACGCCGGTGGGGGAGGAGTCCTTGTCTTGATCGCCAAGTCTTGTGGAATCTTCCTTGTATGCGTAACCGTCCGGACTGGCCCATGAGTATGCGGCCCTGGGGTCCTCGGCCCAATCTAAGCGAGGGGGGACGATGTGGTGAGTACCCCCTAGTCCAGGACACCGTCAGTAGCCCCCTGAACCGGTCTTCAAGTTAGGGACGCTCCTCGATTCTTCCGAACTGTTCTTCATCTTTGGTTGCCGGTCTTGAAAACTGGTTCAACAAATCTTCTCATCTTCTATCTTGAGGATCGCTGAAATGCATTCGACGAGTTTACACGTCGGGTATCCGAGGAGCCCCTTTATGTTTCCGACCTTTGTCAATGCCTTGTTATTTTTATGCCACACCTCGGGTTTGAAGTTGTTCCCGGGTGGCAGCGTCCTCTTGCGTCCGAGCTCCAACGCTGGACTGCATTCGAGGTATCTTTTGCAGCCGAGCACCAATGCCGGACTGCTTCCTAGCTCTAATGCCAGAATGTATCCGAGCTCCAACGCCGGACTATGTATCCGAGCTCCAATGCCGGACTGTATCCGAGCTCCAACGCCGGACTATGTATCCGAGCTCCAACGCCGGACTGTATCCGAGGTGTCGTAAATCACCTTGGTTCAAAGAAGTTTGAAGGAGTTTAGCCGAGCTTAATGCCGTAAATGCCCTCTATGGAGCCAGCCGCTAGCGCCCGAGCTTTATGCCGGACTGCTTCCGAGGTGGTGCACCACCCCGAATGTGGGCCGATTTTTGTCAATATTTTTATTGGTGCAATTTATTCTCTGCCGAGATACATAGCCAGTATCCCACAAGGTGGGTATCGGTCTAAAACCCGAGATGCACTTGAAGGATGACATAAGACCGCTGATCCCGAGTCACCGAGACTCAGGTTGATTTGCAAAATCGGCCTGAGGATCAAGTCCTAGCTCGGCACAATACTTCGGGACACAAAAAGCGGCGTGCTTAGTCCTCGAGACTCAGGTTGGGTGCGGCCGACCAACCTGAGGATCAGAATCTCCTCGAAAACTGTATTGCACTTAAATTTTCTGCATAGAATAGGCAATGCAGTAGCCCCCGAGACACCGGGTCGGGTGGCAACACTGCATCAGGGGATTGATGTGCCCCTTTAATATTTGTAAATAATAAGCCCGAGGCTCAAGAGCCCCGAGCCTTAATGTGGGCACGGGTGGTCAATTAAGGATCGATATCCATAGTAAAATCACAAATTATGTGTAATGACTCAATGTATCCAAGTACTTTATGTCATTAATGCTCGGATCCGCATTGTACAAAACTTTGTTGACCGACCATCGGCTTCAACCTCCTCGCCAAGAGTCGAGGAGTGTTTGTCCTACTTTATAAAGCCTTTATGAGGGCAAAGATTTACGACAAACAAGGCAATCTGGCCATACGGTTTTATAAACAAAGGTACGCAGAGAGATATGTTATATTGTTGTTTAACATAGGAAATGTCTTCCAAAGAAAATAGTCCCGCTTATCGGTTCCTTTCTTTGGGTTGTCATGCTAGGCATGATCATGAAACCTCAGCTCTAATGTAAGAGCAAAATATTGAGGATTTAGTTTGGGAGGCCAGTTACTAGCCCCCGATAGTGTTCGGCGACAGTCGAGGTTAAGCCGGAAACACTTCGGCCAATGTTATGAATGGCCCATCATTTAATATAGTCATCGAATCGCTGACCAGTTTACACCTATTGCGACAGTTAGTTTTCGGCTTTCTCCACTGAGGTGCTTGACCATGTGAGCTGGAAGCACAATCGCATGATGGTTCTCCTTTGCACACCTAGCCGAACAAAGCGGAACGTAGGAGGCAAGCGCAGGAGCCAGGCAACCCAACTATTGACCGAAGACACAATTCAAAACCGATGCATATATAGCAATATCCGAGAATGTTTTTGCCGAATCTCTAAAGGTGTCCGGCGTTGCACTGCGAGACTTGTGCTGAAAAAACACAAATAGTTTAAAAGTGCCAAAAGCTTGGAAAACCAAAAAACGTCAGTAAAAACATGATGTCCAAACAAGATCAAGTGTTCGGTGCCAATCCGAAAATTGGACTTTAGAAAAAAGTGCTTCATTGCCGTGCTTTAACATGACACATCCTATCTCAAGACTTCAAGCGGGTCAGCCTACGGCTTCAGCCTCCCATCCCAAGGCGGAGTACTTCTCATTAGGCCAGTTTAGAAAACTAAACTCTAGCGGTTTTGAGAGAGAAATTTGTCTCCCTGCTAGTGACCGCACACTCGTGTCGAAAAAGGAGTGATAAATAATAATAAAAACTTTGCAACGACTAAGAAGAAAAACACTTATTATAAAACGGCTCAAATAAACATAAGAGCCCCCAAGTGACTTGGGTAAAAGAATGATTGTATGTACTGAAGTACTTATATCATATCTATGTTCACCCGAACTTTATACGCGTCTTAACCGACCGTCGGCTTCTCCCTCTTCGGCAAGGGCCGAAAAGTGTTATGTACTCCACCTGTCGAGAATATCGACGGTGTTTCCGATAACTGTGCAATCAGGCCATAAGGTCAGTAATGCATAAAGCGCGCTCAAGGAACTTATGCTATATTATGAACAAAGTGTGAGAAGCATCTTCGAAGAAAATAGTGCCCCCACCGATACCTTTCTTCGGTGCTCATGATTACTGAGACTTGTGCAATAGATTTTTTGTACTCATGAGTTCCGTTGTGTGCCGACCATGATTGAAAACAATAAGAGCGCTAGCTTTCGGCTTCACCTACCGAGGTCGAGCTCGGAGGACCCGGTCGTGACAATCGCAGAGGTGCTCCCTTTACTCCCTAGCCGAACAATCGGGAACGAGGGGTAAGCATGTGAGCCAGCAACCCAGCTTGCAAATCGCTTAAGTCAATATGGTGCATATTGTGGCGTAATACACGAACAAGGAACGAAGCCGCATAAGTATAATCATATGCAAGAGGAAAAAGCTTCATGATGGAAGCCCCAAGTAAACGGGGTATTTGAATTTATGCGTCACAAACAAAGTTTGGACAAGGAAAAATTTACAAGCAACTTTTCCAAAAAAGTATAATGCTTGGTCGAGCCGAACACAAGTTAAAAATTTAAAACTTTGAGCATGAAGGCAACTTAGCTGGTTAATGTGTTCGGTATTGATGACGCGGTCCGAGCTTGATGCGGGACAAGGTTCCATCCTCCAAGCCGGTCCCAAGGTGGCGGAGCAAAGAGCTCGGCACTCCGAAGTGGTGACATAGCACGGTCAATGCAGGACGGCAGGTTGATGCCGAAGTCCCCGGCATGGGGTAATGAAGTGTTGACGAAGCCCCCCGTCCTGCCGAGGTGACGCCAAAGGATATAGTCCGGCTGGATCATTTTCCTGTGCACAAAAAAATAGTGCAAACCGGAGATAATAGTAATAATTAAAAAAATTCGTTGCATAACAAATAGTTTACGCAAAGTGAGTAATAAAAGAAATATGGCCTGGCGCCGAAGTCAATGTCGATGCAGGGCGGCGGCGTGATGCGGTAAAGGCATGGCAAGGCCTGAATTCATAGGTCGGTTCGAGTTCCGGATGCAGCGTTCGCCGGACTATGTACGGAAACTGACCGAACCACCATGCGACCATCGTTAAAGCGGCCACCATTTGATAGACCTGCGTACATATGATGGACAAACCAGAGTAATAATTCGTTGGAAAAAATGAACCCAAACAAGCAAAAAATACTAGGATTAATAGCACCTGCTTATTTGTTGTAGCAATCCGAAGAAAGGTGATTCCCAAAATTAGGACTCGATCCGGACACCTATCGCCGATGGGCGATAAAGCAACGGCATGGCGATGTCGGCAAAGGTTGGCTCGCCGAGGCAAAGCCCTCGGTCCAAATTTAACGTGACGGAGCTGTTTCGCCAGCGACGCCGAAGTCTCCGGAGTCGGTTGATGTAGAGATGATGAAGCCCCCGGTCCGGCTAACGTGATGAAGCCTCGGTGTCAGCCGGTGAGTCGAAGTAGGTCGGCGTGATGGACACCAGCTTGAAAAAGCAACAGTGCGGCCCTGCCGATGCAGCGATGCAGGTGTGCCCGCTCTGTGTAATCCGTGGGGCGGCGATGTTGGTGATGATTTATCCTTCGCGATGTCGGACTCTTGTTCGGCTTGCCGAGATGATGATCCGAAGAAGTTGAGCTCGGCTCAACAAAGTGACGACGTGTCTAAGCGCAGGTCGGCCCGTGGAGCAATATTGCCGGACTGGTTTGACACCAGCATGATGTTGAAGATCATGTTCAAAGGATTTTAAAGTTAGTGGGATGTGTTCGGGAACAAAATACAATACCCATACAAAACTTCCTTCAAAAAGGATGTCCGAAATCCCGTTCATAAAAAAGACGAACTTGGGTCGGATTCGGTTTCGCGCAGAAAACAGATCCCAAAAGTGATGCACTAATCGGAAGGTTCCCGGAGTTTGGACGGTCGGATCGAGGTAAAATTTTGAGGGGCGGTAGATATAGGAATTATGCAGCCGATCAACAGTTGGATCTTCCAAAAGAAGTCCGAGCTAGAAGCTGGACACCACGCCCTAAACTCGTCCGGATTCTTGTCCAGATTCAATGCGGCTCCGGTATATCGGAGATTGCCAGAGATTCCTCCCTCGGAACTCGGTTTAAATTTTCCAGGGTTGTTGTAGAATCAATTCCGCACAATTCCATCAAGCAATCGTTAAAACGACACTTGAGGAGGCGGCGCGGCGAACACAAGTCCGCTGTCCGTAAAAAAAGACGGCCGCCCGAGGGCAATGTTGACGTTGAGCCCCGGCTCCTCGGATGATTCCTCCATGATCTTGATAGAGATCGGAGCTGATGTTGATGAAGGCCCTCATCCGAACATGACGATCGGAGGTAGGGCGTAGTCCTTGGTCGAACCAAGGTGACCAAATGAGCTGGTGACGAAGATGCCGAAGTCGCAGTTGATCTGCAGGCGAGCCATCGACCTTTTGCCGAACACACAACGCAGCTCTCAATGAAAGCACCAATGTCGGTGTCAAAACCGGCGGATCTCGGGTAGGGGGTCCCGAACTGTGCGTCTAGGCGGATGGTAATAGGAGACAAGGGACACGATGTTTTTACCCAGGTTCGGGCCCTCTCGATGGAGGTAAAACCCTACTCCTGCTTGATTAATATTGATGATATGGGTAGTACAAGAGTAGATCTACCACGAGATCAAAGAGGCTAAACCCTAGAAGCTAGCATATGGTATGATTGTTGTATATGTCTATCGACTGGCCTGGCCTCGGTTTATATAATGCACCAGAGGCCTAGGATAATAAGAGCCCTAGCCGAATACGCCGGTGGGGGAGGAGTCCTTGTCTTGATCGCCAAGTCTTGTGGAATCTTCCTTGTATGCGGCAACTGTCCGGACTGGCCCATGAGTATGCGGCCCTGGGGTCCTCGGCCCAATCTAACTAATCGGGGGACGACGTGGTGAGTACCCCCTAGTCCAGGACACCGTCACCCATCAATAGATATAAATGTGAGTGAGTAGGGATTGCCATGCAACGGATGCACTAGAGCTATAAGTATATGAAAGCTCAACAAAAGAAACTAAGTGGGTGTGCATCCAACTCGCTTGCTCACGAAGACCTAGGGCATTTTGAGGAAGCCCATCATTGGAATATACAAGCCAAGTTCTAAAATAAAAATTTCCCACTAGTATATGAAAGTGATATTATAGGAGACTCTCTATCATGAAGATCATGGTGCTACTTTGAAGCACAAGTGTGTAAAAGGATAGTAACATTGTCCCTTCTCTCTTTTTCTCTCATTTTTTTATTTGGGCCTTTTCTTCCTTTTTTATGGCCTCTTTTTTCTTCCCCCTTTTTTATTTTTTTTATTTTTCGTCCGGAGTCTCATCCCGAGTTGTGGGGGAATCATAGTCTCCATCATCCTTTCCTCACTTGGGACAATGCTCTAAAAATGATGATCATCACACTTTTATTTTCAACAATTACAACTCAATACTTAGAACAAAATATGACTCTATGTGAATGCCTCCGGCGGTGTACCGGGATATGCAATGAATAAAGAGTGACATGTATGAAAGAATTATGAACGGTGACTTTGCCACAAATACAATGTCAACTACATGATCATGCAAAGCAATATGACAATGATGGAGCGTGTCACAGTAAACAGAACGGTGGTAAGTTGCATGGCAATATATCTCGGAATGGCTATGGAAATGCCATGATAGGTAGGTTTGGTGGCTGTTTTGAGGAAGGTATATGGTGGGTGTATGATACCAGCGAAAAGTGCGCGGTATTAGAGAGGCTAGCAATGGTGGAAGGAAGAAGAGTGCGTATAATCCATGGACTCAACATTAGTCGTAAAGAACTCATATACTTATTGCAAAAATCTACAAGTTATCAAAGCAAAGTATTACGCGCATGCTCCTAGGGGGATAAATTGGTAGGAAAATACCATCGCTCGTCCCCGACCACCACTCATAAGGAAGACAATCAATAAATAAATCATGCTCAGACTTCATCACATAACGGTCCACCATACGTGCATGCTACGGGAATCACAAACTTTAACACAAGTATTTCTCATATTCAAAACTACTCAACTAGCATGACTATAATATCACCATCTTCATATCTTAAAACAATTATCAAGCATCCAACTTCTCATAGTATTCAACACACTCATAAGAATTTTTCTTTTACTAATCTTGTCTGCCTATTATTGTTAAAGAAAACTACCATGCTGTTTTGTAGGACACTCAAAATAATCTAAGTGAAGCATTAGAGAACAATAGTTTATATAAAACAAAATCACCACCGTGCTCTAAAAGATATAAGTGAAGCACTACATCAAAAACCATATAACTCAAAAGATATAAGTGAAGCACATAGAGTATTCTAATAATTTCCGAATCATGTGTGTCTCTCTCAAAAGGTGTGTATAGCAAGGATGATTGTGGTAAACTAAAAAGCAAAGACTCAAATCATACAAGACGCTCCAAGCAAAACACATATCATGTGGTGAATAAAAATATAGCTCCAAGTAAAGTTACCGATGGAAGTAGACGAAAGAGGGGATGCCTTCCGGGGCATCCCCAAGCTTTGGCTTTTAGGTGTACTTAGATTATCTTGGGGGTTCCATGGGCATCCCCAAGCTTAGGCTCTTGCCAATCCTTGTTCCATAATCCATCAAATCTTTCACCCAAAACTTGAAAACTTCACAACACAAAACTTAGCAAAAAATCTCGTGAGCTCCGTTAGCGAAAGAAAACAAAAGACCACTTCAAGGTACTGTAATGAACTCATTCTTTATTTATATTGGTGTTAAACGTACTGTATTCCAACTTCTCTATGGTTTATAAACTATTTTACTAGCCATAGATTCATCAAAATAAGCATACAACACACGAAAAACAGAATCTGTCAAAAACAGAACAGTCTGTAGTAATCTGTAACTAACACAAACTTATGGAACTACAAAAATTCATCCAAAATAGTAAGGCCTAGGAAATTTTTTTATTGATCAGAAGCAATTGGAATCAAAATTTTATCATGTTCTGGTGATTTTTAACAATTATTTTCGTGAACAGAAAGTTTCTGGAATTTTCTGCAAGCTCAAATAACTATCATCCAAGAAGATCCTATAGGTTAAACTTGGCACAAACACTAATTAAAACATAAAAACACATCTAACCAGAGGCTAGAACAAAGATTTATTCCTAAACATAAGCAAAAAGCAAAAAACTAAAAATAAAATTGGGTTGCCTCACAACAAGCGCTATCGTTTAACGCCCCTAGATAGGCATAAAAGCAAGGATAGATCTAGGTATTGCCATCTTTGGTAGGCAATTCTTCAATGAGGCATCTATTATCCTTAAAAGTTTCTTTATTTTTATTAATTATCAAACTTTTAGGCACAAGATCAAAAAATTTATTTGTAGCAAATGGTTCCTTAATGATAGCAAAAAGATTGGGATGAATTCTTATAGATTTGAGACCCGCAGTTTCCTTACTAGAGGATTCACCCTTGTTTTTAGGAACATACACAAGCTTGGTAATTTTAGTTATAGGACTTGGAGTATTCTTTACGGAAGAAAAAGCGGTTCCCAAGTTTTTAATGATACCCTCAAGTTTATCGATTCTAGTGGAATCTTGATTTATTCTTTCATTAACTATGGGTTCCTTCTCCTTAATATTTTTCAAAGTGACTCCTACTTTAGATCCGTATTGGGTAATTTGGTTATGGATCTTTTTATCCAAATTTTCAATTAACTCTACGGTAGCAACTTTATTTTCAATAATTTCAAGTCTTTGCATTACATGCTCCAAAGTTAACATAGTTCCATTAACCAAAAGAGGTGGTTAGCCAAACAAATCTATCAAAGCATTATAGGAATCAAAAGTATGGCTACCCAAGAAATTCCCTCCGGTAATGGTATCAAGGATATATCTGTACCAGGGAGTAGCGCCTACAGAGAAATTGCAAGAAGAACGGAAGTAGATTGCTTCCGGGTAGATCTATTTTGAGCATTGCAAATTCTATACCAAGCGTCTTTTAGATTTTCTCCCTCCCTTTGCTTAAAATTTAGAACTTCATTCTCGGGAGACAACGGAGAAGATAGAGGACTAGCCATAACGACAAGCAAATGAAAAAGAGGCGAACGGAAAAGAGAGGGCGAATAGAACGACAAGGGTGAAGTGGAGGAGAGGAAAACGAGAGGCAAATGGCAAATAATGTAATGCGGGAGATAAGGGTTTGTGATGGGCACTTGGTATGTTGCCTTTTGCGTAGACTCCCAAGAACGCGGCGCCAGAAATCCTTCTTGCTACCTCTTGAGCACTGCGTTGGTTTTCCCTTGAAGAGGAAAGGGTGATGCAGCAAAGTAGCGTAAGTATTTCCCTCAGTTTTGAGAACCAAGGTATCAATCCAAAGAGGAGGCCACGACGAGTCCCTCGCACCTACACAAACAAATAAATCCTCGCAACCAACGCGATATGGGGTTGTCAATCCCTACACGGTCACTTACGAGAGTGAGATCTGATAGACATGATAAGATAATATTTTTGGTATTTTTATGATAAAGATGCAAAGTAAAATAAAAGGCAATAAAAATAGCTAAGTGTTGGAAGATTAATATGATGGCAAATAGACCCGGGGGCCATAGGTTTCACTAGTGGCTTCTCTCAAGAGCATAAGTATTTACGGTGGGTGAACAAATTACTGTTGAGCAATTGACATAATTGAGCATAGTTATGAGAATATCTAGGTATGATCATGTATATAGGCATCACGTTCGAGACAAGTAGACCGACTCCTGCCTGCATCTACTACTATTACTCCACACATCGACCACTATCCATCATGCATCTGGAGTATTAAGTTCATAAGAACAGAGTAACACCTTAAGCAAGATGACATGATGTAGAGGGATAAACTCATGCAGTATGATATAAACCCCATCTTGTTATCCTCGATGGCAACAATACAATACGTGCCTTGCTGCCCCTCATCCTTTGGGAAAGGACACCGCAAGATTGAACCCAAAGCTAAGCACTTCTCCCATTGCAAGAAAGATCAATCTAGTAGGCCAAACCAAACTGATAATTTGAAGAGACTTGCAAAGATAACCAATCATACATAAAAGAATTCAGAAGATTCAAATATTGTTCATAGATAAACTTGATCATAAACCCACAATTCATCGGTCTCAACAAACACACCGCAAAAGAAGATTACATCGAATAGATCTCCCCGAGAGGGGGAGAACATTGTATTGAGATCCAAAAAGAGAGAAGAAGCCATCTAGCTAATAATTATGGGCCCGAAGGTCTGAGGTAAACTACTCACACATTATCGGAGAGGCTATGGTGTTGATGTAGAAGCCCTCCGTGATCGATGACCCCTCCGGCGGAGCTCCGGAACAGGCCCCAAGATGGTATCTCATGGGTACAGAAGGTTGCGGCGGTGGAATAAGGTTTTTGGCTCCGTATCTGGTAGTTTGGGGGTACGTAGGTATGTATAGGAGGAAGAAGTACGTCGGTGGAGCAACAGGGGGAGCACGAGGGTGGAGGGCGCGCCTGGGGGGGGGGGGGTAGGCGTGCCCCCTACCTCGTGGCCTCCTGTTTGATGTCTTGATGTAGGGTCCAAGTCCTCTGGATCACGTTCGTTCCAAAAATCACGTTCCCGAAGGTTTCATTCCGTTTGGACTCCGTTTGATATTCTTTTTCTGCGAACTCTGAAATAGGCAAAAGACAACAATTCTGGGCTGGGCCTCCGGTTAATAGGTTAGTCCCAAAAATAATATAAAAGTGTATAATAAAGCCCAATAATGTCCAAAACAGAAGATAATATAGCATGGAACAATAAAAAATTATAGATACGTTGGAGACGTATCAGAGGGTAGGACAAAAGATGTCATGCAAGTTCTTTTAATAAGGCATGTATGACTATTTACGGAATACATGCCTACATTATATCGATGAACTGGAGTTAGTGCCGTATCGCCCTAGGTTATAACTGTCACATGATGAATATCATCCAACAAGACACCGATCCAATGCCTACGAATTTATCTTATATTTTTTCTGCTAAGTTACTATTGCTATCATCAATGTTACACTTGCTACAAAATTACTGCTATCACTGTTACCGTTACCGTTACTACTGCACTACTATGAAAACTATCATATTACTGTGCTACTGATTACTTGTTGCAGATAATTAATCTCCAGGTGTGGCTGAATTGACAACTCAGCTTCTAATACCTTCAAATATTCTTTGGCTCCCCTTGTGTCAAATCTATAAATTTGGGTTGAATACTCTATGAAACTGTTGTGATCCCCTATACTTGTGGGTTATCAGAGAATTAGTTTGGATGTTTTTAAATTAGACTTTGCTAAGATGGTGTTTGAAAAGGTGATACGTCTCCGCCGTATCTACCTTTCCAAACTCTTTTGCCCTTATTTTGGACTCTAATTTGCATGATTTGAATGGAACTAACCCGGACTGACGCTGTTTTCAGCAGAATTGCCATGGTGTTATTTTTGTGCAGAAATAGAAGTTCTCGGATTGACCTGAAAATTTATGGAGAATATTTTCGGAATAAATAAAAAATATTGGCGAAAGAATCAACCAGAGGGGACCCACCACGTGTCCACAAGGGTGGGGGCGCCCCCTAGGGTGCTCCCCTGACTTGTGGGTCCCCTGGACCTCCTCCGACCCTAACTCCAACTCCATATATTCACGTTCAGGGAGAAAAAAATAAGAGAGAAGAGTTCATCGCGTTTCACGATACGGAGCCGCCACCACCTCCTGTTCTTCCTCGCGAGGGCAGATCTAGAGTCTGTTTTGGGCTCCGGAGAGGGGAAATCGACGCCATCGTCATCATCAACCATCCTCCATCACCAATTTCATGATGCTCATCACCGTGCGCGAGTAATTTCTTTGTAGGCTTGCTGGACGGTGATGGGTTGGATGAGATTTATCATGTAATGGAGTTAGTTTTGTTAGGGTTTGATCCCTAGTATCCACTATGTTTTGAGATTGATGTTGCTATGACTTTGCTATGCTTAATGCTTGTCACTAGGGCCCGAGTGCCATGATTTCAGATCTGGACCTATTATGTTTTCATGAATATATGTGAGTTCTTGATCCTATCTTGCAAGTTGTAGACACCTATTACGATCTATAATCCGCATACCCCAAGGTGACAATAATTAGGATTCTTTCCGGTGATTATCGTAATTTGAGGAGTTCATGTCTTCACTAAGTGCTAATGCTTTGTTCCGGTTCTCTTTCAAAATGATGCCTTAATATCCCTTAGTTTCCATTAGGACCCCACTGCCACGGGAGGGTAGGACAAAAGATGTCATGCAAGTTCTTTTCCATAAGCATGTATGACTATATACGGAATACATGCCTACATTATATTGATGAATTGGAGCTAGTTCTGTGTCACCCTAGGTTATAAATGTTGCATTAGGAATGCCATTTAATATAATTATCCATAACTGATCCATTGCCTACGAGCTTTTCACATATTGATATTTGCTCAGTTACTTTGCCGTTGCCACTGTTACAATTGCTACAAAACTACTACTATCACTTTTGCCACCCTTACCATTACTTCCATACACTACTGCAGGATGCTGCTAACGCAACACTACAATCAAAGACCCTTCAAGAAACTGTGTGCGATGCAATAATCGCAAACGGTGGTGTATGAAAACCGTCAAAAATGTATAAAACATTTGCAATGGAGGATGCATCAAACACGGTTCAGATTTTAGTTGTGTGTGCGATGTAGGGCATATGGTTCAGTCCAATGAACTGTTTGCGATGAGGCGGAACAAAACGAATGGGCAGCCTGATGAAGGCGTGTGCGATATACAGGATACGGTTCACTCGGATGAACTATTTGTGATTAGGCAACACAAAAGAAACGGTCAGCCAGATCAAGGTGTGTGTGATTGAGGGCATACGCTTCAGAAGGATTAACCGTTTGCGATTAGGCAACATAACAGAAATGGGTCAGCCAAATCAAAGTGTCTGCGATTGATGGCATACACTTCGCATGGATGAACTGTTTGCGATTAGCCACAACAAACTGAAACAGTTAGATAGATCAACGTGTGTGCACTAGACGGGCACACACATTCTAATTAAAAGAAGCGTGCGCGATGGTAATAATGAGCGCGCATGGTTGTTGGAACAAGATGTGTGCTGACATTGCCTATTGGGGTGCACCCTATGGTGCAGACGCCACGTACACGGCTGAGAAGGCGTACGTGCCAATGTTACGCCTTCCGAGAATAGTGCCGCACTTATAACCGTCAGTAAATTTTGTGCATGCGTCCAGTCACATTTCAAATTGCAAACCTGTTCACACCGATGAAAACCTAAATGGTTTCCCACTTAGGAGCATATTACTACTCGGTCATAAATATTACTACTCCAAGATGACTACACATTCATCCTCAACTCCTCATCCACAAAAATAAAATCATTCATCATCGTTCCCTTTGCGTCTGCCATGGCCAGCGTGAGTTCTGGGTCGAGAGATTGCGACCAGGGATATGCGAGCATGGAAGCGGAAGCACGAGAGATGTCCCGCCTCGCCGCGAACATAGCTGGCATGTCGCGCCGCGCGGCCGTAGCAGCACAGAGGTCCCACCGCGCCGCCGAAGCAGCACGCAGGTCCCGCCGCGCCGTCGATGCGGCAGACTGGTCCGGCTGTGCCGAGGAAGTAGAAGAGATGTCCCGCCGCGCCGCGAATGCAGCAGAGATGTTCTCCTGCGCCCCGACAGCCTGGGAAAATGTCTCGCAGGCAGGCGAGGACTCTTACAGGCGCATGCATGCGATCATCCATAGCCAGATGAATCAGATCTCCGGCTGTGCGAGGTTGCAGGACGACATGAAAGCCTCTTTTGCCGGCGTCATCCGGCAACTAAATGAGAGCAATGCAAAGCTCCGGGCCGAGCGCGACCTGCTGAGGGTGAAGATCGTCAGAAATGCGGAGCAGCAGGAGGAGACCGCTGCCTTGTTGAAGAGGACCGGCGTCATCGTCGAGAAACTTATGGACGAGAATGCCATGCTGCGCATCGAGCGCTGAAGGCTGGTGAAGGAATCTGTGGATGGTCTCAAGCAGCATCTTGAGGACAAGAAAGAGCTCATCGCCGCTCACCGTGGAGACTAGTTCCCGCGGCCTGCAGTAACATAGAGATCAGCGAGGCAGATCGTTGTCTTCCTTCTTCTTTTGCCCTTGTGTATTTCAGGTGTTTCTGCATGCGGTTTTTTTAATTATGTTCCTAAATATGTAAGACAATTATTATCCACTGTCATCGTCCTTATATTCATCATGCTTGCTATAAGTCGCAGTCGATGCTATATAGGTCCGTCAGATCTTACATCAAGATCCGTGCATTTTTTTTCTTCAGATTTTCATTTTTCTCTCTTAAATCTCAGTCCAGTGAGACACATAGCCACGCCGTAGAACAGGGGCTTGGGCGCCATTAATGGAGACGCTGGGATGGAGGTGCGCGGCGGGTAGCGGTCAAAGGGCTCTCCTCCCGATGAGCATGCGCAGGGGTCTGATCGCACGCCTCCCGTAAATAGCTACCCCGCACGGCACCTCCTAGCCAATAAAAAAAGGGGACGCGTGGCGGCACATAAATGTTAAGTAGAACGCCCACGGTTTCAATAATACTTGTGTTTCCGATTTGTAACGTGACAACACTTGTTCCAAAATGACTTTGTTGATTGTTAATGTGTGCGCCTTCGCAAATCGGACAGAAAAATCACCACAACATGTTGGTGCCATGTCATGATACCATGTCAAGTTTCATGATTTTCAGGCGTGTTTTGGATTTACAGAAATTAAAAAACCAAGTTTCTCAATCTTTCCGGCCGAGCCACGACGCCCAGATGTTTGAATTTTATTCCCATTTCTTGCATGGGACCTATAAATTCACCCAAGGACACACATGTGATTTTTCAACCAAATTTGGTGCACTGGAGCATGTGCTTGTAGTTCAAATTTGAATTATGCACATTAAATGCGCAAAAACTCAATTAATGTACAAAAAGGCCAAACGAACCCGGAATAATTCCAAAATTTAGCATGATACTTCTATTTTGTCTAATCTGCCTGTTTAAAAAAATTAAGGTGGGAGAAGGCAGTGTACGTATCTCGTTTCGCACACGGAGGTGACACGTTCCCTCTCGGAACCACGAGCCTTCTTGATGGAAGCTCCGGTTTGTAAGAAGCTTACACCAAAGCTTGTCCCAGTTCGGCCAAAAAAATTACCGCAGCATGTTGGTGCCATGTCATGACACCATGCCAAGTTTCATGATTTTCAGGCGTGTTTTGGATTTACAGGAATTTAAAAACCAAGTTTCTCAATCTTTCTGGCCGAGCCACGACGCCCAGATGTTTGTTTCATTCCCATTTCTTACATGCGACCTATAAATACACCCAAGGAAATACATGTGATTTTTCAACTAACTTTGGTGCACCGGAGCATGTGCTTGTAGTTCAAATTTGAATTATGCACATTAAATGCGCATGAACTCAATTAATGCATAAAAAGGCCAAATGAACCTGGAATAATTCCAAAATTCAGCACAATACTTCTATTTGGTCTAATATGCCTGTGTAAAAAAATAAGGCGGGAGAAGGCAATGTACGTATCTCGTTTCACACACGGAGGTGACACGTTCCCTCTCGGAACCATGAGCCTTCTTGAGGGAAGCTCCGGTTTGCAAGAAGCTTACACCAAAGCTTGTCCCAATTCAGGCCAAAAAATTTACCGCAGCATGTTGGTGCAATGTCACGACACCATGCCAAGTTTCATGATTTTCAGGCGTGTTTTGGATTTACAGGAATTAAAAAACCAAGTTGCTCAATCTTTTCGGCTGAGCCACGACGCCCAAATGTTTGAATTTCATTCCCTTTTCTTGCATGGGACCTATAAATTCACCCAAGGACACACATGTGATTTTTGAACCAACTTTGGTGCACTGGAGCATGTGCTTGAAGTTCAAATTTGAATTATGCACATTAAATGCGCATAAACTCAATTAATGCATAAAAAGGCCAAATGAACCTGGAATAATTCCAAAATTCCGCATGATAATTCTATTTGGTCTAATCTGCCTGCATAAAAAAATTAAGGCGGGAGAAGGCAATGCACGTATCTCGTTTCGCACACGGAGGTGACACGTTCCCTCTCGGAACCATGAGCCTTCTTGAGGGAAGCTCCGATTTGCAAGAATCTTACACCAAAGCTTGTCCCAATTCGGCCAAAAAAATTACCGCAGCATGTTGGTGCCATGTCATGACACCATGCCAGGTTTCATGATTTTCAGGCATGTTTTGGATTTACAGGAATTAAAAAACCAAGTTTCTCAATCTTTTCGGCTGAGCCACGACGACCAGATGTTTGACTTTCATTCCCATTTCTTGCATGGGACCTAAAATTCACCCAAGGACACACATGTGATTTTTCAACCAACTTTGGTGCACTGGAGCATGTGCTTGTAGTTCAAATTTGAATTATGCACATTAAATGCGCATAAACTCAATTAATGCATAAAAAAGGCGAAATGAAATTGGAATAATTCCAAAATTCAGCACGATACTACTGTTTGGTCTAATCTGCCTGTGTAAAAAAATTAAGGCGGGAGAAGGCAATGGACGTATCTCGTTTCACACACGGAGGTGACACGTTCCCTCTCAGAACCACGAGCCTTCTTGAGGGAAGCTCTGATTTTTGCAAGAAGCTTACACCAAAGCTTGTACCAATTCGGCCAAAAAATTTACCGCGGCATGTTGGTGCCATGTCTATGATTTTCAGGCGTGTTTTGGATTTAAAGGAATTAAAAAACCAACTTTCTCAATCTTTTCGGCCAAGCCACGATGCCTAGATGTTTGAATTTCATTCCCATTTTTTGCATGGGACCTATAAATACACCCAAGGACACACATGTGATTTTTGAACCAACTTTGGTGCACTGTAGCATGTGCTTGTAGTTTAAATTTGAATTATGCACATTAAATGCGCAGAAACTCAATTAATGTATAAAAAATACGAAATGAACCCGGAATAATTCCAAAATTTAGCATGATACTTCTATTTGTTCTAATCTGCCTGTGTAAGAAAATTAAGGCGGGAGAAGGCAGTGTACATATCTCGTTTCGCACACGGAGGTGACACGTTCCCTCTCGGAACCACGAGCCTTCTTGAGGGAAGCTCCGGTTTGCAAGAAGCTTACACCAAAGCTTGTCCCAATTCGGCCAAAAAAATTACCGCGGCATCTTTGAGCCATGTCATGACACCATGCCAAGTTTCATGATTTTCAGGCGTGTTTTGGATTTACATGAATTAAAAAACCAAGTTTCTCAATCTTTCTGGCCGAGCCACGACGCCCAGATGTTTGAATTTCATTCCCATTTCTTGCATGGGACCTATAAATACACCCAAGGACACACATGTGATTTTTGAACCAACTTTGGTGCACTGTAGCATGTGCTTGTAGTTCAAATTTGAATTATGCACATTAAATGCGCAGAAACTCTATTAATGTATAAAAAAGGCCAAACGAACCCGGAATAATTACAAAATTTAGCATGATACTTCTATTTGGTCTAATCTGCCTGTGTAAGGCGGGAGAAGGCAGTGTACATATCCCGTTTCACACATGGAGGTGACACGTTCCCTCTCGGAACCACGAGCCTTCTTGAGGGAAGCTCCGGTTAGCAAGAAATCTTACAACAAAGCTTGTCCCAATTCGGCCAAAAAAATTACCGCAACATGTTGGTGCCATGTCATGACACCATGCCAAGTTTCATGATTTTCAGGCGTGTTTTGGATTTACAGGAATTTAAAAACCAAGTATCTCAAACTTTCCGGCCGAGCCACGACGCCCAGATGTTTGAATTTCATTCCCATTTCTTGCATGGGACCTATTAATTCACCCAAAGACACACATGTGATTTTTCAACAAACTTTGGTGCATTCGAGCATGTGCTTGTAGTTCGAATTTGAATTATGCACATTAAATGCCCAAAAACTCAATTAATGCATAAAATGCCAAACGAACCCGGAATAACTCCAAATTTAAACACGCCATTCATGTACTAGTTGCATGTCCATTGTACGTAAATGTTCTAGCAATTCAAACACCATGCTTTCCCTCCGTAACACCATTTTGTCTTTCAAAACATAATGAAAAAATCAGGTATACCACAAACAGTTTACTAGAAAGAATCGTGTGGGATGCGATATAAAATATCTTGGCGCATCGTCTTGTCTGGCTTAGTAGGAAGTTTCGTCGTCCATAGTCCACCGCCCCCGCTTGAACCACACTTGCGCGCCAGTTTCTCGCGGCATTGAGCGAAAACTTTTTGCCACCATGGAAATATCTATCTCCCCGCCCCCTCCCTCCTACCAAAAGCCACATTTCCACTGTTCCTCCTTGCTTTCCAAGTTCAAACCTTCACTGCTGCTTACTGGCAGCGCCGCCTCCTCGCCAGTGACCCTTCTTCTTGCAGCGCCGCCTCCTCGCCGGCTACACTTCTTCTCGCAGCGCCGCCTCCTCGCAGGCGACCCTTCTTCTTGCAGCGCTGCCTCCTCGCCGATGACCCTTCTTCTTGCAGCGCCGCCTCCTCACCGGCGACCCTTCTTCTTGTTGCGCAGCCTCCTCGCCGCCGATCCTTCTTCTTGCTGCGCGGCCTTGTGGATATGGTCAGGTAATCCACACCCCACACACACCATCCTCCTCCTTTCCCATCCCACATGCCCCGACAGACGGCGCGACACCTTCCACCGAAATCACTGCCCCCTCCACCAATAAGCGCCGCCCACATCCATTTTGCATGCAGTATAACGTGGAGCTCAGTAGCATGCGGACGCACGCACGCACAAGGTTGCTATGGCTGCCATGCGTGTCGACCACCAGATCTTGGAGGAGCACCTCGTCTTCAAGGCCACCGTCGACACTGCCACACGGTTGTCTACTTTAAAATACAGTTCGTGCTATTTTCTCGAGGCCACCGCCAGTGCCTCCTAGTGATTTGTCCTCTGTAATGTTAATATAAAATCTGATGTTCAGTTAACAGTTTGGTCCTCTGAAATGTAATGTTCCGTTAACACTTTGGTCCAATAATTGCTACATTTTGTAGTACTGTTCTCAAGCATTATCTGTTTTGTTAACTGTCTTATCTTCTAGTACATGTTTCTATTCTGCAATGTCGTGCTCAGTTAACTATTTTGGTTCATTTGGTCTGCTGTCCATTTAACTGTTTGGTTCAGTTCTGCAATTTGATTTTCATTTGCTGTGGGTACAATTTTGTATTGTTATGCATGTGACACCAATCAAATTTGGCTGTACTCAATACATATTCTACTGATAGTATGGCAACTCTCAGTTAACCTGATCAAGATCTTCCTTATGCGTGTTGCAGGGAAACAATGGGAGACACTACGGTTTACCAACGAGGTTTGTTCAAGCAGGCTCCTTTGGCTAATATCACATTATTGTGCAGTTGCAGGAATCATTCTAATATTTAGGTTTCTTACAATTTGGTCTTGCACATGTAGGTCCTCATTGCCGGAGGCTTAGACACCTTAATTCGACCCATTTTGCATATGGGGAAATGAGATGTCCATGAATATCAGTCAAGTCAAGAAACTCAAAAAGATTGTCAGGATGAAGAATGGTACAAACTCTTTTACCTTGTTTTTACCCCTTGCGCCATTTCAAAATTTACAACAGCGATTTATGCATAGCTTTATTTTCAGTACTTTTCAAAGTAGTTCACCGATGATTACCTCTCAAACCACCTGCATGGTCAAGAGGCGAGGAAGGTATTCATTCAACACCCACGGTACAATATAGAAGTCTTGTCAAGAGGACGAAGTTTGGGCGGCAATTATCCATAGCCATTGGCCTAAAGTTGCAAGGACATTCAACTCATGAAGGCTCAATATTTGCCTTCCGTCATAGCTTCGAGATGAGATTCATCTGTCTATTTAACGTGTATGATGATTCTTTCCAAAGGTTTTTGATGCTGCATGTGAAATTTGGTGCTATTGTGTAATGGCGTAACTGAGTGCCGAAGCTATCTGATGTAATTCGATTATGAAATCCTGGTTGCTTTTATACGGATATGAAATATCTGGCGTGTTTTATAAGAAATATCAGTTTGATTAGTACATGGATTATCAATAGTAGGCTAATTACCTTGCTTATTGGGATTTTCTATCGCAGACGGTTACTCAGACAACGCCATGGGCGATGAATTCAAACAACCCGCACGGTTTCTAGAAAGTAGGCGTGTTTGATCAACTAACAATCACACGTGCCTTCCGGCAGCGAACTGTTTGCGTTAGGCCACCTTGCACAAACGTTCCACACAAAGAACTGTGTGATGTATGTTTGAACCGAAACATTTTGCCTGGATTAACTGTGTGGGATGTACATAAGAACGGAAACATATTCCTTGAATTGATTGTGTGTGATATACATACCTACGGAAATGATTTTCTGGGATTCACCGTGTGGGATGTACATACCTACGGAAATGATGTTCTCGGATTACCGTGTGGGATGTACATACCTACAGAAATGATTGGGTTTCGATGCCTCGCCCGATCGCACACGGCCCCAGGCTATGTCCCAGGAGGGCCTACTCCCGACAATTTCTGGGTCGTGTGGGAAGGACCCCCATATCGCCCACATTCACTTGGCGACGGTTCCAAATGCCGTCGCGGAAAGGGGTTAAAAACCGTTTGGATAGCACGTCGCTGTACCAGTTATACTACTTTGCTACTAACTATTTTGCTGCAGATATTAAGTCTTTCAGGTGTGGTTGAACTAACAACTCAACTGCTAATACTCGAGAATATTCTTTGGCTCCCCTTGTGTCAAATCAATAAATTTGGGTTGAATACTCTACCCTTGAAAACTGTTGCGATCCCCTATACTTGTGGGTAATCAAGACCGTTTTCTGGCGCCGTTGCCTGGGAGCATAGCTCTATTATTTGAGTCACTTGGGATTTATATCTGTTGATCACTATGATGAATCAGAAAGATAAAAAAACAAGATTTATCCCTCTACTATGAGGGGAGCTAAGGAACTGCCATCTAGCTCTGCACTTGATTCACCTTCTGTTTTGAGTAAACTTGCGACACCACCACCTGCTAGTAATTCTGATATGTCACAAGTAATTGATGATGCCACTTCTGCTATGCATGATGCTTATGATGATACTACTGCTTTGCTTGATAATACTGTACCATTAGGTGAATTCCTTGATGAACAACTTGCTATGGTTAGACAGAATGAAATTACTGAAACTGATGATATTGCTAAACCTCAAGATTATGATTCTCCCCCTAGATATGAATTGCCTAAGGTACCTGAGGGTTATATTATGGATGAAGAAACCGCTAGAGACTTTTTTTCTTGCAATGATAGAGATGATCTTAAGAAACTGTTAGCCAAGCTGAAAGAAAAATCTTTGAATGCTAGAATGGAATATGACCCTAAGTTTGCTACTTCACCTATCTTTGTTACTGATAAGGATTATGAATTCTCTGTTGATCCCGAGTTAATCACTTTGGTTGAATCTGATCCTTTCCATGGTTATGAATCTGAAACTGTTGTGGCACATCTTACTAAATTGAATGATATAGCCACCCTATTTGCTCATGAGGAAAAAAATTCGCTATTACTACATTCTTAAGTTGTTTCCTTTCTCATTAAAGGGTGATGCTAAGATATGGTTTAATTCTGTTGCTCCTGGTTGTGTGCGTAGTCCTTAGGATATGATATACTACTTCTCTGAAAAATATTTTCCTGCTCATAAGAAACAAGCTACTTTACAGGAAATATTTAACTTTGTGCAAATTGAAGAAGAGAGTCTCCCAAAAGCTTGGGGGAGGCTTCTCCAATTACTTAATGCTTTGTCTGATCATCCTCTCAAGAAAAATGAAATACTTGATACCTTTTATAATGGATTAACCGATGCTTCTAGGGACCACCAAGATCGTTGTGCTGGTTGTGTTTTCAAGGAACGAACTGTTGAGCAAGCTGAAGTACTGTTAAATAATACATTGAGCAATGATAATGATTGGAGTCTTCCCGAGCCACCTCCAAAGCCAACTCCGAAGAAAAGAGGTATTATATTTCTCAGTCCTGAAGATATGCAAGAAGCAAAGAAATCTATGAAACAGAAAGGTATTAAGAATTTACCACCTATTGAAGAAATACATGGTCTTAATGTTCAGACATAGGTAGTAGAGGTAAATTCTCCTTATGATAAGTCTGCTAGTTAATGCTTGGATGAATTTGATAACTTTATTGTTAAACAAGAAAACTTCAATGCATATATGAGTAGACAATTGAAACATAATGATTATATGCTTGATCGCTTGGATGATTATATGAGTAGAACTATTAATGATCTTAAGCTTATCAGTTAACATGCTTCCATGGTAAAAACTCAGGTAGAACAAGTACTTAAGGCACACAATGATTTGCTTAATGAGATGAATAGTAAAGCTAACGATCATGTTGTTAGAGTTATGACTAGAGGTGGTAAAATGACTCAGGAACCTTTGTATCCTAAAGGCCATCCTAGGAGAGTTGAGCAGGATTATCAGAGAATTAATATGGATGCACCTAGTCCTAGTACTAAAAATAAGAAGAAAACTGATAGGACTTTGCATGCTTCGAGCGAACCTGTTATAGTCACACCTGAGAATCCGAATGATATTTCTATCTCTGATGCTGAAGCACAATCTGGTGATGAACATGAACCTAGTAGTAATGTTAATGATGATATTCATGTTGATGCTCAACCTAGTAATGATAATGATGTGGAGATTGAACCTGCTGTTGATCTCGATAACCCACAACCCAAGAACAAACGTTATGATAAGAATGATTTCATTGCCAGGAAGCACGGTAAAGATAGAGAACCAGGGGTTCAGAAACCGATGTTGTTTCCTCCTAAGCTATCCAAGAAAAAAGATGACAAGGATTCTGAGCGCTTTTGTGAAATGCTTAGACCTGTCTTTTTGTGCTTGAGTTTGACTGATATTCTGAAAATGTCTCCATATGCAAAGTTATGAAAGATATTATTACAAATAAAAGAAAGATATGAGAAGCTAAAATTTTCCACCAAGCTTGCTAATTATACTTTTAAGGGTGGAATACCAAAGAAACTAGGAGATCCAGGAATACCCTATAAACCATGCTCCATTAAAAGAAAGTATGTTAAAATTGCTTATGTGATTTGGGAGCCGGTGTTAGTGTTATGCCTTTCTACTTATACCGTAGACTTGATTTGAATAAGTTGACACCTACTGAAATCTCTTTGCAAATGGCCGATAAATCAACTGCTATACCCATCAGTATTTGTGAGGATGTGCCTGTCGTAGTTGCTAATGTTACTATTCTGACGGACTTTGTTATTCTTGATATACCTGAGGACGACAGTATGTCGATCATTCTTGGTAGACCTTTCTTGAATACTGCAGGGGCTGTTATTGATTGCAACAAAGGCAATGTCACTTTTCATGTTAATGGTAATGAGCATACGGTACACTTTCCGAAGAAACAACCTCAAGTTCATAGTATCAATTCTATTGGAAAAATTTCAACATTTACTATTGGAGGTTTTGAATTCCCTCTCCCTACTGTAAAAAAGAAATATGATATTCTTATTGTTGGGGACATGCATATCCCAGTTGAGGTAACCTAGTGTTATTCGAAAATTCTCCGGTTTCATTTTATTCGAAAGAAGTTTGTTAATGAGACTTGATCAACCTTGTTAGTGGATTCCTTTTGATGAGCATGAGATGGATGAATTTAGAAAGCAAAACTTTCTGTACCCACCTTTTACTTTCTGTTATTTAGATTAAATAAAGAAAACATACTACTATTCGTCTATTTTCGAATTATCCGTGCAATAAAAAATGCCCGAAAATAATAGTTCTCCAAATGCCCTGAAAATTTAGTATGATTTTTTACAGGATATTTGAGAATTTTTGGCAGTGAGAACACACTAGGGGGCTTCACCTGTGGACCACAAGGGTGGAGGGCGCGCCCCTGCCTTGTTGGTCCCACGTGGATCCCCCTCACTTATTCCAGCACCCATCCACTTCGTCTTCCTCCATAAAAAATCATCACGTAGATCAAACCCGTGTTCTAGCTCATCTTGCTGCCATTTTCGATATCCTTGAGCAAAGCTACATTTGCAAAACTGCTTTGGCCAATTGTTCTTCGGTATGTGACTCCTCCAATGGTCCAATTATTTTTGTTCTAGTGCTTTATATATTGCAAACTTTTGCTGCTGTGGTGACCTTGTTCTTGAGCTTGCATGCCAAATTTATGTGGTCCAAAGTACTTTTGATGGATGATATAGCCTCTAGGCACTTGTGGGAGTAGTTGCTATCAATTTTGTTGAGTTTGGTTCACTTTTATTTTGAGACACTAAAATTTTTAGAAATTTTCAGAAGAAGAAAAATGTTTAGGATAATATACCAAGGAGGTTCTTCGATCAAGAAAGTCCCGAGGCTCGTGAAACGTGGGCGCGGTTTAGAACCACCAAGGGAAGCTCAAGTGCGGCCTTATGAATGCCCGTTAGATGAATTCATGGTTCATGCTGGTTTCAAGGAGGAATTTGATGCATACATGCGAAATGTTGGGCTTGAGGACTTCGTGTCACATAAGTGTCGGCAGTACTATCACCTCACTGATTCATTTGTGCAAAGATTTAAATTTACATCCGAGTGCAATACTCATTCTGTTCTATTTGATCTTTATGATAAGTCATATACCATGGACCTAGAAGATTTTGATGAAGCATGCAAAATTTCATAGTGGGGTATTCGTAGTGAGCCTCGCAAAACTGAATACAATGATTTCCTTGCTAGCATCATGTGGGAGAAACTAGAAATATTACACAAGCTACCATGGGGAGCATTCACTTTCCTGCAGTACATTATTTTGCTCTCTTTATAGGAAGATGCATTAATGGTTAACATGATCATAGCCACCTCTGTGCATCGGATCTTAGTGCCCTCAAGTGTGCGGTAATGGGTGATAAATGATATAATTTAGGGGCTATTGTTGCGAGGAGGTTACATCTTAATGCCAAAGATGGAGATCTATTCGGTGGGATTTATGCCACCGATTTGGCTAATTATCTTGGGGTACCCATAAAGGGAAATGACATCGAATTACCACCTGCTTTCCTTGATTATAATGCTTTGGTATGTTACCAGTTTCTTGAGAGGAACGAACAGTCCCTCCTGTACCGACTAATCTTTGACAGGCAGTGTGCTGTCCATATTACCCTTCCTGCTCCTGCCTTCTTTAACTTTAAGGTAAAAGGGAGATATTTTATAACTAGAGAGTAGGCGAATGAGTATGAGAGGGAGGTGGCGGCCGCTCGCCTCCACGCTGCAGCCCTTCAGGCAATAGCTGTCGCGTACCATTACAACCCCGATACAACTTTGGATATCCGCCAGGCCAGCCGTGGCCCTAGACCAACTTAGGACAAAATCCTAAGCTTGAGGGAGTACGCATTTCTCACCGGCATTACATTCATGCTCAAACACTTATTCCAGTTGTCGGTGTTCATACTTTTTCATTGTATTATCCATGCTAGTTTATTTCTTTTTCTCGCTTTCTTCTTGTGTGTTTGAAAAACTTTGAGAAAATCCAAAAAAAATTAGTTCTAGTTTAATTAGTTGTAGTATTAAAATAAAACCCAAAAAGATTTCTCTTTCTTCTATTGCTTGTTGGGATCTTTCCCGTGTAAATAGTTTTTCTCGTTCTTGTTTTACTTTCTTTAGAAAAACAAAAACTCCAAAAACATTTTAGTGTGTTTCTTTGAAATTCTTTTCTTTTTCCTTGGGTCGTAAGGAGAAGACCACGATGAAAATGTTGAGTGGCTCTCGTATGCATTATTGTTGATCTAATATAGAGCCCATATTACCTTGTCTTCTCCTTTTGAATAAATGTTTGCAGATTCCAGCTTAGTCCAATGCACGTGCACTCTTATTATTATTCACACCGTTTGGTCGTGCAAGTGAAAGGCAATAATGACGATATATGATGAAATGATTGAGATGGACAAAAGCTGGTATGAACTCGACCTATTTTTCTTTTGTAAATATGATTAGCTCATCATTCTTGATTCAGCTCATTATGGATGAAACATGTTTGCAATGACAATTAGAGATTATAGTTACTCATGCAATGCTTAATTAGCTAGGAGTTTATAATGGCTTGTCTTGAGTGCCAACATGCAAATTTAAAATGGTTATGATGTAGTATGATAGGATGGTATCCTCCCTTGAATGATTCAAGTGGCTTGACTTGGCACATGTTTATGCATGTAGTTGAAACAAAATCAACATAGCCTTCACGGTATTTATGTTCATGGTGATTTATATCCTACTCATGCTTGCATTCAATGTTGGTTAACTTCAATGCATGTTTATGACCTTTGTCGCTCTCTAGTTGGTTGCTCCTCAATCTTTTGCTAGCCTTCACTTGTACTAAGCGAGAATACTGCTTGTGCATCCACTTCCATAGACCCAAAGTTATTCCATATGAGTCCACTATACCTACTTATATGTGGTATTTACCTGCCATCCAAGTAAATTTGCATGTGCAAAACTCTAAACCTTCAAATGATATTCTATTTTGTATGCACGAATCGCTCGTGTAGCGACTGGGGGCTGTCAGTATCTTCCATGCTAGGTGGGTTATTCTCACGATGAGTGTTGATTCACTTGTCATTCACGAGAAAGTGGCTGGTAATCGAGATGCCCAGTTCCATGCTCTAAATCATATCAAAATATAATTATCAAACAAAACCCCCCCAGGATTGTTGTTGGTATGGACGGTACCCGTTGTTTGGGATCAGCCGTGGAGTTTGATTGTTGGTGGAGGGGAGTAAAAACTTTACCATTCTGTTTGGGAACCGCCTATAATGTATCTAGCATGGAAGATACCGAGATATCTTGGTTGTTATGTTGACAATGAAAGCATACCGCTCAAAATTATATTCATCGCCATTTTAAAAGCTTGAGCTCTGGCACCTCTACAAATCCCTGCTTCCCTCTGCGAAGGGCCTATCTATTTTCTTTTATTGATGAGTCATCATCCTCTTATAAAAAACACCAGTTAGATAGCGCCACTATCATTTGTATGCATTGTTATTAATTGATATTGAGTATGACTGTGACTGGATCTCTTTTACCATGAATTACAATGCCTAGTCAGTCCTTGATCTTCAGGGGTGATCTGCATTTCTGTTTTACGGTATCAGAAAGGGCTAGCAAGATACCATTTTGTTATATCATATCATGATTCTTTTGAAAAAGTGTTGTCATCCGAGATTTATTATTATTGCTCGCTAGTTGATTATGCCATTTATATGAGTAAAGTGAGACCTAAATGTTATTGTGAATATGGTTAGTTCATAATCTTTGCTAAAACCTGAACATCAGTTAGACATATTTACAACAACAAGATTAAACAGAGTTTGTAAAAGTTTTTCTTTGTCACTTTTAGTTTGTCAACTGAATTGCTTGAGGACAAGCAATGGGTTAAGAGGAGTTGATACGCCTCCGTCGTATCTACTTTTCCAAACTCTTTTGCCCTTGTTTTGGACTCTAATTTGCATGATTTGAATGGAACTAACCCGGACTGAGTTGTTTTCAGCAGAATTGCCATGGTGTTATTTTTGTGCAAAAATAAAAGTTCTCGGATTGACCTAAACATTTACAGAGAATATTTTTGGAATAAATAGAAAATATTGGCGAAAGGATCAACCAGAGGGGACCCACCACATATCCACAAGGGTGGGGGCGCCCCCCTAGGGCGTGCCCCCTGCCTTGTGGGTCCCGTGGACCTCCTCAGACCCTATCTCCAACTCCATATATTCACGTTCGGGGAGAAAGAAATCAGAGAGAAGAGTTCATCGTGTTTCACGATACGGAGCCGCCGCCACCTCCTGTTCTTCCTCGGGAGGGCATATCTGTAGTCTGTTTTGGGCTCCGGAGAGGGGAAATTGATGCCGTAGTCATCATCTACCATCCTCCACCACCAATTTCATGATGCTCACAGCTGTGCGTTAATAATTTCTTCATAGGCCTGCTGGACAGTGATGATTTGGATGAGATTTATCATGTAATCAAGTTAGTTTTGTTAGGGTTTGATCCCTAGTATCCACTATGTTCTGAGTTTGATGTTGCGATAACTTTGCTATGCTTAATGCTTGTCACTAGGGCCCGAGTGCCATGATTTCATTTCTGAATCTATTATGTTTTCATGAATATATGTGAGTTCTTGATTCTATCTTGCAAGTTGTAGACACCTATTACGATCTATGATCCGCATACCCCAAGGTGACAATAATTGGGATTATTTCCGGTGATTACTGTAATTTGAGGAGTTCATGTATTCACTAAGTGCTAATGCTTTGTTCCGGTTCTCTATTAAAAGGAGGCCTTAATATCCCTTAGTTTCTGTTAGGACCCCGCTGCCACGGGAGGGTAGGACAAAAGATGTCATGCAAGTTCTTTTCGATAAGCACGTATGACTATATATGGAATACATGCCTATATTATATTGATGAATTGGAGCTAGTTCTGTGTCACCCTAGGTTATAACTGTTGCATGATGAATGCCATTGGACATAATTATCCATCACTGATCCATTGCCTACGAGCTTTTCACATATTGATCTTTGCTCAGTTTCCATAAATATTTTGCTGCATATATTAAGTCTTTCAAGTGTGGTTGAACTGACAACTCAGCTGCTAATACTTGAGAATATTCTTTGGCTCCCCTTGTGTAGAATCAATAAATTTGGGTTGAGTACTCTACCCTCAAAAACTGTTGCGATCCCATATACTTGTGGGTTATCAGAAGGAGGAAGCACTTTCCCAGTTGGGTAGTGCAAAACAGGCTCTTACTGAACTAAAAGCAAAGTTGGAGAAGTTGAAGAAGTTCAAGATGGACCAGTCAAAGAAAGGATTCTTGCCTGTGTTGCAAGGTGTGAAATTGAGTAAGACTCAAAGCCCGACCACGACCGAAGATAGAGAGAGAATGAAAGTCATTACATATGCCTTAGCCATAGGTTCTATATTCTATGCCATGATGTGTACCAGACCTTATGTGTGCCTTGCCATAAGTTTGGCAGGGAGGTACCACTGTAATCTAGGAGTGGATCACTGGACAACGGTCAAGAATATCCTGAAGTACTTGAAAATTACCAAGGATATGTTTCTTGTTTATGGAGGTGACGAAGATCTCGTCGTAAAGGGTTACGTCGATGCTAGCTTCAACACAGATCCGGATGACTCTAAGTCGCAAATGGGATCGTGTTTATATTAAATGGTGGAGCTGTCAGTTGGTGCAGTTCTAACCAGAGTGTCGTGGCAGGATCTACGTGTGAAGCGGAGTACATAGCTACTTCAGAAGCAGCGCATGAAGGAGTCTGGATGAAGGAGTTCATATCCGATCTAGAGGTAATACCCTGTGCATCGGGTCCAATGACAATCTTTTGTGACAACGCTGGAGCAATTGCCATAGCCAAGGAGCCCAGGTTTCACAAGAGAACCAAACACATCAAGCGACGCTTCAACTCCATTTGCGAATGTGTCGAGGATGGAGACATAGAAATTTGTAAAGTGCATACGGATCTGAATATAGCAGACCCGTTGACTAAGCCTCTTCCATGAGCAAAACATGATCAACACCAAGACTCCATGGGTGTTAGATTCATTACAATGTAATCTAGATTATTGACTCTAGTGCAAGTGGGATACTGATGGAATTATGCCCTAGAGGCAATAATAAAGTTGTTATCACTGGTGCGCGTCGGTCCTAAACAAACGGTTTTTTACCCCTTTTCGCGACGGCATTTGGAATCGTCGCCAAGTGAGTGTGTGCGATAGGGGGGTCCTTCCCACACGACCGAGAAATCATCTGGGATAGGCCCACCTCGGACCCAGGCTGGGGCCGTGTGCGATCGGGCGAGGCATCGAAACTCAATCATTTCCGTAGGTATGTACATCCAACACGGTGAATCCCAGAAATCATTTCTGTAGGTATGTACATCCCACATGGTAAATCCCAGAAATCATTTCCGTAGGTATGTACATCCCACACGGTGAATCCCAGAAATCATTTCCGTAGGTATGTACATCCCACACGAAAATTCGAGAAAATAATTTCCGTAGGTGTGTACATCCCACACGGTGAATCCCAGAAAAACATTTCCATTCGTATGTATATCACACACAGTCAATCCAAGGAATACGTTTCCGTTCTTATGTACATCCCACACAGTCAATCCAGGAAAAACGTTTCCGTTTGGACGTAAATCCCACATAGTTTTATGTGTAGGCTCGTGTGTGAAAGGTGTAACTATCACACACGGTCTTCCTTGGTTAACTGTTTGCTTTTATCAACTATATTACACAGGATTTGATGAAGAAAACTGTGTGGCATTGGGCTATCCATCGCAATCGCTTTTACTGCTAGAACCGTTTGCAAAGGCCCATGACACATTTAGTAGGTTTATTAGTTTACAATTAATAATTCCAGTATTACGCGTAATTCAAATTTAAGTGATTTTCTAGCCATTTAATGACCGTAATTCAAATTTGAACTATATCTGCATGCAATGCGTAACCAAAACGGTTTGAAAAATCATATTTGTGTACTTGTGTGTGAGTTAATTCCATGTGCAGTAAACTAGAAGGAACTTTCAAACATATTTGTATCACGACATGGACACATATGCATGAATACGTATGCATGGACTGGCATGGCATTTTAATTCAAAAAAAAATCAGAAACACATGAAACCTTGGTTGATGTAATGTCATGCCACGAAGATGATATGGTAAAGAAATTGGCATGTTTGATGAACGTTTGGACACACGCCCCTCAGAAACCGGAGCAACTCGCTAGAAGGTTCATGGTTCCGAGAGGGAACAATGCATGTTTGATGACGAACGGGAGATAGCTTCCTCTTACGGCCTTCAATTTTTTTCTACGTTTAATGTGCACTAATACAACTATCATGTGAAAAATTGGTAAATTTCAGGGGATTTGACCTTTTAAAGACATTTTAAGTGATTTTCTAACCATTTAATGACCGTAATTCAAATTTGAACTACATCTACATGCAACGCCTAACCATAACGGTTTGAAAAATCATATTTTTGTGTACTTGTGTGCGACTTAATTCCATGTGCAGTAAATTCGAAGGAATTTTCAAACATATTGGTGTCAAGGCATAGGCACATGCATAGAGTGCATGCCATGGCATTTTAATTCCAAAAAATTAAAAAACGATCAGAAAAACATGAAACCTTGCTTGACTTAATGTCATGCCACCAAGATGATGTGGTAAAGAAAGTGGCATGTTTGACGAAAGTTTGGACACCCACCCCTCACAAACCGAAGAAACTAACTAGAAGGTTCGTGGTTCCAAGAGGGAACAATGCATGTTTGATGACGAACGGGAGATAGCTTCTTCTTACGGCCTTGAAATTTTTTCAACGTCTAACGTGCACTACTACAACTGTAATGTGAAATTTTGGAAAATTCTAGGGGTCATTTGACCTTTCAAAGACATTTAAGTGATTTTATAACCATTTAATGACTGTAATTCAAATTTGAACTACATCTACATGGAACGCCTAACCAAAACGGTTTGAAAAATCATATCTATGTACTTGTGTGTGAGTTAATTCCATGTGCAGTAAATTAGAAGGAATTTTCAAACATATTGGTCTCACGACATGGACACATGCATACGTATGCATGGAGTGACATGGCATTTTAATTCAAAAAAATAGAAAATGATCAGAAACACATGAAACCTTGGTTGATGTAATGTCATGCCACCAAGATGATGTGGTAAAGAAATTGGCATGTTTGACGAACGTTTGGACACACGCCCCTCACAAACCGGAGCAACTCGCTAGAAGGTTCATGGTTCCGAGAGGGAACAATGCATGCTTGATGACGAACAGGAGATAGCTTCCTCTTATAGCCTTCAATTTTTTTCCTACGTTTAACATGCACTAATACAACTGTCATGTGAAAATTTGGTAAATTTCAGGGGTCATTTGACCTTCTGAAGACATTTAAGTGATTTTCTAACCATTTGATGACCGTAATTAAAATTTGAACTACATCTACATGCAACGCCTAACCAAAACGGTTTGAAAAATCATATTTTTGTGTACTTGTGTGCGAGTTAAAAAATCATCAGACGATGTAAATATCTGGTGTTCAAAAAAGAAAATGTGAAGATCCGTCAAGACAACCGGCCCACACACGATTGGCACTCTATCTTGTGGCTGTAGGTTTGGTAGGTGATTGGCGGGGATCATTAATCAGACACGGTTCTGTATTGGAAGCCGTCAGCTATTATGTTCACACATGGATTTGCTGCGGGAATTGTGTGTAATTCAAACTATAGTACTCGTAAATTCCGGCGACCGGCGTGTGTACCGTCCTCGTCGATCTAGATTCCGGCCGCCAATAAATACTACCTTGCTCACGTCGTTCCGCCTGCATTCTCATCTACATCCTCCCCTCGCTCGCCCTCTCTCTCTCTCTCTCTCTCTCTCTCTCTCAAATCTCTGCCATGGCGCCGCCGGTCTGCCCACGCGCCGACGAGGAGTCGCCGCCCCCCGAGGACGCTCACTCGATTAGCAGCGACGAGGACCCCTACGCACCGCCTGACGAGGTTGCGCCGGACCCCCCAACTTTGGATTGGTTTTGGGGCCAGTACAATCTTTGTCTGTGGAAGTCGCTGCCGCCGGCTGAGAAAGCCAGGCAAGTGGCATTCAAGAAGGAGATGGTGGAGGAGGAAGCCAGGTACCAGGCGGCCTGTGAAGCCCGTGATGCCGCCTGGAAAAAGGAGGTGGCAGAGCTTTGGGGGCGGGCGCGTCGTCGTGCCGAGGAGGTGTACGAAGACGGGTATTTCACGGGGAAGGTCATAGGTGTTGGGCGCCTCGTTGCTGCGTGGAGGTGGGACGATAAGCTCCAGCGTGCTACCGACGAGGAGCTCCGGTGGGTGCCCAACGAAATGGCAGGATCGGCCGCGCGCGTCCGCCAGCAAGAGGCAGATCGGTACATCAAGCGCCGTGAGGCGGAGGAGTAGGAGTACTGCCTCCGCACTGGGAAGACGCCGCGCACCAGGGAGCCTAGGGGTTGCTTGGAATATTGGCCCTGTGGAGGGATTATTATTTTTAGTATTGTTCGTTTTCAATTTTATGAATTGTACCTAGTATTTAAGTATAATCATGTATATGTGATGATATTATATATATATATATATATATATATATATATTCTGTGATGATCTAATGAACAATTAATATATATATATATATATTTATATATATTATGAATTCAATTTTCTATCTGTTTTTGTATACTAATTTGAATCTAGCTGTTATCATCCACATATACAGAATGGAAAGCGTATATGCACACATTGAAATAGAACATATAAGAATGGAAAACAGAGTACACACATTGAAACAGAGCAATAAACAGATCAATACTTTGATTGCTGTGAATACAAAGCTATCCATGTCAAAACAACTTTTCAGAATAAAACACGTCCATGAGACCATGACCAGCAGCCCTTGCCTAGGGTAGCTCTTGGCTCTGCCTGAACTCGTGCAGGCGTTCGTCCAAGCGGTCGACACGCTCGCGGTACATCTGGAGCATGATCTCGAGCTCCAAGTTGGCTATTTCATCAGAGATCACCAGCTCGAGGATGCGATGGCCATGTTCCTCTACTGCGTCTAGGTGGACACATGGGCCAAGGAGGCAGTCAAGCCTACGGACCAGCGCGTTGGCATCCAGTGGGCCCCGGACAAGGCGAACGGCGCAGCGGGCGTCCGGTGCAAGTACAGCGTGGCCGGCAAGTACACTGAGGGCCTCTGCCCACTCCTGGCGAGGAATGGGGGTACTGACGGGACGTGTACCCAGCTGCGACGCCGTGTCGACAGCAGGCAAGCACCAATGGATCCGCTCTTGCTATGCGGTGCGTCGTGCCTCTTGTTCTGCGGCGCTCCAATGGTCTCGCCGTGCGGTGAGCCGCAGCCTATCGGCGCGGACTCGCCTAGCTTGCCCTGCGGCACGCCAACGATTATGTTGTGCGGCGAGCTGCAGCCTGTCGGCGCTGACATGCCTATCTTGATCCGCGGCGCTCAAGCGCCATGCGCCAAAGGTCTGCCCAACCCTGGCGATGACGCGCATCACAGCGTCATCCATCGCGTTGCCGGGAAGCGCCTCGGCCTCGGCGGGCCGTGGCGCCTGCTCGTTTTCCTCGCCGACGAGGTTGATGGCAGAGGGGCGCTTTAGTGGGTTGGCATGCTTGGAAAAGGTGGATGTGCTACAGGCTGCGCTTCTCACCTCCGTGCGTCGCGCGCCCCCTATGCACAATATAGCAGGGTGGCGGGAAACCGGTGAGGAAATGGCGGGAAACGGTGGCGTGTTCATAAAACGCCATCAATTAATGGAAACTTAGCATCGAGCTAGCACAAGAAGTAGATGATGATCAGATGAACACGGACCACACTAGGGATCCCGTCGGTGATGAATTCATCAATCCCAAACGGTTGAATACTAGCAAGCGTTTGCCCACAACACACACGGCCTATTCCATGACAAATAGGTTGGATGGATCAACTGTATGCCACGTATCGCACATTGTCAAAAAGTAATGCGGTAGACCATCTTTAACATGTGTTAAAAATAAATAAATAAATAAATAAACAAGGACCTCGAGGTTAAATTAGCTGAGGAAATGGGGCAATTTCGGTCATTTGACCGAAATGACCCATCCCATCACCTAATTTAACATCAACACAACTTCCCATCCAGTCACCCATCCGATGGCTGCTCCAGCCTGAGCACACTTAACTTGATAGTTTTCTTACATGAGCTACTGGTGGAACAGCTAGTCCTTGCTGATAGGAATGCATCTTCACATCCTTATGGCGTATCCGGATGACCGCTTGTCCCACAATGGCCAATAGATCTTGTGTAGATAGAGGATATCACATACGTCTTATTAGAAGCAATCGTCTGTGTTATTATTGGTCTTCGCACACATTTCTGATTACAGACCTTTTTGCCGCGTATCACACACATTGAGGGAGTCCTGGACTAGGGGGTGTCCGGATAGCCGAACTATCATCTTTGGCTGGACTCCTGGACTATGAAGATACAAGATTGAAGACTTCGTCCCGTGTCCGGATGGGACTTTCCTTGGCGTGGAAGGCAAGCTTGGCAATACGGATATGTAGATCTCCTACCATTGTAACCGACTCTGTGTAACCCTAACCCTATTCGGTGTCTATATAAACCGAAGGGTTTTAGTCCGTAGGACGAAGAACAATCATACCATAGGCTAGCTTCTAGGGTTTAGCCTCTCTGATCTCGTGGTAGATCTACTCTTGTACTACCCATATCATCAATATTAATCAAGCAGAGTAGGGTATTACCTCCATCGAGAGGGCCCGAACACAGGTAAAAACATCGTGTCCCTTGTCTCCTGTTACCATCCGCCTAGACGCACAGTTCGGGACCCCTACCCGAGATCCGCCGGTTTTGACACCGACATTGGTGCTTTCATTGAGAGTTCCTCTGTGTCATCACCTATAGGCCCGATGGCTCCTTCAATCATCAGCAACGATGGAGTCCAGGGTGAGATTTTTCTCGTCGGATAGATCTTTGTATTCGGCGGCTTTGCACTGCGGGCCAATTCGCTAGGCCATCTGGAGCAGATTGAAAGCTACGCCCCTGGCCATCAGGTCAGGTTTGGAAGCTTGAACTATACGGCCGATGTCTGCGGAGACTTGATCTTCGACGTGTTCGAGCCACGGCCGATCGTGCCACACTGTCTCGATGGGTACGATCTAGCTCTGTCGCCGAACAGTGCCCTGGTGGCCGCTCCAGTGCCCGCTCCGACACTTAATTCGGAGCCGATTTCGCCGATCGAGGACGGTTGGTTGGACACCGCCTCGGGGGCTGAAATCTCTACGGCGATTGAGCCGAACACCATCCCTGTCCTTTGCGGCTTCGTGACTCCTGTGTCCCGGACTCCTTTCCGGGACTCGAACCTCCAGCGCCCTGCCGGTCGAATCCGGTAGGCGCGGTTATGGAGTTCACCGCCGCGGATGTCTTTCAGCACTCGCCCTTTGGCGATATCCTGAACTCATTAAAGTCTCTCTCTTTGACAGGGGAGCCCTGGCCGAACTACGGTCAGGAAGGTTGGGATTTTGACAACGAAGAAATTCAACGCCCACCCACCACCCACTTTGTAGCCACTGTCGATGATTTAACCGACATGCTCGACTTCGACTCCGAAGACATCGACGGAATGGACGATAGTGCCGGAGACGATCAAGAGCGGCGCCACGGGCACCGGAAGGCCGCCTCGTCATATGACATATACATGGTGGACATCCCAAAAGATGGGAATGGCGATGGAACAACGGAGGATGACCCTCCAAGAAACAACCCAAGCGCCGACGTCGTGGCGCGCTCTAAATCCCGCCACAAAGAAAAAAAGTGATTCCGCACGGAGATAGTAACACCGGACAAAGGTTGAAGACAACCCCTCCAGCAGGATTCAGCGCAGAGGAGGGAGAAGCCAGCCCTCATGATAGAGAGGCGACAGAGAGGTAGAGGACGATAATTATATGCCTCCCTTCAAGATTAGGCAAGCTCGATTTACGAATTTAATTTGTCGCACTGAGGATCCCGCGAACAGAGCGCTTTTAAACGCAGGCTCATGGCCACGGCAAGCAGCCTCAAGAAAGCAGCAACAGCTTAAAGCTGACCAAGACCGGCTAGGCGGCGGATGGACCGAAGTCCTTGCAGCCGAAGAGTACGAACTCGAACACCCCTCCAAAAGCTACCCCAACCGCAGGCCGTTGCCTCGATCAGAGGAGGAAGCACCCGCGTCACCAGCGCACGACATGGTAGACCGGCCACCCCGTGGCCACGATAGAGAAGCCTCTCGGCCCTCCGCTCAAGCCACGCCCTGACACCGCTCAAAAAGTACCAAGGCACGGGAGAACGCGCCGGACTTGCAAGATATACTGGAGGATAAGGCAAAGCAAACAAGATCGATCTACAGATCGCGTGGGCGCCCAACGACTCGGGATGATTACCATCACGCCGGATACAGCAACCCCGGCCGGGCCAAACACAGTAGACAAAGCTCATATGAGCTACGTCGTGACATAGCCCAATACAGAGGCGCCGCACACCCACTATGCTTCACAGATGAAGTAATTGATCATCAAATCCCTGAGGGCTTCAAACCCGTAAACATTGAATCATATGATGGTACCACAGATCCTGCGGTCTGGATCGAGGACTATCTCCTCCATATCCACATGGCCCGCGGTGATGATCTACATGCCATCAAATACCTCCCACTCAAGCTTAAAGGGCCAGCTCGGCATTGGCTCAACAGCTTGCCAACAGAGTCAATCGGTTGTTGGGAGGACCTGGAAGCCGCATTCCTCGATAACTTCCAGGGCACATATGTGCGACCACCAGACGCCGATGACCTTAGCCATATAATTCAGCAGCCAGAAGAATCGGCCAGACAATTCTGGACGCGGTTCCTAACAAAGAAAAATCAGATCGCCCGGATGCAGAGGCGCTAGCAGCCTTCAAACACAACATCCGCGACGAGTGGCTAACCCGGCACCTAGGACAGGAAAAGCCAAAATCCATGGCAGCCCTCACCACACTCATGACCCGCTTTTGCGCGGGAGAGGACAACTGGCTAGCTGGAAGCAACAACTTGGCCGAACACCCTGGTAGTTTGGATACCAAGGACAGCAATGGCAGGTCGCATCGCAACAAGCATAAACGCCGCATTAACGGTGACAATACTGAAGATACGACAGTAAATGCCGGATTCAGAGGCTCTAAACCCGGTCAGCGGAAGAAGCCATTCAAAAGAAATACCCAGGGCCCGTCCAACTTGGACCGAATACTCGATCGCCAGCGGATACATGGCACCCCGAAAACCAGGCAACCACACCAACAGGATTGTTGGGTGTTCAAGCAGCGAGCAAGTTAAATGCCGAACTCAATGACAAGGGGCTGCATAGCGATGACAAGGAGGAGCCCCGGCCGCCGAACAATAGAGGACAGAAGGGTTTTCCCCCACAAGTGCGGACGGTGAACATGATATACGCAACCCACATACCCAAAAGGGAGCGGAAGCGTGCACTAAGGGACGTATATGCGATGGAGCCAGTCGCCCCAAAGTTCAACCCATGGTCCTCCTGCCCGATCACTTTTGATCGAAGGCACCACCCCACTAGCATCCGCCACGGCGGATTCACCGCATTGGTTCTTGACCCAATCATTGACGGATTTCACCTCACTAGAATCCTGATGGACGGTGGCAGCAGCCTGAACCTGCTTTACCAGCATACAATGGGCATAGAGCCCTCAAGGATTAAACCCACAAAGACGACCTTTAAAGGCGTCATTTCAGGTGTAGAGGCCAATTGTACAGGCTCAGTCACACTCGAAGTGGTCTTCGGATCCCCGGATAACTTCCGAAGCGAAGAGTTAATCTTCGACATAGTCCCGTTCCGCAGCAGCTATCACGCAATGCTCGGACGAACCGCATTTGCAAAGTTCAATGCGGTGCCGCACTACGCATACCTCAAGCTCAAAATGCCAGGCCCTCGAGGAGTAATCACGGTCAATGGAAACACCGAACGCTCTCTCCGAACGGAGGAGCATACGGCGGCCCTAGCAGCGGAAGTACAAAGCAGCCTCTTAAGGCAATTCTCGAGTCCGGCTATTAAACGTCCGGACACCGTCAAGCGCGCCCGGAGTAACCTACAACAAGACCGCCTGGCATGATCCGAGCAAGCGTAGCAATCCGGCCCCAACCCCAGCCCTCGCGAACTCGCGAAGCCAGTACTACGCGCACGTAATTGCGCTCTAAAGCACCATGGGCATAGGGGACGGGCCACGACCACGGCATGCCCAGAATGCGGCTAGACCACACTAGGGGCTCCCGTTTGTGTCATTCCTTTTTTTCTTTTTTTTCTTTTTCTTTTTACTTTCAGGACTCTGTTCTCCAGAAGCCCTGTCCGGCATTCGTGCCGACTACACGATGCAACAGCCAGGGAAGCAGAAAACTGCGTCAAGTGTCCAGGTGGTCTCTATTACGAGCAGTATACCTGTTTTACATACCACACCGCAAACTTACCCCTAGAAGGGGGACAGGTCAAAGTCCCGTACCTTGCTTATCGCCAAATTTGTATTGTTCTGCTTTTATTTGCAGTTTCCTTTGAATAAACAATATATAGCTTTTGCCTAATATTGCATTCTTTCCCATTGTATATGTTCGTCTATGACATTGCGCAACCGTACAATTTGGTACGGCCACCACACCAGGGGCTTATGTACCCCAAAAAAACATGGTGTGACAAGTCTGAACACTTTCACAAGTGCGACACCCCGAACTTATAGCATTATATGCATCGGCTCGAATCATGTCTTGGGTCAATAGTTGGGTTTGCCCGGCTCCCATGTTTTGGTACCTTACGTTCCGTTATATCGGCTAAGGTAGCACTGGGAGAACCACTGCGATTGTGCCCCGGTTGAGCTGGGTTGAGCACCTCTGTGGAGAAAGCTAGAACTGACCGTCATGATAAGGCGAGATCCGGTCGCTGTTCGAGAGGTTTCTTCGAGTCCCTAAAGACTTATGCCGCTTAGAGCGAGGAACCGGCATTGTCCGGCCAAGGCGTGGATAGCGCCCCGAACTAGGTCTTCCGAATACTAGGGGCTTCGCCGAAATTTAAAATTATTGAATTCTATGGCTAAGTGAGTGGGTTCAAGCACTATAAGTCCGGTTGCCTTGTTAGATGCGTTGAGTGCCTCCTCGAAGGACCCAAGAATGGGAACAAGAGCGCTCAAGTTTATCCCGAACACCCCAAAGCACTGTGGCATGGGGGCTGAAGCCAACGACTTGCCATCTCTCAAATTTTGAAAAACACCCGCACAGAAGGTAATATTTTAAATTCACAAGCGTTGCTTAGCGCATATGAACAAGTTTTCAGCGTACAGGATAACAAATGCGAGTCTATTCAAAAATTACATCTCTAGAGCATTCACCCGCTATCAGACGGGCACCCTCCAAGACGCCCTCATAATACATTTCGGGCTTGCGATGCTCCTTGCCCGGTGGTGGTCCGTCCTTCACAAGCTTCTCACCATCCAGCTTGCCCCAGTGCACCTTAGCACGGGCAAGGGCCCTACGGGCACCTTCAATACAGACGAAGCGCTTGATGACTTCAATCCATGGACAGGCGTCCACCAGCCGCCGCACTAGCCCGAAGTAGCTCCCAGGCATGGCCTCATTCGGCCACAGCCGAGCTATATGGGCCTTCATGGCCTGTTCGGCGACCTTGTGGAGCTCGACCAATTGCTTCAGTTGGTCACTCAAGGGCACCGGGTGTTCGGCCTCAGCATACTGAGACCAAAACACCTTCTCCGTCGAGCTCCCCTCTTCGGCTCGGTAGAAAGCGGCGGCATCGGATACACTGCGGGGCACTCCTGGAGAGCTCCGGATTCGGGTAAGTAATAGATAATTGAGTTTTACATTCTTACTTTGCATAAATAATGCCTTACCCGCCACTATCTTCCTCATCGCCTCAATCTCCTGGAGGGCTTCAGGCTCGGCCTTAGCGGCCTTGGCACTCTCAAGAGCCGAGGCAAGCTCGGACTCTCGGGTCTTCGAGTCACGCTCCAAACCCTCGTGTTTTTTCACGAGAGCCTAGAGCTCTTGCCGTACCTCCGCCAGCTGCGCCTCCCCCTTCTCTCGCTCGGTGCGCTCCGCGGCCGCTTTGTTTTCGGCCGCGGTCACCGCTTCCTTCAGGGTCGCCACCTCGTTCGTGGCCCCTGTAATACCCACGTTATTCCTGTTATCTTTTGCAACCACATTTTTAA
Organism: Aegilops bicornis; assembly: GCA_021605145.1. NCBI lineage: Eukaryota > Viridiplantae > Streptophyta > Magnoliopsida > Poales > Poaceae > Aegilops > Aegilops bicornis. The sequence continues at coordinate 561,377,524 of CM038669.1, forward strand.
CAATTCCATAAGGTCTTACTTACCTTCCTTGTCCTCGAGCTGCTTCTTGGCTTGGCCGAGCTCGTTCTCGGACCGCTCGAGGCTCCCCTTTAATGCATTGACCTCCGCAAATAAGGCGGCAGAGGTCAGCAGGGCAGCCTGCATTCCCATATTGACATAATTATGTTAGACTCCTGCGTATATCTTTTTAGATCCTCAGTCCGGCTTTTCTCTCCGAACACTGAACTAAGCATCAGGGGCTACTGTCTATGCGGTAATCTTCTTACATATATTGAAAACTTACCTCAAAGCCTGTTAGAAGGCTGTTGCAGGCTTCAGTCAGCCCGCTCTTGGCGGACTGAACTTTCTGGATCACCACACTCATAACAGAGCGGTGCTCCTCCTCGATGGAGGCGCTGTTAAGCGCCTCCAGCAAGCTATCCGATGCCTCCGGTTGGACGGAGGACATCGGTGTCTTACCCTTCTTACGAAGGGGCCGCTTGCCGGACTTTGGAACCGCTGAAGGTTCCGGTATGGAGTCCGGACAAGGGTCGGGCTTAGAGCCCCTGGGGGTCTTGCTCTCGCTACGCTGGAGTCTGGGAGGCTGCCTTGTGGCGCCTCCTGCGCCACCTCCTCTTGACCAGGCCCCCCTTGGGGCCCCACCTCGGTGTCGTCGGCGGCGCGAGGCAAGGAGGCGGCCGGAAGAGAAGTGCTCTCCTATTCGGACGAATTCAGGGACCCGCTTGACGAAGCGGCGAGCTCTCCCTTGGGCGGGCTGCATGATTGTTCGGCATTAGAGAACACTATGCAATGAAAAAAAAACCATGGGTATCCGGACACTTACGATCTCGCCAGGGGCTTGGCCCTCGAGGGCCACTCCTCCTCGCCGTCGTTGGCGTTGGTGGATACGTCTGGAGGAAGGGTTCTTCCCTTCTTGGATCCTCCAGCCTCCCCAGTCGGGGCGGCCTTCCTTTTCTTCTCTTCCCGTGCTGGGGGAGAGGCTTCTTTTTCCTCCTCCTCGTTCTCAGGAGAGGATTCTGCTTCAGAATCTGACAGCACCTGGTGCCGGGAGCTCCTTCGAGTTCCCGTGGCCTCCTTCTTGGCCTTCTTCTCCGTCACCACGTGAGGTGCCGGAACCAGCAGCCCCGTCAAGTGGGCGTCCGCTGGGTCTTCTGGCAAAGGAGCCGGACAGTTAATCTGTCCGGACGTCTTCAGCCAGTCCTGTCAAAGGTTAGGGAGTTTTAGATCCCGCATAGAGTCAAACTATGAAAAAAGAGTCCCATAAAGGGTAAAATAACTTACCTCGCTGGCTTGACGCTGCGAGCTAAATCCGCGATCTTCGGTAGCGGATGCGGGAGCTTCGGCGCCCTTGGACAGCACCTTCCAGGCATCTTCGTACGTAGTGTCGAAGAGCCGGCTCAAGGTCCGGTGCTGTGCCGGATCAAACTCCCACAAATTGAAGGCCCATTGCTGGCATGGGAGAATCCGGCGGATGAGCATAACCTGGACTACGTTGACAAGCTTGAGCTTCTTGTCCACCAGGTTTCGGACACAGGTTTGGAGTCCGGTCAGCTCTTCCGAATCACCCCACGTCAGGCCCGTCTCTTTCCATGATGTGAGCCGTGTGGGGGAGCCAGATCTGAATTCGGGGGCCGCTGCCCATTTGGAGTTGCGCGGCTTGGTGATGTAGAACCACCCCGATTGCCACCCCTTTATGGTCTCCACGAAGGAGCCCTCAAGCCATGTGACGTTGGGCATCCTGCCCGCCATGGCGCCTCCGCACTCCGCTTGTTGGCCGCCCACTATCTTCGGCTTGACGCTAAAGGTATTCAACCATAAACCGAAGTGGGGTTGGATGCAGAGGAAAGCCTCGCACACGACGACAAACGTCGAGATATTGAGGATGAAGTTTGGGGCCAGATCGTGGAAATCCAGGCCGTAGTAGAACATGAGCCCCCGGACAAATGGGTGAAGTGGAAAACCTAGTCCGTGGAGGAAGTGGGTGAGGAACACCACCCTCTCATGGGGCCTGGGGATGGGGATGAGCTGCCCCTTGTCGGGGAGCCGACACGCGATGTCGCCGGACAAGTATCCGGCTTCCCGCAGCCTTTCGATGTGCCCCTCCGTGACGGAGGAGGCCATCCACTTGCCTCCCACTCCGGACATGGCTGGAGAAGGTTGAGGAAGGATGTGCGGACTTAGGCGCTGGAGCTCGAGTGCGCAGGAATGGATGAGCAAAGGAGGAAGAAGGCGCAGGTGAAAAGGTGGATCCTTATCCCCTTATATGGACGGACGAAGCTATGCGTCCCCCACCAGCCTAGTAAAACTCACTTATCTCCCAAGCGCCGTAAATTGATGGCGCGGTAGGGTTACCCACGTCCGTATTGATGAGAATCCCGGAATAAGGGGGACACGATCTCTGCTTTGACAAGACGTGCCAAGGAAACCGCCTCGCTAAACGCGCTGAGGTGGTACAGTAAAAACGATTCGAACAAAGACTTGGCTGTGGCGTGATGGCACGCTGCAGAATACGTCAGCAGATTGATTTTGTGTAAATATTATTCTCTCTATGGTGTTATGTGGAAATTATTTTGCAGAGCCGGACACTGTCCTTGTGTTCAAAATCTTCTATGAAGTATTTGGAGGAGGAACCCGCCTTGCAATGCCGAAGACAATATGCGCGCCGGACTTGTCGTCATTGAAGCCTAGTTCAGGGGCTACTGAGGGAGTCCTGGACTAGGGGGTGTCCGGATAGCCGAACTATCATCTTTGGCCGGACTCCTGGACTATGAAGATACAAGATTGAAGACTTCGTCCCGTGTCCGGATGGGACTTTCCTTGGCGTGGAAGGCGAGCTTGGCGATACGGATATGTAGATCTCCTACCATTGTAACCGACTTTGTGTAATCCTAACCCTATTCGGTGTCTATATAAACCGAAGGGTTTTAGTCCGTAGGACGAAGAACAACCATACCATAGGCTAGCTTCTAGGGTTTAGCCTCTCTGATCTCGTGGTAGATCTACTCTTGTACTACCCATATCATCAATATTAATCAAGTAGGAGTAGGGTATTACCTCCATCGAGAGGGCCCGAACCTGGGTAAAAACATCGTGTCCCTTGTCTCCTGTTACCATCCGCCTAGACGCACAGTTCGGGACCCCCTACCCGAGATCCGCCGGTTTTGACACCGACACACATCTTGTTATATTGAACCATTTCTGTTCTCTTACCTAATCACAAACAGTTCATCCGAGTGAACCGTATGCTGTACATCGCACACACCTTGATGGGGCTGTACGTTTCTTTTGTGTTGCATAATCACAAATAGTTCATCCGAGTGAACCGTATGCTGTACATCACACACAGCTTCATCTGGCTGCCCGTTTCTTTTGTTCCTCCTCATCGCAAACAGTTAATTGAACAGAACCGTATGCCCTTCATCGCACACGCAACTAAAACCTGAACCGTGTTTGATGCATCCGTCATCGCAAACGTTTTATACATTTCTGACGGTTTTCCTACACCACCATTTGCGATCATTGCATCGCACACAGTTTCTCGAAGGGTCTCTGATCATAGTGTCACGTTAGCAGTATCCTGCAGTAGTGTATTATTATATTTCCTTATTCATGATAAATGTTTATTATTCAGGCTAGAATTGTATTGAACAGAAACTTAAATACATGTGTGGATACATAAACATATAACGTGTCCCTAGTGAGCCTCTACTAGACTAGATCGTTGATCAAAAGATGGTTAAGGTTTCTTAACCATAGACATGAGTTGTCATTTGATAATAGGATCACATCATTAGGAGAATGATGTGATGGACAAGACCCAACCATTAGCATAGTATATGACCGTTCAGTTTATTGCTACTGCTTTCCTAATGTCAAATATATATTCCTTCGACCATGGGATCATGCAACTCCCGGATACCGGAGGAATACTGAGGGAGTCCTGGACTAGGGGGTGTCCGGATAGCCGAACTATCATCTTTGGCCGGACTCCTGGACTATGAAGATACAAGATTGAAGACTCCGTCCCGTGTCCGGATAGGACTTTCCTTGGCGTGGAAAGCAAGCTTGGCGATACGGATATGTAGATTTCCTACCATTGTAACCGACTCTGTGTAACCCTAACCCTATTCGGTGTCTATATAAACCGAAGGGTTTTAGTCCATAGGACGAATAACAATCATACCATAGGCTAGCTTCTAGGGTTTAGCCTCTACGATCTCGTGGTAGATCTACTCTTGTACTACCCATATCATCAATATTAATCAAGCAGAGTAGGGTATTACCTCCATCGAGAGGGCCCGAACCTGGGTAAAAACATCGTGTCCCTTGTCTCCTGTTACCATCCGCCTAGACGCGATTCGGGACCCCCTACCCGAGATCCGCGGTTTTGACACCGACATTGGTGCTTTCATTGAGAGTTCCTCAATGCCGTCACCGTCGGAAGGATGCTTCATCCCGTCTTTAAAGACGACATTATCGCCAAGGAGCCTTGGCCGCCGGCCAGATTCTTGACTAGGTGGTTTCCTTATGACCACCACCGCCGCGCTACCGACGATGACTTCTCGGGTCATCGAAACCAATCTTCGTGTTAACTCGGAACTTGCCGAGCAGCTAGATCCGATCGAGCTCTGCTCATGAGCGAGCTCTTGGATCGCATCGCCGCCACAGGAGTCGCCACTGACTACGATCAGATCGGGCCTAAAACCGACCTGAGAGAGATTAACTCTCCCCAGGCTACCCACCATGTTGCTGTGGTAGAGGAACAATACGGCGACTCTTCTTCTATCTTAAGGACTAGCTACGTCCGGATTCCCGACCCTTCCATGCCGGATTCCCGCGGAGGGACGGATGTCGATCAAATCCTGAACTTAAAGTCAGGCGGCGGGCTGGATTCATTGGATAACATCCAAAAACCCAAACTTCCAAGTTCGGAAACTTCTCGGCCCCTGAGTCTTAGATTGGACGGGGTTCCGGATCTAGTTCCACCCGCCCACCCAAACATTAGCGATCTATCCCAAATTCGGCAAGAGCCCGCTGAAACAGTACATCATTACTGGGCCAGATTCCTCCTGGTTATGGACAGGATAAAGGACTGCCGAGAGGAGGACGCAATCTCACTCTTTTGCAATAATTGCACGGACGAGGGAATCCCAAACGCCATAAGTCGTCGTGAAATTACACGCTTTGCTGACTTGGTAACCATAGTACAAAAGTACTGCGCGATGGAGAGTGCTTGGAAAACCGAAAGTAAATTTTGGGATAATCCGGCCCCAAACACAGCCCTATTCTGAAATAAAAGGGTGCATCATCACCAACCACCTGGGTTAAATACCAAAAAACAAAAACCCCCTAAAGGGCATGGAACCGTCTTTGGAGGGATGGCTCAACGGACCCTGCAAAATTCATAGCACAGAGGACGCCACTCCAACTCATAGCCTTCGAGCATGTTGGATACTACGGCAGGTGGCCAAAAGTGGCGAAGAGCTTCTAGCTTCAGAATCCCAGCCCAACAATACCAGTACGATATTAACAGTCTTTGAGACTTTCACATGAAATAACATGCGGAAGCAAACACTCCGCAACCTTGCCGAAGTCTACCAAGTAGCAATAATAAATCCATGGAGTGACACGGCTGTTACCTTTAATGCCAAAGGATTTAACCCAAATTCGAACAGCCCGAGCACCACCGCATTGGTCCTCGGTCCAATAGTGGGCTGACTTCGCCTTACTATGGTACTCATGGATGGCGGCATGGATTAAACCTCATCTATGAGGAAACCCTCCGAAAAATGGAAATAGACTGGAACCGCATTGAGCGAAGCAGCACAACCTTCAGAGGAATAATCCCTAGCCGGGAAGCATGCTGCACAGAAAAAATCACATTGGACATAGTGTTCGGCTCACCGGACAATTACAGGTCCAAGGAGGTTACATTTCAAGTGGCCCCGTTCAGCAGCAGATATCACACTCTATTAGGGCGAAATGCATTCACAATTTTTCAAGCTATACCCCATTATGGGTACATGAAGCTTAAAATGCCCGGACCTAACGGAATCATCACTCTCGCTAGTGATCCGAACATAGCACTCCGCGCCGAAAACAAGACAGCCACGCTAGCCCTCGAGGCACTATCCGAAGCCCTAGCGGCCGAGGAACCCACTGCAATGCGCTCCACAGTGAATAGGGACGATGTGATACTTGATAAAAGATCCAAGTCCACCTCTTTTAAACCAGCGAATGAAATAGTCAAATTCCAAATCCACCCAACGGACTCTGCAAAGACGGCCTCCATTGGGGCATAATTAAACCCTGATGTAGACGCCGCACTACGAGAATTTCTACGAGAAAACTGGGACATTTTAGCCTGGCACCCATAAGACATGCCAGGAATCCCACGTCGGCTGGTCGAGCACAGCCTAAATATCCTAAAAGTATTCAAGCCAGTCAAGCAGGCTCTTCGTCGTTTTTCCAAACCCAAGAGACAGGCCATGGGAGAGGAGCTAGCCAAAATTCTGGAAGCCGGATTCATCAGAGATATAAAACATCCGGACTGGCTAGCAAATCTGGTGATGGTACCAAAGAAGACAAATCCTGGCGCCTATGTGTTGATTTCAAAGACCTTAATAAGGCTTGCCCAAAGGATCCCTTCCCCCTCCCTCGCATTGATCAAATTATCGATGCCACAGCAGGACACGATTCATTGTGCTTCCTCGACGCATACTCCGGCTACCACCAAATTAAGATGGCGGAGCTGCACCAAGCCGCAAACGGCATTCATCACTCCATACGGCCCATTCTGCTTCAACACAATGCCCTTCGGCTAAAAAACGCCGGCGCAACATATATCAAGCATGATTCGTATATGTCCGCAAACCAGATCGGCAAAACAGTGAAGGCATATGTAGATGACGTGGTCGTCAAATCCAAGCATGTCGAAACTCTAGTAGACTACTTGAGGCTCACATTCGACAATCTCCGAAAATATGACATTAAGCTCAATCCGGAAAAATGCGTCTTCGGCGTTCCAGTCGGAAAGCTCTTGGGCTTCATTGTGTCCGGTAGAGGAATTGAAGCAAACCCAGCCAAGATCCGAGCTCTGTCACAATTGGATATTCCAAAAGAGCTCAAACAAATACAAAAATTGACTGGATGCGTAACGGCTCTAAGCCGCTTTATTTCCTGTTTGGGAGAAAAGGCGTTACCCCTTTACCGCCGCCTCCGACGCACCGAACACTTCGAGTGGACGGATGCCGCCACGGCCGGACTCGAAGAAATAAAAGCCATATTGGCAACAAATCCGGTCCTGGCCGCGCCCAACATGGGCGAACCAATGCTATTATATATCGCCGCAACACATCAAGTTGTTAGCGCGGTGCTCGTCGTCGAACAAGAAACGGACGGACACAGGTTCCCTCTTCAAAAACCAGTTTACTATGTGTCCACTGTCCTAACTCCATGCAAGTCCCGGTACCCACATTATCAAAAGATAGCATACGCGGTGTTCATGGCCTCCCGGAAGCTGCGACACTACTTTCAAGAGTGTTCGATTATAGTAGCCTCCGAAGTACCTCTTAACGACAATATAAACAACCGCGACACGACGGGCCGGATTGCCAAATGGGCCATCGAGCTCCTCCCATTCGACATAACCTATAAGCCACGACGAGCTATTAAGTCACAAGTGTTGGCCGATTTCGTTGCCGAATGGACCGAAGCCAAACTCCCTAAAGAGTACGGCGCATATTCCAATTGAATCATGCACCGATGGCTCCAAAAGCGTTGGCGGCACGGGGCTGGCGTCGTCCTGACGTCCCCAACCGGGGACACAGTCCAATACGTCCTGCAGATAATGTACACGGACTCCAATAACGCATCCGAATACGAGGCCCTTCTGCACGGCCTCCGGATGGCAGTCTCCATGGGCATTAAACGCCTAGAGGTGCGCGGGGATTCAAACCTCGCGATATCTCAAATAAACGGACACTTTGATGCCAAAGATCCGAAAATGGCAGCGCATCGCAACGCTGTCCTAAAAATGTCAAGACGCAGTTCGAAGGGCTCGAATTTCATCATATAGCCCGGATAACAACCAGGCGGCGGACGTATTGGCACGCATCGGCGCAAAACGCGATGCCGTCCCGCCCAACATCTTCCTGGAACGGCTATTCAAGCCATCCGTACAATGGGAAGGGGAGTCCGGAAATAACAATCCGGACCCAACCCTGCCTGACACCGAACACCCTGACACAATCGGAGGCTCTGCAAACGAGATAACACCCTCCGCCCATGAAATAATGGCGGTTATTGCCCTGTGGATGGAGCCATTCCTAGCCTACCTAACTAGGCAGGAACTCCCCGAAGACCAAAATGAGGCTCGCTACATAGTACGGCGATCTAAAGCCTATAAAGTCCATGAGGGAGAGCTCTATAAGAAAAGCACAACAGGAGTCCTTCAAAGGTGCATCTCCGAAGAGGAAGGGCGAAACCTCCTGGCTGAAATTCATGCCGGACTGGGTGGGCACCACGCTGCAGCCCGGGCCCTTGTAGGCAAGGCCTTTCGTACAAGATTTTATTGGCCGACGGCCCGGGCAGATGCGCAGGATTTAGTCCAACGATGCGTCGGTTGCCAGCTTTTTGCTAACCAAAGCCACATGCCACCCACCGCCCTCAAAACTATACCCATCACCTGGCCATTCGTGGTCTGGGGGCTTGACATGGTTGGACCCCTTAAGGGAGGAACCCACAAGCAAAAATACCTATTGGTCATGGTGGATAAATTCACCAAATGGATAGAGGCCAAGCCTGTTAAAACGGCCGAATCCGGACCAGTGATAGACATCATATCAGGGGTAGTGCACCATTACGGCGTCCCCCATAGTATCATCACTGATAACGGCACCAACTTCACAGCCGATGAGGTCAAACTATGGTGCAAAAACATGGGCATCAAGCTCGATTACGCCTCAGTCTATCACCCTCAAACTAATGGTCAAGTCGAGCAGGCAAACGGTCTAATCATGAGCGGCATTAAACCCAGACTAGTGTGGTCCCTTAAGGAATCTAACATGCACTGGGTAGAGGAGCGCGACTTCATACTCTGGGGGCTGCGGACCACGCCGAATCGCACTACCGGGTTCACACCATTTTTATGGTGTACGGCGCAGAGGCAGTCTTGCCCTGCGACATAATTCATGACTCACCTCGCGTGCGCATGTATGAAGAAAGAGAAGCCGAACTCGATCGGGAGGACAGTCTGGATGCCTTGGAGGAGGAGCGCGACGTGGCAAAAGCTCGTTCCGCATTTTATCAACAACAGGCTTGAAGATATCAAAGCAGACAAGTACGGGCCAAAGCTTACAACGTTGGCGAACTAGTTATACGCCTGCCGGACAAGAAAAAGGACAAACTCAAGCCCAAATGGGAAGGTCCCTTCATCATCGACCAGGTCCTGACCGGCGGGGCATACCGTCTGCGAAACGCATTGGATAACCGACTCGATCCAAACCCATGGAACGCAGCCCGTCTATGAAGATTCTACGCCTAGCGTCGGACTCTGAGTTAGTCTCCTTCCTCCGTCCAGAATTTATACTTTAGCTGTCTTTTATTTCTCTCCTTCCTCCTCCTTCTTCTTGGAGCCTTTAGAGGCTCGCTTGCACTTTGTTCGCACATACTTGACGCACCACCCACGCTCATTATACCTGGGGGCTTCTTTAACAGAAGCTTATTTATACGGGCTTTATGCCCAACACATGTGTCAAACTTCCGCATGTACCTTTTACTCACCATTATATGCATCGATATGACTTAAGTTTTGGCCAAGCTGGGTTGCCTGGCTCCTGTGCTTACCCCTACGTTTCCGATTGTTCGGCTAGGCGGTAAAGGGAGCACCTCTGCGATTGTTACTGCCGGGTCAGCCGGATGTGTACCTCGATCGGGTGAAGCCAAAGCTAGCGTTCTTAAGGGAATATTCGGTCGGTGAACTGAAAGATGATTTTTAAACTATTTATCCATCTGCCCCCAGATGATTTTCTGCTTTCTTAGCAGTTTGGACATGCACTTTAGGGCATGCCTCCTAGGGAAAGGAACCCTTAACGGAACTATTCTCCCTGGAAGATGTTTCTTACTATCCATGTAATGTAACATAACTAGTTGGGCACTTGTCTGACAATAATGACCCCTACGCCTTGTCTCCATGCATGCCCCGGTTCTTACATAACCGCGAGGGTATTCGGAGACACTCCGGACTATTGGGTCCCGAGGTCGAAGCAAAAAGGTCCGCTATGACAAACGATCTACAATCCGGCTAGAAGACATTTTTCATGTCCTATTAAATTACATAGTCAACTCGACTGATTGTATTCCTCCTCAATGCCATCTAATAGGCTGTCAAAATTACAAACATGCTTGGAATACTTGGCGTCCAAATCTAATTGTCCGTACACTAAGCTTAAAGGGATCTCCTTCCCATCAGGCCCCACAGCTACGACCTCGCCCAAGTGGTTTGGGTTAACAACCGTGTACCGCGTCTTTACCATGGCCCGAGCCTCCCTGGCGCCTTTGACGGCAGGCCAATATCTTCCATAGTCGGAAGCGCCGTGCTCCTTGAAGCCGCTCTGCCAGCTCCCCAATGCCTTGAGCGGGGAGATAGATGGCCACAAGGCTGGCGACGCCTTTCATCACCTGCCGAACTTCGTTCGTGCGGCCGACGATTCGGGAAGAAGATCACCCGAAGAACTGGGCATCTCCTCCTCAGGACGACCTGTGAGCAAACCTACATACATGTTTATGTTAGTCGCCTTCCTCGCCGAACTCTTTCAAAGTTCGTTTAAGCACTTATTGAAAATGTCGCGACGAAGCCGTCGATTCTCCTTCTGAGTCGGACAATTGAGCACGAACATCCTTTAGTTCCTCACCCAGTTGGGTGTTGGCATCTTGGAGGTTATATTTCTCTGCCGCACCCTCGTAAGCACGCTCTCGCTGGCCTTTAGGCTGGCAGGAGCTGTTGCTTGTCCGACCCATCCGGCGCTATCTCTGCCTTCTGATGTCAGATTTACACACACACGCCGCACTTTGCGAAAACTACTTCTACTTTGAAGGGCATATATTACGGAGGGAGTCTTCATGGCTTCCCGGTCATGACGATCGGCCTCAAGTTGGGCCTTGCACTCTTCAAGCTCACAGGACAAACGGGTATTCTTTTCGGTAAGAACCTGCATTCCAAATGATCCTTAAATCAGTTATCCTAACTATTTTAAGTCTCGGGGGCTACTGGCATATATAACTGTCAAAATTCCTTACACGTATGTCTTTCACATACTGCTCCGTGGCTCTGGCTAGGCCATCTTGAGCGGCATGGAGGTGCGCTTCTCCCGAATTAAAGGCGTTCAACACCTCTTGGGAGAAACATGCGTCACATAGAATAGTCCGGCGGCGCCTATGATTCATGGCGCTCTCCACCTCCGACTTGGTGGCGGACAGTCTGTCGGCATCCTCCATTGGAGGAGCATCCGACGCACGCGTCATATTTGTACCCCCTTCCGGACTCGGCTTTTGAGCCTGGCTGGCGGAGGTCCGATTGGCAACTTCTCCGGACTCAGTCCGGCGAGCGCTCTTTTTCCTGAAAAAAACCACGAGCATCAGTGTGCCTCCCAGGAACCTCTCCTTAAAACATGATGGCACATCATACCGTTGCGGCGACGTCTCGAGTCGTACCGCACTTCTTTTTCCGCTTTCTTTGGGCGAGCTGCCTTGTTGGGCGGCCGTGGCGAGCTCGGCTTCCCGTTCTGAAGGCACCCCCTGCGAAACACCATCAAATACGCGGTGATTAGAAGTACAACACGGGTGGGTCATGGTATCCGGACTTCGGTCACGGTTACCTGGGAGACCGGAAATAGTCCGGGGTAGTCAGCCGTAATGGCAACCAAAGCATTGTCGATGCTAAGTTGATGGAACACCCCGTGGATCAGCTCCACCTTTATATCCGAGTTCTCTTCGGAGGCCGGATCGAGGGACCGTTCTGGATCCTCGGGTTGTGGAGGCGGGTTGTGTATCTTCTCCACGGCCCGGCGCAGTTCCTGCGCAGAAACCATGAAATGAGATATTTAACCACGGGAACATGGATCGGACAAGCCACAAAGATATTCGCTACCCAACTTCGAGGATTATTCAAGAAAACCCGTTCGATGGATCGACTCAGAGAAAATCCTCCTCTTCTCCTTTGTACATGGCGGACAAGGTCTTCACCAGTTCGGTGACCGATCCCGGCCCTTTGCGGCCGTGGCGGGTGGCATCATCCTCCCCGTTGAAATCCCACATGGGGTGGCCCCTATATTGGAGCGGCTGAACTCCCCTCATAATGCAGGTTGCCATGACTCCAATCATGTTCAATCCAGCATGAGCCAGCAATCTTATTCGGCTCATCAAGTAAAGGACGTCCCGGTCATTTTCCCTCTGGGGGCTCCGCGGGCGCCAGCTTAGGCGCTTCTTCAGAGGAGCGTTGCTAAAATCTGGAAGGACGATCCAAACAGGATCCGGCAGCGGGACGTCCTCCATGTAAAACCATTCCGAGGGCCAGTCCTCGGACGCCTTCTTTGGGGTTCCGGATAAGTATCCGGTCCCGGCGATGCGCCATAATTCGGCTCCGCCCACTTGATATATTGACCCTTCGTGAGAACGAGGCACAAGGCAGAACAATCTCTTCCATAGAGCAAAATGGGCCTCAACGCCCAGAAACAGCTCGCAAAGGGCCACGAAGCCCACTATATGCAAGATGGAGGCAAGCGTAAGGTTGTGCAGCTGGAGGCCGTAGAACTCCAGAAGCCCCCGGAGAAACGGATGGATTGGAAATCTGAGTCCTCTCATTAGGTGAGAGACGAAGCATACCCGCTCTCCCTTACAGGGACCGGGGACGCTCTCCGCCTGCTTCCCGCCCTTATAAGTGGCGAGTCCGGAACGCACCGGAACCAGGAAGGCCGGGGGAAGGAATCCCTTGGTTTGGAGCACCACCAATTCGCTGTGCGGGACTGAGCATCTCCCCCAATCTCCGGGCTGAGGGCTGGGAGCGCGAGAGGAGGAGCCACGTCGACTGTCCATGGTGGAGTGGATTTTTTGTCAAAGGCGCTCTGATGAAGGCTCGCGAAGGGAGGATGGTGCGATCCGGATCTGGATCCCCGTCTCTTTTATAGACGGCTCATTTGCACAGCAAGGGGGGTAAATGTAAAGATACCCTGACTTTTCACATTCATTCGACACGTGGAAGATGGCCATTATTGGGCATGGAAGCCGAGAAGCGTGATATTCACAAGGAAGCCGGACACTATTCAAACACAGGATTCGAGGGGAACCCGCCTTGCAATGCCGAAGATAATCAACACGCCGGACTTATCATCATTGAAGCCTGGTTTGGGGGCTACTGAGGGAGTCCTGGACTAGGGGGTGTCCGGATAGCTGAACTATCATCTTTGGCCGGACTCCTGGACTATGAAGATACAAGATTGAAGACTCCGTCCCGTGTCCGGATAGGACTTTCCTTGGCATGGAAGGCAAGCTTGGCGATACGGATATGTAGATCTCCTACCATTATAACCGACTCTGTGTAACCCTAACCCTATTCGGTGTCTATATAAACCGAAGGGTTTTAGTCCGTAGGACGAACAACAATCATAACATAGGCTAGCTTCTAGGGTTTAGCCTCTCTGATCTCGTGGTAGATCTACTCTTGTACTACCCATATCATCAATATTAATCAAGCAGGAGTAGGGTATTACCTCCATCGAGAGGGCCCGAACCTGGGTAAAAACATCGTGTCCCTTGTCTCCTGTTACCATCCGCCTAGACGCACAGTTCGGGACCCCCTACCCGAGATCCGCCGGTTTTGACACCGACAAATACCTTGTGTTCTATCAAATGTCACAATGTAACTGGGTGATCATAAAGATGCTCTATAGGTATCTCCGAAGGTGTATGTTGAGTTGGTGTGAATCGAGATTGGGATTCGTCACTCCGTATGACGGAGAGGTATCTCTGGGCCCTCTCGGTAATACACATCACAAGAAGGTTGCAAGCAAAGTGACTATAGAGTTAGTTGCAAGAGGATGTGTTACGGAACGAGTAAAGAGACTTGCCGGTAACGAGACTGAACTAGGTATGGAGATACCGACGATCGAATCTCGGGCAAGTAACATACCAACAAACAAAGGAAACTACATATGCTGTCATAAAGGTTCGACCGATAACGATCTTCGTAGAATATGTAGGAACCAATATGGCCATCCAGGTCCCGCTATTGGTTATTGACCACAGAAGCGTCTCGATCATGTCTACATCATTCTCGAACCCGTAGGGTCTGCACGCTTAACGTTAATTGACAATATAGTATTATATGAGTTATGTGAACTGGTGAACGAATGTTTTTCGGAGTCCAAGATAAGATCCCAGATATGACGAGGAACTCCGGAATGGTCCAGAGGTAAAGATTGATATATAGGATGATACTATTTGGTCTCCAAAAAGGTTTCGTAATGCATCGGGTAATTATCGGATCACCTGGAGGGGTTCCGGGAAGGCCACAGGGAGTAACTGGGCTTATTGGGCCAACAAGGGAAGCACACCAGCCCACTAGGGGCTGGTGCGCCCCACCTCTGGGCCGCAGGCCCTAGGGAAGGAAAAGGGGGAGGACTAGCCCCTCCTGCCTTCCCCTCCACATGAGAGAAAGGAAAGGAGGGGCGGGCGCCTCCCCTCCCGCCTTCTCCCCAGGCGCCAAAGAAGGAAGGGGAGGGCGGGGCCAGGTCAGGCCCTAGGGCTAGCCGCCGGCCCCCTTGGAGGCGCCCTAGGCTGCCTCCCTTGCTCCCCCACCTATATATATGAGAGAAGGGAGAGGGGCAACACACACGACGATCCCCAAGCCGTGTGCGGCGCCCCCTCTCCCTCTAGTTTGTCCTCGATCATAATTTTCGTAGTGCTCGGTGAAGCCCTATGGAGATAGTTGCACCACCACCATCACCACACCGTTGTGCTGCCTGAACTCATCAACTACTTCGCCCGTCTTGCTGGATCAAGAAGGCGAGGACGTCATCGAGCTGAACGTGTGCTAAACTTGGAGGTGCCATGCATTCGGTACTTGATCAGACGGATCATGAAGGTGTATGACTACATCAACCGCATTGATAAATGCTTCCTCTTAATGGTCTACGAGGGTACGTAGACACACTCTCCCCACTCGTAGCTATGCATCTCCATGGATAGATCTCGTGCGTGCGTAGATTTTTTTTATTTTCCATGCAATTTTCCCCAACACTGGCATCATGAGCCAGGTTTATGCGTAGATGATATGCATGAGTAGAACACAAAGGATCTGTGGTCGGTGATGTTCATACTGCTTACCACCAACGTCTTATTTTGATTCGGCGGTATTGTGGGATGAAGCGGCCCGGACCAACCTTACATGTCCACGTACATGAGACCGGTTCCACCGACTGACATGCAACTTGTTTTGCATAAGGTGGTCGGTGGGTGTTCGTTTTTCTCACTTTAGTTGAATCAAATTTGACTACGGCCGGTCCTTGTAGAAGGTTAAAACAACAAACTTGGTAATCACCGTTGTGGTTTTGCGTAGGTAAGAACGGTTCTTTCTAGTTACCCATAGCAGCCACGTAAAACTTGCAACAAAAAAGTAGATGTTCGAAATATGCCCTGATACGTCTGCAACGTATCTATAATTTTTGATTGCTCCATGCTACTTTATCTATTGTTTTGGACTATAATGGGCTTTATTTTCCACTTTTATATTACTTTTGGGACTAACCTATTAACCGGAGGCCCAGCCCAGAATTGCTGTTTTTTTGCCTATTTCAGTGTTTCGAAGAAACGGAATACCAAACGGAGTCCAAACGGAATGAAACCTTCGGAAACGTGATCTTCTCACCGAATGTGATCCAGGAGACTTCGACCCTACTCCAAGGAGTGCCAGAGGCGGTCACGAGGGTGGGGGGCACACCCTCCCCCCTGGGCGTGCCCCTCTGCCTCGTGGGCCCCCTGACGCTCCACCGACGTACTCATTCCTCCTATATATACCTACGTACGCCCGACAGATCAAAGACGGATCCAAAACCTAATTCCACCACCGTAACTTCCTGTATCCACGAGATCCCATCTTGGGGCCTGTTCCGGAGCTCCGCCGGAGGGGGCATCCACCACGGAGGGCTTCTACATCATCACCATAGCCCCTCCGATGAAGTGTGAGTAGTTTACTTCAGACCTTCAGGTCCATAGTTAGTAGCTAGATGGCTTCTTCTCTCTTTTTGGATCTCAATACAATGTTCTCCCCCTCTCTCGTGGAGATCTATTCGATGTAATCTTGTTTTTGCGATGTGTTTGTTGAGACCGATGAATTGTGGGTTTATGATCCAACTTATCTATTGAAAATATTTGATTCTTCTCTGAATTCTTTTATGTATGATTGTGTTATCTTTGCAAGTCTCTTCGAATTATCCGTTTGGTTTGGCCAACTAGATTGGTAGTTCTTGCAATGGGAGAAGTGCTTAGCTTTGGGTTCAATCTTGTGGTGACCTTACCCAGTGACAGAAAGGATTGAAAGGCACGTATTGTATTTTTGCCATCGAGGATAACAAGATGGGGTATTTATCATATTGCATGAATTTATTCCTCTACATCATGTCATCTTGCTTAAGGCGTTACTCTGTTTTTTAACTTAATACTCTAGATGCATCTTTGGATAGCGGTCGATGAGTGGAGTAATAGTAGTAGATGCAGAATCGTTTGGTCTACTTGTCACGGACGTGATGCCTATATACATGATCATTGCCTGGATAACCTCATAACTATGCTCAATTACATCAATTGCTCAACAGTAATTTGTTCACCCACCGTAGAATACTTATGCTCTTGAGAGAAGCCACTAGTGAAACCTATGGCCCCGGGTCTATTCTCATCATATCAATCTCCATCACTTTATTTACTTGCTTTGCTTTTACTTTTTACTTTGCATCTTTATACCAAAAATACCAAAAATATTATCTCTATCAGATCTCACCCTCGTAAGTGACCTTGAAGGGATTGACAACCCCTAAGCGTTGGTTGCGAGTAGCTATCGTTTGTGCGGTGCACGAGGGACTTGCGCATGGTCTCCTCTTGGATTGATACCTTGGTTCCCAAAAACTGAGGGAAATACTTACGCTCTTGTGCTGCATCATCCTCTCCTCTTCGGGAAATCCAACGCAAGCTCGAGACGTAGCAAGAAGAATTTCTGGCGCCCGTTGGCGGGAGGCTTATGCAAAAGTCAACATACCAAGTACCCATCACAATCCCTATCTCTCGCATTACATTATTTGCCATTTGCCTCTCGTTTCCTCTCCCCACTTCACCTTTGCCGTTTTATTCGCCCTCTCTTTCCCAATCTCCTCCTCTTTTTCCCTTTGCCTTTTGTTTGCTCGTGTGTTAGTTTGCTTGTTCGTCGCGATGGCTCAAGATGCCACCAAATTGTGTGACTTCCCCAATACCAATAATACTGATTTCCTTAGCACTCCGATTGCTCCTCTTGCCAATACCGAATCTTGTGAAATCAATACTGCTTCGTTGAATCTTGTTATGAAAGATCAATTCGCCAGCCTTCCTAGCGAAGATGCCGCTACTCATCTGAATGGCTTCATTGATTTATGTGATATGCAAAAGAAAAAAGATGTCGATAATGATGTCATTAAATTGAAGCTATTTCCTTTTTCGCTTAGAGATTGTGCTAAAGCGTGGTTTTCATCTTTGCCTAAAAATAGTATTGATTCTTGGAACAAGTGCAAAGATGCTTTTATCTCTAAGTATTTTCCTCCCGCTAAGATTATCTCTCTTAGGAACGATATTATGAATTTTAAGCAACTTGATCATGAACATGTTGCACAAGCTTGGGAGAGAATGAAATTAATGCTACGCAATTGTCCTACTCATGGTTTGAACTTATGGATGATTATTCAAAAAAATTACGCTGGATTGAATTTTGCTTCTAGAAATCTTTTAGATTCGGCCGCAGGAGGCACTTTTATGGAAATCACTTTAGGAGATGCTACTAAAATCCTAGATAATATTATGGTTAATTATTCTCAATGGCATACTGAAGATCTACTAATAAAAAAGTGCATGCTATAGAAGAAATCAAAATTTTGAGTGGAAAGATGGATGAACTTATGAATTTATTTGCTAAGAGTGTTTCTTCTTATCCCAATAATATGCCTTTATCTACCTTGATTGAGAATAATAATGAATCTATGGATGTGAATTTTGTTGGTAGGAATAGTTTTGGAAACAACGCGTATAGAGGGAATTTTAATCCTAGGCCTTATCCTAGTAATCCTTCTAATAATTATGGAAATTCCTACAACAACTCTTATGGAAATTTTAATAAGATGCCCTCTGAATTTGAGAGTAGTGTTAGAGAATTTATGAATTCACAAAAGAATTTTAATGCTTTGCTTGAAGAGAAATTACTTAAGGTTGATGATTTGGCTAGGAACGTTGATAGAATTTCTCTTGATGTTGATTCTTTAAAGCTTAGAACTATTCCTCCTAAGCATGATATCAATGAGTCTCTCAAAGCTATGAGAATTTCCATTGATGAGTGCAAAGAAAGAACCGCTAGGACGCGTGCTTCCAAAGATGCCTTTATTAAAGCGTGTTCTTCTAATTCCTATGAAAATCAAGATGAAGATCTAAAAGTTATTGATACGTCCCCTATTAAATCTTTGTTTTGCAATATGAATCTTGATGAAACTGAATATGATCTTCCTTTACCTAGAAGGCGTTCTAAGAATTCTGAGTTTTTAGATCTTAATGATGAAATTGATAAAAGTGGGATTGAAAAAAATACAAATCTAGATGTTGCTAAACCCACTATATTGGATCTCAAGGAATTTAATTATGAAAATTTCTCTTTAATTGATTGTATTTCCTTGTTGCAATCCGTGCTAAATTCTCCTCATGCTTATTGTCAAAATAAGGCTTTTACCGAACACATTGTTGATGCCTTGATGCAATCTTATGAAGAAAAGCTTGAGTTGAAAATTTCTATCCCTTGGAAACTCCATGATGAGTGGGAACCTACTATTAAAATTAAAATTAAAAATTATGAGTTTCATGCTTTGTGTGATTTGGGTGCTAGTGTCTCTACTATTCCCAAAACTTTGTGTGATTTGCTAGATTTCCGTGATTTTGATGATTGCTCTCTAAACTTGCATCTTGCGGATTCCACTATTAAAAGGCCTATGGGAAGAATTAATGATGTTCTTATTGTTGCAAATAGGAATTATGTGCCCGTATATTTTATCGTTCTTGATATAGATTGCAATCCTTCATGTCCTATTATTCTTGGTAGACCTTTCCTTAGAACGATTGGTGCAATTATTGATATGAAGGAAGGAAATATTAGATTCCAATTCCCTTTAAAGAAAGGCATGGAACACTTTCCTAGAAAGAAAATAAAATTACCATATGAATCTATCATGAGAGCCACTTATGGATTGCCTACCAAAGATGGCAATACCTAGATCTATCCTTGCTTTTATGCCTAGCTAGGGGCGTTAAACGATAGCGCTAGTTGGGAGGCAACCCAATTTTATTTTGTGTTTTCTGTTTTTGGTTCTGGTTAGGAATAAATAATCCATCTAGCCTCTGTTTATATGTGGTTTTAATTTTTAATTAGTGTTTGTGCCAAGTTGGACCTATTGGATCTTCTTGGATGATAGTTATTTGATCTTGCTGTAATTTCCAGAATGTTTGTGCTCAGTGCCCGAATTGTTAAAAATCACCAGAACGTGATACAATACTGATTCCAGTTGCTGCTGATCAATAAACAAATTTTCCAGGTCGTCTAATTTTGGTATAAGTTTTTGGGTTCCATAAGTTTGCGTTAGTTACAGATTACTACAGACTGTTCTGTTTTGGACAGATTCTGTTTTGCGTGTGTTGTTTGCTTATTTTGATGAATCTATGGTTAGTAACATAGTTTACAATCCATAGAAAAGTTGGAATACAGTAGGTTTAACACCAATATAAATAAAGAATGAGTTCATTACAGTACCTTAAAGTAGTCTTTTGTTTTCTTTCTCTAACGGAGCTCACGAGATTTCTATTGAGTTTTGTGTTGTGAAGTTTTCAAGTTTTGGGTGAATTATTTTGATGGATTATGGAACAAGGAGTGGCAAGAGCCTAAGCTTGGGGATGCCCATGGCACCCCCAAGATAATCCAAGGACACCAAAAGTCAAAGCTTGGGGATGCCCGGAAGGCATCCCTCTTTAAATCCACTTCCATCGGTAATTTACTTGGAGCTATATTTTTATTCACCAACATGATATGTGTTTTGCTTGGAGCGTCTTGTATTATTTGAGTCTTTGCTTGTTAGTTTACCACAATCATCCTTGCTGTACACAACTTTTGAGAGAGCCATACATGATTTGGAATTTGATAGAATACTCTATGTGCTTCACTTATATCTTTTGAGCTTGATAGTTGCTCATAGTGCTTGATTATATCTTTTTGAGCGTGATAATTTTTGCTCTAGTGCTTCACTTAGATCTTTTAGAGCACGGTGGTGGATTTGTTTTAAATAAACTTGATCTCTCATGCTTCACTTAGATTATTTTGAGAGTCGTTAATAGCATGGTAATTTTCTTAATGTTAATATACTTGGTGTTCAAGATATGTGAAACTTTCTTTTGAGTGCGTTGAATACTAAGATAAGTTTGATGCTTGATAATTGTTTTGAGACATGGATGTAATAATATCAAAGTCATGCTAGTTGAGTAGTTGTGAATTTGAGAAATACTTGTGTTGAAGTTTGTAAGTTCCGTAGCTTGCATGTATGGTTAAAGTTGTGTAACAAATTTGAAGCATGAAGTGTACCTGGCTTGTGCATCCTTATGAGTGTTGGGGAACGTAGTAATTTCAAAAAATTTCCTACGATCACGCAAGACCATGGTGATGGCATAGCAACGAGAGGGGAGAGTGTCCGTCCACGCACTCGTGAGACCGAAAGCGGAAGCGTTATAACAACGCGGTTGATGTAGTCGACGTCTTCACGATCCGACCGATCCAAGCACCGAACGTCACGGCACCTCCGAAGTTCTCGCACACGCTCAGCTCGATGACGATCCCGGACTCCGATCCAGCAAAGTGTCGGGATGAGTTCCGTCAAGACGGCGTGGTGGACGATGTTGATGCTCCACCGGCGCAGGGCTTCGCCTAAGCTCCGCTGACGATATGACTTCTCCGCGCAGGGCTTCGCCTAAGCTCTCTGACGATATGACCGAAGTGGAATATGGTGGAAGGGGGCACCGCACACGGCTAAGGAAAGATCCGTAGATCAACTTGTGTGTATTGGGGTGCCCCCTGCCCCCGTATATAAAGGAGACAAGGGGGAGGTGGCCGGCCCTAGAGGAGGCGCGCAAGGAGGAGTCCTACTCCCACCGAGTAGGACTCCTCTCCTAGTTGGAGTAGGATTGGGGAGGGGAAAGGGGAAGGCGCGCCCCTCTCCTTGTCCTATTCGGACTGGAAGGGGAGGCGCGCAGCCCACCTGGCCGGCCCTTCTCCTTCTCCCTCAAGGCCCATGAGGGCCCATATACCCCGGGGTTCCAGTAACCCGGTGTTCCGGTAACATCCTGTTTTCACTCGGAACCATTCAAGTCCAAACATAGGCTTCCAATATATCAATCTTTATGTCTCGACCATTTCGAGACTCCTCGTCATGTCCGTGATCACATCCGGACTCAACAACCTTCGGTGCATCAATACTTATAAACTCATTAAGAATCGCCATCGAAGCGTTAAGCGTGCGGACCCTACGGGTTCGAGAACTATGTAGACATGACCTAGAACCATTCTCGGTCAATAACCAATAGCGGAACCTGGATGCCCATATTGGTTCCTACATATTCTCTGAAGATCTTTATCGGTCAAACCGCATAACAACATACGTTGTTCCCTTTGTCATCGGTATGTTACTTACCCGAGATTCGATCGTCGGTATCCAATACCTAGTTCAATCTCGTTATCGGTAAGTCTCTTTACTCGTTCCGTAATACATCATCTCACAACTAACTCATTAGTTGTAATGCTTGCAAGGCTTAAGTGATGTGCATTACCGAGAAGGCTCGGAGATACCTCTCCGACAATCGGAGTGACAAAACCTAATCTCGAAATACGCCAACCCAACAAGTACCTTTGGAGACACCTGTAGTACTCCTTTATAATCACCCGATTACGTTGTGACGTTTGGTAGTACCCAAAGTGTTCCTCCGTAAACGGGAGTTGCATAATCTCATAGTTATAGGAACATGTATGGGTCATGAAGAAAGCATTAACATACTAAACGATCAAGTGTTAAGCTAACGGAATGGGTCATGTCAATCAGATCATTCTACTAATGATGTGACCTTGTTAATCAAATAACAACTCCTTGTTCATGGTTAGGAAACATAACCATCTTTGATTAACAAGCTAGTCAAGTAGAGTCATACTAGTGACATACTTGTTTGTCTATATATTCACACATGTATTATGTTTCCGTTAATACAATTCTAGCATGAATAATAAACATTTATCATGATATAAGGAAATAAATAATAACTTTATTATTGCCTCTAGGGCATATTTCCTTGATCTCCCACTTGCACTAGAGTCAATAATCTAGATTACAAAGTAATGATCCTAACACCCATGGAGTCTTGGTGCTGATCATGTTTTGCTCGTGGAAGAGGCTTAGTCAACGGGTCTCGCAACATTCAGATCCGTATGTATTTTGCAAATCTCTATGTCTCCCACTTGGACTTGGTCCCGAATGGAATTGAAGCGTCTCTTGATGTGCTTGGTCCTCTTGTGAAACCTGGATTCCTTTGCCAAGGCAATTGCACCAGTATTGTCACAGAAGATCTTCATCGGTCCCGATGCACTAGGTATGACACCTAGATCGGAAATGAACTCTTTCATCCAGACTCCTTCATTTGCTGCTTCGAAGCAGCTATGTACTCCGCTTCACATGTAGATCCCGCCACGACGCTTTGTTTAGAACTGCACCAACTGACAGCTCCACCGCTTAATATAAACACGTATCCGGTTTGCGATTTAGAATCGTGGGATCAGTGTCAAAGCTTCGTCGGCGTAACCATTTACGACTAGCTCTTTGTCACCTCCATATCTGAGAAACATATCCTTAGTCCTTTTCGGTATTTCAGGATGTTCTTGACCGCTGTCCGATGATCCATTCCTGGATTACTTTGGTACCTTCCTGCCAAGCTTATAGCCAAGCATACGTCCAGTGCGGTACACAGCATTGCATACATGATAGAGCCTATGGCTGAAGCATAGGGAACATCTTTCATTTTCTCTCTATCTTCTTTGTGGTCGGGCATTGAGTCTTACTCAATCTTATACCTTGCAACACAGGCAAAAACCTTTCTTTGCACGATCCATTTTGAACTTTTTCAAAATTTTATCAAGGTATGTGCTTTGTGAAAGTCCAATTAAGCGTCTTGATCTATCTCTATAGATCTTGATGCCCAATATGTAAGCAGCTTCACCGAGGTCTTTCATTGAAAAACTTTTATTCAAGTATCCTTTTATGCCATCCAGAAATTCTATATCATTTCCAATTAATAATATGTCGTCCACATATAATATCAGAAATGCTACAGAGCTCCCACTCACTTTCTTGTAAATACAGGATTCTCAAAAAGTCTGTATAAACCAATATTCTTTGATCACATTATCAAAGCGTTTATTCCAACTCCGAGGCTTGCAGAGACCATAAATTGATCATTTGGAGCTTGCACACTTTGTTAGCACCTTTTGGATCGATAAAACCTTCTCTGGTTGCATCATATACAACTCTTCTTCTAGAAATCCATTCAAGAATGCAGTTTTACATCCATTTGCCAAATTTCATAATCATAAAATGCGGCAATTGCTAACATGATTCGGACAGACTTAAGCATCGCTTCTGGTGAGAAAGTCTCATCGTAGTCAACCCCTTGAACTTGTCGAAAACCTTTACGCAACAAGTCGAGCTTTGTAGACGGTTACATTACCATCGTCAGTCTTCTTCTTGAAGATCCATTTATTTTCAATGGCTTGCCGATCATCGGGCAAGTCAACCAAAGTCCATACTTTGTTCTCATACATGGATCCCATCTCAGATTTCATGGCTTCCAGCCATTTTGCGGAATCTGGGCTCACCATCGCTTCTTCATAGTTTGTAGGTTCGCCATGGTCAAGTAACATGACTTCCAGAATAGGATTACCGTACCACTCTGGTGCGTGTTTTATTCTGGTCGACCTACGAGGTTCAGTAGTAACTTGATCTGAAGCTTCATGATCATCATCATTAGTTTCTTCACTAATTGGTGTAGTTGTCACAGGAACCATTTCTTGTGATGAACTACTTTCCAATAAGGGAGCAGAATCTGATTATCTCATCAAGTTCTACTTTCCTCCCACTCACTTCTTTCGAGAGAAACTCTTTCTCTAGAAAGGATCCGAATTTAGCAACGAAAATCTTGCCTTCAGATCTGTGATAGAAGGTGTACCCAACAGTTTCCTTTGGGTATCCTATGAAGACACATTTTTCCGATTTAGGTTCGAGCTTATCAGGTTGAAGTTTCTTCACATAAGCATCGCAGCCCCAAACTTTAAGAAACGACAACTTTGGTTTCTTGCCAAACCACAGTTCATAAGGCGTCGTCTCAACGGATTTTGACGGTGTCCTATTTAACGTGAATGCGGCCGTCTCTAAAGCATAACCCCAAAACGATAGCGGTAAATCGGAAATAGACATCATTGATCGCACCATATCTAGTAAAGTACGATTACGACGTTCGGACACACCATTTCTCTGTGGTGTTCCGGGTGGCGTGAGTTGAAAACTATTCCACATTGTTTCAAATGTAAACCAAACTCGTAACTCAAATATTCTCCTCCACGATCAGATCGTAGGAATTTTATTTTCTTGTTACGATGATTTTCCACTTCACTCTGAAATTCTTTGAACTTTTCAAATGTTTCAGATTTGTGTTTCATTAAGTAGATATACCCATATCTGCTCAAATCATCTGTGAAGGTGAGAAAATAACGATACCAAGGCGTGCCTCAACATTCATTGGACCACAAACATCGGTATGTATGATTTCCAATAAATCTGTTGCTCGCTCCATAGTTAGGAGAACGGCGTTTTTGGTCATCTTGCCCATGAGGCACGGTTCGCAAGTACCAAGTGATTCATAATCAAGTGATTCCAAGCCCATCAAGATGGAGTTTCTTCATGCGTTTTACACCGATATGACCTAAGCGGCAAAGTGCCACAAATAAGTTGCACTATCATTATCAACTCTGCATTTTTTGGCTTCAACATTATGAATATGTGTATCACTACTGTCGAGATTCAACAAGAATAGACCATTCTTCAAGGGTGCATGACCATAAAAGATATTACTCATATAAATAGAACAACCATTATTCTCTGATTTAAATGAATAACCATCTCGCATTAAACAAGATCCAGATATAATGTTCATGCTCAACGCTGGCACCAAATAACAATTATTTAGGTCTAAAACTAATCGAGAAGGTAGATGTAGAGGTAGCGTGCCGACCGCGATCACATTGACTTTGGAACCATTTCCCACGCGCATCGTTACCTTCGTCCCTTTGCCGGTGCTCGTCTATTCCGTAGTCCCCTGCTTTGAGTTGCAAATATTAGCAATGTAACCAGTATCAAATACCTGGTGCTACTACGAGCTCTAGTAAGGTACACATCAATAACATGTATATCACATATACCTTTTGTTCACCTTGCCATCCTTTTTATCCGCCAAATACTTGGGGCAGTTCCGCTTCCAAAGGTCCGGTCTGCTTGCGGTAAAAACACTCGATTTCAGGTGCTTAGGTCCAGACTTGGGTTTCTTCTCTTGATCAGCAACTTTCTTGCTGTTCTTTTTGAAGTTTCCTTCTTCTTCCCTTTGCCCTTTTTCTTGAAACTAGTGGTCTTGTTGACCATCAACACTTGATGCTCTTTCTTGATTTCTACCTCCATGACTTTCAAAGATCGCCAAGAGCTCAGGAATTGTCTTAGTCATCCCTTGCATATTATAGTTCATCACGAAGCTCTTGTAGCTTGGTGGCGATGATTGGAGAATTCTGTCAATGACACTATCATCCGGAAGATTAACTCCCAGCTGAATTAAGTGATTGTTATACCTGACATTTTGAGTATGTGTTCACCTTGTAACTATTCTCCTCCATCTTGCAGCTATAGAACTTATTGGAGACTTCATATCTCTCAATCCGGGCATTTGCTTGAAATATTAACTTCAACTCCTGGAACATCTCATATGCTCCATGACGTTCAAAACGTCGTTGAAGACCCGGTTCTAAGCCGTAAAGCATGGCACAATCGAACTATAGAGTAGTCATCAGCTCTGCTTTGCCAGACGTTCATAACTTCTGGCTCAGCATCTGCAGCAGGCCTGTCACCCAGCGGTGCTTCCGGGACGTAATTTTTCTGTGCAGCAATGAGGATAATCCTCAAGTTACGGACCCAGTCCGTGTAATTGCTACCATCATCTTTCAACTTTGCTTTCTCAAGGAATGCATTAAAATTCAACGGAACAACAAAGACGAGCCATCTATCTACAGAAACATAGACAAGCAAAATACTATCAGGTACTAAGTTCATGATAAATTTAAGTTCAATTAATCATATTAAAACTCCCACTTAGACGGACATCCGTCTAGTCATCTAAGTGATCACGTGATCCATATCAACTAAACCGTGTCCGATCATCACGTGAGACGGAGTAGTTTCAACGGTGAACATCACTATGTTGATCATATCTACTATATGATTCACGTTCGACCTTCGGTCTCCGTGTTCGAGGCCATATCTGTTATATGCTAGGCTCGTCAAGTTTAACTCGAGTATTCGCGTGTGCAACTGTTTTGCACCCGTTGTAGATGGACGAGAACTTATCACACCCGATCATCACGTGGTGTCCGGGTACTACTTAACTTTGGCAACGGTGCATACTCGTGGAGAACACTTCTTGATAATTTTTAGTGAGAGATCATCTTATAATGCTACCACGATCAAAGCAAGATAAGATGCATAAAGGATAAACATCACATGCAATCAATATAAGTGATATGATATGGTCATCATCATCTTGTGCTTGTGATCTCCATCGCCAAGCACCGTCATGATCACCATCGCCACCGGCGACACCTTGATCTCCATCGTAGCATCGTTGTCGCCTCGCCAATCTTATGCTTCCACGACTATCACTACCGCTTAGTAATAAAGTAAAGCATTACATCGCGATTGCATTGCATACAATAAGCGACAACCATATGGCTTCGCCGATTGCCGATAACTTCGGTTACAAAACATGATCATCTCATACAATAAAATATAGCATCACGTCTTGACCATATCACATCACAACATGCCCTGCAAAAACAAGTTAGACGTCCTCTACTTTGTTGTTGCAAGTTTTACGTGGCTGCTACGGGCTGAGCAAGAACCGTTCTTACCTACGCATCAAAACCACAACGATACTTCGTCAAATAGACTCCGCTTTTAACCTTCTCAAGGACCGGGCGTAGCCACACTCAGTTCAACTAAAGTTGGAGAGACAGTCTTCCAAAGCCATCTATGTGCAAAGCACGCCGAGGGAACCGGTCTCGTGAAGCGCACGCGTAAGGTTGGTCCGGATCGTCTCGGCCCAACAATACCGCTGAACCAAAGTATGACATGCTGGTAGGCAGTATGACTTGTATCGTCCACAACTCACTTGTGTTCTACTCGTGCATATGACATCAACGCATAAAACCAGGCTCGATACCACTTTGTTGGGGAACGTAGTAATTTCAAAAATTTTCCTACGATCACGCAAGACCATGGTGATGGCATAGCAACGAGAGGAGAGTGTCCGCCCACGCACTCGTGAGACCGAAAGCGGAAGCGTTATAACAACGCGGTTGATGTAGTCGCACGCCTTCACGATCCGACCGATCCAAGCACCGAACGTCACGGCACCTCCGAAGTTCTCGCACACGCTCAGCTCGATGACGATCCCGGACTCCGATCCGCAAAGTGTCGGGATGAGTTCCGTCAACCTGACGGCGTGGTAGGACGATGTTGATGCTCCACCGACGCAGGGCTTCGCCTAAGCTCCGCTGACGATATGACTTCTCCGGCGCAGGGCTTCGCCTAAGCTCTACGACGATATGACGAAGTGGAATATGGTGGAAGGGGCACCGCACACGGCTAAGGAAAGATCCGTAGATCAACTTGTGTGTATTGGGGTGCCCCTGCTCAGATATAAAGGAGACAAGGGGGAGGTGGCCGGCCCTAGAGGAGGCGCACCAAGGAGGAGTCCTACTCCCACCGGGAGTAGGACTCCCCCCCCCCTTCTCCGAGTTGGAGTAGGATTGGGGAGGGGGAAAGGGGGAAGGGGCGCCGCCCCCCCTCTCCGTGTCCTATTCGGACTGGAAGGGGGAGGGGGGCGCGCAGCCCCCCGGGCCGGCCCGTCTCCGTCTCCCGCAAGGCCCCAGCGGGCCCAAATACCCCCCCGGGGGTTCCGGTTACCCCGGTGTTCCAAAGAACATCCTGTTTTCACTCGGAACCATTCAAGTCCAAACATAGGCTTCCAATATATCAATCTTTATGTCTCGACCATTTCGAGACTCCTCGTCATGTCCGTGATCACATCCGGGACTCCGAACAACCTTCGGTGCATCAATACTTATAAACTCATTAAGAACTGTCATCGAAACGTTAAGCGTGCGGACCCTACGGGTTCGAGAACTATGTAGACATGACCTAGAACCATTCTCGGTCAATAACCAATAGCGGAACCTGGATGCCCATATTGGTTCCTACATATTCTCTGAAGATCTTTATCGGTCAAACCGCATAACAACATACGTTGTTCCCTTTGTCATCGGTATGTTACTTACCCGAGATTCGATCGTCGGTATCCAATACCTAGTTCAATCTCGTTATCGGTAAGTCTCTTTACTCGTTCCGTAATACATCATCTCACAACTAACTCATTAGTTGTAATGCTTGCAAGGCTTAAGTGATGTGCATTACCGAGAAGGCACGAGATACCTCTCCGACAATCGGAGTGACAAAACCTAATCTCAAATACGCCAACCCAACAAGTACCTTTGGAGACACCTGTAGTACTCCTTTATAATCACCCGATTACGTTGTGACGTTTGGTAGTACCCAAAGTGTTCCTCCGGTAAACGGAGTTGCATAATCTCATAGTTATAGGAACATGTATGGGTCATGAAGAAAGCATTAACATACTAAACGATCAAGTGTTAAGCTAACGGAATGGGTCATGTCAATCAGATCATTCTACTAATGATGTGACCTTGTTAATCAAATAACAACTCCTTGTTCATGGTTAGGAAACATAACCATCTTTGATTAACAAGCTAGTCAAGTAGAGGCATACTAGTGACATACTTGTTTGTCTATATATTCACACATGTATTATGTTTCCGGTTAATACAATTCTAGCATGAATAATAAACATTTATCATGATATAAGGAAATAAATAATAACTTTATTATTGCCTCTAGGGCATATTTCCTTCAATGAGTGGCGGTCGGGGACGAGCGATGGTCTTTTCCTACCAATCTATCCCCCTAGGAGCATGCGCGTAGTACTTGATTTTTGATGACTTCTAAATTTTTGCAATAAGTATATGAGTTCTTTTGACTAATGTTGAGTCCATGGATTATACGCACGTTTACCTTTCCGCCATTGCTAGCCTCTTCGGTACCGTGCATTGCCCTTTCTCACATTGAGAGTTGGCGCAAACTTCGCTGGTGCACCCAAACTCCGTGATACGATACGCTCTATCACACATAAACCTCCCTATATCTTCCTCAAAACCGCCACCATACCTACCTATTATGGCATTCCGAGATATATTGCCATGCAACTTTACACCGTTCCGTTCATCATTATTATGACATACATTACTTTTGTCATATTGCCATTGCATGATCATGTAGTTGACATCGTATTTGTGGCAAAGCCACCATGCATTATTTTTCATACATGTCACTCTTGATTCATTGCACCATCCCAGACATCACGGAGGCATTCATATAGAGTCATACCTTGTTCTAGTTTGAGTTGTAATCCTCATGTTGTAATCAATAGAAGTGTGATGATCATCATTATTAGAGCATTGCCCAAATAAAAAAAGAGAAAGGCCAAAAAAGAAAGGCCCAAAAAAGAAAAGAAAAGGGCAATGCTACTATCTCTTTTCCACACTTGTGCTTCAAAGTAGCACCTCGTTCTTCATGTAGTGAGTCTCATATATTGTTCTTCAAAGTAGCACCATGTTTTTCATATAGTGAGTCTCATAAGTTGTCTTTTCATACTAGTGGGAATTTTTCATTATAGAACTTGGCTTCTATATTCCTACGATGGGCTTCCTCAAATGCCCTAGGTCTTCATGAGCAAGCAAGTTGGATGCACACCCACTAGTTTTCTTTTGTTGAGCATTCATAGCTCTAGTGCATCCGTTGCATGGCAATCTCTACTCCTCATGTTGACATCAATTGATGGGCATCTCCATAGCCCGTTGATTATCCTCGTCAATGTGAGACTTTCTCCTTTTTTGTCTTCTCCACACAATCCCCATCATCATATTCTATTCCACCCATAGTGCTATATCCATGGCTCACGCTCATGTATTGCGTGAAGGTTGAAATTGTTTGAGATTATTTAAGTATGAAACAATTGCTTGGCTTGTCATCGGGGTATAGAAGTTGGGAACATCTTTGTGTGACAAAAATGAAGCATAGCCTAACTATATGATTTTGTAGGGATGAACTTTCTTTGGCCATGTTATTTTGAGATGACATAATTATTTTGATTAGTGTGCTTGAAGTATTATTATTTTTATGTCAATATGAACTTTTGTCTAGAATCTTTCGGATCTGAATATTCATATCACAATTAAGAAGATTTACATAGAAATTATGCCAAAGTATCACTCCGCATCAAAAATTCTCTTTTTATCATTTACCTACTCGAGGACGAGCAGGAATTAAGCTTGGGGATGCCTGATACATCTCCAACGTATCTATAATTTTTGATTGCTCCATGCTACTTTATCTATTGTTTTGGACTATAATGGGCTTTATTTTCCACTTTTATATTACTTTTGGGACTAACCTATTAATCGGAGGCCCAGCCCAGAATTGCTGTTTTTTTGCCTATTTCAGTGTTTCGAAGAAACGGAATATCAAACGGAGTCCAAACGGAATGAAACCTTCAGAAACGTGATCTTCTCACCGAACGTGATCCAGGAGACTTGGACCCTACTCCAAGGAGTGCCAGAGGCGGTCACGAGGGTGGGGTGCGCGCCCTCCCCCCTGGGCGTGCCCCCCTGCCTCGTGGGCCCCCTGACGCTCGACCGACGTACTCCTACCTCCTATATATACCTATGTACCCCCGATAGATCAAATACGGAGCCAAAAACCTAATTCCACCGCCGTAACTTCCTGTATCCACGAGATCCCATCTTGGGGCCTGTTCCGGAGCTCCGCCGGAGGGGGCATCCACCATGGAGGGCTTCTACATCATCACCATAGCCCCTCCGATGAAGTGTGAGTAGTTTACTTCAGACCTTCGGGTCCATAGTTAGTAGCTAGATGGCTTCTTGTCCCTTTTTGGATCTCAATACAATGTTCTCCCCCTCTCTCGTGGAGATCTATTCGATGTAATCTTCTTTTTGTGGTGTGTTTGTTGAGAACGATGAATTGTGGGTTTATGATCCAACTTATCTATGGAAAATATTTGATTCTTCTCTGAATTCTTTTATGTATGATTGAGTTATCTTTGCAAGTCTCTTCGAATTATCCGTTTGGTTTGGCCTACTAGATTGGTAGTTCTTGCAATGGGAGAAGTGCTTAGCTTTGGGTTCAATCTTGCGGTGACCTAACCCGGATGTAAAGGGTTGCAAGGCACGTATTGTATTGTTTCCATCGAGGATAACAAGATGGGGTATTTATCATATTGCATGAATTTATTCCTCTACATCATGTCATCTTGCTTAAAGGCGTTACTCTTTTTTAACTTAATACTCTAGATGCATCTTTGGATAGCGGTCGATGAGTGGAGTAATAGTAGTAGATGCGTAATCGTTTCGGTCTACTTGTCACGGACGTGATGCCTATATACATGATCATTGCCTGGATAACCTCATAACTATGCTCAATTACATCAATTGCTCAACGATAATTTGTTCACCCACCGTAGAATACTTATGCTCTTGAGAGAAGCCACTAGTGAAACCTATGGCCCCCGGGTCTATTCTCATCATATCAATCTCCATCACTTTATTTACTTGCTTTTTTTTACTTTTTACTTTTCATCTTTATACCAAAAATACCAAAAATATTATCTCTATCAGATCTCACCCTCGTAAGTGACCGTGAAGGGATTGACAACCCCTAAGCGTTGGTTGCGAGTAGCTATCGCTTTGTGCAGGTACGAGGGACTTGCGCGTGGTCTCCTACTGGATTGATACCTTGGTTCTCAAAAACTGAGGGAAATACTTACGCTACTGTGCTGCATCATCCTCTCCTCTTCGGGGAAATCCAACGCAAGCTCGAGACGTAGCATTCCCTAGAGGCAATAATATTGTATTATTATATTTCCATTATTCGTAATTAAGTGTTCATATTTCATGCTATAACTGCTATGATCCTGGAATATGTGATTCATTGGAAAACTCATATGCATGTGTGAAATGATAAACGGTAAACAATAGGTTCCCTGTCTCGCCTCTAAGACCGGCTCAAGTGTTGTTGGTGATCACGTTTTTCAGATCTTAGGATATCATTAAGTGTAATGACAGTCCTAAAACAACATTGAGCGTATGGCATTAGAAGAACGATCATATTGAATCGACCTAATACTTGTCTGTTATACTATGTGATCATATCATCTGAAATCATATGTTATAACACGGAGTGTTAGCATGTGTTTTAGTTCCTCAGACCATGAGAGTGTCTCGGTTACTTCCTACCAGACGGTGGGCTTTGCGGTTGCTCAAACGTCATCTGTAACAAGGTGATCATAACGACAACTTTCAGGCTCACCGGAAAGTTTGACAAGTAACCGGACAACTCAAGAGTGGGATTTGCTCCTCCAACGATGGAGAGATATTCTTAGGGTCCTCTTGGTGTGACGACATCCATCATTGTCTGGCCAAACACACATGACTATGTCACGGGGATGCAGGAACACGTCAACGGGAAAGAAGAACAAAACCGGTAACGAGAGCAACGGTATAGTGAGCATAGTGATGACTCTGGAGGATACCGATGCACACCGGGTTTCCCAACAGTAGAAGACGTCTAACTTGTTTTTGCAGGGTATGTTGTGATGTGATATGGTCAAGACGTGATGTGATATACGTTGTTGTATGAGATGATCATGTTTTGTAATATTGACAATCGGCAGGAGCCTTAGGGTTGTCTTGTAATTATTGTATGACATGCATGTCAATCATTAAGCGCCATGTAATTTCTTTACTTTATTGCTATGCGTTAGCAATAGTTGTAGAAGCAATAGTTGGCAAGTCGACCTCGACGCAGCAATGGAGATCAAGGTGTCGCGCCAGTGACGATGGATATCATGACGTTGCTTTGGAGATGGAGATCAAAAGCACAAGATGATGATGGCCATATTTTGGGTGCATGTGATGTTTATCCTTTATGCATCTTATTTTGCTTAGAACGATGATAGCATTGTAAGATGATCCCTTCACTTAATTTCAAGATAAAAGTGTTGTCCCTTCTATGCACCATTGCTAAAGTTCGTCGTTTCGAAGCACCTCGTGATGATTAGGTGTGATAGACTTTACATTCACATACAACGGGTGTAACCCAGTTGTGCACATGAAGGTTAAACTTGACGAGCCTAGCATGTACAGACATGGTCTCGGAACAACAGAAACCGAAAGGTCGAATGTGAGTCATATAGTAGATATGATCAACATAGAGATGTTCACCATTGAAGACTACCCCATCTCACATGATGATCGGACATGCGCTAGTTGATTTGGATCATGTATCACTTAGATAACTTGAGGCATGTTAATTTAAGTGGGAGTTCATTAGTAATTTGATTAATTGAAATTAATTTATCATGAACTTAGTCCTAATAGTATTTGCAAATCTATGTTGTAGATAAATGGCCTGTGCTACTGTTCCGTTAAATTTTAATGCATTCCTAGAGAAAGCTAAGTTGAAAGATGATGGCAGCAACTACATAGACTAGGTCTGTAACTTGAGGATCATCCTCATTGCGGCATAGAAGGCCTATGTCCTGGATGCGCCGCTCGGTGCGCTACCCCCTCAAGTGTTGTCTGTGGATGTTGTGAACATCTACCAGGCACATTCTGATGACTACTTGATAGTTCAGTCCATCATGCATTATGGCTTAGAATTGAGGCTCCACAAATGTTTTGAATGTTACGGAGCATATGAGATGTTCCAAGAGCTGAAATTGGAATTTGAGGCTCATGCCCGTGTTGAGAGGTATGAGACCTCCAACTAGTTCTTTGCTTGCAAGATGGAGGAGAATAGCTCAGCCAGTGAGCATGTGCTTGGAATGTCTGGGTACTACAATCACTTGAATCAAGTGGGAGTTAATATTCCAGAGAAGATAGTTATTGGCAGAGTTCTCCAGTCACTATCAACAAGCTATTGGAGCTTCGTGATGAACTATGGCATGCAAGGGATGGAGATGATCCCAGAGCTATTCGCGGTGCTTAAGGCCGCGAAGGTAGAAATCAAGTAGGAACATCAAGTGTTGATGGTTAACAAGACCACTGGTTTCAAGAAGGGCAAGGGCAAGAAGGGAAATTTCATGAATGGCAAGCCAGTTGTGAGTTGAACCCAAACCTGAGACTAAGTGCTTCTATTGTAATGGGAACATTAACTGGTAGCGGAACTATGCCAAATACTTGGTAGATAAGGAGGCTGGCAACTTCAAAAAAAGTATATTTGATATACATGTTATTGATGTGCACCTTACTAATACTCCTAGTAGCACCTGGGTATTAGATACCGGTTCAGTTGCTAATATTGGTAACTCGAAACAAAAGCTGTGGAATAAACAGATACTAGCTAAGGGCAAGGTGACGATGTGTGTTGGAAGTATTTCCAAGGTTGATGTGATCACCATCGCACGCTCCCTCAACCTTCGGGATTAGTGTTGAACCTAGATAAATGTTATTTGGTGTCTGCGTTAAGCATGAACATGATTAGATCATGTTTATTGCAATATAGTTATTCATTTAAGTCAAAGAATAATGGTTATTCTATTTACACGAATAATACCTTCTATGGTCATGCACCCAATGTAAATGGTTTATTGAATCTCGATCGTAGTGATACACATATTCATAATATTGATGCCAAAAG
The DNA here is from genome assembly GCA_021605145.1 of Aegilops bicornis. Classification (NCBI taxonomy): domain Eukaryota; kingdom Viridiplantae; phylum Streptophyta; class Magnoliopsida; order Poales; family Poaceae; genus Aegilops; species Aegilops bicornis. The sequence continues at coordinate 561,413,040 of CM038669.1, forward strand.
ATGCAAAGTTGATAATGATAGTGCAACATACTTGTGGCGCTGCCATTTAGGTCATATTGGTGTAAAGCGCAAGAATAAACTCCATGCAGATGGACTTTTGGAATCACTTGATTATGAACCATTTAATACTTGCGAACCATGCCTCATGGGCAAGATGACTAAAACTCCGTTATCTGGAACATTGGAGTGAGCTAATGACTTATTGGAAATAATACTTATCGATGTATGCGGTCTAATGAGTGTTGAGGCACGTGGTGGGTATCGTTATTTTCTGACCTTTACGGATGATTTGAGTAGGTATGGGTATATCTACTTGATGAAAACAAGTATAAAACATTTGAAAATTCAAAGAATTTTAGAGTGAAGTAGAGAAATATCGTAACAAGAAAATAAAGTTTCTACGATCTAATCGTGGAGGTGAATATTTGAGCTACGGGTTTGGCCTTCATTTAAGACAATGTGGAATTGTTTCACTACTCACGGCACCTGGAACACCACAGCGTAATGGTGTATCCGAACGTCGTAATCGTACTTTATTAGATATTGTATGTTCTATGATGTCTCTTACCTATTTGCCACTATCATTTTGGGGCTATGCATTAGAGACAGCTGCATTCACGTTTAAATAGGACACCGTATAAATCCGTTGAGACGACACTGTATGAACTATGGTTTGGCAAGAAACCTAAGCTGTCATTTCCTAAGTTTTGGGATGTGATGCTTATGTCAAATAGGTTCAGCCTGATAAGCTCGAACCCAAAGTGGAGAAGTGCATCTTCATAGGATACGCTAAAGAGACCATTGGGTATACCTTCTACCACAGATCCAAAGGCAAGATGTTTGTTGCTAAGAATGGTTCCTTTCTAGAGAAGTAGTTTCTCTCGAAAGAAGTGAGTGGGAGGAAAGTAGAACTTGATGAGGTAGTTGTACATTCTCTCGTATTGGAAAGTAGCACACCAGAGAAAACCATTTCCGTGATGCCTACACCAACTAGAGAGGAAACTAAAGATGATGATCATGGAACTTCAGATCAAGTTACTACTGAACTTCGTAGGTCATACAGAACATGTACCGCACCAGAGTTGTACGGTAACCCTGTCTTGGAAGTCATGTTGTTAGACAAGGGCGAACCTACGAACTATGAAGAAGCTGTCATGAGCCCAGATTCTGATAAATGGCTTGGGGCCATGAAATCTGATATAGGATCAATGTATGAGAACAAAGTGTGGACTTTGGTGGACTTGCCCGATGATCGGCAAGCCATTGAGAATAAATGGATCTTCAAGAAGAAGACGGATGCTGATGGTAATATCACTATCTACAAAGCTCGACTTGTCGCAAAAGGTTTTTGACAAGTTCAAGGGTTGACTACGATGAGACTTTCTCACCCGTAGCGATGCTTAAGTCTGTCTGGATCATCTTAGAAATTGCCGCATTTTATGATTACGAAATCTGGCAAATGGACGTCAAAACTGCATTCCTTAATGGATTTCTTAAAGAAGAGTTGTATATGATGCAACCAAAAGGTTTTGTCAATCCTAAGGGTGCTAACAATGTGTGCAAGCTCCAACAATCCATCTATGGACTAGTGCAACCATCTCGGAGTTGGAATATACACTTTGATGAGGTGATAAAAGCATATGGTTTTATACAGACTTACAGTGAAGCCTGTATTTACAAGAAAGTGAGTGGGAGCTCTGTAGCATTTCTGATATTATATGTGGATGACATATTGTTGATTGGAAATGATATAGAATTTCTGGATAGCATAAAAGGATACTTGAATAAGAATTTTTCAATGAAAGACCTCGGTGAAGCTACTTATATATTGGGCATCAAGATCTATAAGGATAGATCGAGACGCTTAATAGGACTTTCACAAAGCACATACCTTGAAAAAATTCTAAAGAAGTTCAAGATGGACCAGTCAAAAAAGGGTTCTTGCTTGTGTTACAAGGTGTGAAATTGAGTAAGACTCAAAGCCCGACCACGGTAGAAGATAGAGAGAGAATGAAAGTCATTCCCTATGCCTCAGCCATAGGTAATGTATGCCATGTTGTGTACCAGACTTGATGTGTGCCTTGACATAAGTTTGGCAGGGAGGTACCAAACTAATCTAGGAGTGGATCACTAGACAGCGGTCAAGAATATCTTGAAGCACCTGAAAAGGACCAAGGATATGTTTCTCATTTATGGAGGTGACGAAGAGCTCATCGTAAAGGGTTACGTCGATGCTAGCTTCGACACAGACCTGGATGACTCTAAGTCTTAAACCGGATCGTGTTTATATTAAGTGGTGGAGCTGTCAGTTGGTGCAGTGATACGTCTCCAACGTATCTATAATTTTTTATTGTTCCATGCTGTTATATTATCAATCTTGGATGTTTTATAATCATTTGATAGTCATTTTGTATCATTTTTTGGTACTAACCTATTGACATAGTGCCAAGTGCCAGTTGTTGTTTTCTGCATGTTTTTTACATCACAGGAAATCAATACCAAACGGAGTCCAAATGCAATGAACTTTAGGGAGATTTTTATGGACAAGAAGACACCCAATGGGCCAAGGCAGCGCCTGGGGGTGCTCCGAGGGGAGCACAACCCACCAGGGTGCGCTAGGAGGCCCAGGCGTGCCCTGGTGGGTTGTGCCCATCTCGGGTGCCCCCCGGATCGCCTCTTTGCTCTATAAATACCCCAATATTCCAGAAACCCTAGGGGAGTCGACGAAAATCAATTCCAGCCACTCCAGAGTAAGAACCACCAGATCCAATCTAGACACCATCACGGAGGGGTTCACCACTTCCATTGGTGCCTCTCCGATGATGCGTGAGTAGTTCTTTGTAGACCTTCAGGTCCGTAGTTAGTAGCTAGATGGCTTCCTCTCTCTCGTTTGATTCTCAATACAATGGTCTCTTGGAGATCCATATGATGTAACTCTTTTCGTGGTGTGTTTGTTGGGATCGAATGAACTTTGAGTTTATGATCAGATCTATCTTTTTATATCCATGAAAGTTATTTGAGTTTCTTTGGTCTCCTATATGCATGATTTCTTATAGCCTCGTATTTCTTCTCCGATATTTGGGTTTTGTTTGGCCAACTTGATCTATTTATCTTGCAATGGTAAGAGGTGCTTTGTAGTGGGTTCGATCTTAAGGTGCTTGATCCGAGTGACAGAAGGGGAACCGACACGTATGTATCGTTGCTACTAAGGATAAAACGATGGGGTCTATTGACGGTGTCATGGACTAGGGGGTACTCACCACGTCGTCTCCCGACCAGCTGGATCAGGCCGAGGAACCCCATGGCGTTTCATCAAGGGCCACTTCGGGCAGCCCATGCCGCATGCAAGGAAGTTTCCACAAGACTTGGCGCCCAAGCCAAGGACTCTCCTAAACCCTAAGCATCTGGTGTGTTATATAAACCGAGGCCATGCTAGTCAATAGGGCATCTCATATTCATTAGGACCACCTCGTGGTAGATACCTGTACTCTGTACTACACCCCATATGAATACAATCAAAAGCAGGACGTAGGGTTTTACCTCCATCAAGAGAGCTCGAACCTGGGTAAAATCCCGTGTCCATGTTACCATCGCTCCAAGACGCCTAGATTAGGACCCCTACTACGAGATACGCCGGATATTGAACCGACATTGGTGCTTTCATTGAGAGCCTGTTGGGTGATCGCCGCGGATCGATGGATTATCAGGTGGTCCTTTTTCAGTTAAATCCGCATGGGAGAAAGCAATTTCTTCGCAGAGTGTTTCTACTTCCTTGCTATGTTGTTTTGCAGATCAGTTTCGGTCTCGCGGACGGCGGCAATTTTTTGCGCACGATCCGAATACAGTGGGATAGCCGAGGTATATGCGAGGTGCACATGCATCTAGCCGAAGACATAGGGGCCGCCCTGCACGTCTGGAACATCAAGAAATCAGATCAAGGCCAACCCATGCATGCGTCGATTGAATACTGATTCTTCTGGCTACACGCGGATCAAGGGAAAAATTTTGTTTGAGTTTTGTCCTCCTCTGCACGAACCATCAGGAAAGTGAACCAATTTAACTAGTAGTACTATCATTTAGTCATAGTACATCATGGTTCTCAATATTTAATAAATGGATTGTGCGCCTTATCCCTTGCTTTACTAGTTACGTAAAGGCCAACCTAATGTTCGGTTCTTGCTGTTTTTCATCAATTATTGCCGCAACTCCCCTCGGAGATCAACCCGGCCAGCAAGATCCGAGGTCAGCTGACAGAGTTCTGCTAGGGCGTTCCAACCGAGGATTTGACATAACTTAATATCTGCAGCAAAGTATTTAGTAGCAAAGTAGTATGGTAGTAACGGTAACGATAGCAAAAGTAATATTTTTGGGTTTTGTAGTAATGGTAACACTAGCTACGGAAAAGTAAATAAGCGGAGAACAATATGTGAAAAGCTCGTAGGCATTGGATCGGTGATGGAGAATTATGCCGAATGCGGTTCATCATGTAACAGTCATAACATAGGGTGGCACAGAACTAGCTCCAATTCATCAATGTAATGTAGGCATGTATTCCGAATATAGTCATACGTGCTTATGGAAAAGAACTTGCATGACATCTTTTGTCCTACCCTCCCGTGGCAGTGGGGTCCTATTGGAAACTAAGGGATATTAAGGCCTCCTTTTAATAGAGTACGGACCAAAGCATTAACACATAGTGAATACATGAACTCCTCAAACTACGGTCATCACCGGAGTGGTCCCGATTATTGTCACTTGAGGGGTTGCGGATCATAACACATAGTAGGTGACTATAGACTTGCAAGATAGGATCAAGAACTCACATATATTCATGAAAACATAATAGGTTCAGATCTGAAATCATGGCACTCGGGCCCTAGTGACAAGCATTAAGCATAGCAAAGTCATGGAAACATCAATCTCAGAACATAGTGGATACTAGGGATCAAACCCTAACAAATCTAACTCGATTACATGATAAATCTCATCCAACCCATCACCGTCCAGCAATCCTATGATGGAATTACTCACACACAGCGGTGAGCATTATGAAATTGGTGATCGAGGATGGTTGATGATGACGATGGCGACGGATTCCCCTCTCTGGAGCCCCGAACGGACTCCAGATCAGCCCTCCCAAGAGAGTTTAGGGCTTGGCGGCGGCTCCGTATTGTAAAACGTGATCTCTCTAATTTTTTTCTACCCGAACACGAATATATGGAGTTGGAGTTGAGGTCGGTGGAGCTCTAGGGGGCCCACGAGGCAGGGGGGCGCGCCCTGGGGGGGCAGGCATGCCTCCCACCCTCGTGGACAGGGTGTGGGCCCCCTGGCCTTGATTCTTTCGCCAATATTTTTTATTATTTCCAAAAATAATCTCCATGAAGTTTCAGGTCATTCCGAGAACTTTTGTTTCTGCACAAAGATAACACCATGGCAATTCTGCTGAAGACAGCGTCAGTCCGGGTTAGTTCCATTCAAATCATGCAAGTTAGAGTCCAAAACAAGGGTAAAAGTGTTTGGAAAAGTAGATATGATGGAGATGTATCAACTCCCCCAAGCTTAAACCTTTGCTTGTCCTCAAGCAATTCAGTTGATAAACTGAAAGTGATAAACAAAACTTTTACAAACTCTGTTTGCTCTTGTTGTTGTAAATATGTAAAGCCAGCATTCAAGTTTTCAGCAAATATTATGAAGTAACCATATTCACAATAACACTTAGGTCTCATGTTTACTCATGTCAATGGCATAATCAACTAGCGAGCAATAATAATGAATCTCGGATGACAACACTTTCTCAAAACAACCATGATATGATATAACAAGATGGTATCTCGCTAGCCCTTTCTGAGACCGCAAAACATAAATGCAGAGCACCTTTAAAGATCAAGGAATGACTAAACATTGTAATTCATGGTAAAAGAGATCCATTCATAGTCATGCCCAATATAAATTAATAGTTATGGATGCAAATGACAGCGGTGCTCTCCAGCTGGTGCTTTTTAATAAGAGGGTGATGAACTCAACATAAAAGTAAATAGATAGGCCCTTCGCAGAGGGAAGCAAGGATTTGTAGAGGTGCCAGAGCTCGATTTTGAAATAGAGATAAATAATATTTTGAGCGGCATACTTTCATTGTCAACATAAAAACCGAGAGATGGCGATATCTTCCATGCTACACACATTATAGATGGTTCCCAAACAGAATGGTAAAGTTTATACTCCCCCTCCACCAACAAGCATCAATCCATGGCTTGCTCGAAACAACGAGTGCCTCCAACTAACAAGAGTCCGGGGGAGTTTGTTTGCAATTATTTTGATTTGATTTGCATTAAGCATGGGACTGGGCATCCCGGTGACCAACCATTTTCTCGTGAGTGAGGAGCGGAGTCCACTCCTCTTGAGAATAACCCGCCTAACATGGAAGATACGGACAGCCCTAGTTGATACATGAGCTATTCGAGCATACAAAACAGAATTTCATTTGAAGGTTTAGAGTTTGGCACATACAAATTTACTTGGAACGGCAGGTAGATACCGCATATAGGAAGGTATGGTGGACTCATATGGAATAACTTTGGGGTTTAAGGGATTGCATGCACAAGCAGTATTCCCGCTTAGTACAAATGAAGGCTAGCAAAAGACTGGGAAGCGACCAACTAGAGAGTGACAACAGTCATGAACATGCATTAAAATTAATAAACATTGAGTGCAAGCATGAGTAGAATATAATCCACCATGAACATAAATATCATGAAGGCTATGTTGATTTGTTTCAACTACATGCGTGAACATGTGCCAAGTCAAGTCACTCGAATCATTCAAAGGAGGATACCACCCTATCATACCACATCACAACCATTTTAATAGCATGTTGGCACGCAAGGTAAACTATTATAAACTCCTAGCTAATTAAGCATGGCATAAGCAACTGTAATCTCTAATTGTTATTGCAAACATGTTTATTCATAATAAGCTGAATCAGGAATGATGAACTAATCATATTTACAAAAACAAGAGAGGTCGAGTTCATACCAGCTTCCCTCATCTCCATCAGTCCATCATATATTGTCATTATTGCCTTTCACTTGGACGACTGAACGACGTGAATAATAATAATAGTGCACCTGCATTGGACTAAGATGGAATCTGCGAGCATTCAATAAACAGGAGGAGACAAGACAATATGGGATCTTCATTAAATCAACAATAATGCATATAAGAGCCACTTCAGCAATTTTATTATGGTCTTCTCCTATCGACCCCTAAAGAAAAGAAAAGAAATAAAACTATTTACATGGGAAAGCTCCCAACAAGCAAAAGAAGAACATGAAATCTTTTTGGGTTTCCTTTTAGTTATTACTACTACAAACAAGAAAGGTAAACTAGCTAAAAGCTAAAACTATTTTTTTGTTTTTTTCTTCTAAAGGTCTATTAAACACACAAGAAGAAAGCATAAAAAAGGAAAATAAACAAGCATGGATATTATAGTGAAAAAGTATGAGCACCGGCAACTAGAATGAGTGTGTGAACATGAATGTAATGTCGGTGAGAAATACGTACTCCCCCAAGCTTAGGCTTTTGGCCTAAGTTGGTCTATGGCCACGGCTGGCCTGGCGGATATCCAAAGTTATAGTTGGGGTCATACTGAGATGCAGCGGCTATTGCATCGTGGGCTGCAGCTTGGAGGCGAGCTGCCCTCGTCCTCCTCTCGTACTCATTTGCCTCCTCCCTGGTTATGACATATCTCCCCTTTGTCTGAAAATCAAAGAGAGTAGGAGCAGGGAGAACAATATTGACGGTGTGACGCCTGTCAAAGATTAGTCGGTACTAGAGAGGCGGTTCATTCGTCTCAACAAACCGATGGTGAACCATGGCATTAAAATCCAGATAAGGAGGCAATTCCATATCATAATCATGAATAGGTATATTAAGACAATTAGCTAAATGGGTTGCATAAATTCCACCAAAGAAATCCCCATTAAATCTATTATTATACAACCTACGTGCAACAATGGCTCCCAAATTATAATGTTTATCTCCTAATACAGCGCTCCTGAGAACACTGAGATCAGGGACACACATGTGACATGCTTCATCCTTACCATTTATGCACCTACCTATGAAGAGGGCAAAATAATGTATAGCAGGAAAATGAATGCTCCCTATGGTAGCTTGTGTTATGTCTCTAGATTCCCCCACAGTTATACTAGCAAGAAAATCTCTAAACTCAGATTTGCGAGGTTCACTAGTGCTACCCCATTGTGGAAGTTTGCAAGCAGTATTAAAATCCTCTAAGTCCATAGTATAAGAGTTTTCATAAAGATCAAACAGGACAATTTTAGAATTGCGTGAAGATGAAAATTCAAACCTCCTCACAAAGGAATCAGTTAGATAGTGGTACTGACGGCACTTATCTGCCTCGAAGCTCACAAGATCAGTGTTACGCACATATGCGTTAACTTCTTCCTTGATTCCTGCTCGATCCATGAAGTCCTCTGAAGGCCATTCACAAGCCCGCACTTGAACTTCCCTTGGTGGTTCATCGTCGGCATTGCGCATTGCAAGCCTGGGTCCTTGCTTCCTTGAAGGGCCACCTTGGTACATTTTCCTAAACATATTTTTTCCTCTGAAAAATTTCTGAAAATTTTAGTAACTTCAAATAAAAGTGAACCAAACTCAACAAAATTGATAGCAACTACTCCCACAAGTGCCCAGAGACTATATCATGCATTAGAACTACTTGTAACCATATAAATTTGACATGCAAGCTCAAGAACATGGTCACCTAGGCAGCAAAAATTTGCAACGAATAAGGCACTAGAACAAGAACTAATTGGACCATTGGAGGAGTCACATACCAAGGAACAATCCCCCAAAGAAGTTTTGTGAGAGGTGCTTTGAGCAAGGAGATCGAAAATCGCAGCAAAATGAGCTAGAACTCGTGCTTGAGCTGGTTGGTGATTTTTTTGGGAGGAAGAAGGAGTGTGTGGGTGCAGGAATAAGTGGAGGGGAGCCACCATGGGCCCATGAGGCAGGGGGCGTGCCCTGGACCCTCGTGGCCAGGTGCTTGCTCCCCCTATTGTGTTCTCAGTACCAGATATTCTCAAATATTAAAAAAAAAATCATATTTCAATTTCGGGGCATTTGAAGAACTTCTATTTTCGCGGTATTTTTTTATTGCATGGATAATTCAGAAAACTGACGGAAAATACTATTTTACTGTATTTAATCTAAATAACAGAAAATAAAAGGGGGGTACAGAAGTTTTTTATTTCTAACTTCATCCATCTCATGCTCATCGAAAGTAATCCACTAACAAGGTTGATCAAGTGTTGTTAACAAACTCATTCCGAATAACATGGAACCGGAGAAATTTAGAATAACACTATGTTACCTCAATGGGGATATGGACGTCCCCAATAATAAGAATATCATATCTCTTTGTGACAGTAGGAAGAGGAAATTCAAAACCTCCAAAAATAATTTGGTGGAATCTTTCCAATAGAATTTATACTATGAACTTGAGGTTGTTTCTTCGAAAAGTGTACCATATGCTCATTACCATTAACATGAAAAGTGACATTGCCTTTATTGCAATCAATAACAGCCCCTGCAGTATTCAAAAAAGGTCTTCCAAGAATATTAGACATACTATCGTCCTCGGGAATATCAAGAATAAGAAAGTACGTTAAAATAGTAACATTTGCAACCACAACAGGCACATTCTCACAAATACTGACAGGTATAGCAGTTGATTTATCGGCCATTTGCAAAGATATTTCAGTAGGTGTCAACTTATTCAAATCAAGTCTACGATATAAAGAGAGAGGCATAACACTAACACCGGCTCCAAGATCACATAAAGCAGTTCTAACATAATTTCTTGTAATGGAGCATGGTATAGTGGGTACTCCTGGATCTCCTAACTTCTTTGGTATTCCACCATTAAAAGTATAATTAGCAAGCATGGTGGAAATTTTAGCTTCCGGTATCTTTCTTTTATTTGTAACAATATCTTTCATATACTTAGCATAAGGATTCATTTTGAGCATATCAGTCAAACGCATACGCAAAAAGATAGGTCTAATCATTTCAAAGAAAGCGCTCAAAATCCTCATCATCCTTTTTCTTGGATGGTTTGGGAGGAAAAGGCATGGGTTTCTGAACCCATGGTTCTCTTTCTTTACCGTGCTTCCTAGCAATAAAGTATCTCTTATCATAATGTTGATTCTTTGATTGTGGGTTATCAAGATCAACAACAGGTTCAATTTCTACATCATTAACATTGCTATGTTGAGCATCAACATGAACATCACCATTAACATCATCACTAGGTTCATGTTCATTACCAGATTGTGTTTCAGCATCAAAAATAGAAATATCATTTGGATTCTCGGGTGTATCAACAACATGTTCATTAGAAGCATGCAAAGTCCTATCATTTTATTTTTCTTCTTTTAGAAGGACTAGGTGCATCTACATTAGTTCTTTGAGAATCCTGCTCAATTCTCTTAGGATGGCCCTCAGGATACAAAGGTTCCTGAGTCACTTTACCCCCTCTAGTTTCAACTCTAACAGCAAAGTCATTATTCTTACTATTTAATTCATTGAGCAAATCATTATGAGCTTTAAGTGCTTGTTCTACTTGAGTGGTAACCATAGAAGCATGTTTACTAATGAGTTTAAGTTCACCTTTAGCTCTAGAAATATAATCACTCAAGTGTTCAATCATATAAGCATTTTGTTTCAATTGTCTACCAAAATAAGCATTAAAATCTTCTTGCTTAATCATAAAGTTATCAAACTCATCCAAACATTGGCTAGCAAACTTAGTAGGAGGGATTTCAGCTTTATCATATGTATAGAGAGAATTTACCTTTACTACCTGTGTCGGGTTATCAAGACCATGTGTTTCTTCAATAGGTGATGAATTAAGACCATATATTTCTTCAACAGGTGATGAATTAAGACCATATATTTCTTCAACAGGTGGTAAATTCTTAACATCTTCAGCTTTAATACCTTTTTCTTTCATAGATTTCTTTGCCTCTTGCATATCTTCAGGACTGAGAAATAGAACACCCCTTTTCTTTGGAGTTGGCTTAGGAGTTGGTTCAGGAAGTGTCCAATTATTTTCATTGGTCAACATATTATTCAATAGAATTTCAGCTTGATCAACAGTTCTTTCCCTGAAAACACAACCAGCACAACTATCCAGGTGGTCTCTGGAAGCATCGGTTAGTCCATTATAAAAGATATCAAGTATTTCATTTTTCTTAAGAGGATGATCATGCAAAGCATTAAGTAATTGGAGAAGCCTCCCCCAAGCTTGTGGGAGACTCTCTTCTTCAATTTGCGCAAAATTATATATATCCCTTAAAGCAGTTTGTTTCTTATGTGCAGGGAAATATTTGGCAGAGAAGTAATAAATCACATCCTGGGGACTACGCACACAACCAGGATCAAGGCAATTAAACCATATCTTAGCATCACCCTTTAATGAGAACGGAAATATTTTAAGGATATAATAGTAGCGAGTTTTCTCATCATTAGTGAATAGGGTGGCTATATCATTTAATTTAGTAAGATGTGCCACAACAGTTTCAGATTCATAGCCATAGAAAGGATCAGATTCAACCAAAGTAATTATATCAGGATCAATAGAGAATTCATAATCTTTATCAGTAACAAAGATAGGTGAAGTAGCATAAGCAGGATCATATTTCATTCTAGCATTCCAAGATTTTTGTTTCAGCTTAGCTAATAATTTCTTAAGATTGCTTCTATCATTGCAAGAAAGAAAGTCTCTAGCAGTTTCTTCATCCATAACATAGCCCTCAGGCACAACAGGCAATTCATATCTAGGGGGAGAGTCTTCATCATCACTTTCATCAATATTATCAGTTTCAATAATTTCGTTCTCTCTAGCCCTAACAAGTTGTTCATCAAGAAATTCACCAAGTGGCCCAGTAGTATCAAGCATAGAAGTAGTTTCATCATAAGTATCATCCATAGCAGAAGTGGCATCATCAATAACATGCGACATATCAGAATTAATAGCAGAAGGTGTTTAGGTGCATAAGCTTACTTGAGACAGAAGGTGAATCAAGTGCAGAGCTAGATGGCAGTTCCTTACCTCCCCTCGTAGTTGAGGGATAAATTTTAGTTTTCGCGTCTTTCAAGTTCTTCATAGTGACTAGTAGATATAAATCCCAGGTGACTCAAAGAATAGAGCTATGCTCCTCGGCAACGGCGCCAGAAAATAGTCTTGATAACCCACAAGTATAGGGGATCGCAACAGTTTTCGAGGGTAGAGTATTCAACCCAAATTTATTGATTCGACACAAGGGGAGCCAAAGAATATTCTCAAGTATTAGCAGTTGAGTTGTCAATTCAACCACACCTGGATAACTTAATATCTATAGAAAAGTATTTAGTAGCAAAGTAGTCTGGTAGTAACGGTAACGGTAGCAAAAGTAATATTTTTGGGTTTTGTAGTAATGGTAACAGTAGCAACGGAAAAGTAAATAAGCGGATAACAATATGTGAAAAGCTCGTAGGCATTGGATCGGTGATGGAGAATTATGCCGGATGCGGTTCTTCATGTAATAGTCATAACATAGGGTGACACAGAACTAGCTCCAATTCATCAATGTAATGTAGGCATGTATTCTGAATATAGTCATACGTGCTTCTGGAAAAGAACTTGCATGACATCTTTTGTCCTACCCTCCTGTGGAAGTGGGGTCCTATTGGAAACTAAGGGATATTAAGGTCTCATTTTAATAGAGTACCAGACCAAAGCATTAACACGTAGTGAATACATGAACTCCTCAAACTACGGTCATCACCGGGAGTGGTCCCGATTATTGTCACTTCGGGGTTGCCGGATCATAACACATAGTAGGTGACTATAGACTTGCAAGATAGGGTCAAGAACTCACATATATTCATGAAAATATAATAGGTTCAGATCTGAAATCATGGCACTCGGGCCCTAGTGACAAGCATTAAGCATAGCAAAGTCATAGGAACATCAATTTCAGAACATAGTGAATACTAGGGATCAAACCCTAACAAATCTAACTCGATTACATGATAAATCTCACCCAACCCATCACCGTCTAGCAAGCGTACGATGGAATTACACACGCACGGCGGTGAGCATCATGAAATTGGTGATGGAGGATGGTTGATGATGACGATGGCGACGGATTCCCCTCTCCGGAGCCCCGAACGGACTCCAGATTAGCCCTCCCAAGAGAGTTTAGGGCTTGGCGGCGGCTCCGTATTGTAAAACGTGATGAATCTTTCTGTCTGATTTTTTTCTCCCCGAACACGAATATATGGAGTTGGAGTTGAGGTCGGTGGAGCTCCAGGGGGCGCGCCCTGGGGGGGCAGGCGCACCTCCCACCCTCGTGGACAGGGTGTGGGCCCTCTGTCCTTGATTCTTTCGCCAATCTTTTTTATTATTTCCAAAATAATCTCCGTGAAGTTTCAGGTCATTCCGAGAACTTTTGTTTCTGCACAAAGATAACACCATGGCAATTCTGTTGAAAACAGCGTCAGTCCGGGTTAGTTCCATTCAAATCATGCAAGTTAGAGTCCAAAACAAGGGCAAAAGTGTTTGGAAAAGTAGATACAATGGAGGCGTAACAGGCGACCCAGCGAATTCGGATTTTGTCACCTTGTCGCACCGACGCCCTGTGTCAACATTGGCCTCGCGCCAGGCCACATCTTTTTTAATAATTTATTTTGCATAAATAATTTTTTTCTAGCTTGACCTATTCCACACAGCAACACATATTGCTGGTTTTCAGAGGAATCAATTATGTTCGGCAGCGGAGTAAGAAGTCAAATCTGGCGCTCCTACTTCGAGGGCATGCTGCAACTTCACCTGACAGACTATCAAAAGCCTATTTCTCTCTCCAAGATTGTTATGTGCACTAGGAGATCATGAGGGAGATTCAACTTTAATAAGCCTTGAGGAAATAGACTACTTTAATAAGCAGTCTATCTTTGGATACGTACCGCATGCATGATGTTAATTGTTTCCTGATTTTCAAGGCCTGGTCATTGTGCAAACTTGTTTTGGGAAGTACCGCACATAATTAAGAAAGCTCCTCAGCGCCGCTCCAACCTGGCTATCTTCTGGACAACCTGGTTTGTCGTGCGCTGACCGATGTACACCTTGTGCGCGACATGTTGGATCCGAGCTATGCAAAAAATTAAAAGCTATTCGACCAGTGGTGAACCAGCAGAGGAGTTCGCGCGAGCAAATACTACACATGTGGAGCAGTACAAGCGGCCTGGCATGAATTCTGCTCATCGGCGATGTACGGGGAAGATTCAATCCTTCCTTCTTTTTATTATATAATTATTAAATGTGGAGTCAGGTTATGCTGTACTTTTGACTAATTAGCTCTTCGTACACTATCCATGAACTAGTATTAAGCAGCGTATATATCTCACGGTAGTACTTCCCACTTCGTGAAAGCATGCTAATTATTTCACAATTTGGAGCCTAGGATCTTATGAGCAGTTGGACGGACACCGCTGGCATGACACAGTCTATGCCGTATGTTGAAACTTCGTCACGGCATCAGCGTAATGCCTCGAGACTATCGCCCCTCAAGCGCCGACCTACGCCGACGCCTCCACGTTGCTGATCCAACCTCAACGCACAGTAATCGACTTCGACTGCGTCACGCAGTCACTTCGGCAAGCCGCGGTCGTCGTCCCAATCTACATAAATCGGCTCGGGTGATCACCTTGTTGGTTGAATTGCCATACCAACATGTTCGGTTGCCTCGAGGACTTCGGCATTACTGAGAGAGTTCTACCTCGTCAGGTGTTCGGCGCTCGGGCCATATTTCTTTTATTTTTTACTTTGCATGAATTATTAATTATGCAATGAGTTATTATTATTATTATCTCCGGTAAATGATTCCTGTCGGGCAGCGCTATTACCTCGGCGTACCAATGTGCTGATGTGGGGGTTCTGTCGCCACCTTGCCGACCTACCGCGTCACCTCGGCTGGACCGGGGGCTTCATCATCACTTCATTAACACACGCTAGGGGCTTCGGCGTAATACTGTCGGCCTGCTCCGTCGCCTCCGTCGGACTGGGTTTTTCACCTCGCTCATCGACCATGCTGCGTCACCACTTTGGAATGCCGAACTCCGCGCTCGGCCATCTCGGGACTGGCTTGGGGGCTGGGACCTCGTCCCGCCGCAATCTCGGCCTACGTCATCACCACCGAGCACATTAACTAGCTAAGTCGCTTCCATGCTCAATTTTTTTAATTCTTGTCTGGTTAAAAACACCTCTCTCACCCAAGTTAACTGGGGGCTCTTAAATTTACATGAGCCGTTTTACAATATTTTTTCTTCTTAGTCGTTGCAAAGTCTTTTCCTATCACTCCTTTTTCGACGCGAGTGTGTCGTCAATAGCCGGGTAGCCTGATTTCTCTCTCAAGCCGCTCGAGTTTTGTTCGCTAAACTGGCCTAACGAGAAACACTCCGCCTTCGGGATAGTGAGGTTGAAGCTGAAGGCTGGCCCGCTTGAAGTCTTGAGATAGGATGTGTCATGTTAAAGCACGACAGAAGCACCTTTTTTCTCTAAGACCAATTTTTTGGATTGGCACCGAACACTTGATCTAGTTTGGGCGTCAAGTTTTTACTGAGGTTTTTTGGTTTTCCAGGCCTATGGCACTTTTAAACTATTTATGTGTTTCCAGCATAAGTCGAGCAGTGCAATGCCAGACGCCTTTAAAGCATTGGCAATATTAACGGGGGGCTGGACTGCAGCTGAACCCAGCAAAAGCCAAGGTACTCCGAGGAGTCTTCGGCAAAATGTTCTCGAATATTGCTTTATATGCATCGGTTTCGAATTGTGTCTTTGGTAAATAGTTGGGTCGCCCAGCTCCTGTGCTTACCCTTATGTTTTCGATTGCTCGGCTAAAGGTAAAGGGAGAACCACTGAGATTGTGCTTCCGGTTCAACTGGTCAAGTGCCTCAGTGGAGAAAGCCAAAAACTGACTGTCACCATAAGCATAAACTGGTCAGCAATCCGATGATTGTGGTAAACTATAAGATCGATGGAGGTCACACCGTGTTAAATGATGGGCCGTTCATAAGATTGGACGAAGTGTTTGCGGCATGACCTCGGCTGTCGCCAAACACTAATCGGGGCTAGTAACTAGCCTCCCAGCTTTAAGCTCCTATGACTAATTAAGTGAAAGTTATAAAGCCCACATATCTGATTGCCTTGTTTCTGCTAACACAACCGCCTTCGGGCACCGAGACGTCGGCTAAGGGTTGTTTTGTTATTGCGGAAACACCCTGTGTAGCATCTACAAAGGGGTGGAAGCCGACGATGGGCCACTTTCAAATGATAAACGGTCGCAACGGAGTCAAAATAAACATATCCTTAGCGTTTGTATTCAATATACGAACATTGCCTTCCATAATTCTCGTTATAAAGCCATAAATATGCATCAATTTGACTTAAGATTTTGGCCAAGCTGGGTTGCCTGGCTCCTATGCTTACCCCTACGTTCCCGATTGTTCGGCTAGGCGATAAAGGGAGCACCTGTGTGATTGTTACTACGTACCGGGTCATCCGAGTTTTTACCTCAGACTGGGTGAAGCCGAAAGCTAGCGATCTTAAAGGATATAATTGGTCGGCAACGACGGAAGTGAAAATTTTGGTCCATTTAGACCACAGAGTTCAGAAACTTTCCCTGAACTAAATCCTCAATATTTTCCTCCCACATTGATTGGAGGTGAGGTTTCATGATCATGGTAAGCATGACAAAGCAAGGAAAGGAACCGATAGCGGGACTATTTTCTTTGGAAGATGTTTCTTACTTTAACAAGTAATATAGCATATCTCTCCACGTACCTTTGTTTATAAAACTGTATGGCCGGATTGCCTTGTTTGTCGTAAATATTTGCCCTTATAAAGGCTTTATAAAGTAGGACAAACACTCCTCAGCTTCTGGCCGAGGAGGTGGAAGCCGATGGTCGGTCAACATGTACAATGCGGATCCGAGCATTAATGATGTCAAGTACTTGGACACATAGAATCATAATTTGTGATTTTGCTCTGGATATCGATCCTTAATTCGGCCACCTGTGCCCACATTAAGGCTTAGGGACTATTGGGCTTTGCACGCATTATTTATAAATATTATAGGGGCACATCGATCCCCTGATCTGGTGTTGCCACCCGACCAGTGGCTCGGGTGCTACTTCATTTCCTATTCAATGCAGAAAATTCAAAGTGCACAGTGTTCGGCATGACCGAACTATGGACAAGCATGTCTTCGGATAATAATAAGTACCGTCTGGGACTTATCCGGCATCAAGCTGATATATCACGGCGGCTTCTCACGACCCACTCTCAGGGGCCCGTCCGCTGATCACTATTACCTCTAATATAATACACTGCATCTCTATTCCTATGTATGCTACCGAGCTAGGAGTTCATCCTCAGGCTGATTTCACAACCTGAGTCTCAGGAGCTACTAGGATAGGCGGTTTCATATTTTCGTTCAGGTGCATCTCATATTTCAGGCCGATAGACACCTTGAGGGCTACTGGCAATACATCTCATCAGCAAATAAATTTACCCGCATCAGAAAAGAAATCCGCAAACAATCAGCCAATGGCCAAGGTGCTGAACCACCTCGGAAGCAGTTCGGCATATAGCTCGGATGCAAGTGGTTGGCTCCTTAGAGGGCATTTCCGACATTAAGCTTGACTAAACTCCTTCAACTTTTTTTGAACCAAGACATCTCGGATATAGTCCGGCGTTGGAGCTCGGATATAGTCCGGCATTGGAGGTTGGACACAGTCCAGCGTTGGAGCTTGGACACAGTCCGGCATTGGAGTTTGGATACAATGCGGCGTTGGAGCTTGGATACAGTCCGTCGTTGGATCTTGGATGCAGTCCGACATTGGAGCTCGGCAGCAAAAAGACACCTCAGATACGGTCCGGCGTTAGAGCTTGGATACAGTCCGACATTGGAGCTCGGATGCAAGGGGCTGCCGCCGCACAGGAACAACTTCAAACCCGAGGTGTGGCGTAAATAATAACAAGGCATTGATAAAGGCCAAAAACTTAAAGGTCTCCTCGGATGCCCGCCGTGTGCACTCTTTGGATTCAGCTCGGCGATCCTCAATCAAAGATAGGAAAGATTTGTTGAACCAGTTTTCATGACCGGTGTCCGAAGATGAAGAACAGTTCGGAAGAACCGAGGAGCGTCCCCAACTTGAAGTCCGGTTCAGGGGGCTAATGACTGTGTCATGGACTAGGGGGTACTCACCACGTCGTCACCCGACCAGCTGGATCGGGCCGAGGAACCCCATGGCGGTTGATCATGGGCCACTTCGGGCAGCCCATGCCGCATGGAAGGAGGTTTCCACAAGACCTGGCGCCCAAGCCAAGGACTCTCCTAAACCCTAGGCCTCCGGTGTGTTATATAAACCGAGGCTAGGCTAGTCAATAGGGCATCTCATATTCATTAGAACCACCTCATGGTAGACACATGTACTCTGTACTACACCCCATATGAATACAATCAAAAGCATGACGTAGGGTTTTACCTCCATCAAGAGGGCCTGAACCTGGGTAAAATCCCGTGTCCATGTTACCGTCGCTCCAAGACGCCTAGCTTAGGACCCCTACTATGAGATACGCCGGATATTGAACCGACATCTATCTCTACATAGATAGAACATCATGTCATCGTTCTTATTGCATTACTCCATTTCTCCATGAACTTAATACACTAGAAGCATGCTGGATAGCGGTCGATGTGTGGAGTAATAGTATTAGATCCAGGCAGGAGTCGGTCTACTAATCTTGGACGTGATACCTATGTAATGATCATTGCCTGGATATCGCCATGATTATTTGAAGTTCTATCAATTTCCCAACAGTAATTTGTTTACCCACCGTTTTCTATTTTCTCGAGAGAAGCCACTAGTGAAATCTACGGCCCCCTGGTCTCTTTCTCATATTATTTGCCTTTGCGATATATTTTTCCTTTTCTTTTAATTTCAGATCTATTAAACCAAAAATAAAAAATACCTTGCTGCATTTTATTTTTATTTATTTTATTTGGCGTTTGATCTATCAATCTACTACAATTTTATTCATATCCGATTGCCTATCTTGAGGCGCTGCTACCTGAAAGGGATTGACAACCCCTTTTACACGTCGGGTTGCGAGTATTTGTTATTTGTGTGCAGGGGCTGTTTACGTTGTGTTGCTTGGTTCTACTACTAGTTTGAAAACCTTGGTCTCATAACTGAGGGAAATACCTACCGCCGCTATGCTGCATCATCCCTTCCTCTTTGGGGAAATACCGACGTGGCTTCAAGCCGCATCAAAAGGAATTTCTGGCGCCATTTCCGGGGAGGATCTTCTACATATACCAGATTCCTAATCACAAATCATATCTCCTCGCAATATACATTATTTGCCATTTAACTCTCGTTTTCCTCTCCCCCGCCTCATAAAATTTTGCCGTTTTTATTCGCCCTTTTTTTCGTTCGTCGTTTTCTTGCCGGATCTGTTTTTGAGTGCAATCTTGTTGCGTAGTCATCATGACTCAAGAGAACACCAAGTTGTGTGATTTCTCAAATACCAACAACAGTGATTTTATTGGCACTCCGATTGCTCCTCCCGCCACTAGTGCAGAGTCTTGTGATATTAATACTGCTTTGCCGAATCTTGTTATGAAAGATCAATTTTCCGGTACTCCTAATGAGGATGCCGCGTCTCATCTTAATTCCTTCGTGGAATTATGCGATATGCAAAAGAAAAAAAATGTGGACAATGATGTGGTGAAGATGTAATTATTTCCTTTCTCTTTGCGTGATTCTGCAAAAAATTGGTTCTCTTCTTTGCCTCGTAATAGTATTGATTCTTGGAATAAGTGCAAAGATGCTTTTATCGCTAAGTATTTTCCGCCCGCAAAAATCATTTCCCTTAGAACCCAGATCATGAATTTCAAGCAACTTGAACATGAGCATGTTGCACAATCTTGGGAAAGGATGAAAATGATGCTAAGGAATTGCCCAACTCATGGGTTAAATCTTTGGATGATCATACAAAAAAATTATGCGGGGTTGAATTTTGTTTCTCGTAATCTTTTAGATTCCTCCACGGGTGGTACTTTTATAGAAATTACTTTGGGTGAAGCCACCAAATTTCTTGATAATATCATGGCAAATTATTCGCAATGGCATACCAAAAGAGCTCCTACTAGTAAAAAAGTTAATTCGGTTGAAGAAATTTCTTCTTTGAGTGAAAAAGTTGATGCTCTTACGAAATTGGTTGCTAGTAGAAGTTCTCCTATTGATTTTAATGATATGCCGTTGTCTACTTTGATTGAGCAAAGTAGTGATGCCATAGATGTGAATTTTATCTCTTGAAATAATTTCAACAACAATGCTTATAGAGGTAATTTTAATCCTAGGCCTGTTCCTAGTAATTCCTCTAATAATTATGGTAATTCCTATGGAAATCCTTCTTATAATAATAATAGGAACACCTCTAATCTTGAGAATAATATTAAAGAATTTATCAACACGCAAAAAGTTTTCAACACTACCATAGAAGAAAAGTTGAATAAGATTGATGATTTGTCTAGAAGTATTGATAGAATTTCTCATGATGTGGAAAATCTCAAGAAGAAAATTTTTGTGCCTAAGGTTGAGGAATCAATTGAAGCTATTTATGTTTCTATGGATGAAAGTAATAAAATAACCGCTATGCTTAGAGCTAGAAGAGAATTCTTGGAAAAAGCGTTTTCTAGTGACTGCCTTCATAAAAGTGATGAAGATCTTAAAATGATTGGTGTTTCTTCTATTGATTCCTTGTTTAGTAAAATTAAGATTGATGAAAAAGGGACTGGAGAAGAGTCAACTTTAGTTATAAGGCGTCCCAATAATTCAGAGGGTGAATATCTTGTTTAGAAAATTGATGAAAGTGGGTTTGAAGAGGTTAAAACTTTAACTAGTGATGTGCCCACTCTTTTGGATTACAAAGACTTTAATTATGATAATTGCTCTTTGATTGATTGTATTTTTTTGTTGCAATCCATGATAAATTCACCCCATGCTTATGAACAAAATAAAGCTTTTACTAGACATATTGTTGATGCTATGATGAAGGCTTTAGAAGAAAATTTGGAATTATAAATTTCAATTCCTAGGAAATTGCATGATGAATGGGAACCTACTATCAAAGTCAAGATTAAAAATTAGAGTGTTTTGCTTTGTGTGACTTGGGTGCTAGTGTTTCTACAATTCCGATATCTTTATGTGATGTGCTTGGTCTTACCGATATTGAATCATGTTCTTTGAATTTGCACTTGGCGGATTCTACTATTAAAGGCCTATGGGAAGAATTAATGATTTTCTTATTCTTGCAAATAGAATTATGTACCCATAGACTTTATTGTTCTTGATATTGATTGCAATCCGTCTTGTCCAATTATTCTTGGTAGACCGTTTTTACGCACTATCAGTGCGTTGATCGATATGAAAGAAGGCAATATTAAGTTCCAATTTACTTTGAGGAAGGGTATGTAACACTTCCCTAGAACAAGAATTAGGCCAGCATATGAATCAATCACGAGGGCATCTTATGGATCTCGAAACAAAGATGACAAAACTTAGACCCTTGCTTTATGCCTAGCTAAGGGCATAAAACTATAGCGCTTGTTGGGAGGCAACCCAATGAAGAAAATTTATTTTTGCTTTTTGCTTTCTTTTCTTTAGTGTTTGCACAATTATGCTACTGTTATGATTGTTTTTTGTGTTTTAGTTAGTGTTTGTGCCAAGTAAAGCCTTTAGGATCTTCTTGGGTGATAGTTGTTTGATCTTACTGAAAAATAGAAACTTTTGTGCTCACAAAAACAATTCTTATTATTTACCAGGGCTTGATAAAATGGCAATTCTTTTTGCATAAGATTAATATACAAATTGCTCAGGTCATCCTAATTTTTCAGAATTTTTGGAGTTACAGAAGTATTCGAAATAGTCAGATTGCTACAGACTATTCTGTTTTTGACAGATTCTGTTTTCTTTGCGTTGTGTGCTTATTTTGACGGCTCTTGAAGGAAATATGCCCTAGAGGCAATAATAAAGTTATTATTTATATTTCCATATATCATGATAAATGTTTATTATTCATGCAAGAATTGTATTAACCGGAAACTTAGTAAATGTGTGAATACATAGACAAACAGAGTGTCACTAGTATGCCTCTACATTGACTAGCTCGTTAATCATAGATGGTTAAGTTTCCTAGCCATAGACATGTGTTGTCATTTGATGAACGGGATCAAATCATTAGAGAATGATGTGATTGACTTGACCCATCCGTTAGCTTAGCACTATGATCATTTAGTTTATTTCTATTGCTTTCTTCATGACTTATACATGTTCCTATGACTATGAGATTATGCAACTCCCGAATACCGGAGGAACACTTAGTCTGCTCTCAAACGTCACAACGTAACAGGGTGATAATAAAGATGCTCTACAGGTGTCTCCGATGGTGTTTGTTGGGTTGGCATAGATCCAGATTAGGATTTGTCACTCCATGTTACGGAGAGGTATCTCTGGGCCCTCTCGGTAATGCACATCACTATAAACCTTGCAAGCAATGTGACTAAAGAGTTAGTTGCGGGATGATGCATTACAAAACGAGTAAAGAGACTTGCCGGTAATGAGATTGAACTAGGTATTGAGATACCGACGATCGAATCTCGGGCAAGTAACATACCGATGACAAAGGGAACAACGTATGTTGTTATGCGGTTTGACCAATAAAGATCTTCGTAGAATATGTAGGAACCAATATGAGCATCCAAGTTCCGCTATTGGTTATTGATCGGAAGTGAGTCTTGGTCATGTCTACATAGTTCTCGAACCCGTAAGGTCCGCACGCTTAACGTTCGGTGACAATCGGTATTATGAGTTTATGTGTTTTGATGTACCGAAGGTAGTTCGAAGTCCCGGATGTGATCACGAACATGACAAGGAGTCCTGAAATGGTCGAGACATAAATATTGATATATTGGACGACTATATTCGGATACCAGAAATGTTCCGGAGAAGTTTCGGATAAAACCGGAGTGCTGGAGGCTTACCGGAACCCCCGGGGGGAACTAATGGGCTATATGGGCCTTAGTGGAGAGTGAGGGGGGGCGGCTAGGGCAGGCCGCGCACCCCCTCCCCCTTGGGTCCGAATTGGACTAGGGAATGGGGGTGGCGCCCCCCTTTCCTTCTCCCTCTCTTCCCTTGTTGGAAACCTACTAGGAATAGGATTCCTAGTAGCAATCTTACTTAGGGCGCGCCCCATGAGGACCGGCCGGCCTCCCCATGCTCCTTTATATACGGGGGCCGGGGGCACCCTAGAACACACAAGTTGACAGTTGTCTTAGCCGTGTGCGGTGCCCCCCTCCAGAGATTTCCACCTCGGTCATATCGTTCTAGTGCTTAGGCGAAGCCCTGCGTCGGTAACTTCATCATCACCGCCACCACACCGTCGTGCTGACAAAACTCTCCCTCGGCCCCATCTGGATCTAGAATTCATGGGACGTCACCAAGCTGAACGTGTGCAGATCGCGGAGGTGTCGTACCTTCAGTGTTAGGATCAGTCGGATCGTGAAGACGTACGACTACATCAACCGTGTTGTCATAACGCTTCCGCTTTTGGTCTACGAGGGTACGTGGACAACACTCTCCCCTCTCGTTTCTATGCATCACCTAGATGGATCTTGCGTGTGCGTAGGAATTTTTTGAAATTACTGCATTCCCCAAAAGTGGCATCCGAGCCAGGTCTATGCGTAGATGTTATATGCACGAGTAGAACACAAAGAGTTGTGGGCGATAATAGTCATACTGCTTACCAGCATGTCATACTTTGATTCGGCGGCATTGTTGGATGAAGCGGCCCGGACCGACATTGCGCGTACGCTTACGCGAGACTGGTTCTACCGACGTGCTTCACACAGGTGGCTGGCGGGTGTTAGTTTCTCCAACTTTAGTTGAATCGAGTGTGGCTACGCCCGGTCCTTGTTGCAGGTTAAAACAACACACTTGACGAAAAATCATTGTGGTTTTTGATGCGTAGGTAAGAACGGTTCTTGCTAACACTAGAAAAAAAATACACTTCCTTGATGATACATGTTTATCACAGTAGGTCGCGTTTTTTGTCATGCATGTACATCCATGACGATTTTATGGCAGAATCAAGATAGTCATACATGTGCTGTCGTAGAAGTGTTCCTTGACATTACCAAAATTATCATCACGGTTGTGTCCACTTCCATGACGATAAATCGCGCGTCTGAAGTGCTTTCGTCAAGGGTGACCGACACATGGCATCCACCGTAACGGAACGCCGTTAAGCTATCGGGTCGGGTTTTGGATCCGATAACCCGTTAATAGCCCCGACCAATGGGGATTTTCCACGTGTAAAATCATCATTGGCTGGAGGAAACACGTGTCTGCTCATCGTTGGGACAGATGTCATCCACTCATTGGACGTAAGGCGTCTATGATACGTCGACACGTGGCATGGCCCAACAGAGGCCCATTCCTGTGAAAAGGCCAGCCCGTTTGACTTGGTCAAAAGGTGGCGGGCCGGCCCATGGAAAGCCTGTTAACGGCCTGTTCGCATATAGCCCATTTACAACCTGCTAACCCAAGGCCCATTACGCCCTATCCGAATTAGGCCCAGTAGCGTCATCTGGGCCATCCAATATGATTCCAGCCCGTTTTCACTTCTGGCGCATGTATGGCCCATGACGTCTTTCAGCCCATATGAGGCCCTATGTAACTCTTGGCCTATTAACGGCCCGTGGTGAAACTGGCCCGTAATGAACGGTGTATCACTTTACACCCATTAACGGCCCGTGGTGAAACTGGCCCGTAATGAACAGTGTATCACTTTATACCCATTAACGGCCCGTTATTCCGTTGGGCCGTTTCCAGCCCATGTTATCTTTCGGCCTTCTCAGATCCATTTATTCTTGGGCTCATTCCACCATTCGTTTACTTACGGCCTGTTACTGTCATTTTCTGCTTGTGGGCCAAATTCAGCCCGTGGTTACAGTCGGCCCGTTTGTGGTCCGTTAATACGTTGGGCCGTTTTCATAGTGTCATCAAATACGGCCTATTAGCGATGGCCCGTTATGGTCGGCCCATGAACGGACGATTCCAACTCTAGCCCGTTTACGGCCATAATGCAGTCTGTTTGGCCCATGTTTGGCCAATCGATCATCTGACCCGTATAAGGCCCATTGATGAATCTGACCATGAAGGCCCATTGTTTCTACGGTCCATAGAAGGCCCATTGTTTCTCGGCCCGTAGAAGGCCCACTGTTCTCTTGCCGTAGGAGGCCCACTGTCACTACTGATAAATATTAGCCCATGGTTATTGTGGCCTAGTTTAAAAAATAGGTTATTGCAGCCACTAGCAAACCGCGGAAAAAGAACTGCAATGACTACAAGCAAACAAATAAACAAGACAACAAGGAAATAAATAAGCAAGCAACTAATGCTAGGCTATCACGGCTATTACACATATTACATCCACTGGGCATGAAAGTTCACCACCAGTGCAAATATAGGGAACAAAGCAGCATATCATATACACTGGTTGTCAAAGTTGGCAACCAGCGCAAATAAACGCCGCAGCAAAACAAATCCAGAACTGAAACCACTTCAGAAGATCTCAAGAAACAATATCCTGGGTACCCATAATGCTGGCAAGAAGCTTAGCAAGCTTATTAACTTTCTCTTGTTTGGCGCTTAAATTCTCCAGCGCTTGTTGTTGCACCAGAAAATATGCATCTGAATTCAGCAGGGACTTCCTCAGTCCTTCAGCTTCCTATCGCAGCACATCTGATTGATGTCTTTCAACTTGAAGTTTAGACTCAAGAAGACGAACTGATTCAGGCAGCGAGTTCGAAGAGCTTGTGCCAGCAGTAGTGGCCAGTAACTCGAACACTACATCAAGACATGACTTTTGGGTTCTCTCACCGTCGCCAAGATAGTTTTATCAGCTTTCTTGGAGACCAACAGGATGTCTCACTATCTTGAACCGTATCTGCATTACTTCCTTTACCATTGGATAACGCAGCATCGTTTCTCCAATATTTTGTCCGCATTCTAAAAGAGAAACAAGAAGACACATCACATGTTTACCATGTTGTATATGGAACTCATTTTGGTAAATGAGTTCAGTAGTAAAGTGGACAGGATAACAAAGCATGAAACAAACATATATCTATGTACCATGGTCACTTTATGGTCTATATCATTCTAGTTTTTGTTGCCAAATCAAGATAGAGACACAGTTCAAATAATATTTGTTCAAGACAAAGCAGAATAGACAGAATATAAGTGTGGGTAACTATAGAGCAATAACAACACTTGTAATGTGCATGACATGAGAACATAACTGTTTATTCAATTGAAACTGAAATCAACATAGAGCAGGTTACAACAGAAAACCAGTTAAAGAAACAGGTTTCAAACATACCTGTTGCGCCATTGGAGTTTCAATTCCATCCTTCAAATTTGAAAATAGTTGGTATGAGTAAATACAATAATGCAACAGCAAAGGAGTATGAACCATAGCTCTGAGAACTGACACGAGAACAAATCTTCTTCTCCTTTAAGCGTTGAGTTGGGATTCGGAGTGGTGGTCCTCGTGCTTTGGGCACTGGAGTTCCCTTACTAACTGCTCGTGTTTGGGTGCTCTGTGGTGGATACGGTGATGTGTCAACTGGAACTGGGTTACTATCTGTCGGGGTTGGGGTTAGAAGGGGTGTAGCTGGATCTCTGTCCAACTGGGTAGGGGTACAATCTGCGAGAGTCTGGGTTATGTGTGGTGGATCTGGTCCTTGGGCAAGTACAACCGTGGTTCTATCCGCATCAACTGGTAGCACTATGTTTTCTGAAGACCGTGTTGTTACTCCCTTAGATACTGCCATCACACTCTCCAATTCAAATAGCTGATAAACAAGAAAAGTAATTGAAAGTATAGACATTGTATGATAGACAGGTGCAATGGATAGTGGGGAATAAAAGAGGGCATGGAATAATTCATATTTATGTTGTCTAACCAAACAGGATAGCATGACACAATTTCACATATATGATGGCTAACTAAACAGGATAGCATGACACAATTTCACATTATGATGGCTAACTAAAAAAGATGGAAAGACATAGTTCAAAATATGAGACTATGTAAACAGGATGACATGACATCACTATAGAATGTGTTTATTAAATAGGTTGGCATGCCATAATTCACATACATTCACGGATAGAATGACATAATTCAAAATATGATGACTGTAAACACTAAACAGGATGAGATGATATAACTATATGATGTCTTTATTAAATGGGTTGCCATGCCATAATTTAGATAGATGATGTGTATGTACTATGTAAACATGATGGCATGATATAATTCAAATATATGATTTATATAGTAAGCAAGTAAGCATATGGCAATGCATATATGATGTAAAAACTAAGCAATGCAAGACAACATGCATGACATGGGTAATATAACCTCGCCAAGTTTGAGAATAGAACTCGAGGGGAAATAGGACTGGTCATCGGTCTACGAATCCTCCTCTCGAGGAGCTCTCAGTAACCAGCAAGATGTCTCGCTTCAGCAGTAGCATTGTCTGCTCACGAATACCTTGTTTTCACTCCAGATACTTCCATCGCCGCTTTAAATGGCTGATGCACAGGAAGAGTAGTTGAATATACAAACGTTGTCGACAAATGGAACACGTAATACAAAAAAAAGATAGCATGATATAATTCACATACATGATGATTGGCTAAACAGCATGGCATTGCATAATTCACATATATAATGCCTTTGCAACAAGATAGCATTATATAATTCACATATATAATGTCTTGCAACAAGATGGCAATGCATAATTCACATATATGGTAATTAGACACTGAACAGGTGGCATTCACACAAAGCATGTCGGGGGGGGGGGAATAGGTGTCGGTGGGAAACGACACCTATGGGATCACTGGAATCCCTTCTACGGTTCCGGGGCGCAGGGATCGTGAGAAGAGCGGGACCAAAGGTGACACAAGGGGGATTTACCCAGGTTCGGGCCGCAAAGATGCGTAAAACCCTAGTCCTGCTTTGGTGGATGTATTTAGTGTTCTTGAGCTCTCGAACTAGCTCTAGGTGCTTCCAGGTTCCAAAGAGCCCAATCCTTTCTCTGTGCGCCGTTGGCCTCCTTTTATAGGTGAAAGGGGCTGCCATAGTGGCACACAGGAGGTGGAAAGTGCTACAGTGTCGTGAGTCTATCGCTAGTATTACAAGACAAGACGTATTTAATGTGAGGCTTAGGTGTCCCTTCGCTTTATTGGGGACGGGGGCGAGGCCCGTCCCGTCCGTCGCCGCTCCTCCTCGCTTCAGCACGTGCCCTGGCCAGCGACGCATGCGGTGCCATGTAGGCAGGCAGGCAGCTGAGGTGGCGCAATGGTGGAGCCTCCACGAAGGATTGCATGCCGCCACACAGGTGCCTGCCCAGCTGGTTGGGTCGGCAGCTGCATGCGAACGGCGGCGAAGACTTATCTGGTGCGGGCCTGGCAGTGGCCCAGCTGGTGCGCTTTGGCGAGGGCCTTGTCGGGTGGCCCGGCAAGGGTTTTGCTATGGCACGCTGGCCTCCTTGGCAAGGGTCTTGCCGTGGCGCGCTGTCCTCCCCGGCAAGGGTCTTGCCGGGGGTCTTGTGGGTTCCTTCGGTGAGGATGGTTGCCTTATTATCCTCATTTGATCTTGAGCATTCTATGTCTTCACAAAGATCTGCATGCCACCACGGAGGTGCCTCCCGAGCCCTGTCCCAACGCATTTGTCTGAGCGTTGGTGGGCTCAAGGGTGGCTCGCTCGGCTGGTGTGCGGCGAGCTGTCCCGGCAAGGGTCTTGTCAGGGGAACCTGCTTCGTCCCTCTGCTCTTTGTGGTCTTGGCCTTGGCGTTGCTTTGACCGTCTTGGGCTTTGGTCTTACCTCGGCTCACCTTCCTCGTCCTGCTTGGTGTGGCCGTGGGCGCGGCTCTGACTGCGGGTGCACAGGTAAAGGGGTACAAAAATGTGCCCCTACTTTTGTACACCGACAGGAGCCCACGGGCCTGGGCCACACATAAGCGCGACACGTTGTTGGGCCAGGCCCAAAACGGTGCGCGGGCAGGTGGGACGGTTTTCACAATGGTAAGATTCTTCGCGCGCACCGCCTCCCACAACTCGCGCGCGTGGCGCGGCGCGGAGGGGTGTGCGTGACGTGGGCAGCATGCGTGGGGCGGTTCCCACACGCACGCGTCATGTCGCAGTAAATGGGCAGCACGACCCGCGACTTCCCCATAAAAAGGGATAACCGCGGGTGCACTATTCCTTTTACCCTTTGCACAACCCCAATCTCAGAAACCTCCGCCCGGCTTCCTCTTCTTCTTCGAGCTTCGTTTCTGCTCGCCGCCGTTGCACTTCCACCGCCCTCTGTCCTACCCTCCTCCAGCCACCATGGCGCCAAAATCCGCCAAGGGCAAGGGGGTGGCCAAGGACGCCGGAGCTGTGGAGCCACCCGAGAGCACGCTGGCGGGGCAGCGGACGCAGTCCGCCTTCTTCTTCCCCTTGACGGTTGACGTGTTCGAGCTTCGGGACTCCTTCAGGCCCCTGTGGGGAGTGAAGACGGGGAATTGGGGCATCCAGCCACGCGCGGCATCCCCGCTGACTGCGCCGAGCCTGCCCCAAATCGGTACCCTTTCTTTCTGGATTATTTTTCTTGTTGGCTCTGCCCTCCCTTCTCCGATTTCTTCAGCGACATCATGCATAACTTCGGCTTCCGCCTCCTGGATTTTACTCCGAATGCGGTGGCGTGCATGGCCCTTTTCGCGCACTTTTCGGGGGCTTCGCCGGGGTGCACCCCAACACGGCGCTCTTCCGCCATTACTTCTTCCCTCGGATCCAGACGGGAGGTGCCATCTCGGGGTGCATCGCCTGGATCCCAAAATCCAAGGGAGCGTACCCGGACGACGCCATGAAGGAGAGGTGGGAGGAATGGCGGAGCCGGTGGTGCTGGATCGAAGAGAAGGACCCGCCGGCGTTCTGCAGAGTTCGTCGGGCGCCGCCGGTTCGCGGAAGTGATTGGAGCAACGTCGATGCCGACAACGGAAAGCTCACGGTTGCCACCACCAGGATCCTCCGGCTCACCCAGGCCGGGCTCACCCTTGAAATGATCGGGGCGGACTTCATCCGTCGCCGGATCGCTCCTCTGCATAACAAGGGGAGGCCAGCTTGGCTCTTCACGAACCCCGCCGACATCATGCGGCTCCGCCCCGGCCTCGACCACAACTTCACAGTGATGGCGCACACCCATTTCTGCCAGCGGATCTTCCAGCTCGATGTGGGCCGCGACGGCGAGGTTGAGCGGACCAGCAAGGTCGCGAGGGCCGCTGCGAAGGCCGGCAAGGTCCTCAAGGGGCCTCTGTTCAAGCTGCCGACGGGGGTGGTCCCGTTGTGCAACAACTCGCGTCGGTCCGAGATCATCGCCATGATGCCGGACTGCAACGCGCACGGCCCCGTCCCGAGCTGGAAGGAGCCGGAGGATGCTGAAGTGCAGCAGTTCTTCGACACCTTGCATGAGGTGTATGTCAACGCCGACGCCGAGCGGCTGCTTGTCCAGGACACCTCCCAGGCGGAGCTGGACTACATCGCCACCAGGGCGAGGGAGGCGCAACTTGCCAGGGAGGCCGGCAACACTGGCGGAGTGGAAGACAAGGCCGCGACGGCCGCGGAGGAGGAGGAGCTTGCCCGATGGGCGGCGGCCGCCAGGGGAGCCAGCAGCGCCGGCACCGAGGCTCCTCTTGTTGAGGATGTGACCGGCGAGTCATCGGAGGAGGAGGCCGAGACCGCAGACCCGGCGCCACTTATGGGGAGGGAGTGAGTCTTGCGGCGGGCCAGTTCCGGTGAGCCGGTCCGGCCCGGCAGGGCTGCGTAGCCGCAGCTGACCTTGGAGGGGTCCCGGCCCCACACGAGGGTCAAGGGCGCGAAGAAGCCGGGCGAAGGTCGCGTGAAGAAGAAGACATCCGCCCCTTCTTCATCCAAGCGTGCCCAGATGCCGCCTCCTTCCCCTCCTCCGGCGGGTGTTGACACGAAGGTCACCTTCGATTATGGATCCCTCAGCCCGAGGAGGAAGAGGAAGACGGCAGAGGAGGAGGCATACGATGAGTAAGCATCTGGTTCATTTTTCGTTATCTCTGTCTCCTCACTCTGTGTTGCTTGTCTTGACTTGTCGTAATCCTTGCAGGGATGTGGAGACGCTGGCCCAGAGAGTGAAGAGGGCCAAGGTCTCGGCGGGTGGCCAGCCCCCGGCTGGTGCTTCGAGGGCGCCCCTGGTGGTGTTGAGCAGCCCGGACACCAGCCCCCAGCGTAAGTTCATCATTCTCCCCTCTTTGACACATGTCAGGGGCACGACACTTTGGTGCTGACCTCGCCAGGTATGCAGGAAGAGAGCAACAGCAGGAGGAGCCACAGAGGGCTACTCCCAACACGCCGCCCCCATCAACCACGCAGCCCCGAGGGACGTCCCCGGCAAGGGCGCCATGCATCGAGCCCACACACATGGAGGAGGAGGAAGAGAACTTGGGCGCCGGCGGCTTTGCCTCGACGCCAAATGTTGGCGGAGAGGGGACTTCTGTTTCCCAGCCGGGCGCTGGCATTGGTAAGTCATTCGCCGTTCGTCTCTGCTTCTTTTTATTTCCGGCTCTTGGTCCTGGCCTTGCCTCACCCCCTTCTTCGGCGCCCAGATTCCTCCTTGGTAAACCCAGAGGAAGTGGACGCCGTCATCGAGGGCGTCGCCAAGGCCGCCAAGGCGGATTGCCGAGAAGGTCGCCGCCGAGGAGGCCGCCAAGGACGCTGCCGAGGGGCTTACCGGGGAGGCCGACAAGGCTGCCGCTGAGGAGGCCGGCAAGGGGCCTACTGGGGAGGCCGGCGGGGCCGCTGCCAAGGAGGAGGAGGAGGAGGCTGGCGACCGCCCTTCCTCCTCCGCTGCTTCCGGCTCCGGCAAGTACCTGAGGGTGAGTGATGACTTGTTCGTCCACCTTCCAAGCGCGTCGAGCACCAGGACACCCGTTGAGGGAGAGGTGTTCGACGACGAAGTGCGTACCGCTGCCAGGCTTGAAGTCGTCGATGAGCCAATCGTTGGTGGCGACGGCTCGCAGGAGGAGCGGCTCCTCCATGCCATGGGCGCTAGCTTCCGGAAGCTCCAGGTTGTAACATCCCAAATTTCCTATTTGGAATGTTTTACAATTATAGCTAAGCATCTATGCATTTTGTTTGAAATTTGAGTGGCATTTGAAGTTTCAGAAGTTTTTGAGTTGTTGGAATTTGAATTCAAAGTTTGGCGGTTGAAAATTATTTCAAAAACCATGCACGACAAATACTTGAGAAAAAGTATGAGAGGAGTAACATGACACTCCAAATATGTCAGAAGAAACATTGCCAAAAATTTGAATTCAAATCTGAATTCTATTTGAAATTTTAGAAAATGATTTTTATAAAGTTTGTGTTTTGCCTCGAAAAATGTTCAAATTATAGGAATATTCCCTGATCATTTTGATATATATATGTCCTATATAAAATATTTATATTTAATTATATTTCCTCTCTCTCTCTTAAATTCAAAAAAGGGACCTGTGCACCCGAGGCTAACTGGCCCAGCCTAGCCGAGGCCCTGCAGGAGGCCCGGCGCAAAACCAGCCCGGGCGCAGCAGCGCATCGAGCCCACGCCCGAGCCGCGCCCGAGCCGAACCCCCTAGCCACCGGTCGCCCGACCGAACGCCCCTCCCCTCTCCCGCTGACGGGTGGACCCCGCCACCTTCTTCCTCCCCACGCCAGCGCCACCGCGTCGCCTCGCCGGAATCCCGCAGGATCCGGGATCCTCCCGATCTCCTCCCGCGTTCGCCCCCTCGTCCAAGTCGTTTCCCCCCCTCATAAATACCCCCCTCGCCCCGTTCCCTCACTTCCCCCCTCGCAATCCGTCACCGAGCTCCCGAGCCGCCGCCATTGCCACCGCACCGGCCGACTCCGACCACCTCGAGCTCCACCGAGACCACCCCGAGCCCCCCTTGCTCCGCCGCACCCGCCGGAGGTCCCCGCCGACGCCCCCGACCACCGGAGTCGCCGGAACCATCGCCGCCCGAGCCGCCGTCGCCATCGCCGACCGGTAAGTCGCCGGACCCCTCCTCGCCGTTAGATCCAACGCGTACGGCTTAGATTAGATCCCTCCGAAGGGGTAGGTTATTTCTGATAAACCGGGTTTTATTCCGGTTAGATCCGGTTTATTTTTAGTTAGGTTTTTTTATTAGACCGGCCGATTCGTTTAAACCCTAGGGCGCGTTTAGTTATATTACGCCTGTATGCTAGTTAGCCCATTAGGCCGTTTTTCTTTATTTTTCGTTTTCTGTTTTAACAGAATAGTTTCAGATTTGAAAAATTAATATCTTTTAATCTGCTTAATATTTTTAAGTGATTCTTTTTTTTGTTGGTTGCAAATTTCTTATAGTTTCTGTAGAAAATATAATTAGCTATGTTAAAATTATTTAGAATTGCTTTATTTTAGATTTAGACAGAATAGTAAATCTGCTATAAAGTGAGTTAGGAAAATTATTTTTTAGTGATTCTTTTTGTCACAACTTTGCTTTGACATTGCCTAACCGTAGGAGTTTATTTGGGCATTTTAGGATCAATAAAAAAAATTAGTTTTAACCAGAATCATGTTATTCTTAATTAATTACCTAGCTACTGTTTTCCTATTGTTTTAATTAGCAAATAAATTTATTTTTCCTATGTGATAGATTATTCTAGGTTAGTTTCTGTCACTTTAGAGCATGAACTTTTATTTATAATAAATAAAATAATCTTTTATTTTATTTTTCCTACTAGAATTTGCTTTAGGCCTAATAGGAGTTTTATAATAGATTTTAAGGTGATTCTTTTTGCTCCTAGTTGCTTGATGAATTCTTTTCTGTTAGGTAGCATAAACCCATGCTTAGGTTCTGTTAAGAAAAATTTTGTAGTGCAAAACTATTTCTTGATTGTTGTTGGATATGGGAAAACTTTGAGTTGGATTTCTTTGAGTTTTCTTTGGGTTTTGGTTCAAGTGCTTTGTGTGTTATGTTAGCATGCTATTATGGTAAGTGGTCATATGTTGTATGCTTATTATGATTGTTGTTTGTCTCGGTAGAATTTCCGGAGTGCGAAGCTTGCTACCACGAGTCCCTAGTTTTCGAAGATCGTCAGCAAGGCAAGTTCACTTTGACCATGTTTTTCATACCTATGTATTTTATTGCATCTAGTGTCATCTTCGCAACAATCCCTCCAGTAGTGATATTGAATCCTTGTAGTTGAGTAGTATGCATGAGGTAGGAAACCATCACCCTGTTACCAAGCCCGGGACGTCACTTATTTTAATGCTACGCTATAGTAGACGGGGTTGGTATGAGTGCTCGAGTGGTGTGAAGAAGGAGGACTCTACGCCAATGACGCATAACTCCATGATGGCATCTGCAAGGACTGCATTTTCAAGGCCTCAAGACTTCAAGACTCAAGACAAGAATTCAATACACACTCTTGGGTGAAGGATGGTTGACGGGCACCTGGAGAAACCCGGTGGTTGGCCGGATGCATGGAGAAGCGCCATGACATCTTGCGGAAAGCTTCACCTGCACTCAAAGAGACGGAAGAATACTTCATGCCCGGAAGCTTACCTGCAACCGCAAGTCAATATGGTCTCAGGCTTGGTTGACCTTAGTTGTGACTCTGGCTGGGACGGTGCTAGCAGATGTAGAACTACGGTAGGATTGGATGAGCACCGGATGCTGGTCGAGGAACTCTTCGAAGACCATGTTTCCGTCATCTTGTTCTCAAACACCTCAAGTGCGAGAACGTAAAGAGAGGGATCGAATCTTGCGGGTAAAGTGTACAAACCTCTGCAGAGGGTTAAAACCTAATTGATTAGCCGTGTCCCGATTACGGACAATTTGAGCTTCGGACTTGGATCTATCTCGAACTCTCAACACCGGATTGATAACTTAATTGTGGGCAACATATGATGATTTTGGGCTATGAGACATCGGTTGGCGGAACCATGTCATGATAGAAAACTCCATAGTACAGACTTCATTTATTGCTTTGACGTAGGGAAAATAAAATCAGCTTTTACGCAAACAAAACTCAGATACAGAGCCACAAAGCCAAATTGCATATAGTATAGTTTTACCATCTGTTTATTCATGTTGTGATCTTGCCGGTACATTCAATGTACTGACCTACACGGCTGCAATGTATCATGTTGCAGATACTTTCTTCCAACGAGTAAGAGTACGGTACAGGGTTACGGTCTACACTCAACCTGCCGATGGCGTTGATGGACTCCACACCCGACTATTTGTTTCCGCTGTGACTTATGAGGTATATATCAATTTTACGTTAATTATACATGTGATTGCACTTTGATATATACATTGATGTACTGTGTGTGCCAAAGATACTGATCCAGGGATGGCACAGAAACACAGAGGCTTGACCGTCTGAGGTCGGGTCGCTACAGAGATGGTATCAGAGCACATGTTGACTGTAGGACGTGACCCTAGAAATCGGAAAGCCCCTTGGACAGGATATCTCAAAAACTTTATTTTCAAAAAGACTCTTACTCCTCATCTTTTCCGATTTTATCTAATAGACACTCTCACCTCAAATAGTTAGAATATACACCTTTCCCTTTTAACCACACGGAAGATCAACTGAAGTCGCTCCAAGAATTAAAGATATCGGACAACTGATGGCCATTTCAGAGTAAAGAGGATTTCACCATGCTTTGGAAGAATTGCAGCTGCAACAATTGAAGACTCCGAAGACTTCAAGAATATGAAGTTCATGAAGAATTATTTGAACTTTAGAGACCAAACCCTGTTATACACCTACGTTAGATGCGACGATTTGTGAGCTGTCATTTGTTTGATGTTTTCCGACAGCCACAAAGTAAAACTTGTTTCTTCAAAACTATCGCTTGTATTGTGTGTATCCCTCTCCACCTCTCTCATATATCATCCCAAAACTTTTGGACCCCATAGATGATGAATGAAGTTGGACTGATATTCTCTGGATCAAGACTTCCGGGAGGCGTAGCTATGGATTCGAACATGGAGAATCACTGGGAGCAATTTGGTTTCAAGGAAGAATGAAGTATCGTGACGCTCTTCAAGATTACTTTGAAGGAAGTGCTGCAACAGGTGGCGTATACATCAAGCTATACAGGATGGAATGGAGCAAAGACTTGGGAAGAATTCAAGAAGACTCTCTTGAGGTCCCGTCTTACCCGGAAGCACCATGATACACCAAGAAATAAACCTTGTGCCTGCAAGATTTATGGAGAAATAGGACACACCAGGGAGGAACACAAGGATGGATGCCCTCATTGTGAGGAGAAACACCCACCGAGGAATGCCCAACTAGTCAGTGACTTGTTTCTTGTGTGAAGGAACCACCCACTACCCGACCCAAAGTGTCACATTTACCCCATGGTGCAACAAACTATTCAGAGCAGGAAGAAGGAAAGAAAGAAGCCCTCCGAGAAGTTATGAAAGAACTCGTGATGAAGGAATGTGTTGAAGACCACGATGGAGAAGGCCTCAACAGATTTTACTCCAATGCACGCTATTCATGTGGAGAAGAAGGACATTTTCGCAGTATTGCACCAAGGAAAGAAATGAGTATCCGGGATATTTCCGGCAGCAGAAGTGAAGTTTGACCCTCGGGAAATAGAAGCTCGATCATTACAGAGAAATCCAGAAGAGAAAAAGAAGGCAACCAGAACAACACAATTTTCGCAGAGAAGGACCTGAGTCATATCACTTGTTACAGGTGCAAGGATTTAGGTCATTACGCTAGTAAATGTCCGTAAAAGAAGCCAAGAATCCAAGGAGCCTACATAATCATAAAGAAGCCCCGAGACATGTCGGAAGTCATTTGTTTTCGCTGCAAGGAAGCAGGACATTATGCTACTAAATGTCACAACAAGATGAAAGCTGGAGTTGAGTAGTTGGAATTTTAATATTGGAAACAAGAGTAGTAGAAAGCAATTTCATTTTCATGAGTTCAATGAGTTGAGTTATGTAATGGGTGCTCAGAGTTTGTAATGGATTCATGAAATCAATAAAGTTAAGGTTACGTGTTTTCATATGTTTAATTGTATGAGTTGTTACTCTGTGAACAAAGATTTTGACCATTTTCGAGGATATGAGAAATATGGTCTATGGATGGATTTGTGAATTTCATTTTAAGGGTGAAAGTACCCTATGAAGAACACTAGACCAATGGAAATGGAAATGTGTCCCACAGGTTGGAGTTTGGAAAAAAATGAGTTGAAGTTTTATCTTTGATATGATGGTATTAAGAAATGAGATGTTATTGGATTTAAAGTGGTGTAATGTTGGAAAATGGAGCAATTGTAACTCCAAGGATGAGTTAAAGCTGCACTAGAGTTGAAGTGGGCCATAACCCACAGGCCCCGGAGTTAATAAGAAGCAAGCACACTCTTGCTGAAGGAAGATATTTTGGAAGAAAACTCTGAGTTAATCAACCGACACTTTTAGGAGGATACGAAAACCCGAGGGATCGTGAAGACACGTTAGATGTCTTGTTCAGCTTGCAGAAACCATGGATTTATACGAACTCAGTTCGTCGGCAAGGGAAATTCTGCAATGCATGTGAAGTATGCCCAAGTGTTAGAATACGTGATTCACTATTTACGTATGTGGTAATGATTCAAGTACGGGATGGATTGGCCCCCATACCGGAGACTTCTATCATGAACTATCATATGTTGATGGAAAATCTGAGAGCCTCGAAAACCTTAGAAGAGTGTCGACGCGATAAGCCATAAAACCATAGAATGGTAGGACGATGGAACCCTTTACAGGCAACCGTTGCCAATCGTAGGTTATACGGTGAGGTTCAACCCAGACCCGTTTTTTTTGCAGGAAAAAAAACCATTAATGGTAGAGCACCATGAGTATTTCGATAGTTGTCTAGAATGGACATAGACCTATCAGCTATGAAGACCCAGTCTCGGAATAACCTTACCAAGAGGAAAAAGGATAAAAGAATTGAGGAAAAGGTTATGCCACCACCGGAAGAGCCCAGAGAAGGCATTATCCTTACGATTTGAGAAGACCGACACTGTCAACGGTAAGGATGGAGTATATAAGTTTTGATGGAACCATAACCATGCTTCTAAGTGTGGTAGCACACTAGACCATACAGATCAATGGATTTGCTAGAAGACCCCCAACCCCTAAACTTTTCTTGTTAGTTTCTTGAATCTCGAGGACGAGATTCATTTTAAGTGTGGTAGATTTGTAACATCCCAAATTTCCTATTTGGAATGTTTTACAATTATAGCTAAGCATCTATGCATTTTGTTTGAAATTTGAGTGGCATTTGAAGTTTCAGAAGTTTTTGAGTTGTTGGAATTTGAATTCAAAGTTTGGCAGTTGAAAATTATTTCAAAAACCATGCCTGACAAATACTTGAGAAAAGTATGAGAGGAGTAACATGACACTCCAAATATGTCAGAAGAAACATTGCCAAAAATTTGAATTCAAATCTGAATTCTATTTGAAATTTTAGAAAAATGATTTTTTATAAAGTTTGTGTTTTGCCCCTGGAAAAATGTTCAAATTATAGGGAATATTCCCCTGATCATTTTGATATATATATGTCCCATATAAAATATTTATATTTAATTATATTTCCTCTCTCTCTTAAATTCAAAAAAAAAGGACCCAGGCGCCACCAGCTGCCCTACGGGCCGAGGTTCACCCATCGGCTAGGCGCAGCTAACGCCGAGCCAGGGCTCAGCCACACCGAGCCCACGCCCGAGCCGCGCCCGAGCCGAACCCCCTAGCCACCGGTCGCCCGACCGAACGCCCCTCCCCTCTCCCGCTGACGGGTGGACCCCGCCACCTTCTTCCTCCCCACGCCAGCGCCACCGCGTCGCCTCGCCGGAATCCCGCAGGATCCGGGATCCTCCCGATCTCCTCCCGTTCGCCCCCTCGTCCAAGTCGCTTCTCATAAATACCCCCTCGCCTGCCTCACTTCCCCGCCCGACCTCCTCGCCCACAATCCGTCAGCTGAGCTCCCGAGCGCCATTGCCACCGCACCGGCCGACTCACCACCTCGAGCTCCACCGAGACCACCCCGAGCCCCTTGCTCCGGGCACCTGGAGGTCCTCACGACGCCTCGACCACCGAGTCGCGGAACCATCGCCGCCTCGAGCTGCCGCCATCGCCGACCGGTAAGTCGCCAGACCCCTCCTCGCCGTTAGATCCAACGCGTACGGCTTAGATTAGATCCCCCCGAAGGGGTAGGTTATTTCTGATAAACCGGGTTTTATTCCGGTTAGATCCGGTTTATTTTTAGTTAGGTTTTTTTTATTAGACCGGCCGATTCGTTTAAACCCCAGGGCCCGTTTAGTTATATTACGCCTGTATGCTAGTTAGGCCCATTAGGCCGTTTTTCTTTATTTTTCGTTTTCTGTTTTAACGGAATAGTTTCAGATTTGAAAAATTCATATCTTTCAATCTGCTTAATATTTTTAAGTGATTCTTTTTTTGTTGGTTTGCAAATTTCTTATAGTTTCTGTAGAAAATATAATTAGCTATGTTAAAATTATTTAGAATTGCTTTATTTTAGATTTAGACAGAATAGTAAATCTGCTATAAAGTGAGTTAGTAAAATTATTTTTAGTGATTCTTTTGTCACAACTTTGTTTTGACATTGCCTAACCGTAGGAATTTATTTGGGCATTTTAGGATCAATAAAAAATTAGTTTTAACCAGAATCATGTTATTCTTAATTAATTACCTAGCTACTGTTTTCCTATTGTTTTAATTAGCAAATAAATTTATTTTTCCTATGTGATAGATTATTCTAGGTTAGTTTCTGTCACTTTAGAGCATGAACTTTTATTTATAATAAATAAAATAATCTTTTATTTTATTTTTCCTACTAGAATTTGCTTTAGGCCTAATAGGAGTTTTATAATAGATTTTAAGGTGATTCTTTTTGCTCCTAGTTGCTTGATGAATTCTTTTCTGTTAGGTAGCATAAACCCATGCTTAGGTTCTGTTAAGAAAAATTTTGTAGTGCAAAACTATTTCTTGATTGTTGTTGGATATGGGAAAACTTTGAGTTGGATTTCTTTGAGTTTTCTTTGGGTTTTGGTTCAAGTGCTTTGTGTGTTATGTTAGCATGCTATTATGGTAAGTGGTCATATGTTGTATGCTTATTATGATTGTTGTTTGTCTCGGTAGAATTTCCGAGTGCTAAGCTTGCTACCACGAGTCCCTAGTTTTCAAGATCGCCAAGAAGGCAAGTTCACTTTGACCATGTTTTTCATACCTATGTATTTTATTGCATCTAGTGTCATCTTCGCAACAATCCCTCCAAAGAGTGATATTGAATCCTTGTAGTTGAGTAGTATGCATGAGGTAGGAAACCATCACCCTCGTTACCAAGCCCGGACGTCACTTATTTTAATGCTACGCTATAGTAGACGGGGTTGGTATGAGTGCTCAAGAGTGGTGTGAAGAAGGAGGACTCTACGTCAATGACGACAACTCCATGATGGCATCTGCAAGGACTGCATTTTCAAGGCCTCAAGACTTCAAGACTCAAGACAAGAATTCAATAAACACTACTGGGTGAAGGATGGTTGACGGGCACCCTGGAGAAACCAGTGGTTGGCCGGGATGCATGGAGAAGCGCCATGACATCTTGCGGAAAGCTTCACCCAGACTC
Source organism: Aegilops bicornis (assembly GCA_021605145.1). NCBI lineage: Eukaryota > Viridiplantae > Streptophyta > Magnoliopsida > Poales > Poaceae > Aegilops > Aegilops bicornis. Next base: position 561,453,978 of record CM038669.1, read on the forward strand.
AAAGAGACGTAAGAATACTTCATGCCCGGAAGCTTACCTGTGCAACCGCAAGTCAATATGGTCTCGGCTTGGTAGACATTAGTTGTGAATCAGGCTGGGACGGTGCTATCAGATCAAGAACTACCTTAGGATTGGATGAGCACCGGACAAAGTGGTCGAGGAACTCTTCGAAGACCATGTTTCGGTCATCTTGTTCTCAAACACCACGAAGTGCGAGAACGTAAAGAGAGGGATCGAATCTTGCGGGTAAAGTGTACAAACCTCTCGCAGAGGGTTAAAACCTAATCGATTAGCCGTGTCCCGATTACGGACAATTTGAGCCTCTGGACTTGGATCTATCTCGGAACTCTCAACACCGGATTGATAACTTAATTGTGGGCAACATATGATGATTTTGGGCTATGAGACATCGGTTGGCGGAACCATGTCATGATAGAAAACTCCATAGTACAGACTTCATTTATTCCTTTGATGTAGGGAAAATAAAATCAGCTTTTACGCAAACAAAACTTAGATACAGAGCCACAAAGCCAAATTGCATATAGTATAGTTTTATCATCTGTTTATTCATGTTGTGATCTTGCCGGTACATTCAATGTAATCGACCTACACGGGCTGCAACGTATCATGTTGCGTATACTTTCTTCCAACGAGTAAGAGTAATGCAGACAGGGTTACGGTCTACACTCAACCTGCTGATGGCGTTGATGGACTCCACACCCGACTATTTGTTTCCGCTGTGACTTATGAGTATATATCAATTTTACGTTAATTATACATGTGATTGCACTTTGATATATACATTGATGTACTGTGTGTGCCAGCATACTGATCCAGGGATGGCACAGCAACACATAGGCTTGACTGTCTGAGGTCGGGTCGCTACACAGGTGCTCCACCGCGCCCGCTTAGACAAAGTTAAGTCCAGGACGGCAGTGGTGGAGAAGGCGGAGGCGGACCTCCAGGAGCGCATTGCCGAGACGCGGAACTAGTTCTGCGAGGCCCACGAGGAGCTCAAGGCCGCCCAAGGCGAGCTGGCCAGGCGCAACGTGGAGCTCACCATGAAGCTCGCCGACATCGAGAAAGCTCAAGAGACGGCAAGGAACTTGGCCGCGGCCGCCGAAGCCGCCCGGACCCAACATGAGGCCGCACTGCACTCCCAGGAGGAGGACCTCGCTGCACGCGAGGAGAAGCTTGCTGCCACGCTTCGCGGCAAGGATGTAGAGATGGAGAAGCTTGTCCTGCAACGGACCAGTGAGCTGGAGCAGAGGCACAAAGAGGCACTCAATGCCCAGGCCCAGGCTCACGCCGGCAAGGTGGAGGAGCTGGAGGCAGAGCGCGACAGGCTGAAGGAGCAGGCTCTGGAGCTGTCCCAGGAGAAGGACATGCTTAACAGTGCCCTGACGGAGGCGTAGGGCGCGATCGTCAGCAAGGCCGCGGAGCTCTCCGAGGCCAAAAACTCCATCAAAGACCTCAAGCTAAAGCTGGAGAGTCTCGAGAAGGTGCTGTCGGAGGCCAATGCCCGGGAGGGGACCCTGGCCAAGGAGCTGGAGGCCGAGAAGCCGTTGCGGAAGAATGAGGGCGTCAACTTCGCAGATCACGTGGAGGGCGAGAACCGTTGGCTCAATCGCCGCCCCACTGTCGCCAATCAAGCCGCTGCGCAACTGGCCATCATGGGGATGCCGGACGTGAGGTACGTCCCAGAATGGAGTGTGAGCGCCAATTGCAGTATGACCATGTTCTTTGAGAAGGTCGTCGATGCTCTGGAGCGGCTCCACGCCAACCGGGCGGCCTCACTAGCCGACGAGTCCCGGAAGCTTTGCCAGGGTGCCATGACCAAGGTTCTCACCAAGGTGGCGCACGGGTACCCCGACCTCGACTTCGACGCCGCGCTGGATAGCTTGCCGGAGGGTAATGACCTCGCGCCGCTCAGGGACCGTATCAAGCCCATCGTCAGCCGTGTCAGCGGAATTCTGAGGGTGGAGGGCTAGTGTCTGGATTAGGCATCCCGCTCTCTTATCGCCACTGCAGATTCGCAACCAAGACAATTGCTATCTCTAGTTAGAACCGCAGCAACAATTTGATGTAGCATAACTCTGCAGCACCTCTTAGTATCATGCATGTTATTTTCCTGTTTGATTTTTCCTTGTATGTCCACCCTACGTCACTGGGTAGGCTTACCGGCGCGTAAACCAGGGCGGCGTCATGGGGACGGATCCCCACTGGCCTGCCGGGTGTGCTTGCTGCCGGGAAAACCACCTTACCACCCTTGGCGCGGCCGCTCGATCTGGCGAGCTTGACTCGAGTCAGAACCGAGAGTGTTGCAGATGGCGAAAGGCTACCCTGCCGCTCTCGACGCGGCCGCTTGAATTGTTGAGCGGACTCAAAACAGAATAAAGGCGTTGTCGATCGCAGGAGGGCCCCTCTGCGTACAGGCTTCCCATACATAGGCCGAACCGTCGAGGATAATAAACTTATGTTTAAAGAGAAGAAACTTAAAGTTCAGCATGACATAGCTCTCTCGTCACCGCTTCGGTGTCTTCTCGCCACGGGCAGTGCCGCCTCCTTGGTCGCCTTCTCTGTGGGGGACGGGGCGATGAAGAACAGCTAGGTCGACTGCTGGACCAGATTCTCACAATTGCGCCCCCTACCCGGCGCGCCGAAGATGTCGGTGGGAAGCGACACCTATGGGATCACTGGAATCCCTTCTACGGTTGCGGGGCGCGGGGATCGTGAGAAGAGCGGGACCAACAGGTGACACAAGGGGGATTTACCCAGGTTCGGGCCGCAAAGATGGGTAAAACCCTAGTCCTGCTTTGGTGGATGTATTTAGTGTTTTTGAGCTCTCGAACTAGCTCTAGGTGCTGCCAGGTTCCAAAGAGCCCAATCCTTTCTTTGTGCGCCGTGGGCCTCCTTTTATAGGCGAAACGGGCTACCACAGTGGCACACAGGATGTGGAAAGTGCTACAGTGTCGCGAGTCTATCGCTAGTATTACAGGACAAGACGCATTTAACGCGAGGCTTAGGTGTCCCTTCGCTTTATTGGGGACAGGGCGAGGCCCGTCCCGTCCGTCGCCGCTCCTCCTTGCTTCGGCACGTGCCCTGGCCAGCGACGCATGCGGTGCCATGTAGGAAGGCAGGCAGCTGAGGTGGCGTGGTGGTGGAGCCTCCACGAAGGATTGCATGCCGCCACACAGGTGCCTTCCCAGCTGGTTGGGTCGGCAGCTGCATGCGAACGGCGGTGAAGACTTATCTGGTGCGGGCTTGGCAGTGGCCCAGCTGGTGCGCTTTGGCGAGGGCCTTGTCGGGTGGCCCAGCAAGGGTCTTGCTGTGGCATGCTGGCCTCCTCGGCAAGGGTCTTGCCGGGTGGCCCGGCAAGGGTCTTGCCGTGGCGCGCTAGCCTCCCCAGCAAGGGTCTTGCCGGGGGTCTTGTGGGTTCCTTCGGTGAGGATGGTTGCCTTCTTATCCTCATTTGATCTTGAGCATTCTATGTCTTCACAAAGATCTGCATGCCACCACGGAGGTGCCTCCCGAGCCCTGTCCCAAGGCATTTGTCTGAGCGTTGGTGGGCTCAAGGGCGGCTCGCTCGGCTGGTGTGGGGCGAGCTGTCCCGGCAAGGGTCTTGCCGGGGCCGCTGAGGCCGCCCGGCAAGGATCTTGCCGGGGGAACCTGCTTCGTCCCTCTGCTCTTTGTGGTCTTGGCCTTGGCGTTGCTTTGACCGTCTTGGGCTTTGGTCTTACCTCGGCTCACCTTCTTCGTCTTGCTTGGTGTGGCCGTGGGCGCGGCTCTGACTGCCCGTGCACAGGTAAAAGGGTACAAAAATGTGCCCCTATTTTTGTACACCGACAATAGGACTGGTCATCTGTCTCTGAATCCTCCTCCGAGGAGCTATCCTTAACCAGCGAGATATGCGCTTCGTCAGATAGCATAGTCTGCTCTGAAGACCTTGTTTTCACTCCAGAATTTGCCATCACTGTGTCAAATGGTTGATGCACACGAAGAGCAGTTGAACGTACTAACATTGTTGACAAATGTAATATGTAACGCAAAAAAAAGGACGGCCTGATATAATTTACTTATAAGATGACTGGCTAAGCAGGATGGATTGCAAATTTCACATATATGATGCCTGGCTAAACAAGATGGCGTTGCATAATTCACATAAAAGATGAATAAACTAAGCAGATGACATATTTGATGTATAAAGTAAACAATGCAAGACACCATATGCATGATATAACCAACATGAGCATGCCAATTTAGAGCAAAGACCTCAGGGGGTAAATAGGAGTTGTCTTCTCCTTCTGAATCCCCCTCAGAACAGATATCTTCCTCTCGATTGCAATCCGAAATGCGTGGAGGGGGGATGCCTTTGCGCCTACCATGGAGCGACGTCTGCATGATATTTTATTGCCATGCAAGGCTCGTCTCTTTTGCTCTACATGTTCAGTTCCATTGTTTACAATAACTGTTATGCATAGGAATAAAACATAGTGAGATTATGTAAGGAGTGCATGCAGAAATCCAGAGTGATGGTAGCAACCTGTGGGTAGACCCAAAACCAAGAATAGCAGGCAGATAATGGCTTCAGTTAAAAAATACAGATAATGGCTTCTTTACTATTTGTTTCCCACCCAACATGAAACTCATAGTAGACACCGGAGATTAACCAGATAGTAGATAGATACTATTGATAGCGGCTGAGGGAGTCCTAGACTAGGGGGTGTCCGGATAGCCGAACTATCATCGGTGGCCGGACTCCTGGACTACGAAGATACAAGATTGAAGACTTCGTCCCGTGTCCGGATGGGACTTTCCTTGGCGTGGAAGGCAAGCTTGGCAATATGGATATGTAGATCTCCTACCGATGTAACCGACTACTGTAACCCTAACCCTATCCGGTGTCTATATAAACCGGAGGGTTTTAGTCCGTAGGATGAACAACAATCATACCATAGGCTAGCTTCTAGGGTTTAGCCTCTATGATCTCGTGGTAGATCCACTCTTGTACTACCCATATCTTCAATATTAATCAACCAGGAGTAGGGTTTTACCTCCATCGAGAGGGCCCGAACCTGGGTAAAAACATCGTGTCCCTTGTCTCCTGTTACCATCCGCCTAGACGCACAGTTCGGGACCCCCTACCGAGATCCGCGGTTTTGACACCGACATTGGTGCTTTCATTGAGAGTTCCTCTGCGTCCACCGTCGTGAAGGATGCCTCATCCCGTCTTTAAAGACGACATTATCGCCAAAGGAGCATTGGCCGCTGGCCAGACTCTGCGGCTAGGTGGTTTCCTTATGACCACCAGTTCGGCCGACGCGCCGACGATGACTTCTCGGGTCATCGAAACCAATCTTCGTGTTAACTCGGAACTTCCCGAGCAGCTAGATCCGATCGAGCTCGCCTCCGTGAACGAGCTCTTGGATCGCATCGCCGCCCTGGGAGTCGCCACTAACTACGATCAGGTCGGGCCTAAAACCGAGCTGAGAGAGATCAACTCTCCCCAGGCTACCCACCATGTTGCTGTGGTAGAGGAACAATGCGGCGACTTTTCTTCTATCTTAAGGACTAGCTACGTCCGAATTCCCGACCCCTCCATGCCGGATTCCTGCGGAGGGACGGACGACGATCAAATCTTGATCTTAAAGTCAGGCGGCGGGATGGATTCAGTGGATAACATCCAAAAAGCCAAACTTTCGAGTTCAGAAACTTCTCGGCCCCTGAGTCTTAGATTAGACGGGGTTCCGGATTTAGTTCCACCCGCCCACCCAAACATTAGTGATCTATCCCGAATTCGCAAGAGCCCGCTGAAACAAAGACATCATTATCGGGCCAGATTCGTCCTGGTTATGGACAGGATAAAGGACTGCCGAGAGGAGGACGCAATATCACTCTTCTACAATAATTGCACGGACGAAGGAATCATAAACGCCATAAGTCGTCATGAAATTACACGCCTTGCTGACTTGGTGACCATAGTACAAAAGTACTGTGCGATGGAGAGTGTTTGGAAAACCGAAAGTAAATTTTGGGATAATCCGGCCGCGAACACAGCCCTAGTCCGGAATAAAAGGGTGCATTATCACCAACCATCTGGGTTAAATACCAAAAAACAAAGACCCCCCAAAGGGCATGGAACCGTACTGGAGGGATGGCTCAACGGACCCTGTAAAATTCATAGCACAGATGACGCCACTCCAACTCATAGCCTTCGAGCATGTTGGATACTACGGCAGGTGGCCAAAAGGGGCGAGGAGCTTCTAGCTTCAGAATCCCAGCCCAACAATACCAGTACGGTATTAACAGTCTTCGAGACTTTCGCATCAAATAACATGCGGAAGCAAACACTCCATAACCTTGTCAAGTCTACCAAGTAGCAACAATAAATCCATGGAGTGACACGGCTATTACCTTTAATGCCAGTGACGAACCGAAATTCCGAACAGCCCGAGCACCAGCCGCACTGGTCCTCAGTCCAATTGTGGACGGCTTTCGCCTTACTAAGGTACTCATGGATGGCGGCGCGGATTAAACCTCATCTATGAGGAAACCCTCCGAAAAATGGAAATAGACTGGAACCGCATTGAGCGAAGCAGCACAACCTTCAGAGGAATAATCCCTACCCGGGAAGCATGCTGCACAGGAAAAATCACATTGGACGTAGTGTTCGGCTCACCGGACAATTACAGGTCCGAGGAGGTCACCTTTCAAGTGGCCCCGTTCAGCAGCGGATATCACGCTATATTAGGGTGAGAGGCATTCACAATTTTTCAAGCTATACCCCATTATGGGTACATGAAGCTTAAAATGCCCGGACCTAACGGAATCATCACTCTCGCTAGTGATCCAATCATAGCACTCGCTACCAAAAGAAGACGGCCGCACTAGCCCTCGAGGCACTATCCGAAGCCCTAGCAGCCGAGGAACTAATCGCGATGCGCTCCATCAGGAATGCAGAGACGATGTGATACTTGATAAAAGATCCAAGTCCACCTCTTTTAAACCAGCGGATGAAATAGTCAAATTCCAGGTCCACCCAACGGACCTCGCAAAGACGGCCTCCATTGGGGCACAATTAAACCACGATGTAGACGCCAAGACTACGAGAATTTCTACGAGAAAATCGGGACATTTTTTTCCGCACCCTTCAGACATGCCAGAATCCCACGTCGGCTGGCCGAGCACAGCCTAAATATCCTAAAAGGATTTAAGCTAGTCAAGCAAGCTCTTCGGCGTTTTTCCGAACCCAAGAGACAGGCCATGGGAGAGGAGCTAGCCAAACTTCTGGAAGCCGGATTCATCAGAGATATAAAACATCCGGACTGGCTAGCAAACCTGGTGATGGTACCAAACAAGGACAAATCCTGGCGCCTATGTGTTGATTTCAAAGACCTTAATAAGGCTTGCCCAAAGGATCCCTTCCTCCCTCGCATTGATCAAATTATCGACGCCACAGCAGGACACGATTCATTGTGTTTTCTCGACGCATACTCCGGCTACCACCAAATTAAGATGGCGGAGCCAGACCAAGCCGCAATGGCATTCATCACTCCATACGGCCCACTCTGCTTCAACACAATGCCCTTCGGGCTCAAAAATGCCGGCGCAACATATCAGCGCATGATTCAGACATGTCTGGCAAACCAGATCGGCAAAACAGTGGAGGCATATGTAGATGACGTGGTCGTCAAATCCAAGCACGTCGAAACTCTAGTAGATGACTTGAGGCTCACATTCGACAATCTTCGCAAATATGACATCAAGCTCAATCCGGAAAAATGCGTCTTCGGCGTTCCGCCGAAAGCTCTTGGGCTTCATTGTGTCCGTAGAGGAATTGAAGCAAACCCAGCCAAGATCCGAGCTCTGTCGCAATTGGATATTCCAAAAGACCTCAAGCAAATACAAAAATTGACGGGATGCGTGGCGGCTCTAAGCCGCTTTTTTCCCGTTTGGGGGAAAAGGCGTTACCCCTTTACCGCCTCCTCCGGCGCACCGAACACTTCGAGTGGACGAATGCCGCCACGGCCGGACTCGAAGAAATAAAAGCCATATTGGCAACAAATCCGGTCCTGGCCGCGCCCAACATGGGCGAACCAATGCTATTATATATCGCCGCAACACATCAAGTTGTTAGCGCGGTGCTCGTTGTCGAACGAGAAATGGACGGACACAGGTTCCCTCTTCAAAAACCAGTTTATTACGTGTCCACTGTCCTAACTTCATGCAAGTCCCGGTACCCACATTATCAGAAGATAGCATACGCGGTGTTCATGGCATCCCGGAAGCTGCAACACTACTTTCAAGAGTGTTCGATTACAGTAGCCTCCGAAGTACCTCTTAACGACATTATAAACAACCGCGATGCAACAGGTCGGATTGCCAAATGGGCCATCGAGCTCCTCCCATTCGACATAACCTATAAGCCACGACGAGCTATTAAGTCACATGTGTTGGCCGATTTCATCGCCAAATGGACCAAAGCCGAACTCCCTAAAGAGTACGGCGCATATTCCAATTGGATCATGCACTTCGACGGCTCCAAAATGTTGGCCGGCCTGGGGGCTGGCGTCGTCCTGACGTCCCCAACCGGGGACACAGTCCAATACGTCCTTCGGATAATGTACACGGACTCCAACAACGTAGCCGAATACGAGGCCCTCTCCGCACGGCCTCCGGATGGCAGTCTCCATGGGCATTAAACGCCTAGAGGTGCGCGGGGATTCAAACCTCGCGATATCTCAAATAAACGGAGACTTTGATGACAAAGATCCGAAAATGGCAGCGTACCGCAACGCTGTCCTAAAAATGTTAGCATGGTTCGAAGGGCTCAAATTTCATCATATAGCCCGGGATAACAACCAGGCGGCGGACGTATTGGCACGCATCGGTGCAAAACGCGATGCCGTCCCGCCCAACATCTTTCTGGAACGGTTGTTCAAGCCATCCGTACTATGGGAAGGGGAGTCCGGAAATAACAATCCGGACCCAACCCTGCCTGACACCGAACACTCTGACACAATCGGAGGCTCTGCCAACGAGATAACACCCTCCACCCACGAAATAATGGCGGTTATTGCCCCGTGGACGGAGCCATTCCTAGCCTACCTAACTAAGCAGGAACTCCCCGAAGACCAAAATGAGGCTCGCTGCATAGTACGGCGATCCAAAGCCTATAAAGTCCATGAGGAAGAGCTCTATAAAAAACGCACAACAGGAGTCCTTCAAAGGTGCATCTCCGAAGAGGAAGGGCGAAACCTCCTGGCTGAAGTTCATGCCGGACTGGGTGGGCACCACGCCGCAGCCCGGGCCCTTGTAGGCAAGGCCTTCCGTACATGATTTTATTGGCCGACGGCCCGAGCAGATGCGCAGGATTTAGTCCAACAATGCGTCGGATGCCAGCTCTTTGCTAACCAAAGCCACATGCCACCCACCGCCCTCAAAACTATACCCATCACTTGGCCGTCATGTCCTGGGGCTTGACATGGTTGGACCCCTTAAGGGAGGAACCCACAAGCAAAAATACCTATTGGTCATGGTGGATAAATTCACCAAATGGATAGAGGCCAAGCTCGTTAAAACGGCCGAATCCGGACCGGTGATAGACTTCATATCAGGGGTAGTGCACCGTTACGGTGTCCCCCACAGTATCATCACTGATAACGGCACCAACTTCACATCTGATGAGGTCAAATTATGATGCAAAAACATGGGCATTAAGCTCGATTACGCCTCAGTCTATCACCCTCAAACTAACGGTCAAGTCGAGCGGGCAAACGGTCTAATCACGAGAGGCATTAAACCCAGACTAGTGCGGTCCCTTAAGGAATCTAATACGCACTGGGTAGAGGAGCTCGACTCCGTACTCTGGGGGCTGCGGACCATGCCAAACCGCACTACCGGATTCACACCATTTTTCATGGTGTACGGCGCAGAGGCAGTTTTGCCCTGCGACATAATTCATGACTCACCTCGCGTGCGCATGTATGAAGAAAGAGAAGCCGAACTTGATCGGCAGGACAGTCTAGACGCCTTGGAGGAGGAGCGCGACGTGGAAAAAGCTCGTTCCGCATTTTACCAACAGCAGGCTCGAAGATATCAAAGCAGAGAAGTACGGGCCAAAGCTTACAATATTGGCAAACTAGTTCTACGCCTGCCGGACAAGAAAAAGGACAAACTCAAGCCCAAATGGGAAGGTCCCTTTATCATCGACCAGGTCCTGACCGGCGGGGCATACCGTCTGCGAAACGCATCGGATAACCGACTCGAGCCAAACCCATGGACTGCAGCCCGTCTATGACGATTCTACGCCTAGTGCGGACTCGGGTTCGTCTCCTTCCTCCGTCAAAATTTATACTTTAGTTGTCTTTTATTTCTCTCCTTCCTCCTTCCTTTTTCTTGAAGCCTTTAGAGGCTCATTTGCGCTTTGTTCGACATACTTGACGCGCCACTCGCTCATTATACTGGGGCTTCTTTAATGTAAGCTTATTTACACAGGTTTTATGCCCAAAGACATGTGTCAAACTTCCGCATGTACCTTTTATTCACCATTATATGCATCGATATGACTTAAGTTTTGGCCAAGCTGGGTTGTTCGGCTCCTGTGCTTACCCCTACGTTCCCGATTGTTCGGCTAGGTGGTAAAGGGAGCACCTCTGCGATTGTTACTACGGGGTCAGCTGGATGTGTACCTCAGACTGGGTGAAGCCGAAAGCTAGCGTTCTTAAGGGAATATTCAGTCAGTGAACTAAAAGATTGATTTTTAAACTATTTATCCATCTGCCCCCAGATGATTTTCTGCTTTCTAAGCAGTTCAGACATGCACTTTAGGGCATGCCTCCTGTGAAAGGAACCATTAACGGAACTATTCTCCCGGAAGATGTTTCTTACTATCCATGTAATATAACATAACTAGTTGGGCACTTGTCTGATACAGCAATAATGACCCCTACGCCTTGTCTCCACGCATGCCCCGGTTCTTATATAACCGCGAGGGTATTCGGACACACTCTGGACTATTGGGTCCCGAGGTTGAAGCGAAAAGGTTCGCTACGACAAACGATCTACAATCCGGCTAGAAGGCATTTTACATGTCATTTTAAATTACATAGTCAACTCGACTAATTGTACTCCTCTTCAATACCATCTAATAGGCTGTCTAGTTTACAGTCCTGCTGGGAGTACTTTGCGGCCAATTCTACTTGGCCGTACACTAAGCTTACAGGGATCTCCTTCCCATCTGGCCCCACAGATCCGACCTCGGCCATGTGGTTTGGGTCAGCCTTCGTGTACCGCGTCTTTACCATGGCCCAGGCCTCCCTGGCACCTTGACGGCAGGCCGATATCTTCCATAGTCGGAAGCGCCGTCGTGCTCCTTGAAGCCGCTCCGCCAGCTCCCCAATGCCTTCGGGTAGGGAGATAGATGGCCACAAGGCCTGGGCGACGCCCTTCATCACCTGCCGAACTCGTTTGCAGGTACCGACGTGATTCGGGAAGAAGATCGCCCGACGAACTGGGCATCTCCTCCTCAGGACGACCTGTGAGCAAACCTACATGCATGTTTATGTTAGTCGCCTTCCTCGCCGAACTCTTTCAAAGTTCGTTTAAGCACTTACTGAAAATGCCGCGACGAAGACGTCGATTCTCTTTACGGAGTCAGACAACTGGGCACGAACATCCTTTAGTTCCTCTCCCAGTTGGTTGTTGGCGTCTTGGAGGCTATTTTTCTCCTGCCGCACCCTTGTAAGCACCCTCTCGGCGGCCTTTAGCTGGCGCAGGAGCTGTTTCTTATCCGGATCCAGTCCGGCGCCATCTGCAATATCATTGTCAGACTTATACACACGCCGCACTTCACAAGCTTCTTATTTTTCGAAGTATATATTACCGGAGGGGGTTCATATGGCTCCCCTTGTGGCGGCTAGTGTGGCCTCAAGCTGGGCCTTGCATTCTTCAAGCTCCTGGGACAGTCGGGTATTCTTTTCCGTAAGATCCTGCATACCAAATGATCCTTAAATCAGTTATCCTAACTATTTTAAGTCTCGGGGGCTACTGGCATATACAACTGTCAAAATTTCTTACCCGTATGTCCTTTACATACTGCTCCGTGGCTCTGGTTAGACCTTCTTGAGCGGCACGGAGGTGCGCATCTCCCGAATTGAAGGCATTCAATGCCTCCTGGGAGAAACATGCGTCACGAAGAACTGTCCGGCGGCGCCTGTGATTCATGGCACTCTCCACCTCAGAGTTGGTGGCGGACAGTCTGTCGGCGTCCTCTGTCGGAGGAGCATCCGACGCACGCCTCGTGTTTACCTCCGCTTCCGGACCCGGCGTTGGAGCCTGGCTGGCGGAGGCTCGATTGGCAACCTCCCCGGACACAGTCCGGCGAGCGCTCTTTTTCCTGAAAGGAGCACTGGTGTTAGTACGCCTTCCAGGAATCAATCCTGGAGGTATGGTGGCACGCCTTACCGTTGCGGCGGCGTTTCGATCCGAACCGCACTCCTTTTTAGCCTGCGTGGCCGCGCTGGCCCTTGTTGGTTAGCCGCCGCGGGCTCGGCCTCCTGCCCCGGAGGAACTGCCTGCGAAACACCATCAAACACGCGGTGGTTAGAAATAAAGCACGGGTGGGTCATGGGATCCGGACTTCGGTCACGGTTACCTGGGAGGCCGGAAACAGTCCGGGGTAGTCAGCCGTGATGGCAACCAAAGCATTGTCGATGCTTAGTTGATGGAACACCCCGTCGATCAGCTCCACCTTTATATCCGGGTCCTCTTCGGAGGCCGGATCGAGGGACCTTTCCGGATCCTCGGGTTGTGGAGGCGGGCTGTGTATCTTCTCCACGGCCCGGCGCAGTTCCTGCGTAGAAACCATAAAATGAGATATTTAAGCCATGGGAACATGGATCGGACAGGCCCCAAAGATATTCGCTTACCCAACTTCGAGGATTATTCGAAGAAAACCCGCTCATTGGATCGACGCGAGAAAATCCTCCTCTTGTCCTTTGTACATAGCGGACAAGGTCTTCACCCGATTCGGTGACCGATCCCGGCCCCTTTGCGGCCATGACGGGTGGCATCATCCTCCCGCTGAAATCCCACATGGGTGGCCCCTATATTGGCGGCTGAACTCCCCGCATTATGCATGTGGCCATGACGCCAATCATAGTCAGTCCGGAATGAGCCAACAGTCTTATTCTGCTCATCAGGTAAAGGACGTCCCTGCTGACTTCCCCCTGGGGGCTCCGCGGGCGCCAACTCAGGCGTTTCTTCAAGGGAGCATTGCTGAACTCCGGGAGACCGATCCGAACAGGATCCGCAGCGGGACGTCTTCTATGTAAAACCATTCCGAAGGCCAGTCTTCGGACGCCTTCTTCGGGGTTCCGGATAGGTATCCGGTCCCGGCGATGCGCCACAGTTCGGCTCCGCCCACTTGATATATTGACCCCTCACTAGAACGGGGCACAAGGCAGAACAATCTCTTCCAAAGATCGAAATGGGCCTCAACACCTAGGAACAACTCGCAGAGGGCTACAAAGCCCGCTATGTGCAAGATGGAGGCAGGCGTAAGGTTGTGCAGCTGGAGGCCGTAGAACTCCAGAAGCCCCCGGAGAAAAGGATGGATTGGAAATCCGAGTCCTCTCATTAGATGAGAAACGAGGCACACCCGCTCTCCCTTAGAGGGATCGGGGACGCTCTCCGCCTGCTTCCCGCCCTTGTAAGTGGCGAGTCCGGAACGCACCGGAACCAGGAAGGCTGGGGGAAGGAATCCCTTGGTTTGAAGTGCCACTAATTCACTGTGTGGGACTGAGCATCTCCCCCAATCTCCGGGCTGAGGGCTGGGAGCGCGAGAGGAGGAGCCGCAACGGCTGTCCATGATGGAATGGACTCTTTGTCGAAAGCGCTCTGATGAAGGCTCGCGAGGGGAAGATGGTGTGATCCGGATCTGGATCCTCGTCTCTTTTATAGACGGCTCATTTGCACAGCAAGGGGGGTAAATGGCAAAATACCCAGCCTTTTCACATTCGTTCGACACGCGGAAGATGGCCATTATTGGGCGTAGAAGCCAAAGGAGCACAGCACTTATCAGAAGCCGGACGATATTCGACAAGTATATGGAATTTGGAGAAGAACCCGCCTCGCAATGTCAAGACAATCACGCTGGACTCATCGTCATTGAAGCCTGGTTCATGGGCTACTGAGGAAGTCCTGGACTAGGGGGTGTCCGGATAGCCGAACTATCATCGGTGGCCGGACTCCTGGACTACGAAGATACAAGATTGAAGACTTCGTCCCGTGTCCAGATGGGACTTTCCTTGGCGTGGAAGGCAAGCTTGGCGATACGGATATGTAGATCTCCTACCGATGTAACCGACTCTGTGTAACCCTAACCCTATCCGTGTCTATATAAACCGGAGGGTTTCAGTCCAGAGGATCTAACAACAATCATACCATAGGCTAGCTTCTAGGGTTTAGCCTCTCCGATCTCGTGGTAGATCCACTCTTGTACTACCCATATCATCAATATTAATCAAGCAGGAGTAGGGTTTTACCTCCATCGAGAGGGCCCGAACTCGGTAAAAACATCGTGTCCCTTGTCTCCTGTTACCATCCGCCTAGACGCACAGTTCGGGACCCCCTACCCGAGATCCGCCGGTTTTGACACCGACAGCGGCCCCGATATGTACCGCACAACCATTTAAAAACTCAAGTTTGACCATTAGTTTGGAGCTGACTCAGAGTCTAATCGGTGAACAGGACGATAAAGTAGCATGTAATATTAAGCGATGCATAATGTAAGCAGACACGAAAGAGTGCGACCTCTCTTGCGGACCCATGTAGTCCTCGAGGTCATCTGCTCGGTTGATGATGGTAATGCAGTTTTCATGGCTGCCAGCGGCAGGGAAGAAGATCTGAGGCGGCGAAAGACAGTCTGGAGGTAGGATCCCTGCTGTGCTGGACCCTTCTGTCGTTGGAGCAGCTGAGCTGGGGTGGACGATGGTGCAGCAGGAGCAGGACAAACCACGCAAGGTTTTCATTGACAATTATCTGTAAGAGAAGTAATTCTGTAAGTGCTCGTTTGAATTGGAGGATTCCAACAATGCAGGGATAGGAAATAGACACGAATAGGATAGGAATGCACGTGCAAAACAGATAATTTAAAAACACAGGATTTCTGCCAATCTGGGTGTTTGATTCACAACAATTGGAAGATCACAGGATGCAAAGAAGCATGGTGAGATTAAGTCAAACCACAAGAAAATGTACGGTTATAATGCTATTATGCTACTATCTCTTAGTCTTCCGCTTCATGAATAGGAATTTGAAAAGGAGGACACGTGAAAATTAAAATTCCTACGTTTTTCTTTCAAGGAGACACTAAAGGAAGAAATCTGTGCTCGATGGACAATATATATAACATGTAGAGTAAAAAGAGATGCAACAAGTGTACAACCTCTTTGGCGAAGCCATGTCGATCTCAGCATGATTGGGTTGGCCGGTGAGGATGCTCCGGCTGACTTTGCTGTCGGAGGAGGGGAAGAAGATCTTAGGCGTCTGGAGATGGAGCCCGAGGTACTGCTCCGCTATGATGGAAGGTTTCGTCATTGGAGCAGCTCCGGTGAGTTGTACGACGCCGAGGCTGAAGCAGGACAAGAGAGACAACGAACAACGTTAACCTGAGTGGAATTCTAATAGCATCTCCAATACATGACGTAAAACACATAACCATAAAGTGCTAGATGTAAAATACATCAGACGCTCATCTCTGAACTTAACTGTCGAAACTGAACTTAACTATTGAAACTGAACTTAACTGTCGAAACTGAATTTTGCTGTCGAAACTGAACGCACTAGCAAGGTGAGGCTACACGTCGGTCGACTGACTTTTTCATCTCTGGTCAGTCGATTTTGCAGCCGTTGGATACAAATCAAGGGCATGTGGTTCATCTTCAACCTCCACCCCCCTGAGCCGCCAGCCACCACCGGCCAAACAGCAGCCCCCCGCCGCCCGCCCCGAAAGCACTCCCACCGCCGGTCCGCCGCCGCCCCGGCCATCCCTCTAGGCCCCCTCGTGCCGAGCTTTTTCTCCGGCGTTCTCCACGCCACCTCCCCGCCAACGCCCGCCACTGTCAAGCACCACCGCCCCATCCTCGAACCCTAAGATAGATAGTGGGTACCTCTCGTGAGCCCCCCCTCCCAGCTGCGGCTGGTTCTTCCTTCACCTCGTGAGCCCCCCACCCCTGAAAATCGATCGACCCAAAAGTCGATTCAACCGATCAAGTGTAGCTAAATAAGAGCAGCATTGCAAACAAGAGCAAGAGCAAGAGCAGCAGCGTGAGCAAGAGCAATAGCAAGAGGACTGTGCAGGGGACCGAGAGCAAGAGCAGAGCAGCAGCGCGAGTGAGAGCTAAAGCAGCAGCATCTCCTACTGATGTGGACGTCGCCGCCGAGGGAGCGAGGCCGTGGAGGAAGTGGCCGGCGGCGCCGCCGTGGATGGAGCCGTGCCGTGTCGGCTCGGGACCGAGCGCCGGCAGCACCGTGAGATCGAATCAAGAAGAAAAGGTGGCGATTAGTGTACAACCTCTTTGGTGGCGCTGATTAGGCCGCAGCTTCATCCGAGGAATCGGTGATGATGATGCTCTTCCGGTGGTGCAGGTGAAGACGGTGGTGTGGGAATGGAGGTGGCGCGAAAGACGAGGGGAACGTCGGGGCAGCTCCTTGGAGGTGGAGGACGGGGTGGCTGAACCAGCGGGACGATGAGATCGATGAAGGATCCTCATCCGGTACGGTGGATGAGGGACGCCGAGGTGTTGTTGTGGACGACGTCGTCGGGGAAGAGGCTCCGGCTGGGTCGCGGACGGAGCGCGGGTTTTCGTGGCCTCGGTGTATGAATTGGTGGGCGGATGGGATGGCAGTGGGGAACCATGGCTTAGAGACGCGCTTGTCCGAAATGTGGGGTAAGTTACGAAAGTACCCCCACCAATTTGAGGCGATTCTTTCAGTTCAGGGGTACCACGGGCATTTCACGTGTCGGGATTTCACAGGAGGTGGGAGTTTTCGCGCGTGTTGTAATTTCGAAATAGCAAGGTGCGGGTTGAGATGGAGGGAGTTGTCGGAGCACAACGAGACAAAGATATATCTTAAATATTTTGGGCTAACAAGGCGCGGGTTGAAATTTTCAGACAAGCCTAACGTGTACTGTACCAAATCAATGCGCACTACAAATGTCATTCAAAACTTTGAATTCATAATATGTTCAATTAAAATATTTCTCTACGTGTATAATGCATGCAACCTACTACTCAAATGAACGTTTTAGTGCATTCCAACGTATATACCACCGCTTCAATATGAACTAAATTTGAATTCGTTTCTCTATTTGAATAAGATCTACAGTAATGATTTTTGTGAAGTCAAAGCATTTGAATTCGTTTCTCTGTTTTAATAAGATCTACAATCATCATTATTGTCAAGTTAAACCATCGTTTGTGTATTATCTTCACATCACACTACATGATTAGTCTCGAGTTACATTTGAACTATGTGTACTATATGAACTCGAACTAGAATTTTTGAATCCACTTTATTTTGATTTCAAATCACATTACATTTCTAGCTCTAGCTAGATCTTCATAATCTAAACCATGTCTCATATGTATAATGTGTTTATCACATTATGAATGGTGCCCCGCCCCCTACGCCTACAAGTATTTAGATGTGAGTTGCAAACACCACACATTACCACAAATTCAAATAAAATGTGAGAATGTTCGATATATAGTATTGTTTAGATTGTTTGATATTTAGTTGTAAGCTGCAAACGCATACACATTATCACAAATTCAAATAAAATGTGAGATTGTTTGATGTATAGTATGGTTTAGATTGTTCGGCATTTAGTCGTGAGTTGCAAACGCCATGCATTATCACATTATGGTATAACATGTGCACAAAGACGTGTATCACCGCTATATTCGTGCATGCAATGTTTAAAACACTATGATCTCCTATTCAAATATATGAATCCGCTTTCATATAAAATTATGATCTTTGTTAGTCTCTTACACCCACACAATCCTCTAACCTTTGTAGCTACCACTAACTTTCTCTTGTGCATGCACACGCCCTCCTCGCCCTCCCCCTCCCTCGGCATTTTATCCACCGGGCACATTCATTTTTTTCTTTAGGTCGTTCTCCCAGAGTCTCCACAACTCCTTTCCGACACACACCGGTCGATAAACCTCTCCAGCGATGCCTGCCTACAACATACACACACACCTTCAATCTCCTCCTTTATGTGTCCTTGCCTGGTGTCTCTCATACGGTCAGACACACGTGTAAACTCTCACCCCTCTTTTCCCTATCTAGCTAGTAGTTGGGCCTCTCGCACCACCTCCTAGCTCCATTCTCTCTGTCTATCCGTCTCGTTGGGCCTTATTTGCCTCTAACAAATGGACGTACACCGACCGATCTCTCGCTATACATATAGCTAGCTAGGTCCTTATAACTCGTTTTTACCCACACGTCAATCGATCTACCTCATTAGTTGTGTCTCTCCCTTCCTCCGACAAACAACAATTGATCTAACGATCTAGTTAGGTTTGCTTACCAAACACATGGTTCCCCTTCATCATCCATGGATGCGCCAAGCAGATCTATCACGCACAGGCACACACAGAAACACATCCCCACTCTTATTGATAACATCGCAGCTCCACCCTCAGTTTGTATAGTAGACCTCTCCCACCATCTCCGAGAAGCAACTCCATCACCCATCCAGCACTCTACCCCTCTTCCTCCCTCTCCCTCCCTCTCTCTCTCCTCTCTCTCTCTCTCTCTGTCCCATCATATTTCCCGTCCTTCAGTCATGTATGGATGTCGACCGATCTCCCTCAAGACATAGCTGGGTCTCTCCTTCTCAACACATATACGAGTCGTTCTACCTCTATAGTTAGGCCTCTCCCTACCCCTCCCCCCACCCCCCTCCCCCCCCACACACACCGATACATCGAGCGCTCTAGTCATGTCTCCCTGCGACACACAAACTTGACATGTGCCCTCTAACGTTCCGGTAGGCCAGTCGCCCTATATATTTGACTTGCACACACACACAATTTCGATGGCTCTCTTCATCGATCTCGCACCCACCCACTTGATCCTCTCTTCGACTCTATCGATAGCTATGACCCCTCCCTCTCTTCTCGTGGATTGCCCGACCCTCTATGTATGATATGGATAGGCCTCCATTTCACACACATTGCATGCTAAATTTTGTTTGAGATGTCATCGACACATATTCCCACAAATAATTCACGAAATCAACCCCCAACACAACCCCCACCCCCCACCCCAAACCAAAAAACACTCACGGACGTGGTTTATATCTCTCACACACACCCACGTAGGTGGGGGACGTGCAGGAAGAGAAGAGGTGCATGCACGGCGCACGTACTCCCGTCTCTTTCCCAACCACACCCGCGCGGGTACACAATGGAGCTCATTTTTGTACGAAAAAGGCAGCCCACGTGGTAATTTGGCACGTGTACTGGTTGTCCACTTGGTGGAGGGAGGATCGTCTACCACGGGTGAACAAACAAATTGCGACTTGACGTATTATGTTAAAAAAAGAGGCAAACCATGTGGGGCCTACCTTAGAGGCAAGGCTCTATACACTGGAGTACTTCTGATGTGTCCCATCAACTTGCAGAATGAGGAGAAGCTTGCTTAGTACGCCGTCTCCGCCGCCCACGGGCGCGGTGGCTCGCGGGATGAGGTGAAGCTTGCTCCGCCTTACACCCGCTCCCTCGCCCATGCGCGTGATGGCTCGCAGGACGAGGAGAAAATTTACTACTCCCTCTGTTTACTCCTCGTCCCTACTACCTTGGTTATAGAGATTATATCATATTGTTTGGAATATATATGTCCTTTAGTACATTTCAATATGAACTACTTGTACCTACTCCAAACACTGATGTATATAGACGTATTTTAGAGTGTAGATTCACTCATTTTGCTCCGTATGTAGCACTCTCCCTCGCCCCTCGACCCTCACCCATGTGGTGGACGTGCAGCAATTCATTCGGTCTCATATAGCCAGAACGATATATACTGCACTACCATTATTGCTCGACTTCCTGAAGAGGCGAAGAGCCAATCGCAAGGTTAATATTTTGGAGATGCCAAGCGCAAGGTTATAGGAGAACGAGTAGTAGGTGCCGCATCATTTATAAATAAAGTTTTTTTTCTTCAGTGGCACGTACGCAATATGATAGGTTCATGTGGAGAGAAAAGGAAACCGCTCCACTATATACATAGTCAGGATGGGCCAGCCTACACGGTTGCTTGCTGAGGTTGCTCTCTTCACACTCTCTCGCACAAAACGACTGTGGCCAAATCTCTAACATCCCGGCAGATCACGTCCGCTTGGGGAAGGGGTGGATGCTTAGTGTAGATGCGGTGGCCGTCGCCGACGGCCAAAACCCACTTTCGGCATGTCCCGATCAGGGGTCCCCGCCGTTCTCTCTCACAAAGCCGGTGAGGTTGCCTTCGTCCCTTGCTCACTGCCGTGATGTGGGCAGTTGCCGCCTCCCGCCGCGCTCCTCAAGGTTGAGCTATGTCCCTCAGGTACAACTCCCTTTACAGCCGGCTTGCACCACTGCTCCAGCTGCCCACATCACTCCCTGTGGATATTTCTCTACTTCCTTTCCCCGCACATACCTCTACTGGCTTCTACGTACTGTATTTATGATGAGTTTATGTCTCATCAACTAGTCCCAGTAATCTTATTCTAATCACGCTTCTTAAATTTTTTTGCCACAGGGATGCTCATCTCGATTTTGGTGAAACTGCACAAAATGATCCGTTGGTCAAAAGGTTGCAAACTTCATTTGTTAGGAAGCTCGAACGTTGCCAGCAAATTGAAGCCTGGTCAGGTTCACGGTTCAAGGGCTAGGGACTGCATGGATCGTTTTTTTCTTTAGCTGCCTCTGTTCCAAAATAAGTGTCAACTTTAGTAGTAGTACAACTTTGTACTAAAGTTTGCACAAAGTTGAGACACTTATTTTGGAATGGAGGGAGTACATATTTGCTATGATCTGTCAATCATTGAGATGCAATAGCATGCATGTTAGTCTCCTTTGTATTTGATGAAATGTTGCAACGGTCAACCTTGGACGCAAGATACATGTAACAGAAGCTGGACGCTTCATAGCATTGTACAAATTTATCTCACTGATAAATTACAGTACGTACTATACTAGTACTTCCTCTGTTCCTAAATATAAGTCTTTGTAGAGATTTCACCATGAACCACGTGCGGATGTATATAGATGCATTTTAAGTGTAGATTCATTCATTTTGTTCCGTATGTAGTTCACCTAGTGGAATCTCTACAAAGACTTATCTACTAGTAATAGCTAGCCCCCACTACTAGGAATTCTCTATCCTCTCCTTGAGCCACATCATCAAAATTGATGTAGCCGTTAGATGAAGTAAATCAGTCCATAATAGCCGTCTGATCTAGACATTGAGAGGCTCCGCACTAAGCCACATGCAAGCATGCAGAAATACCGTGGCACATGCATGTGAGTGGGTTATAAATCACATCAACATGTCTGCATGCAAGCATGCACCGGTAGCATGCATGTAAGTGAGCTTTTAAGTCCCATTAACAAGTCAAAAAGAAAAATGTAATCCCATTATGCAGTAGAAGTTGGCTGATCTTTTTTCCTTACGTAGGATGATCTAAATGATGATCTAAATGTTAGTTTGGCTACCACATTTGTCATGCGGTTATAGAGTTTTTTTAGTTCTATGAAATCGATAATTTTGCGCAGAGAGATATACCGTTGTTCAAGGCAACGCTGGGACTCATCTAGTAATATTTAGGAACGGAGGGAGTACTATGTAAAGAGTTAGGTGTCGCACGATGATAGTGTGAGGTGGCCCATGTAATCACTGAGCCTGCGTGTTTTCACTGCTCTTGCACTCCTCCGCTGTAAGAATGGAGAAAATTTTAATCTGGTAGTAGTAGTACCTCCTTTCGCCGAAAGCGTGGAACATCCAGCAGTCCTACCACCTCAGTAATAAATTCCAATGAGCCGTAAAATCACATAGACCCAAAGAAGAAGTTGGATTTGACGAAGCAACCATCACTCTTGCGCGGTGAGAGGTCGTGGTCCGCCTGCACTGCGGACATGAATGCGGCACCGATTCTTTGGAGCGGCGCTGACCGTTTCGGGCGGGAAGCGCGCGCGGGTGATGGAGGGGCTTTGGGTGGGCCAGGCTGGTCAGGAGCGGGAGTGGTAGCTGTCCGCATGTCCCTACCGTACATGCCCGGAAACGAGAGGATGCACCGACTCTTGCGGCTAAAATCGTACACTACACACCATCTCTCTGTAGGAGTAGGTCGATCTGTCGCACTCTCTAACACACACATGCTGTTAAACACACACACGCACACGCATGCACCTTGGTCCCGTTGCACCTTCTAACGTGACTTATTACACCTAGACGGAGGGAGTAGTGAGTATACGAGATACGATGGCACACTGACTTAAGTCGAATACAAGTGCCCAAAATTTGTGTGCATGTTATAATAAGGATTCACTTAAAATAGTACGTGAGCGAACAGAGGGATCAATTGGACAGTGTTCCCGAGCAGTAGTGAGATGTGTGAGGTAAGATACACCACTGGCGCTTTTAATTTTTCTTATTAATTTGTTTGTTTCACCCTCTGACTAGTGGGACCCAACGTACTACGTGGAGAGAGGTAAGGTGACTAAGGCTACATTATTTCTGCACCATTGTGGATAGTCTTACCACCAAAGCCACATGACACGATTATGATTGAAATCCCAATGACTCCCACACACACAAAAAAACACGGCATGCTTGTCACACGAATGTAGGAACGTATAAAAGGTTATTTTCCTCTCGTTGAACATAACGGGATGGTTGTGTAGCTGGTTAGCCTGTTCGCTCATCAAACTTGAGGTCTCGGGTTCGATAACTACACTTGAGCATAATTTTTGCCAGGAGGATTCTTTGACTGGTCAAAATGTTTTCTAGGGTTTGCACGCTTCACACACTCTCTCCAGTATATATATACACGCTGGAGCCTCAGCGCTTGCAGTTTCTCTCTTCACACTCTCTCGCCCTCTCCCGCTGGAGCCTCAATGCTTGTAGTTGCTCTCTTCACACTCTCTCGCCCTCTCCAGATCTAAACAAGACTTCGTTGGCATCTCTCTCCCCTCACTGCTGCTCAAAGAGCCAACAGGATCCGTCCGCCGGGAAGGGAAGGAGGCTTAACGCTGTCGGCGTCGGCGAGGGAGGGAATCCACTACCGGCGCAGCTGTTCACTTTCCACCCAGTGGCGGCGCGGGAGGGCCTCCGACCCCTTCTTCTTCGCCGTCGTCCCGTCGCCCACCAAACCACGCCCCAAGAACCTTAAGGTATAATTTACTTACTCCACATGCATTGATCTAGCTGCATGTATACCATGAATTTAGGACGTGGTTCCAAGAGGAAAGGAGTGGGGGAAAGTAGTGGGAAAAGTTGTATATAGCATGAATCTAGGACGTGGTTCAAAGAGGAAATGAAGGGGAAAGTTGTATAGCATGAATCTAGGACGTGGTTCAAAGAGGAAAGGAATGTGGAAAAGTAGTGGGGAAAGTTGTATCGCATAAATCTAGGACGTGGTTCAAAGAGGAAAGGAAGGGGCGAAAATACTAGTTCAAAAAGGAAAGGAAGGGACAAGGCTGTAGTGTAGTGACACGACCCAAATGGATCAAGTCTCTGTGCTTAAGTGTCATCCCTGGATCGGTATGCTGACACACACAGTACTCGAGGATTTATAACACAGGTAAATCACATGTATAAATAACGTAAATACTATTACCTCAATCCAAATAGCGGAAGTAACAAGGTTGTGGATTCCCATCAACACCAACGGCAAAGTTGAGTGTAGAAATCGTAACCCTAACGTATCACTTACTCGTCGTAAGATCCTGCAACATGAGACGTTGCAGCCAGAAAGGGTCAGTACATTGAATGTACTGGCAAATTCACAACATAGAGCAATGATGAATAATGGCTATCTCTACATGCATATTTGGCTGGTGGAGGCTCTATGGTTACAATGTTTTTGCGAAAAGCCAATATTTCCCTACTGCAAAGGAATAAATTTATTTAACTATCATGGTGGTGGTTAAACATTGAGAATGGTTGACAAAGATTCTCAATCCCAATTAATCATCATCATTAAAACCCAACAATATTAATTTAAAGTAACATGATGAGATCAACAGGATAATCCAAGTACTAGATACTCAAGATGTCCATAATCGGGGACACGGCTAATCATGATTAGTTTATACACTCTGCAGAGGTTAAGACTTTTCCCCACATATGACTCGATCTCCTCCGTTGGTTTTCTCGCACTACATGGTGTTTGAGAAACGAATGACCGAGACATAGTCTTTCGTAAGCGCTTAGCACCTTACGATGGGTAGACCGGTACACCTACTTTCCCCTACATCTGCTAGTCTACCACTATAAGAGTTCGTACGACTTAGTCAACTATGCTAGAGCCCATAATAGCATGTGGCTGCACACGGAAGTTTCTAGCATGAATAATCTTATGATCCATTTGAGCCTGGGTGGCGGTCCATAAAAAAAACAGGCAATCCTGGTCTACCCAGGTGCCTAGACAGGCAATCCTGGAATACCCAGGTGCCTCAATCCACCCAGATGTGTGTTTAAGTTGCCACCTTAAGTAAACCATTAATTAACAACCTCACATCTGTCATGAATACTCTCAAAACCCAATCCACATCTACGAGCATAGCATGGCAGTGTAAGCATAACGTATTAGTAACTCCCAAGGGTTTGATAATAAACAGGTAATAGGTACTACCTCAACTACTTCCCATCCCACAATGTAATTAGATCCTAATCATGCAATGTTTGAGGATTGATCTAATGCAATAAAACTGGGTAGTAAGAGGTATGATCAAAGTGTGAACTTGCCTGCAATGTTGATGAAGATGATTCGCACTCAAAACTCTTGATATTTTTACTCGTCACCCTCCGGTCAATCTATCGTAAGCAAGCAATGGTAACCACACATAAGCAATCACTCAAAAGATCGGAAAGAACAAAGAAAACAATTCGGAAAACATCAAAACCAAGCAGATAACTCTTGCAACATAAAACAATTTCTAACAGTACCAAAATTATGTGAATTTGGCCTTATCGGAAAGTTTAGGTCAAGAGCTTCGATTTGCAAAAAGAATCAACTAAATCAGAGTTACGAAACTCAAGTTATGATCAAACGAAGTTCAAATTCAAATCTGATCTAATTCAAATTTTAAACTTTCAAAAACATGTTTGAGTTAGATTACTGGATAGAGGAGATCGTAACGAAGAAGTGGGCATTGGTTTCGTTGGATTTGGACTAACGAGCAAAAAGCAGTGATCGTTTGAAAATAAGGGACTAATCTGTAAATAAAATCATCACACACAGATCCCTGGCCGAAAATTAAAATAAAAAGAAAAATCCTATCGAACGAACGTCCGCTACGGAGGCATACACGACGAAAACCGTTCGCTAAAGAAGCTAACTAATGAACGTTCACTAAATAGTCAAATCTAGAAAAAAAATAAAACCGCCTAGAGGAAAAACCGAAGAAAACCTAGAGGAAATAAACCGGACCGGGAGGTATTATACCGGTTCAGGTGTCGGTCGAGAAAAACCAACCGTGGCGACGCGATTCCGGCGACGGGCGGCGGTGGCTTTCTTGAGGCGGGCAAGCGACGGCGAAGCTCAAGGGCGCAAGCCATGACGAGGCGAGGGCGAGGTGGCGGAGGTGGCGCCAAGTGAGGCAAGCGACGGAGGTGGCGGTGAGATCCAGCGGCGGCGGCGCGTTGCGAGGAGTGGCGAGGCAAGGAGAAACGGAGCCAGGGCGGCGCCTTTATAGGAGGAGAGGCGACTCCGAGGCGTGGAGGAGGGGGCAAGGGGAGGCGGTGGCCGGTGGCGGGGCGGTGCCGGACTCCGGGAGGAGTCCCGGTCGGGGACGGGAGAGCAGAAGACTGGCCTTGGCTCGGCAGAGCTGGGCCGGGCCCGTGGAGGGGAGTTTTTTAGTTTAAAAAAAACAAAACAGACAAACAAAAATAAAAACAAAAGCACTAGAAATATTATATGGGCATATAATATATCAAAATTTTCAGAAAAAGATTTACTAAGACTTGAACATTTTTCTAGCATCAAATAAAATCTACACAAATTCAGATAATTCAAACAGTGCTCCTGCTCTACTAAAATCCAATAAAAATCATTTTAAAAATACCAAAATTAATTCAAATTTATTTCTCTCCATTTTTCTGATGTAGGGAATCATGTTACCCTAATTTCTGTATATTTTATTTTTGGAGAAAAATAATTTGAATAAAACTCAAATAACTCCAAATTGAAAATAAATTAAAAAGAACTTTGAATTTAATTCTTTGAAACTCCCAACTCATATTTCATATGTTTTGAAGAAGTCATTTTATCTTCGCTCGTGAAAATCATTGAGTTGCATAAAGTTCCTGGGTTGGAAATGTTTTCCAACTGAAATTCAAATATTTTCAACACCCCTTGTCATTTGAATAAATGGAAGAAGTCATGTCATCTTCTCTCTAGGATTTTGTAATGAAAAATATTTGAATTCACGGAGATCAGAAAGCAAAAATGAAAGTTTGGGAAAGTCCTTTTATTCCCTCTCATTTAACTTTCAAAAAGTTTCAAATTTCACTCACTTTCAGTCAATCAATCACATAACAATCAAACAAACAATCAAATCTATCTATTTAATATAACATTCCAAAATTTAGAATTTTGGGATGTTACATGTAGAGTTTGAGCAGGACTAGATTTGCTGCGCTCACATAGGGAAAGGTGTCTAAAGATAACAAAACTGGGACCAACACAAATATGATCCTTGGTTGTTTGTTCTTTGTTGCAACAGACTGTGCATGACCACAGTACATCGGTAGATGTACATGGTGTCAAAAGGCCCACCGTCTCGTGCAACTCATTAGTTGTTGTTAATCTAAGGCCCTGTTTGGTTAAAAACTCCCTAGTCCCTACCGCTTGGTTCCAGGACTAAACATGTACTAGATGTTATTAAATGACATGCTAAAAGACCATGTTACCCCTAGTAATGAACTAATAGAAACAAGGTGCGATGCGTGGCGGGGGCAACTGTTGGAAAAAAGTCCCAAAAGACTCCTCGGGGTCTCCTTTCTTTAGTCCCAAATGCCCACTTTTAGTCCCTAAAAGTCCCTCCTGCTTGGTTTAGATGGGACTGACACGGAGTTTTTTTAGTCCCTACACCAAAATGTCCCTGTAAACAAACACCCTCTAATAATGCCGCTGGAAAATTCATGCAATGCCACAGTTAAAAGCAAATTACATGTTTAATGAATTTTATTGTTAATATAACCTCTATGTTAACATTAATCAATGCCACCGTTTGAGAAATGCTACTATCTTGCTTTCTTTCCCATTTAGATAAGGTAGATGCTTCTTTTTGTTGGCTTCTGTGTCATCCACCGTTATTGACCACTAATTGTTTCCTTTACACCTCTGTGTAAACAGGGTTATCTACTTCACCTCGTTGCCATTGTGACCTTTTGTTGCACTGCAGTAACACTTTTGTTTTAAGAGTGTTTTGTGCAGTTCAACCAAAATGTCACACCGACAATGTTGCTTGATTGCTTGATCTTAGTGGAACTGCACAAGAGGAGATCGTACTTCCTATCCATTAAGGAGAATTTGGTTCAGGTCTTCTTCTTGTGAGTTGTTTGAATTCCGCATCATGAGAGGTCAGTACTAGCCTTCTTTCACATGATTCTGCAGTGTGCTTTCATATGTTGTGCTACTTGTACGATAATGTTGCTTGATTTTAGTGAACTGCACAAATGGAGACAAGACTTCCAATCCGTATGTGCACCGTAATACCCCATTGAGGTAAGATAAGGATATTTCACAACTGGCCTATATTTTGCCACTTCCATCGAGAAAATTAAGTTTAGTACTGTACTTGTGCTCCCTAATTGACATGCCAAATATTAAATTGAAGGCGAAGCTTTTCTATTATAGAACCAAGTGATGAATGGGAAGAACAAGCGGAAGAAAAACAGATATAAACTCCGGTCTTTGTAATGAAGCCTCGAACTGTGATGACACAAGTAATGATATAGTTTTGCATCTTAATTTATTGCTATGGCTGGAATGAGCAATTGTTTTGCCACTGATTTGATGCCATATGTAATTATCTCTACTTGTGAAAACAGGGATCTTCTTTGAAGATACCATATATTTTAGTGGAACTGCACAAGAAGTTGTTGGAAACATTAAACTAATCGAGGAGTATATAGTAAGCATGGCCACCCCCGTAGATAGAAACAGATGGTTCCGGAGAAGTGCTTCATCTGTATGCTCTACACAATCAGCCTCCTGACAAAGGTTGGTACTCGCCCACTGATTTCATCCATATGATTGAGCTTTGTCATCTCTATTGGTATTGTGCTACTGTTTAGATACTGTCATGAGAAAGTGGTATTGTCCTTGAGAAGTGCTTCATCTGTGCTGTTTTAAATATTTCCTTTCCTTTTCTTCGAGCAAACAGGGATGCTAGCATTTAGTAGTCCTCTTGTCTTTGCACAATAGGATCATCTTCCTCTGAAGAAGAATATGGAGTACGTGAAGTGACTAGTTCCGATTATGCCAGGATGAAGAAGCCCTGTCTATCTTCTCATCAGAAGGAGCAGTTGAAGGATGGTTACATTACTCCCCACAAGACCAAACTAACTTCAGCTCAGAAGGACTGACAAATCTCCATTTTTTTTGTGATGCGCGAGTACAATGTTGTTATAGGATTCTTTACGGTGAGTTCCATTTTTTAAAAGTGTGCTCTACATGGACCATGTATGTGCCTGTTGAAACTGTCAAATCATAGTACAGTTTGCTTTATACTAATCACTTTTTTGTATTTGTGCAATCATGGGTGCTCAGCTTGATTTCAGTGGGAACTGCACAAAATGTTCATGAATACATCGAATCATTCATTTCCACCACAAGAAAGGAGGTGCCGATAAGTTCGAGGCATTGCAACATATAAGGGCGAAATCATACAAGCTACGCGCGAATTTGGTTGATTTTGGTGGAACTACACAAAAAGAACAGCTGGTTTATTTAGCACGAGGTGCCATGTCAATGTTCGAACTGATGGCAAACCCTACCCATTTCACAATCGTAGGCATTTGATATTTTGGAATGGGACAACCTTGTCAAATTTTGCTCATTGATTTTAGCAAGACATGCGTTCGATATTTTCGAATGGGACGCCCTTTGCTGTCAGCAGCGTCGATCATTTTTTTCTTGATTCTTTAGTTGTGAAGTAAATATTGCCTCTGACATGTGAGTCACTGAGATGCATAATCATCGATTGTTTTGAATGTTCTCTATGAACTGCCATGCCTGTGTGTTTGATTGCAATGTACAGAAACGCTAAAACGCTGCTCAAACTCTTTGCACTCATACATTCCTTTTTACTTTGCACCTTGTGAAAGTGCATACTTTTTGTATAAGATTGGTCAAAGTAGAGATACTTTGACTGCAGACAAAACTTGTATGCAGACTAGAAAGGACCGGAGGGAGTACATGTGAAACTGCTGCAAACGAGGTGATCACCCTGGGAATAATGCTAGTACGTATTTTTTTGCATGTTCATCCAATGCTAGTGATACAGGAATTCGAACTAATCGGAATAAATTCATTAATACACGGTAGGATTTCATATAAATATGCCGGATTTCATTACATTTCATACATTCTTCAACTAAAAAGGGGTGCGCTGGAGGTATAATTAATTAACCGAAGCTACCCACATGTGTCCCGGCCGAGCGAATGTAAGCTTGATGACTTAAGTGCAGTGCAGTTGCATAATCGACATGTGGCCTATTGGGCCCACGTGTTAGTCACCAATCGCACCAAAGAAGCTAAGTAGAAGCAGCGTTCTACTCAACAGCTGTCCGACTCCACGTCGCCGCCAAGAAGCTAACCGGCCGTCAATGGTCAATCCGCCTAGCTTGGCTTCAACCGGAGGGTAGCAGCAGTGGCCTTACTTGGACCCGAGCAGCGGCGACCTACCGTGTTCTACTCTTCCTCGTTTTCTGTGTGGCGGCCTCGGCAGAGCCGGGCGATGTACTGTCTCATTGCCGGGCGGCGGCGGCGCCAATGAGCGGTGGAAATCCTCCCCCACGTTGCCGGCAGGGTGGGGCCTCGGCTGAGCCGGCGATGTCGTCTGCCTCGTTGTTGGCGGGGCAGGGCCTCGACGTAGCCGGCGGTGTCCTCTGCCTCGTTGTTGGCGCCGCGAGGCCTCGGCGGAGCAGGGCCTCGTTGACGCCAGCAGAGCGGGGACTCATCGGAGACGGCATTGTCCTCTGCCTCGTCTTCGGTCTCGCCAAACAGCGCCTCGCCCGCTTCATCGCCCTGTTTGCTAGCCTCTTTGTAGGCAGCCGCAGCCTCCGCCACCCGCATGCGGTACCGCCAGCGCTCGAGGCGGCCCTTGCGGGTGGAGCAGTACGAGTCAAGCAGCGCCTCCTGCTCCGCCCGCTCCGCGGCGATCTGCTCCTCCGCTGCGCAGTGCTCCTGGAGGAGATGGTGGTTGTAGGCGGCGTCGGCCTGCGCCTCATGGAACTGCTCCTCACGCATCTGCCTCACCCTGTCCATATATTGGGCACGGGCCTCGCCGATGGTCATGGTGCAATGCACCAGCGAGGATGGCGCGGAGGAGGGGGTTGGCGCCGGATCGTCGACTACCATGTTCTCCATTGGGACGTCGTTGTCCTCCGGCTGCCTGCCGGCCAGCCGGTCGGCAGCAATGGCTGCCATCTCTTTGTGTTCCGTCGTCCGCCCGTCCCGAAGAGCGCTGGAGCGCGAGGATGCCATGGTGGGCAGTAGTGGTGTGGACAGGAGAAAGGGAAGGGATGCGGATGACTGCGGCTATGGCCAGCGCAGCAGTTTATATAGCAATGGTGGGCGGGCGGAGGGACGGACGTGTGGCGCCGGAGTAGCCGCCTCGGCAACCGCGTATCATTAATGTGGGCGGCAGATGGACGGACGGACAGCACTTGTGTCGTTTGAAGGCGGAGCAATCACCTGCACCGGGAAGCGGGGCGGGCGGCGCTGACTGTTTCGGGCAGAAAGCGCGCGCGGGCGAGGAGATGACCTTACTTGGAGAGGATGACAATGGGGACCCACCAGGTCCATAGCCTCACGTATGCAAGTGCCTCCTTATTATATATATATATATATATATATATATATAACTAGAATTTATTTTGCTTCTTCCTGGTTTCCTGACATCACGGTCCCACACCATTGTCAACCTCCTGGAGTAGTCAATAAACGAGAGAATTGCACAAGAAGCGGCCGACAGCTGCGACCAAGCAGCTCGAGCAGTATTTGTACAGAGTTTTTCGATGTTTAGCCCAGATATTAATTTGTCTCCTCTGAACAACAAAGAAAACATCACTGCAGGTATTAACTGGGCGGTTTGTGGCCCATCTAGTCCAGGCCAGATATCCAGCCTAGATATTAATTTTTTCAAGCTGAAAATGGCTAGCCCAGCTATACTTTTTTTAGGAATACCCAGGCAAGGTCAAGTTGTTATTCTCCTTGTCACTGGGCTGCAAATCTTTCCTAGGAGGGATGCATTAGGCTTAACAAGAAAATGGGTTTTAATAAATAATAAATGGGATGTAATTATAAAAACTGGGTAGTAACTATAAAAAAATGCACCAAACACGTGGTTGCTTTATAAATTATTATTTTTGGATATTGAAAATTTTAATTTCATTAATTGTTGCGAGCGCAATGTTTTGTTGGATTATTACGTAATATAAATTTATACTGAAATTGTATTTAATCTGACTAAAAATTTCGGGATAAAAATATTTCGGATCCCATCAAAATGTGGGAAATTTTATTGAATTCTGTTTTGAACGGTTGGTTGAAATGGGATGTACTTTTAACAAACTGTAAATGGGCTGTAGTAAATTCCATTAGAATTCAAAAATGGGCTACACATTCTTACAAATCTCAAATGGGCTATAAGTTCTCTGCCACACACTTCTGGCCTTACTAACTTGACGCGTCCCTAAAAAAACAGAGTTGACGCGTATGCAAGGCTTTGTCAACTTATAGTCAACACACGGTTCTAGCAGCAGTGGCCGTTGGATGTCCATCCAACGGATGCCGTGCTTCTTCTTCAATCTCGGATATTCTAGCTTCGCCCGCCCAAAAAAGATTCCTCCCCTTGACATCTGGGGCGCACCGTTTCGGAAGCTGACCTGTGGGCCTACTAAGTTGACGTACCAAGGGCTTTGTCAACTTCGTCAATATAAACGATTCTTGCTGCAGTGACCGTACGATGTCCATCCAACGGCCGTCGTGCTTCTTCAACCTCTGGTCTTCTTGCTCCAGCCGCCCAAAGCAGCGCCGGTCGTGCCGCCTGGTCCTGCCTCACGTGGCCGGCTGTGCTACCGCGGAGGCCTCGCCGCCCCCTACTACTCCCACCGCTGGCCAGGCATCCCTCCACTCACCAACACCCCCTGTTATTCTGCGGCGACGGCAGCGCAGCCGAACCAGTGAACCCTCGTACTCCTCTCCGCGTGTGCATCCACTGTCGCGTCTTCCCCGGCTCCGCGTCATCCCCTTCCTAGGCCTCGCTGTCGTCCACCGCCATGGTGCTCTCGGTGCAGCGTGGTCAACGTGGTCAAGGAACGACTTCCATCGGACGTGGATCAGACGTGGAGAGGTCGATAGCCGGGTCCACGGCAGCCGCAAGGAAGTGCCTCCTTATTACGCGCAAAATAATTATTCCTCCACCTGACAGCGGGGACCCACCGGACGGGCCACCGTATTTCACGAAAAAAATGATTCGCCCCCTGACTGCTGGGACCCACGAGCTACATCTTCGCACGCAAGGACGTGCGTCTAAGAAAAAAACGATTCACCCCCCTGACTGCTGGGACCCACCAGCTACATCTTCGCACGCAAGGAAGTGCGTCCGAAAAAAAACGTTTCGCCCCCAGACTGCTGGGACCCACCAGCTACACCTTCACACGCAAGGAAGTGCGTCCGGGCAAAAAAAAACGATTCGCCCCTCTGACTGCTGGGACCCAGCAGCTACACCTTCATAGGCAAGGAAGTGCGTCCGGGCAAAAAAAACCAAAACGATTCGCCCCGACCGCTTTGGGACCCACCGGCTACATCTTAACGCATAAGGAAGTGCGTCCGGCAAAAAACAATTCGCCCCCCTGACTGCTGGGACCCACCGGCTACATCTTCGCACGCAAGGAAAAGCGTCCGGGCAAAAAAACGATTCGCCCCCCTGACTGCTGGGACCCACCAGCTACATCTTTGCACGCAAGGAAGTGCCTGACAATCGGGACCCACCTGGTCGTACGTAGCGTTGTCATTCTGGTCGCGAACGTGTACATACATATATACTGGTCGATGTAGAGGCGCGCACGTGTCGTAGTATAGGCACATACGTGTCATAGTAGAGGCGCGCATGTAGCATGTACATGTACGTACAGCGGCCAGGGTGCATACGGGCGGGGTCTCGACCGCCTACTCGCGCATACGTACGGCGAGGGCTCGTGTACATGGCTGGGTCAGAACGGAGAAACATCATCATTGTCGTATTCATGGGGAGGCAACGAAATGCGTCGTGTTCATGGGGAGGCAACGGAATGCGTCGTGTTCATCGGGAGGCAACGGAATGCGTCGTGTTCATCGGGAGGCAACGGAACGCGTGGGAGCCAACCGGCTGGGTCGGAACGGAATGTGTTGGGGATGTAACTACTGAATATAAACCGCCCAGAAGGGGCCGGTTTACCCTCGGCTATAATTGGGGCCCACGAAGACTCAGAAGGAGGCGATTACTGTAGAGTTTAGAGGCCCAGAGCCCAGGGGCGAGTTAGGGCCCATAATGGTAAAACCGCCATAACCATGTAACTTGTGTTGTAAGATAAGAGAAAGAAGAGACCGAGCTGGACACTTGTATGAGCCGGCCTCGGGACTCTGTAGACCGGCCGGACGTCAACCCATGTATATAAGGGGACGATCCGGCGGCGGTTTAGGGACAGACAACAACAATTCGAGGCTTAGGCGAAGCTATTGCTCCCTAGTCGTTGAAATCACATCAATCCCATCACAACTAGACGTAGGCTTTTACCTTCATCGAAGGGGCCGAACTAGTATAAACTCTCGTGTCTTTGCGTCCGCTTTAACCCTCTAAGTTAACCCGCACGATGGCCCCGCGACTAAGTCCTTTCATGAGGACATCTGCCATGACAATTCCACGACGGTTGGCGCCCACCGTGGGGCTATCGTGCGATGGTTTGATGATCTTAGAGGGCAAGTTCGAAGGACTCAAAGGCTATCTTGTGGGCGGATGACCAAGAGTCGTCATGCAAGCTCTACATCGACGATGCAGGCTGGGGCCCGAGGCCGGCTCGATTGAAATCTGGTACCGGGTCCCCTTTGGTGGCATACACGTGTTCATCGGCAAGATCGGTGAGCCAGGCTGGCCGGGCATCTGCAAACCTCGTCGAGACGGCAGCTCGGGCGAAGAAGAATCCTGCCTGGCTAAACCGGTTGTCAGCGTGCTTCGTGGGAGTCATCCACGGAGGAGACTATGAGGGCGGATCAGCATCTGGTGGCGAAACCGTTGTCTACTCGATGTGAGTCGTCGGCCAATCGGGAAGCGAGTCAATGCAGTTGCAAGATGGCGGATCGGGGCTGTTCGATGATGAGAGTATTCCGGACCCTTTGATATGCCCAACCGGGTTGGAATATTCATGGCGGTACACAAGCGACGCCTTCACTCTTCGACCGCCGCGCCAATGGTCGCCGGTTCAACAATGGCGATGGCGGTAGGCAGAGGCCCTGTCGCGCCCGGCTCAAGTTTTATCAGAACTATTTGATGCATTGGCTGTGCTCATGGCAGAGGCTAACCCGGCAGATCAAGACCTGCATAATGCGGAGATTGCAAAGGTGAAGGAGCAGATCACTCAGGCTAAAGCGGATCTGGCAGCCGCAGACGTTAGGATGATGGTGGAGCGGGCCGCTTTGGATGCGCAGGCTTATAGGCTCATCTTTGGATCGAGCAGCGTCGCATGAAGTCATGAAAAGAAAGTACAGATCCCGTTTGCCCTCGGTTTTCGAGGGAAGAGACCTCTTGAACACCCCAGGAGCAGGGACCCGTAATCCGCCGCCAGTGGGGAGCCGGGCGGAAGCACCTGGGACGGGCGCGCCGATTCAGCCCCATGTGATAGATCTGCCTCGCCATCATGCCGGCGCGCCTCAGGCTGTGCTAACACCTCCAGGTCACTACTCCAACCCGATGGATAACCTTGTTGCGGTTGCGGCGCGGTTGGAGGCGATTCCAATCGAAGGCGATTCACCACGGTGGAAACACGCAGGTCAAAGAGCTCCCGAGGACGGCCCCGCCCAACAGAAGCGATACTCATACAGCCGCGTGATCGGATCCACTCCACCCCCTGCCCAAGCCGAAGTTATAGCCGGCACACAGATGAACCGGCCGTGTCAAGTAATGCGCAGCGCGGGGCACCTCGCGGCAACAACCCGGCGGGTGGCTTCGAAAACGCTCAAGAGGTGGTGGACCGGGCCAGGCACGAGGAGGCCGAGTTAGCAAAGACAAAGATGAGGATCATCAGCTCACACCGGTTCGACCGACCATCTTCGAGCCCGGGTTACATCGGCTCTTTGGGGTGCCTTGCCTCGTCCCCGCTTTACGCAATGTACGCTTGCCCAAAGACTTCAAGGGGCCACGCAAGGTGCCCAATTATACCGCCGATCTGGCTCTAGAAGCGTGGATAGAAAGCTATGAGATGGCCATGGAGATGCTGGATGTGGATGAAGCTGCATGTGCAAAGTATTTTACCATGATGCTTGAAGGCACGGCCCGTGCATTTGGCTGAAAAACTTGCCACCCAATTCCATCAGTTCATGGACCCAATTGCGGACCCGGTTCATTCAGAATTTCAAAGACACCTATAAGCAGCCCATGTCTGTGGTGGACTTGGCGGCTTGTGTCCAGGCTGAGGGAGAATCCACAACCCATTGGGTGCGCGCGTTTCAGAAGTTCTACATTCTTGAGATCGGATCAACACCGATTACGCAATCTTAACCCTAGAGAGCAACTGCCGGTTCGAACCTTTAAAATTGAAGCTGGGTCGCATGAAGCGTTTTGCAATGACATGGGCACTCTCATGGGCGTTTTAGTGAAGTACGCTGATTCTGATAGTACCAAGGATCCCGAGTCCGAGGAGGAGGATGGAACAGGGAAGGGAAAACAGAACAGCAACTCCAGAAGCCAGCAGCATCACTCGGCAGGTAACGGAGGAAACAAGCGTAAGGCGAATGGTAACATGGGCTTCATAGCCAACACCAATGTGCAGGACAAGGGTCAACGGCGCAAGGAAAACATCCGAACCGAGGTGGTGCGCCTAATCACAATCCGGACCGGTTGAATTATTCTCGAACCAACCCTGTCCAAGCATGGGACGAAGGGCGCCGACAAACCACCTCTGGAAGGATTGTTACATTATGCAGGAGTTCAAAAGTTCTAATGCTTTCCAAGATGATCAAGGGCCCAGCGGCGGTTCAGGGTCCGGCCCGGGTTACGGTGGAGGAAATTCCGGTCCAGGGTTCAATGGTAATCCGGGCGGGCAGAACAATCAGAACAATCAGAACAACCAAGGTATTATGGACGGAGGGAGCAGCATCAACATCATGTATTATGAGACCTTCCGTCGTATGGGGTTAACGGATAAACATCTCAAGCCGTCCAATACAGTGTTTCACGGTGTGGTGCCTGGCAAGTCAGCATATCCGGTTGGTAAAATAGCTCGAGGTGGCCTTTGGGGATGAACAT
Organism: Aegilops bicornis; assembly: GCA_021605145.1. Classification (NCBI taxonomy): domain Eukaryota; kingdom Viridiplantae; phylum Streptophyta; class Magnoliopsida; order Poales; family Poaceae; genus Aegilops; species Aegilops bicornis. The sequence goes on from CM038669.1 coordinate 561,490,988, forward strand.
GACTCCAGATCGAAACATTGACATTTGAAGTGGTGAAAATTCAAAGCCCTTACCACGCCTGTTTGGGCGGCCGCTTATGCCAAGTTTATGGCGCGACCTTGTTATGTTTATTTGCAGCTAAAAATGCCGGATCACAAAGGGACGATAACGGTTCATGGGAGCCGCAAGATCGCTTTAGAGTGTGAGGAAGGTGATGCGGCTTACGCAGAGTCGGTTTGTGCCACTGAAGAGCTCAAGTACTATAAAGACAAGGTTGATCCAGCGGATATGACCCGTTGAAGAAGCCAACTTCTGAAGCGCGATCCGGATCTGAAGTTTAAGTCGGCTGAGACTAAACTTGTTGACTTTGTGCCCGGTGATTCGTCCAAGCAATTCATCATCGCTGCTAACTTGGATCCTAAATAGGAAAGCGCGCCATCGAAGTTCATCCGTGAGAATCGGGACATTTTTGCATGGAAGCCTTCGACATGCCAGTGTACCGAGGGAACTCGCTGAGCACACTCTTAATGTTGATCCCAAGTACAAACCGGTAAAACAGTTCCTTCACGGTTTAACGAGGAAAGGCGTAAGGCCATTGGAGAAGAGGTTGCTGTGCTCTTAGCAGCAGGTTTTATCGTTGAAGTTTTCCATCCGAGTGGCTTGCTAATCCGGTGCTGGTCCTTAAGAAAAACGGCACTTGGCGCATGTGTGTGGATTACACAGATCTTAACAAGGCTTGTCCAGCAGATCCTTTCGCCCTCCCCCACATTGGCCAGATTATTGATGCTACGACGAGTTGTGAGCGTTTGAGCTTTTTGGATGCGTATTCTGGATATCATCAGATCAAAATGGCGGTTAAGGACCAGGAGAAGACATCGTTTATCACTCCCTTTGGAGCCTTCTGCTATGTGTCTATGCCTTTTGGGCTCAAGAGCGCCCAAGCAACTTATCAGCGTTGTGTACAGAATTGCTTGCATGAACAGATCGGCCGCAATGTACATGCTTATGTGGATGATATTGTGGTTAAGTCAAGGAAGAAGGAAACACTGATTGAGGATTTGAAAGAAACCTTTGACAACTTGCGGGTGTACAAGATGATGCTTAACCCGCCAAATGTGTTTTCGGTGTTCCCAGCAAATTATTGGGTTTCCTTGTGTCCAACAGGGGATTGAAGCTAATCCGGAGAAGATTACAGCTATCACCTCTCTGGCTAAGCCAAAGTGTATCAATGATGTCCGGTGATTGGCAGGCCGGATTGCCGCTACCGAGCCGGTTTATCACCGCCTCGAGAGAAGGCCATTCCTTTGTACCGAGATCTTTGAAGAAGACGGATCAGTTTATGCGGAGTTCACCGCCGATGAAGCATTGGAGGATTTAAAGCGGCAATTGGCCAACCGCTTTGTTCTCGCCGCTCCCATTGACAAGGAGCCGCTTCGCTATATGTTGCCGCTAATGCCGTGGCAGTTAAGCGTAGCCATCGTGGTAGAAACGGAAGGAGGCAGGGAAGGAGTATCCGGTTCAACGTCCGGTTTATTACATCAGCGAGGTGCTCATTGAGTCCAAGCAGATATCCGCATTGGCGTAAGGCTGGTGTATGGAGTTTTATGGCAAGCCGGAAGTCAAGTAGTATTTTCAAGGGCATCCCATCACGGTGGTCGATTCAGCTCCCTTGGGTGATATCATACAGAACCGGAAGCGGCGGCGGATTGCTAAGTGGGCCATAGAGCTTGGGCATACGATTTAAGGTATGTGCCTCGGACGGCAGTAAAATCCCAGGCACTTGTGGATTTCATTAATGATTGGACGAAGTTACAAGCGCCTAAAGAAAAGCCGGATCATACCTATTGGACCATCCACTTTGATGGGTCCAGGCAGTTGGAGGGCTCGGGGGCTGGAGTTGTGTTAACTTCCCCACGAGGTGAAAAGTTTTGTTACGTCCTCCGCTTAATGTTTCCTTGTACTAACAATGCAGCTGAGTATGAAGCCTTGCTCCATGGTCTTCGGATGGCTAAGGAGATGAATCTAAGCCGGGTTAAGTGCATCGGTGACTCGGACTTGGTGGCCCAACAGGTGTTAGGCACTTGGGATTCCAAAGACCCACTCATGGCTGCATATCGTCAGGAGGTGGATGTTGTTGCAGGTCATTTTAAAGGCTATCAAGTGGACCATGTGGATCGTTGGAAGAACAAAGCGGCGGACGCTTTAAGCCGGTTGGGCTCTCAACGCAAACCGGTCCCGCCCAATGTCTTCCTTGATGTACTGCACAATCCGTCATTCAAGCTTCCTGATGAAGTAGATTTGGCTATTCCTGATCCGGAGGCTCAGTTGGTGGCAGCCCTGCATGTCATTCCGGATTGGACGCTCACTTATTTGGTGTACATGAGCCGGGGCGATTTACCAGAAGATGAGACGTTGGCCCGATAGATAGTTCGGCGGTCTAAGTCTATGACCATTGTTAATGGCGAGTTGCATCATTGCAGTGTGTCAGGGGCGTTTCAGCATTGTGTGTCCCCTGAGGAAGGCTGTGAAATATTGCGTGAGATCCACGAAGGGGACTGTGGTCACCACGCTGGTTCAAAATCCTTGGTGGCTAAGGCGTTCCGCCATGGTTTTTATTGGTTGACTGCCCTATCTGATGCGGAAGATCTGGTCAGCGATGTGATGGTTGCGGAAGTTTTCTAGGCGTGCTCATATACCGCCCAAGAATTGAGGATGATTCCAATTACTTGGACATTTGCGACTTGGGGTTGGATATGGTTGGACCTTTCAAAAGGTCCAAGGACAAGAAGACCCACCTGTTGGTGGCGGTTGACAAATTTACAAAGTGGGTAGAGGCGTAACTCATTAGCAAGTGTGATGCGGCCATGGCGGTTCAGTTCATCAAAAAGGTGATTTTCGGTTTGGGTTTCCACGGTATCATCACGAGATAATGGTACCAATTTGTCCAAATGTGCCATGAAGGAGTTCTCATGAACGTGAGCACATCCGCGGACGTTTCTTGATAGCTCACCCACAGTCCAATGGTCAAGCGGAAAGAGCTAATCGGAGATCTGAGAGGTATCAAACCCGGCTTATGGTCCCTTTACTGAGGACGCCGGGCTGTTGGGTAGAAGAGCTACCATCCGTGTTATGGAGTATCAATACTACCCCTAACAGATCCACCGGATACACACCGTTCTTTATGGTCTATGGAGCGGAGGCGGTCCTCCCAGCGATATCCGTCATGACTCACCTCGTGTGGCAGCCTATGTTGAGGCAGATAACGAGGCAGCACGGCAGGACGCTTTGGATCGACTGGATGAAGAACGAGATATGGCGGCTGCTCGCTCGGCGATTTACCAGCAGGATCTTCGTCGGTATCACAGTCGACGGGTCAGAACCAAAACCTTTCAAGGAGACTTGGTACTTCGGCTCATTCAAGACCAGACAGATATGCACAAGCTATCCCCACCTTGGGAAGGGCCTTTTGTGGTCAGCAAGAATCTGCGCAACGGGTCATACTATCTGATTGATATTCGAGAGCATAAAGACTCACGCACGCCGAAGAGGAGACCAACAGCCGTGGAACATAGCTCATCTTCGCCTTATTATACTGAGCCATCGGCTCTCCTTATGACAATGTATATACTATGAATAAAAGCAATAAACCGGAGCCTCAGCTAAAGCGGGGTATCATTTCTGTAAAAATCCGGCTTGGGTACATGGAGTTATTGTCTTAAAACGGCCTCCGATTTATCCTTTGAGCTTGCTCGTCAGAAGCCTTTAGATATCACTTGGGGGCTTGGTCGTATCCGAACCAATGCCACACCTCTTGATAGGCGAAAGCCACCAGATCACTTGGGGACATGGTCAAGTCTGAACCCGATCACGCCTCTTGATCGGCCTAAGGCCATAGAGTCACTTGGGGGCTTGGTCGAACCCGAACCATTGCCACGCCACTTGATCGGCATAATGCCACGGTTTGATTGGGGACACGGCTGACTTGAACCATAGCTACACCTTATTGGGAGCTTGGTCGGTGTCCGACCATGGTAATACCATCCGATCGGCTCAAGAAAGCCTCTTTCTGCAAATTGCTATTTGATTTTTTGTTTTGTTTTTAAACCGATAACATTTTTTCAAACCGGTTCAGCCAGTCAATCGACGGCTTTCAGTTTATGTTAATCCGGTAATAACTTACCCGGTTTGACTTTTTCTGTTAACGTCCCATTATGGAGTAACAGGGGGGGATTAACATGACCCGGCATGGTTTACATGGTAAACCGGCATTATAAATACTGAGCTGTTTTCTCCTTTGACGGTAATGGTTTATACAACCTCCGCTTGTGTTGGCTAAGCCAACTACATGCCCGACAATGGCGGTATTTTTGTATCACAAAATTTTGATCATATACCTCAATATTTCCTTACATATACATATGAGCGTCACAAACCGGCTGGCGACACAAGCCGCCGTGGCAGTTTAAGAATTTGTGATTGCAGGCATAAAAGTTATATTCAAAAACAAAGGTGCTAGCTATTCTATTACAAGGCCTTCCGAGGCCCAACAGTTCGAATGGCGTTATGACTAAGTAATTTATGATGCATCAACCGGCTTGACGGATTAAGCTTCCTCGCTGGGTTGACGTGAAGAAGATGGGTCGTCTGGCGTCGGTTCAGCTTCTTCCTCTTCATCACCCAATGGCTGGAAGTCAGTGGTAGACCAGTCAATCCGGTTTAAAGCCTGAAAGACAGCCTCTTCACTTATAAGCTCAGCCGGATCAACGTCAGGGCATAAGTGTGCTTACGGATTGAGGAACAAGGTTACGCACTTACGGAATGACAAATTCCACCCGCTTGTTGTTTGCATCATAGAAGGAGCGGTAAACCGCCAGGTTGGCTTCTGCTGCCAGTTGACTCGCCAGAGGACGCATCTCCTTTGTTATTCGTTTGAGGGCATCATTATCAAAGGCTTCGCCGTTTTCTTGAGCGCTGGGGAAGCCCTTGGCTATGTCAGCCGGATCAAGGTCCGCTATCCACGCCTTGGCACGCGTTAAAGCCAATAAAGTGCCAGCTCGGGCCGCGGATCGCTTCAACTCTCCAAGTTGTGCGGAATCATGGATAGCCGGTCCGGTGTATCTTTGATCAAGGGCGGAGCTGTGTTATCATACGATGTAGCGCATATGACTTTGTTGGTGCGGTATATGCTAAATCAGCGTGTATGCAGCCTTGAGCTTCTTCCGCATATCAGAGCCCAGATGAGCAATACGCTTCCCTATATCGGGTTAAGACAGCTCAGGTTAAACTGGCGGAAATATCAAAACGGAATAGTAATCAGTGAAAAATCTCTTACCAAAGATCGCGGAGGTCATGGCATTAATTTGGCGCTTTAGTCGGTCGGCTCTTACATCACCGGTTTAAGAGCCGCTTGACATCTTCACCCGTTTCAACAGCCCGGCCTTCTCCGTCTCCCGGTTGGCTTGCTCGGATTTATACCACTCCTTGAGCTGTTCCATAGTGGTCAAGGCAGTTTTCAATTCGTCCTTGGCCTTGGTGGTTTCGCTTGTTGAGTCTTCGATTGGCACGAAGGTCCTTGAGTTGTACGGTTTCTTGGTCTATCTCGCTCTGATAACAAATGGATCACGTTAGTTGTTTCATTATGAAGTCCCAAGCTCAATACATGTATTCAACTTGGCACTTGGGGGCTAATGGCTAATTGATCTCATCTTGCTATGGTGATACATGCTAAAGTACGGTTTAACTATGCTAAGTTGAACCGCCCTTGGGGGCTACTACACAACAAAAGTACAAGAAAGGAAGAACTCCTTACCTCATAGCGTTCCTTCATACGATTCACCAGGCCGGCTTCGAAGTCACGACTTGTGTAGAGTCGGTTCAGGAAGCCGGAGTGAAGTTCTTGGGCAGAGAAGTTATCATAAGGCAGCGGATCAGTTTTTCCTTCTCTTTACTCATGGCAGTAATTTCTTCCTTGGCACTGCGTTTTGATAGGGCGACCGGGTTGCCAGGGGCGGTATAGGCGATGCCCGTCACTACGACATCATCATCTTTGACCGGGCTGGCCGGATTGGCATTCTTCCTTGGGCTTGGTGTTTTCATACCCAGGCTCGGCGTTTCAGCAACTATTACATGTTCCGCTGCAGAACTCGGTGGAGCAGGATGTGATGTTTCCACTTGGGCGTCCGGTTCAGCCTCTGGCGGCTTAGCATTGTCGTCTTGATTCAACCCGGCAGAACGGTTTTTAGCAACTTCAGGCTTTTCGCCATAGTGCTCGGGAGTCTTCTCCGGAACAGCTCCACAGATGGTTCTTCTTGAAGATAGACTTCACAGAAAACTTGGAAATTGCATATATTGGACACAGAGTTCGGACCAATATCTTGTGGATGGAGTTGGAAACTTGCGAGGACATCCCGGAAGAATTTCGATCCGGCGGGCTGAATCTCGGTCTAAGTGCTGCATAAATACAATTACTTCGCCTTCTTGAGGTTCAGAGGAGGGCATTCGGTATCCGGAACACGCCAATGGAGGACGTTTTTGGAGGCTAAAGCGTCGGTGGTGACATATCCATTGAGTTGCGTCTCAGTGATCTTGGACCGGACCCAATTGCAAGCTGAGAATTGTTTGGCCATTCCGGAAGAAGAGACTGTGAAAGGAAAGGTAAAAAATGGTTCAACGATTAATGGTTCAGACATATTATACAATGCTAAACCGGCAGTTTGGCAGTCAGTTCCAACCTCCGGTTTAACTGAGGACTAATGGAGTATGGCGGATTAGCTATCAAAAGTTAAACCGCCCTTAGGAGAAAGAGACAGAATGGAAAATCTGCTAAGTGTGGATGAAACAGGTTTCACATATGAATAGAGTTAATTTGGATCTACCAAGATTGATGAGGAAAAATTTCTGCGACCCATGCAAGCCTTATAAAGGGCAGGGAAGTTCGTGCGTTCTAACAAGAGGGTCTGAACAAAAAGACAGATTTGCAACGTGCTAAACTGAAGGCGGAGCAGTTACTACACAGGATATACGCTACGGTTGGATTAAAAAGCCATGGCAGAGCAGGTATGAAGAGATTAAGGATGAACACCTATGAACGACGACATGAACAGGAGCCTCAAGATGCAGATCTAGGGCATGAGGAGGAGCCTTACCCGATGCACATAACAGCGGAGGAGCGCCGAGAGTCTCTGGTACAACCAGGTTGATGCAGCGGCCTTGCACTGACGCGGCGTTCGGAGGTCGGAGGCGACGGCGAGCTTCAGAGCTGGAGCGTCGCGAGGAAGAAGAAGTGCGGAAGGAGGAAGAAGAGAAAGGGCCTTCCGGTCTATTTATAGTAAGACGGAATAATTAACGGTAGCGAGAATAGAGGCGTTGAAAGCGGCAGACGCGGCCAGTCGCCTCGATTTCCGGGATAGTATTAAATGAAGGGAATCTTCTTGTTGGAAGCCGTTAATAGAGATGACGTCAAGATGTTACATTCTTTGTGGTCGAAGGATGACGCCACGGCGGTTTAAGCAGATGGCGGTTTACAAAATATGAAGGAAGAGATTGAGCTTTCTAAGATGTTGAAGATTAACATGAGCGAGTTCAAGTCAATCTGGGGCCTAATGTTGGGGATGTAACTCACTGAATATAAACCGCCCGTAAGGGGCGGTTTACCCTCGGCTATAATTGGGGCCCACGAAGACTCGAAGGAGGCGACATCGTAGTTTAGAGGACCGGAGCCCAGGGGCGAGTTAGGGCCCATAATGGTAAAACCGCCATAACCATGTAACTTGTGTTGTAAGATAAGAGAAAGAAGAGACCGAGCCGGACACTTGTATGAGCCGGCCTCGGGACTCTGTAGACCGGCCGGACGTCAACCCATGTATATAAGGGGACGATCCGTGGCGGTTTAGGACAGAACAACAACAATTCGAGGCTTAAGCGAAGCTATTGCTCCCTAGTCGTCAAATCACATCAATCCCATCACAACTAGACGTAGGCTTTTACCTTCATCGAAGGGGCCGAACTAGTATAAACTCTCGTGTCTTTGCGTCCGCTTTAACCCCTCTAAGTTAACCCATACGATGGCCCCGCGACTAAGTCCTTTCATGAGGACATCTGCCGTGACAATTCCACGACAGAATGCGTGGTCGTGTTCATCGGGAGGGCTTGGATGGAACAAGCGATGGAAACGAGGCCTGCCGTACCGCACAACAGAGGAAACAGCCCTCCTACATTCAGAACAGGGTCCTGTTGATCGGGAGGGGTGTGGCGTACCGCAAAACGGACGAAACGGACCTCCTACGGTCGAAACGGGGGTCCTGTTGATCAGGAGGGGTGTGGCGTACCGAAAAATGGAGGAAACGGACCTCCTACGGTCGAAACGGGGGTCCTATGGATCGGGAGGGGTGTGGCGTACCGCAAACGGACGAAACGGACCTCCTACGGTCGAAACAGGGGTCCTGTTCATCGGGAGGGGTGTGGCGTACCGCAAAACGGGACTCCATGGGATACTGTTCATCTCCACCGTCGACCTCCTCTATCCTCCACGGGCTACCGTCGACCTCCTCTAGCCTCCACGGGCATCTGTTCATCCAGCCTCCAGCATGCGCTACTCCACCGGCTACTGTTCAACCACCCCTCCACGGGCACCCCTCCACCGCTTCATCGCTCATCCAACCCTCCACACCACGGGTCCTGTTTCATCCGCAGGCAACGCCACCGCCATCGCTCATCCAACCCCCCGCAACGCCATCGCTCATCCAATCGATCGGCTTCAGTTGGTAGCAGTAGCGAAGGAATCGCTCAATCGGATTCAGTTAACAGCCATCGATCGATCTCTCGCGTTCAGTAACGCGTAGCCTGCATTGCAATCGCTCGGGTTCAGTTAGAGCCCAACACCTCGTTGAGGTTCAGTTAGAGCCAACGCCTCGCACGTGTACGAGAGAAACGCGCATCACTCGGCCCCCGACCTCCCACCGTAACCGGCAACTCCCAGAAATTTTCCTCCCCCTCGCTTCTAGCACGGTTTTTTCCATCATGGACGGCCCAAAGAATGTCATGCAGCCGCCTCCGGCCCACCTGTGACGAAAAGCCCATTTTCTGTCATGATTTTTTGTCATAGAAGTAGGAGCCCACCACATCTATGATGATACCAGGTTTTGTCACAATTATCGTCATAGAAGTGTCATATGTATGACAGAAAAAAAATTCGTTCGGCCCAAAATGTCACGGATGTGTCTTTTTTTTGTAGTGTAAGCCCGTAGCAGCCATTTAAAACTTGCAACAACAAAGTAGAGGGCATCTAACTTGTTTTTGCAGGGCTTGTTGTGATGTGATATGGTCAAGACATGATGCTATATTTTATTGTATGAGATTATCATGTTTTGTAACAGAGTTATCGGCAACTGGCAGGAGCTATATGGTTGTCACTTTATTGTATGTAATGCAATCGCCATGTAATTGTTTTTACTTTATCACTAAGCGGTAGCGATAGTCGTAGAAACAATAGTTGGCGAGACAACAACGATGGTACGATGGAGATCAAGGTGTCGCGCCGGTAACGATGGTGATCATGACGGTGCTTTGGAGATGGAGATCAAAGGCACAAGATGATGATGGCCATATCATATCACTTATATTGATTGCATGTGATGTTTATCCTTTATGCATCTTATTTTTCTTAGTTCGGTGGTAGCATTAAAAGATGATCTCTCACTAAATTTCAAGGTATAAGTGTTCTCCCTGAGTATGCACCATTGCGATAGTTCATCGTGCCAAGACACCACATGATGATCGGGTGTGATAAGCTCTACGTTCACATACAACGGGTGCAAGCCAGTTTTGCACACGCAGAATACTCGGGTTAAACTTGACGAGCCTAGCATATGCATATATGGCCTCGGAACACTGAGACTGAAAGGTCGAGCGTGAATCATATAGTAGATATGATCAACATAGTGATGTTCGCCATTGAAAACTACTCCATCTCACGTGATGATCGGACATGGTTTAGTTGATATGGATCACGTGATCACTTAGATAATTAAGGGGATGTCTATCTAAGTGGAAGTTCTTAAGTAATATGATCAATTGAACTTTAATTTATCATGAACTTAGTACCTGATAGTATTTTTCATGTCTATGTTTTTGTAGATAAATGGCCCGTGCTACTGTTCCGTTGAATTTTAATGTGTTCCTAGAGAAAGCTAAGTTGAAAGATGATGGTAGCAACTACACGGAATGGGTCCGTAACTTGAGGATTATCCTCATTGTTTCATAGAAGAATTATGTCCTGGAAGCACCACTGGGTGTTAGGCCTGCTGCAGATGCTACTAATGACGTTAAGAACGTCTGGCAGAGCAAAGCTAATGACTACTCGATAGTTCAGTGTGCCATGCTTTATGGCTTAGAACCGAGACTTCAACGACGTTTTGAACGTCATGGAGCATATGAGATGTTCCAGGAGTTGAAGTTAATATTTCAAGCAAATGCACGGATTTAGAGATATGAAGTCTCCAACATACACTCAGAATGTCTGGGTACCACAACCACTTGACTCAACTGGGAGTTAATCTTCCTGATGATAGTGTCATTGACAGAGTTCTTCAATCACTGCCACCAATCTACAAAAGCTTCGTGATGAACTATAATATGCAAGGGATGGATAAGACAATTCTCGAGCTCTTCGCGATGCTAAAAGCTAAGGAGGTAGAAATCAAGAAGGAGCATCAAGTGTTGATGGTCAACAAGACCACCAGTTTCAAGAAGAAGGGCAAAGGGAAGAAGGGGAACTTCAATAAGAGCGGCAAGCCAGTTGCTGCTCAAGTGAAGAAGCCCACGTCTGGACCTAAGCCTGAGACTGAGTGCTTCTACTGCAAAGGGACTGGTCACTGGAAGCGGAACTGCCCCAAGTATTTGGCAGATAAGAAGGATGGCAAAGTGAAAGGTATATTTGATATACATGTTATTGATGTGTACTTAACTAATGCTCGCAGTAGCGCCTGGGTATTTGATACTGGTTTTGTTGGTCATACTTGCAACTCGAAACAGGGGCTACGGATTAAGCGAAGATTGGCTAAGGACAAGGTGACGATGCGCGTGGGAAATGGTTCCAAAGTCAATGTGATCGCGGTCGGCACGCTACCTCTACATCTACCTTCGGGATTAGTTTTAGACCTGAATAATTTTTTATTTGGTGCCAGCGTTGAGCATGAACATTATATCTGGATCTTGTTTGATGCAAGACGGTTATTCATTTAAATAACAGAATAATGGTTGTTCTAATTATATGAGTAATATCTTTTATGGTCATGCACCCTTGATGAGTGGTCTATTTTTGTTGAATCTCGATAGTAGTGATACAAATATTCATAGTATTGAAGCCAAAAGATATAAGTTCAATAATGATAGTGCAAATTATTTGTGGCACAGCCGTTTAGGTCATATTGGTGTAAAGCGCATGAAGAAACTCCATGCTGATGGGCTTTTGGAATCACTTGATTATGAATCACTTGATACTTGCGAACCATGCCTCATGGGCAAGATGACTAAGACTCCGTTCTCCTGAACTATGGAACGAGCAACAGACTTGTTGGAAATAATACATACTGATGTATACGGTCCAATGATTGTTGATGCTCGCGGCGGGTATCGTTATTTTCTAACCTTCACAGATGATTTGAGCAGATATGGGTATATCTACTTGATGAAACATAAGTCTGAAACATTTGAAAAGTTCAAAGAATTTTAGAGTAAAGTGGAAAATCATCGTAACAAGAAAATAAAGTTTCTACGATCTCACCGTGGAGGAGATTATTTGAGTTACAAGTTTGGTCTTCATTTGAAACAATGTGGAATAGTTTCGCAACTCACGCCACCTAGAACACCACAGCGTAATGGTGTGTCCAAACATCGTAACCGCACTTTATTAGATATGGTGCGATCTATGATGTCTCTTACTGATTTAATACTATCGTTTTGAGGTTATGCTTTAGAGACGGCTGCATTCACGTTAAATAGGGCACCATCTAAATCCGTTGAGATGACACCTTATGAACAGTGGTTTGGCAAGAAACCCAAGTTGTCGTTTCTGAAAGTTTGGGGCTGCAATTCTTATGTGAAAAAGCTTCAACCTGATAAGCTCAAACCCAAATCGGAGAAATGTGTCTTCATAGGATACCCAAAGGAGACTGTTGGGTACACCTTCTATCATAGATCTGAAGGCAAGATATTCGTTGTGGATCCTTTCTAGAGAAGGAGTTTCTCTCGAACGAAGTGAGTGGGAGGAAAGTAGAACTTGATGAGGTAATTGTACCTTCTCCCGAATTGGAAAGTAGTTCATCACAAAAATCAGTTCCAGTGATTCCTACACCAATTAGTGAGGAAGCTAATAATAGTGATCATGAAACTTCAGATCAAGTTACTAATGAACCTCGTAGGTCAACCAGAGTAAGATCTGCACCAGAGTGGTACGGTAATCCTGTTCTGGACGTCATGTTACTAGACCATAACGAACCTATGAACTATGAGGAAGCGATGATGAGCCCAGATTCCGTGAAATGGCTTGAGGCTATGAAATCTGAGATGGGATCCATGCATGAGAACAAAGTATGGACTTTGGTTGACTTGCCCGATGATCGGCAAGCCATCTAGAATAAATGGATCTTCAAGAAGAAGACTGACGCAGACGGTAATGTTACTGTCTACAAAGCTTGACTTGTTGCGAAAGGTTTTCGACAAGTTCAAGGAGTTGACTGCGACGAGACTTTGTCGCCCGTAGCGATACTTAAGTCTGTCCAAATCATGTTAGCAATTGCCGCATTTTATGGTTATGAAATTTGGCAAATGGATGTCAAAACTGCATTCCTAAATGGATTTCTGGAAGAAGAGTTGTATATGATGCAACCAGAAGGTTTTGTCGATCCAAAGGATGCTAACAAAGTGTGCAAGCTCCAACTATCCATTTATGGACTGGTGCAAGCCTCTCGGAGTTGGAATAAACGTTTTGATAGTGTGATCAAAGCATATGGTTTTATACAGACTTTTGGAGAAGCCTGTATTTACAAGAAAGTGAGTGGGAGCTCTGTAGCATTTCTAATATTATATGTGGATGACATATTGTTGATTGGAAATGATATAGAATTTATTTCTGGATAGCATAAAAGGATACTTGAATAAAAGTTTTTCAAAGAAAGACCTCGGTGAAGCTGCTTATATATATTGGGCATCAAGATCTATAGAGATAGATCAAGACGCTTAATTGGACTTTCACAAAGAACATACCTTGATAATATTTTGAAGAAGTTCAAAATGGACCAATCAAAGAAAGGGTTCTTTCCTGTGTTACAAGGTGTGAAGTTGAGTGAGACTCAATGCCCGACCACTGCAGAAGATAGAGAGAAAATGAAAGTAATTCCCTATGCTTCAGCCATAGGTTATATCATGTATGCAATGTTGTGTACCAGACCTGATGTGTGCCTTGCTATAAGTATAGTAGGGTGGTACCAAAGTAATCCAGGAGTGGATCACTGACAGCGGTCAAGAACATCCTGAAATACCTAAAAAGGACTAAGGATATGTTTGTCGTTTATGGAGGTGACAAAGAGCTCGTCGTAAATGGTTACGTCGATGCAAGCTTTGACACTGATTCGGATGACTCTAAGTCACAAACTGGATACATGTTTATATTGAACGGTGGAGCTGTCAGTTGGTGCAGTTCTAAGCAGAGCGTCATGGCTGGATCTACGTGTGAAGCGGAATACATAGCTGCTTCAGAAGCAACAAATGAAGGAATCTGTATGAAGGAGTTCATATCCGATGTAGGTGTCATACCTAGTGCATCGGGTCCAATGAAAATCTTTTGTGACAATACTGGAGCAATTGCCTTGGCGAAGGAATCCAGATTTCACAAGAGAACCAAGCACATAAGAGACACTTCAATTCCATCCGTCATCAAGTGTCGGAAGGAGACATAGAGATTTGCAAGATACATACGGATCTGAATGTTGCAGACCCATTGACTAAGCCTCTCTCACGAGCGAAACATGATCAGCACCAAGACACCATGGGTGTTAGAATCATTACAATGTAATCTAGATTATTGACTCCAGTGCAAGTGGGAGAGTGAAGGAAATATGCCCTAGAGGCAATAATAAAGTTGTTATTTATATTTCCTTATATCATGATAAATGTTTATTATTCATGCTAGAATTGTATTAACCGGAAACTTAGTACATGTGTGAATACATAGACAAATAGAGTGTCACTAGTATGCCTCTACATTGACTAGCTCGTTAATCAAAGATGGTTAAGTTTCCTAGCCATAGACATGTGTTGTCATTTGATGAATGGGATCACATCATTAGAGAATGATGTGATTTACTTGACCCATCCGTTAGCTTAGCACTATGATCGTTTAGTTTATTTCTATTGCTTTTTCATGACTTATACATGTTCCTATGACTATGAGATTATGCAACTCCCGAATACCGGAGGAACACTTAGTGTGCTATCAAACATCACAACGTAACTGGGTGATTATAAAGATGCTCTACAGGTGTCTACGATGGTGTTTGTTCGGTTGGCATAGATCAAGATTAGGATTTGTCACTCCGTGTTACGGAGAGGTATCTTTGGGCCCTCTCGGTAATGCACATCACTATAAGCCTTGCAAGCAATGTGACTAATGAGTTAGTTGCGGAATGATGCATTACAGAATGAGTAAAGAGACTTGCCGGTAACGAGATTTAACTAGGTATTGAGATACCGACGATCGAATCTTGGGCAAGTAACATACCGATGACAAAGGGAACAACGTATGTTGTTATGCGGTTTGACCGATAAAGATCTTCGTAGAATATGTAGGAACCAATATGCGCATCCAGGTTCCGCTATTGGTTATTGACCGGAAGTGACTCTCGGTCATGTCTACATAGTTCTCTATCGGTATTATGAGTTTATGTGTTTTGATGTATCGAAGGTAGTTCGGAGTCCCGGATGTGATCACGGACATGATGAGGAGTCTCGAAATGGTCGAGACATAAAGATTGATATATTGGACGAATATATTCGGATACCAGAAACGTTCTGGAGAAGTTTCGAATAAAACCGGAGTGCCGGAGGGTTACCAGAACCCCCCAGGGGAACTAATGGGCTACATGGGCCTTAGTGGAGAGAGAGAGGAGTGGCTAGGGCGGGCCGTGCGCCCCCTCCCCCTTGGGTCCGAATTGGACTAGGGAAGGGGGGCAACGCCCCCCTTTCCTTCTCCCTCTCTCGCTCTCCTTCTTGCCCCCTCTCTTCCCTTGTTGGAAACCTACTAGGAAAGGATTCCTAGTAGGAATCCTACTTAGAGCGCACCCCATGAGGGTCGGCCGGCCTCCCCCTTGCTCCTTTATATACGGGGGCAGGGGGCACCCTAGAACACACAAGTTGACAGTTGTCTTAGCCGTGTGCGGTGCCCCCCTCCACAGTTTTCCACCTCGGTCATATCATTGTAGTGCTTAGGCAAAGCCCTGCGTCGGTAACTTCATCATCACCGTCACCACACTGTCGTACTAACGAAACTCTCCCTCGGCCTCAGCTGGATCTAGAGTTCTTGGGACTTCACCGAGCTGAACGTGTGCAGATCGCGGAGGTGCCGTACCTTCGGTGCTAGGTGATGTCTACTACACAACCTTCTTCTTGTAGACGTTGTTGGGCCTCCAAGTGCAGAGGTTTGTAGGACAGTAGCAAATTTCCCTCAAGTGGATGACCTAAGGTTTATCAATCTGTCGGAGGCGTAGGTTGAAGATGGTCTCTCTCAAGAAACCGTGCAACCAAATAACAAAGAGTCTCTTGTGTCCCCAACACACCCAATACAATTGTAAATTGTATAGGTGCACTAGTTCGGCGAAGAGATGGTGATACAAGTGCAATATGGATGGTGGATATAGGTTTTTGTAATCTGAAAATATAAAAACAGCAAGGTAACTAATGATAAAAGTGAGCACAAACGGTATTGCAATGCGTTGAAACAAGGCCTAGGGTTCATACTTTCACTAGTGCAAGTTCTCTCAACAATAATAACATAATTGGATCATAAAACTATCCCTCAACATGCAACAAATAGTCACTCCAAAGTCACTAATAGCGGACAACAAACGAAAAGATTATGGTAGGGTACGAAACCACCTCAAAGTTATTCTTTCTGATCGATCTATTCAAGAGTCCGTAGTAAAATAACACGTAGCTATTCTTTCCGTTCGATCTATCATAGAGTTCGTACTAGAATAACACCTTTAAGACACAAATCAACCAAAACCCTAATGTCACCTAGATACTCCAATGTCACCTCAAGTATCCGTGGGTATGATTATACGATATGCATCACACAATCTCAGGTTCATCTATTCAACCAACACAAAGAACTTCAAAGAGTGCCCCAAAGTTTCTACCGGAGAGTCAAGACGAAAACGTGTGCCATCCCCTATGCATAGGTTCATGGGCGGAACCCGCAAGTTGATCGCCAAAACATACATCAAGTGGATCACGTGATATGCCATTGTCACCACAGATAAGCACGGCAAGACATACATCAAGTGTTCTCAATTCCTTAAAGACTCAATCCGATAAGATAACTTCAAAGGGAAAACTCAATCCATTACAAGAGAGTAGAGGGGGAGAAACATCAAAAGATCCAACTATAATAGCAAAGCTTGCGATACATCAAGATCGTGCCAAATCAAGAACACGAGAGAGAGAGAGAGATCAAACACATAGCTACTGGTACATACCCTCAGCCCCGAGGGTGAACTATTCCCTCCTCATCATGGAGAGTGCGGGATGATGAAGATGGCCACCGGTGAGGGTTCCCCCCTCCGGCAGGGTGCCGGAACAGGGTCCCGATTGGTTTTTGGTGGCTACAGAGGCTTGCGGTGGCGGAACTCCCGATCTATTCTGTTCCTCGATGTTTTTAGGGTATATGGATATATATAGGCGAAAGAAGTCGGTCAGGGAAGCCACGAGGGGCCCACGAGGGTGGAGGGCGCGCCCAGGGGGGTGGGCGCGCCCCCTGCCTTGTGCCTTCCTCCTTGCTTCCCTTACGTATACTCCAAGTCTTCTGGATTGCTTCCGTTCCAAAAATAACTCTCCCGAAGGTTTTATTCCGTTTGGACTCCGTTTGATATTCCTTTTCTGCGAAACACTGAAACAAGGAGAAAAACAGAAACTTGCACTGGGCTCTGGGTTAATAAGTTAGTCCCAAAATAATATAAAAGTGCATAGTAAAGCCCATTAAACATCCAAGATGTATAATATTATAGAATGAACACTTCATAAATTATAGATACGTTGGAGACGTATCAGCATCCCCAATCTTTATGAACAGAAATTATGAAGTGTGAATGCTAGCAGGTGCACAAATTTGATCAATGATAATTTCAATCACCTTTTCTATCATCATTATATGTCATAACGGTAGCTCATATCATAAAACTTTGCATGATCAAGTAACAAACTATTCACATGTTAAAGTATAGATCATAAACTTTCTTGAAAACTAACAAACCGTGTTATTAGTCATCAAACAATTACAATTCATCTTATTTTCAGGAAGAGTCTATGTCGAGCTTTGATTCAGCAAACTTCACATACTCAACTATCATTTAGTCTTCCATGATTGCTACCACTCAAAGCATATTTTTAGAACAAATAGTATTCATCGAACACAGAGAAAGATAGGGGCTTAATGTTTCGCCTCCCAACCTTTTACCTCAAGGGTAATGTCAACAATAATAATTCATGCTCAAATATATTTGAATGGCCATATATGCTTAGATCTTTCCATCACATGATGCTTGCCAACTAAAGAGTAGGTTGGAATGAGAAGGAATACTACTGACTCTTGCATAAAAGTGAAAGATAGGCCCTTCGCAGAGGGAAGCAGGGATTTGCAGAGGTGCCAGAGCTCGAAGCAAAAAACAGAGATGAAAATAATTTTGAGAGGTATGCTTTCATTGTCAACATAACGACCAAGAGTTCCCAATATCTTCCATACTAGATACATTATAGGCGGTTCCCACGTAGAAAGGTAAAGTCTTTACTCCTCCTCCGCCAACATTCACACTCCACGGCTTGTACGAAACAACGGGTGTCGTCCAACTATCAACATTCCTGGGGGAGTTTTGTTTAAATTATTTGCGATTTTGTTTTTGATCTTTTGATCATAGGACTGGGCATCCTAGTTACCAACCATTTTCTCGTGAATGATGAGCGGAGTCCACTCATCGTGAGAATAACCCACCTAGCATGGAAGATACTGACAGCCCCTAGTCACTACATGAGCGATTCGGGCATACAAAACAGATTATTATTTGAAGGTTTAGAGTTTGGCACATGCAAATTTACTTGAACGGCAGGTAAATACCACATATAGGTAGATATGGTGGACACTCATGGAAAAAACTTGGTTCAAGGAATTTGGATGCATAAGCAGTATTCCTGCTTAGTACAGATATTTTGGCTAGCAAAGGATTCTAAATAGCAAGCACCGCATGTTAGAGGATCCATAACAATATAACTTCTATACAAATATACCCAATCATAACTCATTATGTTGTCTTCCTTGTCCCACTTCAACTAATTTTCTCAGGTTTGAAAATAATTAATGGGTCTCACAATCATAGAGGATGTCCAAGATAGTATATTTGTATGTGAAATCTCTCTTCCTTCAATATTCTTTCATGAATTGTTCAAGTGACCAATACAATGTTTGCTAACCCTCAAAAAACATTACCACCTCTACTTCTTATATGTGAAGCCATTACTCCCCATGGGAAAGGCATATGAAACATATATAATTTCAGATTTATGACATTCAAATCATTCAACCATTTACACATAGGATATAAGTGAAGCACACGAGTAAATGACAAACTACTCCAAAAAGATATGAGTGAAGATCAATGAGTAGTTAAATAATTATGTAGATTTGTGAAGACTCTCTCTCATTTAAGAATTTCAGATCTTGGTATTTTATTCATACATCAAGCAAAGCTAAAGAAAATAAAATGACGCTCCAAGGAAAACACATATCATGTGGTGAATAAAAATATAGCTCCAAGTAAAGTTACCGATGAACGAAGACGAAAGAGGGGATGCCAGCCGGGGCATCCCCAAGCTTAGGCTCTTGGTTGTCCTTGAATATTACCCTGGGGTGCCTTGGGAATCCCCAAGCTTAGGCTCTTCCCACTCCTTATTCCATAGTTCATCGAATCTTTACCCAAAACTTGAAAACTTCACAACACAAAACTTAACAGAAGATCTCGTGAGCTCCGTTAGCGAAAGAAAACAAAACACCACTTCAAGGTACTGTAATGAACTCATTCTTTATTTGTATTGGTTTTAAATCTACTGTATTCCAACTTCTCTATGGTTTATAAACTATTTTACTAGTCATAGATTCACCAAAATAAGCAAACAACACACGAAAAACAGAATCTGTCAAAAATAGAAGAGTCTGTAGTAATATGTAACTAACGCAAACTTCTTGAACACAAAAAATTCTACCAAAATAGGAAGACCTCGATAATTTGATTATTGATCTGCTTCAATTAGAATCAGTATTTTATCACGTTCTGGTGATTTTTAACAATTGTTTTCGTGAACAGAAAGTTTCTGGAATTTTCAGCAAGATCAAATAACTATCATCCAAGAAGATCCTATAGGTCTTACTTGGCACAAACACTAATTAAAACATAAAACCACATCTAACCAGAAGCTAGATGGATTATTTATTACTTACATAACCAAAAAGCAAGAGACTAAAATAAAATTGGGTTGCCTCCCAACAAGCGCTAACGTTTAACGCCCCTAACTAGGCATGATGATTTCAATGATGCTCACATAGGACATAAGAATTGAAACATAAAGAGAGCATCATGAAGAATATGACTAGCACATTTAAGTCTAACCCACTTCCTATGCATAGGGATTTTTTGAGCAAACAACTTATGGGAACAATAATCAACTAGCATAGGGAGGCAAAACAAGCATAACTTCAAAACTTTAAGCACATAGAGAGGAAATTTGATATTATTGCAATTCCTACAAGCATATATTCCTCCCTCATAATAATTTCAGTAGCATCATGAATAAATTCAACAATATAGCCAGCACCTAAAACATTCTTTTCATGATCTACAAGCATAGAATTTTTATTACTCTCCACACACTACTAGGAAAAGGGCTATAGATAGGATTGATACTAATGGCGCACCAGGTAAGTAGTGCGCCACTACTATATACTAATGGCGCACCGGTTGTTGATGCGCCATTAGTGTGGAAGACACTAATGGCGCACCATACACTCGGTGCGCCACTAGTATTAATTTTTTTTTCCATTTTTCCATACATACTAATGGCGCATCAGGTCGAAGTGCGCCATTACTAGTTCTAACAAGTAATTGCGCACCGGGCGAATGATCGCCATTATTATTATTTTTTACTTTTTGCAAAACTACTAATGGCGCACCGTGTCACGATGCGCCATTACTAATTTAAACTACTAATGGCGCACTTTTCCACGATGCGCCATTAGTATATTTTTACTTTTACTGCAAAACTACTAATGGCGCATCACTTGCAGTGCGCCATTAGTAATCAGGTTACTAATGGCGCATTTTGGTGGTGCGCCATTAGTAACCTCGGGACCCCAACAAGATATTTTGGACAGCCACATACCTACCCACTCACTTTCCCCACTTCATTCCCTCCACCTCCTTCTCCAAGCTTTGGCTGCCTCCTCCTCCTCACCTCATTTCCACCATAGATTCATAAAAATTAAGTGGTGAAATTACCTTTTTTGATAGGTAAGTAAGGGAAAGCTATCTTCATGATGTAGATCTACTTTTTTCTCCCTAGCTCGCTTCCAACAACGTGCACATGCACTTTTGTGGCCTAGCTAGATCTATGTATGTTTGTGGTGTTGCATGTGTTTGTGGTGTTGCATATATGTTTGTGTTTGCAGGTACCGGTATTTGAAATGCGATAGTTGCCAATATTTTGCCGGAATGTTGATTCATTTCCGTTTTGGCGAGAATTTTGGCACTATGCATTCTTTTTGGTCCTATTTTTAGGGAAGGCCACCATGGTCCGCACGATGACCGAAGGCATCGTGAATAGGTTTTTGAGTTCCACGAAGGCCAAGATGCTTCAAAAGAACGAGACGGAGATAAGATGTCCGTGTCGAAGATGCAAGCTGAAGAGCCTTATTGCGGACCCGGATTCCGGGCAGGTGCGGGACCACACCGCTCTTGCGTGGTTTCATGGATGGCTATCGGTGATAAGGTGATGAAGATGACTATGAAGTCGTCCATGGGGGCGGGCAAGAAATGAGGAAGGGCAACAAGACAAGTACCACCGCTTGGCGAGGGCGGGCGAGAAGACGAAGAATCTCCAGGACATGATCACGGCGGTGATGCTGTACACAGTCATCATGTAGAAGATGTCGTACATGATGATGAGGAAGATCAAGACGAAGGGCATGATCATGAAGATGAAGATGCCGAAGCAGACGACGATGGAGGCCGGGTGCAGGACCCTCATATTCAAGAGCTTCTTCTCAAGCAGACGGATAATGCAAGAGCTGCCGCCCGAGAGAAAGCCAAGCTGGATCAACTGGAGATAGACGCGGTTACTCCATTGTATGAAGGATGCAGGCCCGAGGATACCCGCTGAAAGTAAAGCTCATGGCTCGGAGATGAAGGTAAAACACAAAATGACCGACGCATGCTTCGACGAGAACATGTCATTCTGGCACGAACGTCTTCCCAAGGGGAACAAGTGCCCGACCAGTTTCGAGGAGGCGAAGAAAATTGTGTGTCCTCTGGATTTACCGCACGTAAAATACCATGTGTGCATGAACAATTGCATCATTTATCGGACGAGCACGCGGAGTCTACCATATGTCCGGTGTGCGGCGTCACTCGATACAAGAAGAGGAAGAAAGCTCCTCGAAAATCGGTGTGGTACTTTCCGATCACTCCTCGTCTGCAGCGGTATTTCGCGGACCCTAAGGTAGCAAAGCTCCTGCGTTGGCACGCGGATAGGGAGGAGAAGAAGAGGGAAGATGACGGAAATGATCCGGAGATAAATAAAAAAGACAACTTTTTCGACACAGATACTT
Source organism: Aegilops bicornis (assembly GCA_021605145.1). Lineage (NCBI taxonomy): Eukaryota > Viridiplantae > Streptophyta > Magnoliopsida > Poales > Poaceae > Aegilops > Aegilops bicornis. The sequence continues at coordinate 561,513,108 of CM038669.1, forward strand.
CCAGTTGCAATTCGTGGGGTCATGGACGCGCACGTCCGTGAAACGCTATTTGGCCTATGCAACTTTTTCGACGTCATCTCTCGGAAGTCCATTGGCGTGAGGCAACTCAGAAGGCTACAGGAAGAGATCGTGGTGATACTATGCGAGCTTGAGATGTACTTCCCGCCCGCATTCTTCGACGTTATGGTGCATCTGCTGGTCCATATCGTGGATGATATCATCTAACTCGGGCCGACGTTCCTGCACAACATGATGCCGTTCGAAAGGATGTATGGTGTCATCAAAGGATACGTTCGAAACATGTCACGTCCATAGGGAAGTATAGCCAGGGGATTTCTGACCGAAGCATCTCCTACTACACGAACTATCTAGGCATCGAGAACCCCGTTGGTCTGCCCGTCAACAGGCACCTCGGCAGGCTCGCTGGATGGGGTCACCGTGAGGGTCGCCGCGAAATGCATGTCGACTTCGAGGGTCGACTCGCCGACTTTGAAAGAGCAAACCTAGTCGGCGCTACAACACATAGACGTGGTCGATCCTTGGGTGGTAGAGCACAAAACCTTTATTGAGAAGACGTACAATGACCGAGGCCAACAGAGGGCGGACGGAGATATAATCAAAGAGCACAACTCATGTTTCACCCGTTGGTTCAAGCGAAGCTTCGTCGTACCCTTTACATGAGGATTCTTCCGCGGAAGAACAACTCATATTTGCCTTGTCACAGGCGCCGAGCACAACGATGACCCATGGCCACGATATCAACGGCTACACATTCTACACGGGAACAAGGACATGAAGAGCGATGGTTATCGTAACTCCGGGTAACGATGGAATCCTACACCGGCAACGACAAGGACAGATACTACGGAAGGATCGAGGAGATCTGGGAGCTGAGCTACTGTTGGAGAAGGTCCCGATGTTCCGTGTCGATGGACCGGTATTTCACCACCATGGTTATACCAAGCCAAATCCAAGACCGTGGTATAAGCGTCACCATGAAAAATGAGCCATGGGTACTGGCTTCCCAAGTGGACCAATGCTTCTTCATTACCGACCCGTCAAAGCCCAGTTGTGTTGTCGTGAGGAGAGGCAAAAGGAAGATCATCGAATGGATGGAGTAGCCAATGAGCAAGACTTCGACAAATGCGGCGACCAAGATCGAACATGACGACTGACGATGAAGTAGCAGCACACACCACAAGAAGAAGCAGGACCACCCTACCTAAAGGACGTCCGTTCCACAGAAGAACTCCATTTGCGAAAAAGAAGGGCAAGAAGATTGTGAATAGATAGCTAGCTAAGATCGATTGTGTTTTAATCGTAGTCTTCATTTCTCGATTGTATTTCATGGGCACTTTTTGATATCATGAATATTTTTAAATTTCATGGGCACTTTTTGAATTCATGAGGACACTTGATCTCGATCCCTCCATCTCGATCTCGATCCCCCTCCATCTCGATCTTGATCCCCCTCCATCTCGATCCCACCCGCACCCTCCCCCGCTAGCTCCACCGCCGCCGACCCACCGCAACCCTCCCCCGCTCCACCGCCGCCGACGAGCACCCGGCCCCCCGCACCCTCCCCCGCTCCACCGCCGCCAACGGGCACCCCCCGCACCCTCCCCCGCTCCACCGCCGCCGCCGATGATATTTTCAAGTAACAAATTTGAACATATTTTTTAAAAAAATATTACTGTTTTTATAAAAAAATATTACTGTTATGATTTAAACAAGTTTGAACATATTTAAACACAAATAAATATAAAAAAGAGCATTTAAAATGCATAAAAAATATTGGGGAGCCTGGGAATCGAACCCAAGACCTCCTTGTGTGTGTGTGCTGCGTGCTTACCAGTCAGGCTACTGGGTGGGTTCTGTTGTAGATAGGGTTAGGTTGTAGATAGGGCTAGTGGGCTAGATTAAAACAAAATTCTAATGGCGCACCGAGGGGTGGTGCGCCATTAGAATAGTCGTGCTATAGGCGCACGAGGGGGTGGTGCGCCATTAGAAAGCTTCCCCCCCACACTAAATCCCCAATCTCTCTAATCTCTCCCCTGCCTCATCGATCTCACCCGCTGCCCCCCGTGTTCGCCGTCCCCCTCGCCGCCCCCCTCGCCTCCTTCGCCGTCCCCGAGCCGAGCGCCGCCTCCCTCGCCGCCTCCCTCGCCGTCCCCGAGCCGAGTGCCCTCGACGTCCTCCCGCCCAAGCGCCCCCTCCCCCAGCGGCCCGCTGCGCCCTCGGCGTCTTTCGCCGTCCAACACCGCAGCCTGCCGGAAGGACCGCCGCTGTCTTCCTCTTCGACTACGAGGACCAGACGAGCTCGGACGCCAGGAGGACCGCCACCGCTCGGCGCCCTCGATCGACGGCCTGTCCAGGAGGACCGCCACCGCTCGGCCTTGGTCGCGCCGCCTCGACTAGCTCCGGCTGCCCCGAGTCGCCCTCGACCTCCCAAGTGAGCACTGAGCCGCTTCCCCTCTTCCCCTCTTTATTTCCTTCTGATGTGTTCTAGGGTTGGGGGTTGGAGAAATTTGGACAAGGAAAGGGGGTTGGAGAATTAAGTAGCTAGGGTTTTCCAAATATTCAAATATCTGAGCTTGCATTTAGATGCATTTTAGAGGATACTAGGCTCAATTAGTGAATTTTCCAGTGAGTTTGGATTCATGCAACAATATGAAACATTAATTACTATTCTTTCTGGCCACTAATGATAGATGTAACATGTAAGAAGTCCATAATTGATTAATGGATCTGTTAGTTTGATTGTTTTTTTAGTGTTGCACCTTTTCCTTCTACAACTTGCAGATGTGCACACAGTTTTTGTGTTCAGTTTAGGAGTTGGTCCTTGGGAAGCATAAATAAAACATTATTGGCAAGTGCAGTCTTGTTACTCCTAGGTATCTACAAATGAGTAGATGAATATTTGTTACCAGGAGGGGTTACAATATCTTTCAAACTGATGTTGTTCTCATGATCATGCTTTTTAATGGTTTGATATCACCCAAAGTTTGGCATGGAAACTACATAGGTACTATGTAGTGTTGTATTACTTCTTCCGGATTCAGGGTGTTTAAATGTGCATTAGTTCTTCTGATAATTAATGGTTAAAGTCCTTTGACAAGAATGTGAACAATAAGAGATGTAACCAATCCCGTAAGTAGAACCATGTATCTTTTCTCTCTACAATTCTCATGCAACAATATGGAACTAATTATTTAAGTAGTTAATGAGAACACTTGGTCCATATTCATTTGCAGTGAACATACATTTTCACTGTTCTTATAATATTTGCTTGATGTTAGATTATGCTATGAGGATATTAGTCTAAGCCCAGTCTTGGATGCATTGTTTTATCCTGCGGTGGTTAAACCGATTATGAAAATTATCTAGTTTGACCTGTACTTGTCCAGCTATCATAATCTATTCTTTGACCATGGCAGTAGATGGCATTTTGTTATGATAATTTCAGTATATATCTTACTGTCCTTTGCTGATCTCGTTGTATTTTCAATTCACAGGCAACTCTCCAACGAAGTCTCCTCCAGGTAATATATGTCTCATGCTTTCTAAAGAGTACTAGTATCTTGACTAAACTATCCACTTGCTATGCTTAGCTGCTCTGTTGTCTAAATCGTGACACTTTGCTGTCATAATGCAACTAAGCATACTAGTCTCAACTAAGCATACTAGTTTTTTGTAGTGAGACAAGAAGATAGTGAGACAAGAAGAAGGAAACTTCCCAGATTATTTAGAAAGAAAATACTTGGTTTGACAGCAAGTACCATGACATGAATCAAAAACATATACGGTGGGAAAAATAAAATGGCAGAAACACGAGAGGTTACGATTTGCTGTATCTCCACCAGTTTGGGTTGGTGAATGTGGATGATTTTTTATCCTGTGAACTCATTGTACTGCTACAAGAATTTGGTATCATCATGGTGTAATTTTGTTAACATTCTGGTTTTGTTAGATAGTGGCTACACTAATCTAGAGTGATACAATTTTCCTTCCCATTTGGTATCATCATGTTCAGGTGTATACTGATTATAACATCATGTGGGTTTTTAAGTGCATTTTACAGCTCTAGTACACTTCTCTTACACTTCTTGAGGACTTGTATTTGCTCTTTGTTGTGTTGTTGTTCCTATCTTGTAATTGCTTCGACACTACCATGACTTAATGTTTACAATAGCTGTTTTCTTTGTGTCCAATAGTCAGCGTATAATTTTCTTCAGAGGTAATCGGGTCAAATGTTCGGTGTGTATGTCTGAACTTGAATGTTGCAATGTTGTTTTCTTGGAGGCTCTTGTCAAAAACTTGAGCTCTTGTCTTGCAAAGATGATGATCATCTTGCTAGTTTGTTGGGTTTTGTCTCCGACCATTGTGTCGTGATGGATTTGCAGGTACCCGAGAGGCCCTTGAGTTTGCCGGAATGTCGATTAACTTCCGTTCCGGCAAATTGAATTACTCCATATGTCCTATTTTCAGCAAAGGTCATGCTAAAAATTTTCGTGAATTTTAGCATGAGTTTGCTAAAAATAGGACATATGGAATACTTGTGACTAATGCATGGGCAGGGTATCTTAGTACTTAGTTAAGTAGGATCAACTGCCCTGCCATTCTTGCTGCATTAAACCATAGGTGGCAATAGAGCCAAGTGATTAGGCCCAACTTAGAATTCTCCTTAGCATCGATAAACCCTAGATGATAAACCCAACATAGGTGGCAATAGAGCCAAGTGATTAGTGCCAAGTGATTAGGCCCAACCTAGGGTGCCTCGGCATCGATAAACCCTAAATGATGAAAACTTAACTTGGCTGCCCCGAGAACCTAAATGATGTATGCTTAGGCTTTTAGGGTGCCTCGGCGTTGACAAACCCTAAATGATGAAAGCTTAGGCTTTTAGGGTGCCTCGGTGTCGACAAACCCTAAATGATGAGACCATGATCTTGTTCCTTGACAATAACCAACTTTTTGACCAAACTTTTTTCCTACTTAGAGCGAAACATGGCCCACAACGATGAGGCCGGTGGTTGAGCGGCAAGCAATTCTGGGAGCAATCCCAGGAGATGGAGGAACAACCTCACCGCTATGAGGACGCCGGAAGACACCGATCCTGATTACACAACCCCTAGTGGCGTCGGGGATGACACCACTGATGGTGCCGCCGAGGATGCCACCATTGATGATGGCGGCGCACACACAGATGGCAGCCAACCGAAGAAGCAAAGGAAGGACCGGCACCCGAATGCGCTCCGCACCCTCAAGGAGGAATTCACTCAAGTGGACTCCGACGGGAATCCAACGGAGCCCAAACATATAGTCAAGAATTTTCGGTTCAGCTCGGGTGCATTCTCCGAGCACCGTCTCGATCAACACCGAGAACCTTAGGCATAAGGACCGAGGGAATTTGCGCAACCTCCTCTTCACGAAGCTGCACGAACGATACAAGTTCCCTTGAATTTGAAAACACTCGCCTCTCAAGGAATAAAGTGAACAGTGCCGCCCTCACGAAGATGAGCACGGCCCTGTCTACTTGGAGAAGCGCGGTGAAGAGAATGATTGATAAAGGTGATAGTTATGAGAAGATCAAGGCGAAATATCCTTTGATGAGCGAAGATGAGTACAAGGAGTTCAAGATCAAGCGAGAGCGGTGCAACCTCCGAATCAAGTCGATTGGGGAAAGAAATGCGGGAGTTGAACTTAGGGAACACAAACTCGGTCCCGGTGGTTCTGAGTGGCGGAGCCTATATGGGACAAGGAGGACGCGGGCGTGCCGAGCAAGGCCTACCACCCCGCTTCGAGAAATACAGCGGTGACAAGCGGACCGGGAACTATGTCGGGGCCGGTACAAGGAGGACCCGATAACAAAGGAGCTTACCACGGATCCGAAGACCAGGGCGCTTGAGCTTGTTCTGGTAAGGAATACACCCTCGCGTAATTAGCTCCATATGGTTGCACTCTAATTAATCCCCAATATTTATAAATGGTTCACGTTCCATTCACAGGACCTTTGAAAGCGATGGCGGGGGTCGTCTCAGAGCTCCCCTTTCGACACCCCTTTAAATAGGGCATTGAACGTAATGATAAACAAGGATAAGCTCACTAAGCCGACGTCAGATGGTCGTGTGGCCGGCAAAGGCTTGTCCACAAAATGGGGGTCATACTATACCACTGGTGTGCGGAAGGAGAAAAAGACCAGCTCGGAAAGCCAGACGCGCGAGGTTGAAGAACTCAAGGCACAAGTGGCGCGGATTAGGAGCTTGTCCAAGAGCAAGTGGAACAACAATCGGGAACGAAGCTCAACGCCTTTGTGCCTTCGTTGATTCTTGGGCTGACGTCGTGGATTGTGGGCGCCCAACAGGGGCCTCCCGGTTCCCAGCTTTTCACGGCCAAAGAACTTGCACAACGCAGCAGCGGCGCCATTGGTGTCTCCGCGGCGCCATTGGTGTCTCCGCGGCGGGCGCCATTGGTGTCTCCGGCGAGGCGGTATTCGTGTCTCCGGCGCCGCACGGCATTGGAGCTTAATGCACCCGGGTGTACGCCGGCACCTCGCCAAAGAAGCGCCCCCTCCGTCGATTACCGCCCGCCGTTGGCGGTGCCTCGACATTAGCCGAGCTCGACGGCATCACGGTAACTAAGCCTCTCGGCCGATGACTTCATCTCCTTGCCTTTGGGCATCCACGACGCCTGTACATGTTTTCGCGAGGCACCACCGGCGTTCCTTGCACTCTTACGCACTTCGTGGGCGCCGAGTTGGTCGATGTCGCCAAGGGCAGGGTGTTCAACCGGCAACCCCATGTTCCACGGTAATCCGATGCCACCCACCGGTGTATAGGGTTGAAGTGGTTCGGTGCTGCCGAAGCTGCGACGAGTTGTTACCTCCGATTCGACCATTGGGGCGGCGAAGAAGATGAGATGACCCTCAGCGCCTGCATAAACTGGCACCTGCTTTGGCCGAAGAGCTAGATTCGTTTGGGGGCGGGGGACACCACCCCATAGACAAGACCGCCAGTCGTGCCGGCGCCAAGCCATGGCAAGAACGCTGCAACGCTACCGGACCTGCCGGACATCCCTATGGCACAGGATCCGGACAGCCCTATGGCACAGGATCCGGACGGCGACGACAACGACGACGGTACATTTACCAAAGTTGATAAGTACTTTGCCGAACATGGGTACGCTGACGAGTTCTGCGGGCCTCTTTCTCAAGAACCCAACCAAGACGACCACGATCTAGCTGGTACGGCGGAGAAATCCAATTGCAACAGGCGTCGTCTGGCGTACAGTTCTCAGGACATGCTTCCAGCTCCCGCCTTCACCGAGCCCCAGATAGCTGAGGTGCGAAATATTATCAGCCCCAACACGCTCAAGAAGGTGGTCTGTGAGCAGAACTCGGTCCCATTACAGGAGATCAAGAAGAAGGGACGGAAGCGAAAAGACTAACAAGGGCGCCGGTGCGAGCCGACGGCACCGAGTTCGATCCGTGCTCAGGACGGGCCACCTTCACCTAAGGATATCTCGAGGAGGGTGCATGTGGCGGGTAGGGCGATGCTACCGCCAAATATGCTGAATGTTGCAACCGGTGCTATGCGGAGTCTGCACGACAGTGTTCTTTCTTTGGAGAAGCGGCATCTCAGAGAATGATGTGGCATACCCGGTTTCGTGGCCAAGGTGCGGAGGGCAAGGGCTTTGTGGATGGCGACATCGGGGTACGATCGTCCTGCGGTTTGATGACATCTTTGCTATGTTTAACCTTCATCCGCTGCACTACACCTTCGTTCGGCTGTTTTATTTGAGTATGGAGATGCGGATCATTAGAGACAAGACCCGGATATCGTGATAGTCGACCCCTTCTACATGCATGCCAAGCACTTGAGCAGCGGCGGGGACCGCCAAGTTGCGAGTTCACACCTCGAAGGCGTCATTCGGCAAACCAGATAAGGATAACTTCCTTGTGGCTTACTTTCCCGAGTAAGTCATCCCTTAACCGCCCGTAACATATGATTTCTTAGATTTCGATCGTTCTTTTTTTCTAACATTAGTGTTACGTGCGGTGACACACATTGCACACTCATCCTCTTAAGCCCGAAATATTCCATGGCCACGTATTTCAATTCGAACCATAACTCCAAGATAGACTACACAAATGTCAAGAAAGTTCTTGATGATGTTCTCCCCGGCTACGCCAAATCTGGAGGCACCTTCACCAGGGCAGTTCGTAAGTACGGCAAGCACACCTTCTCGCACTGCTGCGTCAAGCAGCCGCCTGGCGGTCACAAGGATGCCTACTACTCCCTCCATCACATGTGGGCGATCGTAAGGGACCATCATCACCTTCTGCTACCAGATAATCTCAAAGATTGCGCCGCGAGCTTGTCGGCAATCCAGGACGCGGACCTCAGACAAGAATTATTTCGCATCCAGTCAGAGTTTGCGGACATCATCCATCAAGATGTCCTTCATACCTCGGGGCAGTTCTTCCTCGGATATCAACCGTCCAATAGTGAGATAGATGGAACACTACAAATGCAGGGTGACAACGACCGCGATTTCATGACCATCACAACAGACGGCGGCTTCATCCACGCTCCTGTCCGATGAGTTGAGTCGAAAGTAGTGATGTGTAGTTCTGAAACATTGATTGGCTCATGTTGTAATTAAACTTTAATGAATTCATATGTCTCTTTGGTTTGGACAGTCGTTCAACTTAGATGTAATCGATGCTATTTATTAGTAGGACCATGAATCGTGCTATTAATGTCTTGCTTTTCTCTTCCGATCCGTTTGTTGCATACTTACATATTGCTTATGTATTGTCTGTTGTCTCGTTGTTTGGCTTGTGCATAGAGATGCCATCGTATGTCGTGGTACAAGGGTAAGGTTCCTGAGTCTCACGGCATTTATCGGGAGGAGTGTCGGAGACAGGTTCACCGTTTCAGTGATATGAGTTACAAAAGGGTACACCACTAGGGCGGAGGCCGAATCTAGATACGCCCGCTATCTAGCGGGAGAGAGGAGGGAGCGTTGGAGGAACCGGATGAAGACCAGTTTGATCGCGATGATGCTCATCGTGATGACCACAACTCTCTTCTATGTGATGGTAGTTTAGATGATCGATATCGACTTGTAATGTGAAGACAAACTCGATACTCGCGGTCTTGAGACTTGTAATGTTTTATCTTTGTTCGATCTTTTGAATTCGGAGACTAATATGATGAATTGTATTCGGAGACTAATCTTCTATTGTATTCGATGAATCTGCTGTTGCTGTGTGCTGCTGTCTATATTCTGTCCAATAATATATTTTGTAACCTGTGCAAAAATCAGAAAAGCAAAAAAAACCAAATATTCATACTAATGGCGCATCAAGGCAGAGTGCACCATTAGTATGCCAAGGATACTAATGGCGCATCAAGGCAGAGTGCGCCATTAGTATGACAAAGCACATGGTTACATATGGCCCCGGAGGCATACTAATGGCGCCTTTGGCAGTGCGCCATTAGTATACCGAATACTAATGGTGCACGGTGGTGCGCCATTAGTAAAAATTCTAGTGGCGTGCTACTAATGGCGCACCGGTAGTGCGCCATTAGTAGGCAAAACCGGTGCGCCATTAGTAGCACGCCACTAGAATTTTTTACTAATGGCGCACCACTGGTGCACCATTAGTATCTGGTATACTAATGGCGCACCAAGCAGTGCGCCATTAGTATGCCTCCCGGGGGGCCATTTTCCTAGTAGTGACATAAGCAAATCTATTCTCATCAATAGTAGTGGGAGCAAACTCAACAAAATAACTATCATGTGATTGAAAATTAAGATCAAGATGACAAGTTTCATGGTTATCGTTATTCTTTATAGCATACGTGTCATCACAATAATCATCATAGATAGGAGGCATGCTTTCATCATAATAAATTTGCACATCAAAACTTGGGGGGCTAAAAATATCATATTCATCAAACATAGCATCCCCAAGCTTGAGGCTTTGCATATCATTAGCATCATGGGTATTGAATCCATACTAACAATATTGCAATCATGCTCATCATTCACATATTTTATGCCAAGCATTCTATGTATTTCTTCTTCTAGTACTTGAGCACAATTTTCCTTCCCATCATTTTCACGAAAGACATTAAAAAGATGAAGCATATGAGGCACCCTTAATTCCATTTTTTTGTAGTTTTCTTTTATAGACTAAACTAGTGATAAAACAAGAAACTAAAAGATTCGATTGCAAGATCTAAAGATATACCTTCAAGCGCTAACTTCCCCGACAACGGCGCCAGGAAAAACCTTGATGTCTTCTACACAACCTTCTTCTTGTAGACGTTGTTGGGCCTCCAAGTGCAGAGGTTTGTAGGACAGTAGCAAATTTCCCTCAAGTGGATGACCTAAGGTTTATCAATCCGTGGGAGGCGTAGGTTGAAGATGGTCTCTCTCAAGCAACCCTGCAACCGAATAACAAAGAGTCTCTTGTGTCCCCAACACACCCAATAAAATGGTAAATTGTATAGGTGCACTAGTTCGGCAAAGAGATGGTGATACAAGTGCAATATGGATGGTAGATATAGGTTTTTGTAATCTGAAAATATAAAAACAGCAAGGTAACTAATGACAAAAGTGAGCACAAACGGTATTGCAATGCGTTGAAACAAGGCCTAGGGTTCATACTTTCACCAGTGCAAGTTCTCTCAACAATAATAACATAATTGGATCATATAACTATCCCTCAACATGCAACAAAGAGTCACTCCAATGTCACTAATAGCAGAGAACAAACGAAAAGATTATGGTAGGGCACGAAACCACCTCAAAGTTATTCTTTCTGATTGATCTATTCAAGAGTCCGTAGTAAAATAACACGTAGCTATTCTTTCCGTTCAATCTATCATAGAGTTCGTACTAGAATAACACCTTAAGACACAAATCAACCAAAACCCTAATGTCACCTAGATACTCCAATGTCACCTCAAGTATCCGTGGGTATGATTATACGATATGCATCACACAATCTCAGATTCATCTATTCAACCAACACAAAGAACTTCAAAGAGTGCCCCAAAGTTTCTACCGGAGAGTCAAGACGAAAACGTGTTCCAACCCCTATGCATAGGTTCATGGGCGGAACCCGCAAGTTGATCACCAAAACATACATCAAGTGGATAACGTGATATCCCATTGTCACCACAGATAAGCACGACAAGACATACATCAAGTGTTCTCAATTCCTTAAAGACTCAATCCGATAAGATAACTTCAAAGGGAAAACTCAATCCATTACAAGAGAGTAGAGGGGAGAAACATCATAAGATCCAACTATAATAGCAAAGCTCGCGATACATCATGACCATGCCAAATCAAGAAGACGAGAGAGAGAGAGAGAGAGAGATCAAACACATAGCTACTGGTACAATACCCTCAGCCCCGAGGGTGAACTACTCCCTCCTCATCATGGAGAGTGTCGGGATGATGAAGATGGCCACCGGTGAGGGTTCCCCCCACCGGCAGGGTGCCGGAACAGGGTCCCGATTGGTTTTTGGTGGCTACAGAGGCTTGCGGCGGCGGAACTCCCGATCTATTCTGTTCCCCGATGTTTTAGGGTATATGAATATATATATGTAGGCGAAAGAAGTCGGTCAGGGAAGCCACGAGGGGCCCACGAGGTTGGAGGGCGCGCCCAGGGGGTGGGCGCGTCCCCTGCCTGATGCCTTCCTCGTTGCTTCCCTTACGTATACTCCAAGTCTTCTAGATTGCTTCTGTTCCAAAAATAACTCTCCCGAAGGTTTCATTCCGTTTGGAATCTGTCGGGGATATACCCCACGGTATGACCCGGCCGGAATTGGCGACTCACTGGTGACCCGCCCGGAGCTTGGCGATTTACAGATAACCTGCCCGATCTTGGCGACTCATTAGTAACCCGGCGGGCGGGTCAGATGGACAACAAGGCCCAAAGCCCAGAAGGCCGGCTCACGTTATGATAGGCCGGATTAATAGGAAAGGGATGACGAGTATTTCCTTTACGAGGAAGCAAGACCCGGACTTGTAATCAACTTGTAAGAGAAGATAGACTAGTCCTAGTTCTACTAGGACTCCACATGTAACCCGCCCCTCTAACTTATATAAGGAGGGGCAGGGCTCCCCAAGAGGGACAAGCAACAAGAAACAATATCTAGGGCTAGACACAAAGGGGGATCCGGCTTATGCGGCGACTCTCTCATGATCATAATGAGACCTAGCAACAAACAACATGTAGGGTTATTACCTGGTGATGTTTCCCGGGGCCCGAAGCTGTCTAAATCCTTGTCTTATGTCGCGTATCTCGATTCCTCCTAACCCCTCTCAAGCTACCGCATAGATGCGTTGGCCTCGCGACTAAGTCCTCACATTAAGGACATCTGCCGTGACAATTCCACGACAGTTGGCGCCCACCGTGGGGCTTGCGCACGGTGATGTTGAATTCTTGGAGGGATCTTCCCAGGGTTTCGAGAAGCTCGTGATTAACCGGATGAAGGAGAGCCGGCATTGGATAGTCTTCAGCAGGAGCCGGAACGTTCAATGTTTGCGATCAGGATTGTTGATTTTTAAGCTAACAGTATGAGGGTTTGGCGTTTAATGCGTTGCCGAGGCAACGTGATCCGTCGAATCCGAATATGAGATCGGTTTTTCGGCTACAGTTGCGTATCGCCAAGGTCGAGAGGAGTTTTCCGGTAGCTGTTGAACGCCGCGTCATATCAATCGTATCAATCCGAAGAGGAACGATCTGTACCGAAGCTGGCAGGATTTTTTTACTGCATATTTGGTGGCCGGATCAAGAAGCACCCGTCACCGGTTGCGGATCAAGTTCAGTTTCCAAGAAATCAGAAAACTTGGCGAGTCACTGCGGCCATCGCTGACCGCCAAAACCCGTATAAATTCCAGGATACGACCTGTGATGGCCGCCGTACAAGGTGCGTGCATAAGTTGATTTACGCCTAAGGCCACGTGCCACGGGAAAACTATTAGCCCAGATGTTTGGCATGCCCACTTCAAACAAACCCAATGGAAAAATTCTTATTGTGAGCTCAGCGTAAAAGAAAAGGGGGATAAAAGAAGCCCACGATTCAGAGGAAGACACGGATATGGATCGGTCAAACCAATTGCGGTCCGGAAGACAGCTGAGATGTGGGTTGGACTCGGGCTGACAGCAGCGTCGTTGAGCCGCTACTACCGGCCTTGGCCCTGTCGTCTCTGCCGCTGCACTCCTGAGCCACCGCGGTGACAAGCTACCTGTTCCAAGTGGCCGCCCCTGCTACATCTCCGGCCGTGCCGCGAGTCGCCTTCGTTAAAGTGGCAAAGCCGCCTCTCCGCCGGTCTCCGAGCGCCGCCGGAGAGCCACTGGCCAGCCGCCGCCCTGGTCTGCCTTCGAACTGTGCCGCCGCGTCTTTGTCTCCGCCTCATCAATCAGCCTTTGCCTCATGCGTCACCCGCGGAGTCGCCACTGCTGCTCGCTCTGACCTGCCGGGGTGAGCCACCAGCGAGCTGCGGTCGTGCTCACCTCCGCCTTGTGGGACATCTCCACTCTGAGCCGCCATCGCAGATGTAGCCCTACGACCCGCCGTTCGCCACCGGGTGACCCGCTCAGCTGCTGCGCCTCTGCCACAGTCGCTGCCGGCGCCTCTCTAGTCGCCTTGCACCGGCTCCGCGGGGCTGCGTCAAGCCGGTTGCCCGCCTCTGCTGCTGCTGGCGGGTCACCGCCATCTACAACAGCTACAGCAAAAGGGCAGCCACCCTGTGTTGACCCTGCGGGCGCGCCCCTGCTTCCGCCGCACCTCGCCGACGAGCCGCTGCCTCCATGGCCTTGTTGAAACGCCATTGCCGACCGTGACTCCGTTTCAGATGTGCTGTATCACTGCTGTCTCAAAGTCCAGAAACAAAACAGCTTGGACGGTGCGTACAGGAATCAGCCAAAGCGTAAACATGATTAGCTAAAGCCAAAGCAATCACGCATTGATGTCCAAAATGGTACTATTTGGGCATATCCTTCCAAGCTTCATGGATGCGTGGGTGGATGTGAAGGCCCATTAAAACTGCATGAGGGATTTTGCTTCTTGCTTTGATCCCTACATCTGAATAAATCAGGTGATATCCATCTGAGTCTATTTTATCAGCACATATTTTGTTTGAGAACAATTACTTTGGTGCGTATATTTTTATGTGCAGCAAAGGTGGTGCCGTGTTGTGCCTCACGAAGTGTCGTCGGCACCATCACGCACCGGCGTCAAGGCCCGCCATCTTGATGGAACAGGTGTGCATAAGTCGCCACCCGTGCAGCTTAATCTACATCAACCCGTCAGAGCCGCGTTGAGCTGCCCTTGCCGCTTTGAGCCACCGGGGTTATATTAAGTCGCCGGCCTGCCTGAGCCACCGGAACTATATTGAGTCGCTGGTCTGCCTGAGCCACCTCTTTTGCGATAAACGGATCATCCTCGTCCAAACAAATCAGGTGATATCCATCCAAGTTTGTTTTATTATCACATGTTGTTTTTGTCAAAGAACAAGTTTATCTTTGCCTTGGTCTACAATATTGTTTATGCAGGGCAATTATTTATGACAAAAGTGATATTATACCGCGGAGATGGAGGCACACCAACATCTTTTGGCACAGGTGGTCGTCGTTACTCAACAGACTCCCGCACCGGCTTACAATGCTGTGGCCGTCTCTCGCGACCGCACCGGCTTACAACGTCGTGGCCGTCTCTCGCGACCATGCCGGTTTACAACAAGGAGGACAACTTGCCCGTCTGCACCGGCTTACAATGCCACGGCCGGTTCATCTGTCTATGCCGCCTCTGATGTTACGGTCGTCTTTACCGTCCGTCTCTCGCGGCCTGGTCTACATCAACACACCGGACCGCGCCTGTCTGCGTGAGCTGTTCATTGAGTATGAGCAAGTCACTACTTGGGAAGCCCAGTTTCTCTTCCAAAAAATTGGAGGCAAATTATCATATATTATCAGCCGTTGTCTGCACTGGATGGTTCAATGGGGAGGCGCACAAGTCTCCACCACTACAGTTTGGTTAACTTCAAACAGACAGTTGGAAGGAGCCATTGGCCGAGTTGCTGACACGGCTCATACGGGATCATTTATAACCCGCCGCGGTCACCTCAACCTTCTGTAGGTTCACATCGCGCTATCACCGCCAATGATATACACCTCCTACTATGGTCAAATATGGAGAATCTCAAGCCAACTCCTCGAGTCGCCTTGAGACTCGGGGGCTACAATGGTATGACTCGGCAAAACTAGCCGGTTTCAATGAATTCAAGAACTCCGGGTCATTGAAGGAACAAATAACCCGGGCCCCAGAGATTACTGCTAGATCGATGAAAATTTAAAAGCCGTCAGAAGATTTCCGGCTCAAAATAAGGACTCTGGTTTAAAATCCGGTTCAAGAGACATCTTTCTCCCACAAAGCACTGAAGCTCTCAAATCCGGTTCAAAAGCCGGCCCAGGGTAAATTTGTCCCTCACAAATTTTTGAAGCTCACAAATCCGGCCCAAATTCCGGCTCAAGGTAAATTTGTCCCTCACAAATTTTTGAAGCTTTCAAATCCGGTTGAAAGTTCCGATTCAAAAAGAATTAATCTCTCGCAAGTTCGAGTTCTAAGAAAAATTAAAGGTTGCCAAAAAGAACTTGCTGCCATGATGCGCGGTTGAAACATAGGTATCCTGCCTTACGGCTTATCTTATTATGGTCACTTGGGGGCTTCCTGCTCATCGAGCATAGCTGTCGGTACCCTCTTGATCGGTGCAATGCTAATATATAGTCACTTGGGGGCTTCCTGTTCAAACACAGGTCGTATTCGAACCAAAGAGAACATAGCTGTCGAAACCCTTTTGATCGGCACACTGCCAAACTCACTAGGGGGCTTCTTGATCATATCTGAATCATAGCTTAACCTCTTTTGGGTCCGACGTGGATCGTATTCGAATCAGCATCGTTAAACAACTCTCAAGGTCATTTGGGGGCTTCTCGTTCAAACATAGGTCGTATTCGTACCAAAGAGAACATAGCTGTCGGTACCCTCTTGATCGGCAACGCCAAAGCCACTGGGGGCTATATGATCGTATTCAATCTTAGCTCAACCCCTTTGGAGCGGTTTTACGATCAGATATCTGAATCAGAAACCTTAAACTTTTAAGTCTTTTTGCGAACAATTTTTGGGTTTGACTTGAGACCTTTTTTAGATCATATCTCAAATATATATGAGTGGTTTATGCTTAACACAGTTTGACTTTTTGACTATAAGTCGCCAGCTTATGACAATCATCATCTCTGTGGAAGCATTGGCTTCTAAAGATTGGGTTATCACCCTTACTGCACATGTCATGTAAACCGGCAGTACAAATTCAATATCACAGTGGTTATATGTGAGGTATTATGACCCGCCTCATGACAAACCGCCAAGGGTTCTTGTGATCTACTTGTGTGTAGGGTAAGACTACATTTGGGTGGTTACCCGCCCTGGCTTTTGACGTTAAGTCGCCAGGGCATATGTTGTTTAAACTCTATGCAGGATTTACAGAGCTATGACTTACATAAATTATTAAGTTCAAGCCCATCATCAAAGATTGAAATTGGTGTCTCAAAAGGGTTATCAATTCTTGATTTTCTCAAAGGCTATAAGCCGCCGGGTTATAAAAATTCCGGCTTACAATGGAGGCGTATTAAATCACCATCGGCCAAGAGCCGCTGGGTATTTAAACTCTGGATTTACTTATCAACAGATGAGGTATTCAAAGTCACTTTGGCGCAATGGCTATTATTTTATCAATGGATATGATTTATTCTACAATGGAAGGAATAGTCCCGAGTCGCTGCAGGCTTACGACCCAGCACTTGGGGGCTACATTATTCAAATTGATATTACATCGAATATGCAAGTCCCATTTCACTGCCAGCATGTACCATGGCACTTGGGGGCTAATGCAAAGTCATTTTTAACTTATTGAAGACCCGACTCATCACATTCTAAATGAGCCGGCCCTTGGGGGCTACCAATTGCTCTGTCCAAAAATTCAAAATGCATAAGCCTCAGTCCATTACATTGATGATCCACTACTCAGTTGGTAGAGTGCAAAGCTCTTAACCTTATGGACGTGGGTTCAAGCCCCATGGTGGAGATTACATCATATGATGTTATTATCAATGAATTATATACAAAGTCCCAGCTTAGTAATATTTTACTGAGCCGGCCCTTGGGGGCTACACGTTGCTGCTCTAGTTTACATGATCATATTTACAAAGTCCCTGCTCATTATTGCATAATGACCCAGCCCTTGGGGGCTACACTGGTTGAAGTTTTAAGAGCATAAGGCAATTACAAGTCCCAGGTTGCTGCAAGCATGACAACCCGACACTTGGGGGCTCTGGTGATATACATATAAGGGGAAAAATCTTCAAATTCTCAGTTTTGAGCAGATCAGATTGACCCGGTGTTTGCAACAATCATGATCCGTGTCACCAATAATTATGACCGGTAAACCTTGATTATGACCGGTGCTATCAATATTTACAAGCCGGCAATTTTGGTTATGATAAACCGGCAAGTTTTACCTCTTCAAGCCGGCTGAAAGTCAGATGAGTATTTCAAGACCAATATGTTTTAAGCTGGCGCTTTGGAAGACAATTCAAGTGGATTATTTCTTACAATATTTCTCTACAAGAGACCAATGCCAGCAAATTGACTCTGAAGCTGGCCTATTGACCCGGATTTCTCAAAAGAAGTATCTGGATTTTTTGCATTTCACAAAATTTGAACATATCTACTAAAGGAGATTTGCTATGAGTTCATGGGCATGTATCAAGAAGGAAATGACAAGGATTTAAAGATGATCAGGTGCCGGCTTACAAAAATTTAACCCGGAGCACAACCTGTCAAGTTTGTTCTTGTGTTTATTTTATAGGATCAGTTTAACATGGATAAATCCAAATTAAACTGGGGGCTAATGTCGTGGATATACCCCGCGGTATGACCCGGCCGGAATTGGTGACTCACTGGTGACCTGCCCGGAGCTTGGCGATTCACAGATAACCTGCCCGATCTTGGCGACTCATTAGTAACCCGGCGGGCGGGTCAGATGGACAACAAGGCCCAAAGCCCAGAAGGCCGGCTCACGTTATGATAGGCCGGATTAATAGGAAAGGGACGGCAGTATTTCCTTTACGAGGAAGCAAGGCCGGACTTGTAATCAACTTGTAAGAGAAGATAGACTAGTCCTAGTTCTACTAGGACTCCACATGTAACCCGCCCTCTAACTTATATAAGGAGGGGCAGGGCTCTAAGAGGGACAAGCAACAAGAAACAATATCTAGGGCTAGACACAAAGGGAGTCGACATGCGGCGACTCTCTCATGATCATAATGAGACCTAGCCACAAACAGCATGTAGGGTTATTACCGGATGATGTTTCCCGGGGCCCGAAGCTGTCTAAATCCTTGTCTTATGTCGCGTCTCTCGATTCCTCCTAACCCCTCTCAAGCTACCGCATAGATGCGTTGGCCTCGCGACTAAGTCCTCACATTAAGGTGTAACACCCCAAAATTTTGGCCAAGTTTTAAATATTTAAATTTTACCAGGAGTTTTAAAATTTTTGTTTCTGTTGATTTCAGAACTCTTCTTTTAATATCAAGTAGTTTTTACAAGTGGATCTTTTCAAAACATATTGGACTTTTATGCTCTCTATATAACAGTTTCTTAATTAGTAGATTTATTTATTAAATTATTTTCCCCTGAGCTTTATTCATTAAAATGAATTGTTTTAAATTTTGGAACTCTTTTTAAACTACAACCATTTGATATATTTAGCTAAAAATCCTACCAAAATTTGGAGATGTCAGGCGATGTCTCTAAATCACTTGTGTGCAATAATAATATTTATTTCACTGCATATTTTGAGTTTTACACCTGTTTTTCAAATCTGGTCCAGTGGGCACTTTTGCACTATAGCCTATTTAAATCTTTCCTTGGAGCCTCCACCAAAATAATGGGATGTCAGTGATAGCATGCCATCCAACTTTATGCAAAAACCTAGTGATGTTCTTTGGAGAAATTAAGTGTATTAACCTCTTTTTTCATTCTGGACCAGACTTGTGTTTTCTACTGCAACCCCATTCTTTCTTGCTCTAGTGACCTTGTGCTTTCTCATGCTTGTAGTCAACCCTGCAAAACCCCTAAGTCCAGGAGCATGCACTCTTTGGAACACCTATGGTCCATGTAATGATGCCATTCACTCCCTGTCCAGAAGTGTAGTTTTGCAAAACTTGCACTAGCAAGTTTCTCCTTTTTGCAAACTAACTTCACCACCCTCTCATTCATCCATAGAGACATTGATCTGAAAAATTTGGCCACTCCAAGAAATGCCTAAGTGCCCTTGGCATTTTGTCAAACACCTTTTGGGCATGATCAGTTTTGACATGAGTCCTTGTTTGCACCGTGGACTTGATTCCCTGGCCAAACCAGCATGTCAAATAGTTTTGCCTTCGACTATATCCCCACCCTGCTAACTCCCTTGTGGTTTGGAGCCCCCTATCATGCCATGGCATTGGCCGAGCACGTTAAAATGCGTGCTCTGGGCGCGAGCAGAGCACGCGTATTGCACGTGCCGCGCCCGAGCCGACGCGCCGCGCCCCTGGTTTGCCACCGCCCTGCAGAGCCACGCCACTCGCTTGGTTTCTCGCCGCGTTGCGCCAAGAAGTCCCGACCGCCTCCTCGCCCCCATGTAGCATAGCCAGCAAGCCGCTTGGCGGCACGCTCGCGGCCGCATCCGCCACCGCCATGGGCAGCACCGTCCAAACCACCACAGCGTGCCAGCTCGCCTCCTTCGACAGTGTAGTAGTCGCCGTTAGCCCCGGGAACTAGCCAGCCACCGCCACGTCACCCTGCAGCATAGAGAGGCGGTTCGCCGCCGTTCTTATCTCCGGCCACCTCGGACCGACCTAGCCACGCTATATAAGGAAGCCCCGAGCGTCTCCGAGCCCTCAGGTAGCCTCACGCCGTCTCACTAGTGCCCTCATCGCCACCAATTGAAGGGGGGCAGGTCATCTACAACCTCTCCGGTCAGTTCGGCCACCGCCGTCTCCCGGCTCCGTTCGGCGCAACCAAGGCCTCCCCCTCTCCACTCTCTTCACCAGAAGCCCTCTCTTCCTCCCGTGAACTCCTTCCCCTGCTCAATTTGGATCGGGAACCACCGCGGCCCCAAAACCACTTCGCCCCCGAAGCTTTCCTCCGCCGCGGAGCTCGCCGCCGGCGATTTCCTCCACCTCCGACGACCCTGCGACCATCGGGGGGACCTCCTAGGAGCGACGAATCTATCACTGCATTCGGATGCCCGTGAAGAACCGCCGTTCGCTGGCGACGATCGCCGGACGTCCCGCCTCTGCTCGGGCAGAGAAGAGGAGGGAGTGGGGACTAGTCAAACCTGACTAGTGGGCCCCTGGACCCACTTGTCGGTGACACCCAGCGTCCATGCTGGATAAGTGGAGGCGTAATTTCAAAATACGCCTTCGACGTGGTCGAATCGAATCGTTTTTACATTTTTCTCGCTTTTAATTTAAAATCAGTTTTTGACCAGAACTTTGACTGTCTATAACTTTTTAAATATAACTCCAAATGAATTGATTCCTTTTCCTACCTCTCTCAAATATGGTCTAGTTTATTTTAAGATTTATTTGAAAAAAATTCAGGCAACTTTTTGTGCTGTTTTGATTTTAGGTAATAATTCAAATATATTCTTTTAAATAGGATTTTTGAAGGTTTCAAGATGTTTTCGAATGCACCCTGCTTTCCCATGACCTGAAGGCAAGCATTCTGAACCCTGGTAAAATTTTGTGTGTGTTACATAGCACGGTGGCAACACCACCCCGACACGAGCATACGTCATTTTATGTGAGGATATGATCCTACTCATGAGTGTGTGTTATTGGATTTCATACAAATGCAGTTGATATGGTTGTGATAGAATCACCGTCATATACCCTTCATGCATACCGGGAGGAAAGCCAGGAAGGCCCCTGTCTTGGGTAGACACGGTCTTGTTCCTAGTCCTCCGTCGAGACGGTCGTGTCCGGTATGGCACAAGGGGAAATGTCGCGTGGTGTTTCTATACATTGGTTGAAGCATATGTATGGTTATGCTAATCTTGCAGAGAATATTACAACCTCCTGAGTCGACTGTAGATCGAGTCTTGGGCCAGTAACCCCCATACTTGCTTCGTACTACCACTCGTCCCTACGACAAGTAGGGTACGGTTCAGTAAGTTGTCAACCCCTTTCCTAGCACACACCATACATAGATGCCATGGTGGAAGATACTGGAGGCATCCGGTAGTCATGCCACCGGGTCCGGGAGCATGGGTGTTTCGGTTGTAGCCGAAGGGGGTAGCTCCCCAGTTTGCGCGCGGTATAAAGTTTGTGATCCCATGTTACGTCGAGGTTGTAGCCTCCCCACTTAGAGTTTTACTTGACAGGTGTCGTGGGTGATTCCAGACACATGTGAGTTAAGCTGGTGTGTGCAAGTTAGGTGTGTTTCCAACTAAAAGACCGTAGACGGAATTAGTCCCCATGGACTAAAGGAATCCATTATTCGTGGGTAAAGAGTACACCCTCTGCAGAGATAAAACCTATTCGAATAGCCATGTCCATGGTTAAGGACTACAGTCTGGGATGGGTCAAGTGTCGGTCTTAGTGTCGGTCTTCGGAGGTGAAACTGTTAAGCCAGAATTGAAATCACGACTTGTGACATGGGATAATTATGATTATTATTTTTTGTTGGGGACTAACCCGTGACATTATTGGTGTTATCGAATATCCCTGGGATGGTTCTACCTCCTGAATATTCACTATGATTGCCATTTCTTTTAAAGCCCTTTATGTGGTGTCGCTCAGACGCCCGACTGTGGCATTTCTTTAAAAGCCCTTTACGTGGTGTCGCTCAGACGCCCGACTGTGGCATTTCTTTTAAAGCCCTTTATGTGGTGTCGCTCAGACGCCCGACTGTGGCATTTCTTTTAAAGCCCTTTATGTGGTGTTGCTTTCGAGGCCTTTGATTGTGGCATTTCTTTTAAAGCCCTTTATGTGGTGTCGCTCGACGCCCGATCGTGGCATTTCTTTTAAAGCCCTTTATGTGGTGTCGCTCAGACGCCCGACAGTGGCATTTCTTTAAAAACCCATTATGTGGTGTCACTCGGGCCCATTGTGGCATTTCTTTTAAAGCCCTTTATGTGGTGTCGCTCAGACGCCCGACTGTGGCATTTCTTTAAAAGCCCTTTATGTGGTGTCGCTAAGACGCCCGACTGTGGTATTTCTTTTAAAAGCCCTTTATGTGGTGTCGCTTAGACGCCCGACTGCGGCATGTTTTCCTCATTTGTTCACCCTTCGAGGTGTCGCTTCAGACGCCCGATCGGTTTTCAGTTTATTTATTGGGTTTTCGCGCGGACTACCGCCGACTCCCTTTTACTCACCTCGTTATACTGAATTGCATGTGCATTTTAAATTACTCTTGACGCATCTCTGCAGGCATTTTGTTATATCATGCTGGTTACATATTCCAAAATTTTAATACTGCCTTATTACCGCATATCCATAAATAACGTGCTAGGAGCATGGTTATTTTCAGCACATTGTTGTTATCTTGTGCCCGTGTTCATAATGTTTGCGAGTACATTCAAAGTACTCACTGGCTTGTCCCTGGCTATTGTCTTGGCCAGATTCCTTGTGCGAAGAGGAGCGACCGTGGCGACAGCCCCGGAACCTGAACAACGGTGGTAGCAGCCTCGCGAAGATAGGAGTTAACCTGGTCGGCTGTTCCTGCGGGAAATGGAGTCCCATAGACACTGATGATTCATGAACCGCTTCCGCCATCAACCACTAGAACCATATTGTGGTACTCATAGGCCAGAATGGTCTTGTACTCCATATCTCGTATTCTCGCTTGGAATTTACGTACCTAGTTGGTGTCTCATCAGCTACTTGATAATCCACAGGGCTGGTGAACACGACGGCCTTTTTCTGGAAATTAATACCCGGAAAAAAAACGGTCGCCACAGACTTGGTATCAGAGCCAGGCTGACCATTGGCTAATCCTATCTTAGCCAGGTCAAAAATCTTAGGCAAACAATCCACCAAACCATAACTAAACCCCAGCCAAGCTTCTCGTGCAAGATGACCGCACAGCGACCCGACACCTTTTAGCAGTCGGTGCCAAACCTATCAACCTAGCCGGTCGATCACGCGCCAGTGACCAGCACCCAAGGTGTCTCATTCACAAGCGTGCGAAGGAAGACTCCGTCCCCTTTTTCCTATAAAAAGGGCACGCTAACCCCAACCCAGCACAGCACAACCGCTACCCCAAACCGAGCCACAATGCCTGGTCCCGTTGTGCACACTGAGACCACAGCAACCAACCTTGGAGGCTTTGTTACCATACTCGCAAACCTCACCCGTCGTGCCTATGCGTTAGAAGAGCCCCCAGAATATGTTGTGTACCAAGGACCCATGAGTGGTGAGTGCCGTCAATTCTGGGCCACTATACACATCTACGGTAGGGGCCTAACGCCCGAGCGCCCCTACAGGTTCACCGGAAGAACAACCTCCTTCGAGCCACAAGCCATCCAACTAGCTGCTCGAGAGGCTATAGTTCATCTCAGGCACTTGTCGCCCAGAGTTAACTGTCGCTCGTTCCACTACTACCCCAGACGTGAAGGGTATGGTAGACCACCCCAAGTTGCCAACGGAGATCACGAGACGGATCCTGCATTGTTGCACCTAGTGCGCTATGTAGGTGCACTAGAGGAACTGTTCGATCAGATCACCATCGATCTGATCGCGGCTCGTGGAGAGCTGGTTCGTCGAGCCCCGGCGAGAGAAGAAAACGAGCCCGACGCCGACAACCCAGTCGTGCTGTTCGGACACCCGATCGAGACCCTGAGGTCAATCCCCTCCGTCAACCAAGGTGCTTTGATGACCCCAGAAGTGCTTCGTCGCCTCCTTGGAGCACACTCCAACGGGATTGTGGCCAACAATCCCCGCGATGGTCATCATCGCCAGCCTGACCCTACAGTCCCTCCACCATCTCCGACTAATCCCGACAGTGAGACACGTGGAGAAGTCTCGACATCCACCAGGCACGCCCGTTTAGACATAAACGAGGTAGACTAAGTCACCCAGGTAGTATCGAGTCCTGGTGTACTCTCGCTTTGTAATCGTGCGACCTTGTATATAAACGCAGCCTGTTGTCATGCCTCTGTTTTAAATAGTAGCCTTGCATAGATGCATTAGCGTGCAGTGTGATTTTTCTATCCCAGGCACAGCTACCAAAACCACCCCGACAATCCCCACAGTGATGCATCACTTTAGTGAGCTGTGTGTATCTGTGGCTTGACCCCGAGCTGAGCCGACTGATTATTTACCTTTCACCAAGGTAAAATGACCCAGCCTCGGTGCTATATAAAGGCCACCGCGTGACCTTGCCAAGCACCCCTCACCTTGTGCACCATCCTCACAACCATTTCTTGCCATGCCGAGCCCTAGTATCTACCTGAGAACTCCAGAGGCAACCCCAGGTAGTTTTGTCAAGATATTATGGGTTTTACCTACAGTACCATGGGTTCTACCCAGCCACCCCAAAGACGAGCTGTTCAAATCAAGGATCACCCCTTCCACCTCAAGGTATTGGGCAGCGGTACACATCCCTCCCGTAAACCCAAACCAAGACCCAACGGAGGTCTCCTTCGTGGGGAAATCTATGCCGACCCCACATATGGCCATAGAAGCCGCTGCATACGAAGCGCTTGCTCGACTTCGATTCGCGGTACCGTATGCCAGCGAACGAGGGTATTACTATTTTCCGAGCCGTGCAGCACCCGGAGGAGTAACATCTTTTCCCGATGGACGAATTGAGAGAGACCCAGTCCTGGCCAACCTTGTCCAGTACGTCATTGCCCAAGAGCGTTTAACCCAACGCGTGATGGGTTATCTCCAGAGTATCGCGGATTTAAACCCTCAAATCGCCATCGGCAGATCACTGAGGCCCGACCAGGAGAGGCACATTCATCGACTGGTCAATCCACTTTCTCCGATAGAAGAAGAATGTATTCGATGCAGAGACGTTTTCTCGGGACCCCGTCCAGTTACCATTTTCAATTTAGATGCACCGCTATTTTTTTTATTACCGCAACTTTTATTTATGTGTTGTAACTTATGCGTGGTACCCCGAGTTCGCGCAGCAAGTAAACCTTTTTGATTCTATTAATGTGAGTAGCTCTGTCGCGGTTTGACTCTAATGTATTACTGTTTTCTCTCGCGAGAAATCCTGGAGTAAGATTTCTTTTCCCTGAGTTGCCCATCGTATATTTTCTCGCGACATAGATTAATTATTTCACGCAGCACCACGGCCGCAGGCTCACAACCACAATTACTCGAAACACATACACTGCTTGCAAAAATTTTGCAACTGTGTTGCGTCTAACTAAGCACTTCCCGACAATAGTTAACACCCGACACACCCCACCTACTCCTCGTGGTCACCACCACCGCGGAGAGCCAAGAACCGAAAGAGCGGCATCGCGGCGATCATCGAGGATCATCACGCACAGGAGCACAGAGAGCCCCAGCACCGCTGCCAGCCCTCCGCACAACAGGATCACGTACCAGTCCGGCACCACCTCCGCCATTAGAGCCTTGCCTCGAGCTCCGGCCAACGAAAACAGAGGAGAAGGAAGGAGAAAGAGGAACGAGGCCAGGTGTGAGGAAGAAGAGGAGAACGCCGCGGTCATTTTATAGCTCGAGCTCGGTGTACGGTGGGCGAGGTCCACCAGCGCCGCTCGACCGCCGGTGTTCGGAGGCGAATCCGCGAGCAGTGCCGACAGCCACTGGCCCGCGAGGTGAGTGCACGCTGCACCAGCAGCTAGCACGCCGTGCACTACCGCGGTACGGCCTTGGTGCCCTATGCGCTAGGCGTCGCCGGTAGAGAAAGCGCGGGAGAGCGCGCGGGAGAGAGGAAGGAGAGAGAGCCAGAGGAAGAAGGAGAGGCGGTGGGCCTGGTCCCACCTGTCAGCCCAAAGAAAGCATCTTGTGCTCTGCACGACCAGACATTGTAGAATTTAGAATTTATTCTAAATTCATGGCGTCCAGCGTAGAAATCGCTCGTTTTTCCTAAACGTGGAACTTCTCCACACAATGCTAGTATCCCACACTGTAGTTACTCACCACTTATTGCCCTCTCTCTGTAGTTGTTTTTGTTTTGGTGCAATTCTGCTATAGAGACAACCCTTAGCAAATCTCGAGGACGAGAAGGGGGGTAGTAATTGTAACACCCCAAAATTTTGGCCAAGTTTTAAATATTTAAATTTTACCAGGAGTTTTAAAATTTTTGTTTCTGTTGATTTCAGAACTCTTCTTTTAATATCAAGTAGTTTTTAACAAGTGGATCTTTTCAAAACATATTGGACTTCTATGCTCTCTATATAACATTTTCTTAATTAGTAGATTTATTTATTAAATTATTTTCCCCTGAGCTTTATTCATACCGGGAGGAAAGCATTCTAACCCTGGTAAAATTTTGTGTGTTACATAGCACGGTGGCAACACCACCCCGACACGAGCATACGTCATTTTATGTGAGGATATGATCCTACTCATGAGTGCGTGTTATTGGATTTCATACAAACGCAGTTGATATGGTTGTGATAGAATCACCGTCATATACCCTTCATGCATACCGAGAGGAAAGCCAGGAAGGCCCCTGTCTTTGGTAGACACGGTCTTGTTCCTAGTCCTCCGTCGAGACGGTCATGTCCGGTATGGCACAAGGGGAAATGTCGCGTGGTGTTTCTATCTGTTGGTTGAAGCATATGTATGGTTATGCTAATCTTGCAGAGAATATTACAACCTCCTGAGTCGACCGTAGATCGAGTCTTGGGCCAGTAACCCCCATACTTGCTTCGTACTACCACTCGTCCCTACGACAAGTAGGGTACGGTTCAGTAAGTTGTCAACCCCTTTCCTAGCATACACTGTACAGAGAGGCCATGGTGGAAGATATTGGAGGCATCCGGTAGTCATGCCACTGGGTCCGGGAGCATGGGTGTTTCGGTTGTAGCCGAAGGGGTAGCTCCCCATTTTGCGCGCGGTATTAAGTTTGTGATCCCATGTTACGTCGAGGTTGTAGCCTCCCCACTTAGAGTTTTACTTGACAGGTGTCGTGGGTGATTCCAGACACATGTGAGTTAAGCTGGTGTGTGCAAGTTAGGTGTGTTTCCAACTAAAAGACCGTAGACGGAATTAGTCCCGATGGACTAAAGGAATCCATTACTCGTGGGTAAAGAGTACACCCTCTGCAGAGATAAAACCTATTCAAATAGCCATGTCCATGGTTAAGGACTACTGATGCAGGATGGGTCAAGTGTCGGTCTTAGTGTCGGTCTTCGGAGGTGAAACTGTTAAGCCAGAATGGAAATCACGACTTGTGACATGGGATAATTATGATTATTATTTTCATTGGGGACTAACCTGTGACATTATTGGTGTTATCGAATATCCCTGGGGTGGTTCTACCTCCTGAATATTCACTATGATTGCCATTTCTTTTAAAGCCCTTTATGTGCTGTCGCTCAGACGCCCGACTATGGCATTTCTTTTAAAGCCCTTTATGTGGTGTCGCTCAGACGCCCGACTGTGGCATTTCTTTAAAAGCCCTTTACGTGGTGTCGCTCAGACGCCCGACTGTGGCATTTCTTTTAAAGCCCTTTATGTGGTGTCGCTAAGGCCTTTGTGGCATTTCTTTTAAAGCCCTTTATGTGGTGTCGCTCGGGCCTTATTGTAGCATTTCTTTTAAAGCCCTTTATGTGGTGTCGCTCGGGCCTCGACCGTGGTATTTCTTTTAAAGCCCTTTATGTAGTGTCGCTCGACGCCTCGACCGTGGCATTTCTTTAAAAGCCCTTTATGTGGTGTCGCTCGACGCCTTGATCGTGGCATTTCTTTTAAAGCCCTTTATGTGGTGTCGCTCGGGGCCTTTCATTGTGGCATTTCTTTAAAAGCCCTTTATGTGGTGTCGCTAAGACGCCCGACTGTGGTATTTCTTTTAAAAGCCCTTTATGTGGTGTCGCTTAGACGCCCGACTGTGGCATGTTTTCCTCATTTGTTCACCCTTCGAGGTGTCGCTTGACGCCTTGATCGGTTTTCAGTTTATTTATTGGGTTTTCGCGGACTACCGCCGACTCCCTTTTACTCACCTCGTTATACTGAATTGCATGTGCATTTTAAATTACTCTTGACGCATCTCTGCAGGCATTTTGTTATATCATGCTGGTTACATATTCCAAAATTTTAATACTGCCTTATTACCGCATATCCATAAATAACGTGCTAGGAGCATGGTTATTTTCAGCACATTGTTGTTATCTTGTGCCCGTGTTCATAATGTTTGCGAGTGCATTCAAAGTACTCACTGGCTTGTCCCTGGCTATTGTCTTGGCCAGATTCCTTGCGCGGAGAGGAGCGACCGTGGCGACAGCCCCGGAACCTGAACAACGGTGGTAGCAGCCTCGCGAAGATAGGAGTTAACCTGGTCAGCTGTTCCTGTGGGAAATGGAGTTCCATAGACACTGATGATTCATGAACCGCTTCCGCCATCAACCACTAGAACCATATTGTGGTACTCATAGGCCAGAATGGTCTTGTACTCCATATCTCGTATTCTCGCTTGGAATTTCTGTACCTAGTTGGTGTCTCATCAGCTAACAGTAATCCTGGGGCTGGTGAACACGACGGCCTTTTTCTGGAAATTAATACCCGGAAAAAAACGGTCGCCACATAAGGACATCTGCCGTGACAATTCCACGACAGACTCCGTTTGATATTCCTTTTCTGCGGAACACTAAAACAAGGAGAAAAACAGAAACTGGCACTGGGCTCTGGGTTAATAAGTTAGTCCCAAAAATAATATAAAAGTGCATAGTAAAGCCCATTAAACATCCAAGATTGATAATATAATAGCATGAATACTTCATAAATTATAGATACGTTGGATACGTATCACTAGGATCGGTCAGATCGTGAAGACGTACGACTACATCAACCGCGTTGTCATAACGCTTCTGCTTTCGGTCTATGAGGGTACGTGGACAACACTCTCCCCTCTCGTTGCTATGCATCACCTAGATGGATCTTGCGTGTGCGTAGGAATTTTTTTGAAATTACTGCGTTCCCCAACAGCTCTAAGGTTTTCTTTGATGAGTTTTTGCCATAGAAAAGTTGGAATACAGTAGATATAATGCAAGAACAAAATATGAATTGGTTTGCTACAGTACTTATAGTAGTGATTTGCTTTCTTATACTATCGTATCTCTCGAAGGTTTTGTTGAGTTTTGTGTGATTGAAGTTTTCAAGTTTTGGGTTATCTTACGATGGATGAAGGAATAAGGAGTAAGAAGAGCCTAAGCTTAGGGATGCCCCGGCATCCCAAGCTATTATCCAAAGAGAGCAAGCAACTAAGCTTGGGAATGCCCCGAGTGGCATCCCCTCTTTCTTCTAACGACCATCGGTATTTTACTCGAAGCTATATTTTTATTCGTCACATACTATGTGTTTTGCTTGGAGCGTCTTGTATGATATGAGTCTTTGCTTGTTTTATTTTGTGTTTTAAGTCTTGATTCCTTGTTGGACACACCTCTTTGAGAGAGCCAAAATTATGTCATGACTTGTTAGAATTGCTCTCTATGCTTCACTTAAATTTTTATGAGCTGTGGACTTGCTCTAGTGCTTCACTTATATCTTTTTTAGCACGGTGTGCTTCAGTATTTTTGAAGAAATGCTCTCTTGCTTCACTTGGATTTATTTGAGAATTAGTAAAATTTTCAAGAAATTCTCTCTTGCTTCACTTAAATTAATTTGAGAGAAAGAAATGTTATGTTCATGATCTTCACTTATATTTGTTTGAGCTTATCAAAAGCAACACATGAAAATTAGTCCCAAAGTGATAGATATCCGAGAAGTATATAATTAAAACTTTCATGAAGATCATTGGACAAAATAAACTTGATTCTTAGTAATAGTTTTGAGATATGATGATGTGATATGTGAGTCATGTTGATGATTAATTATGCTTTAGTAAGAATATTGGTGTTAAGGTTTGTGATTCCCTATGCAAGCACGAAAGTCAATAGGCATGCAATGAAATTACATCCTACTTGTGGTGCATTATTCAGTGTTAATTATGCTTAATGCTCGGTTATGAGATTATTCGTTTCTTGGTTGGTCGCTTCTCAATCTTTTGCTAGCCTTCATTTTCCACTAAGTATGATCACTACTTCTGCATCCACACACCTTTAAACCAGTTTCGCCACATGAGTCCAGTATACCTACCTATATGCGGTATTCTTTTGCCGTTCTAAGCAAATTTGTTTGTGCCATCTCTAATTTTCAAAATAAACTTCTCTTTTGTGTGTTCGTACCGCTCGCGAGACGGTGAGGGGTGACTAATATTTTCCATGCTAGATGTGTTATTCTCATGATGAGTGTTTATTCACTTGTCATTGCACGAGAGTAAGGCAAAGGTATTAGGGATGCCCAGTCCCGAAATGAAAAATGAATTTACTTTCTGTTGTCAAATAATAAATTCCTTGGAAAGTGTTGGTATGGAAGGCACCCGTGGATACAGTTAGCCATGCAAAGTGAAAGTATGGTGGAAAAAGGAATAAACTTTATTTTCTATTTGGGAACCGCCTATGATATATCTAGCATGGAAAGTGTTGGGAACTCTAAGTCGTTTTCGTTGGTGGGAAGGACACACCTCCCAAAATGTTTTTATCTCTAAGTTTTTCGCTTTGAGCTCTGGCACCTCTACAAATCCCTACTTCCCTCGGCGAAGGGCCTTTATTTTACTTTATGCAATTTTTATTTTGAATTTCAGTCTCCATCTTCTCTTATAAAAGCACCAACTAGGAGGCAATATGATCGTACTTGAGTATTGGGTGTATCTAATATGCGAGTGTGTTTCATGAATGGATCAATGATTGAGCATGATGGGCTAGGGATAACTTATTTTAGCATTGATATTTTGAAAGACATGGTTGCTTCTTGATATGCTTGAGTATTTAAGTCATCATGTCAAAACTAGACTATTGCTTTGAATCATATAAAAGTCCAAATGTCCATGCTATAAAGAAAAGAACATGATATGACATGTTAGGCAGCATTCCACATCAAAAATTCTGTTTTTATCACTTACCTACTCGAGGACGAGCAGGAGTTAAGCTTGGGGATGCTAATACGTCTCCAACGTACCTATAATTTTATATTGTTCCATGCTGTTATATTATCAATCTTGGATGTTTTATAATCATTTTATATCATTTTTTGGTACTAACCTATTGACATAGTGCCAAGTGCCAGTTGCTATTTTCTGCATGTTTTTTACATCGCAATAAATCAATACCAAACGGAGTCCAAATGCAACAATACTTTACGGAGATTTTTTATGGACCAGAAGACACCCAATGGGCCAAGGCAGCGCCTGAGGGGGTGCTCCGAGGGGAGCACAACCCACTGTAGCGCTTAGGAGGCCCAGCGCACTCAGTGGGTTGTGCCCACCTCGGGTTCCCCCCGGACCGCCTCTTTGCTCTATAAATACCCCAATATTCCAGAAATCATAGGGGAGTCGACGAAAATCAATTCCAGCCGCCATAGAGTCCAGAACCACCAGATCCAATCTAGAAACCATCACGGAGGGGTTCACCACTTCCATTGGTGCCTCTCCAATGATGCATGAGTAGTTCTTTGTAGACCTTCAGGTCCGTAGCTAGTAGCTAGATGGCTTCCTCTCTCTCGTTTGATTCTCAATACAATGGTCTCTTGGAGATCCATATGATGTAACTCTTTTTACGGTGTGTTTGTTGGGATCAGATGAACTTTGAGTTTATGATCAGATATATCCTTTTATATCCATGAAAGTTATTTGAGTTTCTTTGATCTCTTATATGCATGATTTCTTATAACCTCGTATTTCTTCTCCGATATTTGGGTTTTGTTTGGCCAACTTGATCTATTTATCTTGCAATGGGAAGAGGTGCTTTGTAGTGGGTTCGATCTTACGGTGCTTGATCCTAGTGACAGAAGGGGAACCGACACGTATGTATTGTTGCTACTAAGGATAAAACGATGGGGTCTATATCTACATAGATAGATCTTGTCTACATCATGTCATCGTTCTTATTGCATTACTCCGTTTCTCCATGAACTTAATACACTAGATGCATGGAGTACATGCAGGCAGGAGTCGGTCTACTAATCTTGGACGTGATGCCTATGTAATGATCATTGCATGGATATCGGCAAGATTATTTGAAGTTCTATCAATTGCCTAACAGTAATTTTTTTACCCACGGTTTGCTATTTTCTCGAGAGAAGCCACTAGTGAAATCTACGGCCCCCGGGTCTCTTTCTCATATTATTTGCCTTTGCGATCTACTTTTCCTTTGCTTTTATCTTCAGGTCTATTAAACCAAAAACACAAAAATACATTGCTGTGTTTTATTCTTATTTATCTTATTTGGCGTTCGATCTATCAATCTACTACAATTTTATTCACGTTTGTTTTCCTATCTTGAGGCGCCGCTACCCGAAAGGGATTGACAACCCTTTTACACGTCGGGTTGCGAGTATTTGTTATTTGTGTGCAGGGATTGTTTACGTTGTGTTGCTTGGTTCTCCTACTGGTTCAATAACTTGTTCTCATAACTGAGGGAAATACCTACCGCCGTGTGCATCCCTTCCTCTTTGGGGAAATACCGACGTAGCTTCAAGCCGCATCATGTAGTTCTAAGCAAAGCATCGTTGCAGGGACTACGTGTGAAGCGGAGTACATAGCTGCTTCGGAAGCAGCGCATGAAGGAGTCTGGATGAAGGAGTTCATACTGATCTAGGGGTAATACCTTTTGCATTGGGTCCAATGACAATCTTTTGTGACAACACTGGAGAAATTTCCATAGCCAAGGAGCCCAGGTTTCACAAGAGAACCAAACACATCAAGCGACTCTTCAACTCCATTCGTGAATATGTCAAGGATGGAGACATAGAAATTTGTGAAGTGCATACGGATCTGAATGTAGCAGACCCGTTGACTAAGCCTTTTCCATGAGCAAAACATGATCAGCACCAAGACTCCATGAGTGTTAAATTCATTACAATGTAATCTAGATTATTAACTCTAGTGCAAGTGTGAGACTGATGGAAATATGCCCTAGAGGCAATAATAAAGTTGTTATTATTATATTTCGTTATTCATGATAAAGGTTTATTATTCATGCTAAAATTGTATCGACCGGGAACTTAAATACTTGTGTGGATACATAAACAAATACCATGTCCCTAGTGAGCCTCTACTGGACTAGCTCGTTGATCAAAAGATGGTTAA
This sequence comes from Aegilops bicornis, assembly GCA_021605145.1. Classification (NCBI taxonomy): domain Eukaryota; kingdom Viridiplantae; phylum Streptophyta; class Magnoliopsida; order Poales; family Poaceae; genus Aegilops; species Aegilops bicornis. The sequence goes on from CM038669.1 coordinate 561,546,566, forward strand.
GGTTTCCTAACCATAGGTATGAGTTGTCATTTGATAACAGAATCACATCATTAGGAGAATGATGTGATGGACAAGACCCAACCGTTAGCATAGCATATGATCGTCTAGTTTATTGCTACTGCTACCTTAATGTCACATATTCCTTTGACCTTGAGATCATGCAACTCTCGGATACCGGAGCAATATCTTTTGTGCTATCAAATGCCACAATGTAATTGGGTGATCATAAAGATGCTCTACAGGTATCTCCAAAGGTGTCTGTTGAGTTGGCGTGAATCGAGATTGGGATTTGTCACTCCGTATGACAGAGAGGTATCTCTGGGCCCTCTCGGTAATACACATAACAAGAAGCTTGCAAGCAAAGTGACTAAGGAGTTAGTTGCAAGATGATGTATTACGAAACGAGTAAAGAGACATGCCGGTAACGAGATTGAACTAGGCATGGAGATACCGACGATCGAACCTCGGGCAAGTAACATACTGACAGACAAAGGGAACTACGTATGTTGTCTTAATGGTTCGTCCGATAAAGATCTTCATATAATATGTAGGAACCAAGATGGGCATCATGGCCCCGCTATTGGATATTGACCAGAGAAGCGTCTCGGTCATGTATACATCATTCTCGAACCGTTAGGGTCCGCACGCTTAACGTTCGTTGACAATATAGTATTATATGAGTTATGTGAATTGGTGAACGAATGTTGTTCGGAGTCCTGGATGAAATCACGGACAAGACGAGGAGCTCCGGAATGGTCCGGAGGTAAAGATTGATATATAGGACGATACTATTTGATCTCCGGAAAGGTTTCGGAATGCACTGGGTAATTATAGGATCATCGAAAGGGGTACCGGGAAGGCCACAGGGAGTTATTGGACTTATTGGGACAACGAGGGAAGCACACAAGCCCACAAGGGGCTGGTGCGCCCCACCTCTAGGACGACAGCCCTAGGGAAGGAAAAGGGGGAGGGCTATCCCCTCCTGCCTTCCCCTCCACATGAGAGAAAGGAAAGGGGGGCGCCTCCCCTCCTTCCTTCTCCCTATGTGCTAAAGAAGGAAGGGGAGGCCGCGGCCAGGGCAGGCCCAAGAGCTGCCTTCCCCCTCCCCCCCCCCCCCCCCCACCTATATATATATGAGAGGGGGGAGAGGGGTAACACACACGATGATCCGCAAGCCGTGTGCGGTGCACCCTCTCCCTCTAGTTCGTCCTCGGTCATAATTTTCGTAGTGATCGGCGAAGCCCTGCGGAGGTAGTTGCACCACCACCGTCACCACGTTGTTGTGCTGCTGAAACTTATCTACTACTTCACCCATCTTGCTGGATTAAGAAGGTGAGGACGTCATCGAGCTGAACGTGTGCTGAACGTGAAGGTGTTGTGCGTTCGATACTTGATCGGACGGATCATGAAGGTGTACGACTACATCAACCGTGTTGATAAACACTTCTGCTTAACGGTCTACGAGGGTACGTTGGCGCACTCTCCCCTCTCGTAGCTATGCATCTCCATGGATAGATCTTGTGTGTGCGTAGAATTTTTTCGTTTTCCATGCAACGTTCCCCAACAGATCTCACACGGCTTGTTCGACGAAATTGTGTGCGTTAGCTCCCCCCATCACACACGAGCATATGCGCTAAGCGTGTGATCGAAGGAGCTGTCGCAGACGATCTTCTGGGTCGTGTGGGATGGACACCCCCTATCGCACACACAGGCAAGGCGATGATTTAAAACCATGTCATGGAAAGGGGATAAAAACCGTTTGTGTAGGACGTCGCTGCACGAGTGATCCATAGATTTTTACAAGAACACATATTACGATCAAATGTGCCCGTGTATGTATATTAATAAAAACATGCATGCTGATTTGGGGGGGGGGGGTGCTTGGATTGGTAACGGAACTTTAAAATTCCCGGACTATTTGTGATCAACAATGAGAATGTAAAACCCAAAAGCAAATGGCTGACAGTGGGTGGAACTTGACCTCCAGATGATGGCTTGATGTTGATCACATGACTCAGTTGGATAGATTGAGAAGTTCGTTGCAAGATGTTACCCTTACACTGGATGCGAATGATGCCCCCAGATGTCTCGGAATAAAAATGGCAAGTTCATTGTAAAAGTTGTCTATAAATATCTATCTGATGTGGGCCCTGATTGATTTTCTAAACAACTTTCGTAAGCTAATGTTCTCCAAAAAATCGAAATCTGGCTTTGGAATGTCATTGCCACCAAAGACAACATTATCAAAAGGAAGTGGGTTGGCGACCCTTAGTATCGTTTCGCCCAGAGTTTGAGAGTATTCATCATTTTGTATTTCATTGTTCAACTGCCAAGTATGCATGGACTGTGATATGTAGATGCATTGGTCCTAATTCTAGGCATACATGTTTCTCAAAATGTTTTTTGGTGGATTCTCGGTTATTTGCCCAAAAATGGGTACCTACTGATGGTAGGTTTAGGTGCTCTATGTTGGGCAATCTGGAAACTTCTTAGTCGGGCCTGTTTTGAGAAGAAACTTGTTGCTCCTCCGCTGAGTTTGTTTATTATGCTTGTTCTTTCATGCACTACTGGGCAAGCAAAATGAAGGTGAACGAGCTGCACTGAAACATGTGGTGGTTGTATAGACGGTGGCTTAGGAGCTCCATAATGATGGTCATGCAGAGAGAGGAAGGGATGAAATGTTGGAAGCGAGAGATGTTGAGGATGATGAAATTGGTAATACTAATGGTGATGATGTGATGAAGGAACATGAGTTTCAAACTTGATCCCTATAGTTTGCTAATATTGCAAAGAAGGTCACCCCCTACATGGATGATGGATTTGAGGATGTTTATCTCCCCCATGTAATATATACTGTGATGGGTTGTCATGTAGTTTCTTACTTCTATTTGTTGCGGAACATGGTTGGCGACACTTTTCTTTTAAGCCTTTTGTTGATTTTTTTGTCTTTGCACCTGGATGCTTTTTTGCTTGTTTTGTTCCGTTATCTTTTGATAATGGAACCCGATCCATAAAGACACACATTCACTTATATATTATGCATTGTGCTACTGATATATCATATAAAATGGCCCGCTGAAATCGCTAATAAAGACACTTGTGCCAAAGACAATAAGAATACAATAGAAATGAGGGGTATTTATTGGGGTACTTCCTTGTCCTGTACAAGGTGTGCCATACTCGAAGGCTTTAGTCAGACGGAGGCGCCTCTACCAACTTAGGTGCGTGGATCTGGGGTGGGTGTCCTTCTACACCGGTATAGTCCACCGAGATCAATGATTCAAACGCACGGCCTGGAAAGAAAACTGAAGTGTTAAGCCAGAACATCGGTGGTACTTAACAACATCCAAGAACCTAAATGAATCTACTCCCATATGCTTACTTTGTGCCAGAGAAGGGAGCTCAGTCGAACTTGGACTGGGAGCCAGGTCCTTATGGTTCACTGCGACATGATTATAGAATAAGTTTAAGTACCGACCCTTGTGAGGTTAGTAAAAATATATGATGAAACAATTGTTATTCATACAAAGAAATGATACGTAGAAAACAAAATACCTGATTGAAAGCTTCCGTGGCGTATACCAAATGCAGGTAAGGAACATAGAGAGACCACAAGGAAAATGAAAACAAGGTGGCAAAATCGGCTCTTCATTTTTCTTCTTGAAGCACCGTGTGTGTGTGTGTGTGTGTGTGTGTGTGTGTGTGTGTGTGTGTGTGTGTGTGTGTGTGTGTGCGCGCGCGCGCGTGTGATGGACAATGATACAATATAAACAGTATATATACACGCGGAAGGCATGCACATTGTTTGAAGTATCGTAGGGTGAAATCTTCCAGGATTTGGTTCTAATAAAAAGAAATCTTTCAGGATTTATTTTTGTAAGGTTAATGATTCTTTGTTGTTATGTTCATTTTCGAGGATTCCTAACTCGACCCACTGTATTTAAAAGCAAACAAGGAGCAAGATTTGGTTTTTCAAATTTGTAGTCCATCCCACTACCATCAATACAAGATATGTTGGAATGATTTGAAGACCAACGAATTCGCGTAAAGATTTGTTGTTTCCCAAATCTGTCATACTTAATTGTGCATGGTTCGTTCTAATGAGGTATAATGGTAAGATATTTAGGCTCATTTATGGAGGATAATGTTTATTAACAACATAGATAGTGTTTGGTCATGGAAGACGCTATTTTGCAACTTAAGCGTTGTATACTACCCAATCGATAGAAAACCGCGATGCCTACATCTCGCTTACTGCGAGATGTACCCTTATCTCACCTCTAGCGCTCCGCTAACTAGCCAACCCAATACTGTAGCATCCTGGAGTGCTTGTGGGAAGCTTATATGGACCGTTTCACACAGTTTCAGAAGCGTCAGTGAGTCTAATTTTAGTATATTTTTCAATCGGTTTTCTTTTTGTTTATTTTTTGTTATTTTATTTTTTTTCCTTACGTTTTTTAAATACATGTTGTGTTTTTTTACATGTTGTACATTTTTCGTACACACACTAATCTCTATCTCTACTACTTAAAAAAACGTAAGGTTTCCATTTCACCTTTCTTTCCACCACCCGTTCGTCCAACCTTCCTTGTATGATAATCAATCAACTAAATTTCTTACCTTCTTAACCGATTTCACTTTAATTTATTTGCCAAATTTCTGATCAAAATATAAGGTAATTCACGGGCAAAATTTGATGAACATTTATTTACACAATCACACTATTACGAACAGGTAAATCACAAGCTAACGTGTTAGAATATTTATATCCGTTCCAACGCACGGGCATTGTTCTAGTCACTTTTTAATTACACATTGAAGATTTGTCAGATACATGTGAATGTTTTCTTGAATTGAATACATGTTGAGCATTTTGTCAAATATGCATTATAAATTTTGTTATAGGTTCAACGCTTTTTCGTATATTCGTTGAACATTTTCCAAAATTCACCTTGAACATTTTTTTAACACATGTTGAAACTTTTTCATAAATGCCATGCTTTTTCTAAAATGTGCATTTTTTTAAATGTTCAACATTTCCCAAATGCTATTCAACAAAATTAATACACTTGCATATTTTTTATACACATTCACTTTTTAATTACACATTGAACATTTGTCAGATACATGTTAATGTTTTATTGAATTGAATACATGTTGAGCATTTTGTCAAATATGCATTATAATTTTTTATATATAGGGTCAATGCTTTTTCGTATATTCGTTGAACATTTTCCAAAATTCACCTTGAACATTTTTTTAACACACATTGAATCTTTTTTGTAAATGCCACGCTTTTTTTAAAATGTGCAATTTTTTTAAAATGTTCAACATTTCCCAAATGCTATTGAATACAATTAATACACTTGCATATTTTTTATACACATTTCAAGAATATATTTTTCAAGTGCCAGATTTTTTAAAATGTGATGAATATATTCGTTGAATCATATGATTCTTTCTACAAATTATGTGATCTGTTCTTTTTACATTACATGAACATTTTAGTGCGCATGAAATTTTTGAAAATTAATTAAGGTAATTTCTAAAATATATATTTAGAATATTGAAAATATAATTGAAAAAATATAAAATATGAACGAAAAAAAAGGAACGAAATTGTTTTTTGAGGAAAGGAACAAAAGAAAAAAAAATTGTGGGAAGGAACGAAAGAAATGAATGAAGCAAACTAACCACTCCAGAGTGTGCGGGCCCATTTAGAACGGCCCCTTGAGGTGCTGCTAGGATTCTAATGTGCTGGCTTATTAACTTCCATTTCCGGTTTGTGGATACTTTCGGACGATTTTTTTTCTTGCGTTTTTACTCGTTTCTTATATGTTTTCTTACATCTGAGTCATGACTCATGAGACTACAAAACCCAAATGTGGCGACCCGGGGGAAGTGAAAGAGTGTGTTTCCCCTAAAATAATAAGTTTCTATTTTTTTTTCTTTAAATTTATTTTTCAAAATTAATGAAAGTTTCAAAATTCTGAATTTTTTTGAACTTTAGAAATTTTAAAATTTACACATATTTTCCCAAAATATTGAAGTTTATAAAAAAATTCTTGATTTTTATTAAATTTCCTGAACAATTTTTAATAATCATGAAGGCTTTTCAAAATGTGTAAACCCCTTAAAGTTTGTAAAAAATAATTGAATTCTTGATTTTTCAAAATTTCGTGAATATTTATGAAAATCCCTGAACATTTTTTAAATGCCAGCGAACATTTTGGATTTCACCAATTTATTGAAAAGTAAAAAAGGTCCATTGTTTCCCCTGAGTTAGCAGTACCAGAGTGAGTGAAAAAAAAGTATGCACAGGTACGAGCCGAGTAGATGAAAAAAGTGAATGAGAGGAGCGAGGCGAGCGAGCGGCAGATATCATGGGCCGGTCGATTACTCAAAATAATGCTAAGAAGGAGGTATGAATTTCATACCAAAGAAAATTGTCGCTGTTAGCACGAAATGAGAGCACCCTTTGTTCTGTACATGACCATCTTATAGTTAGTATTCTGGTGAGTCATAATGAGCCCAACATTGCTGCTCTTGTTGACCCAACTGAGCGTGTTTGGAAATCGAATATACAATATAACAGTTACTAATATAACGCTCCGCGCGTTGTTGTGGAATTCTATAACAATTAAATTATCAAAAATAAAATTAGTATATACGAGAATAATACCAGAACCATTTAGCCTAGAGGTGAATGGTGGGTATATGCATTTTATATTTCCTTGTCACGTCCAGGTTCAATTATTTGTTGTTGAAAACATTTAAAAAAATGGAGGGCGTGCTTGTGGTGGAAAGTGAAAAATGAAATGGTTGCACGCATGCTTGATGATGGAAAAACTGTCCCAGTTGTTCCTGAGTAGCTTCCTTCAAAAGGATTTCCGCTTGCTTGGTGAATGTCTTGCTAGAAGATATAATTTTTTGGGATTGAGATTTAGTATCTTTTAGGTGTTTACGAAACTTATCTAGAAGGCTTGCACGTGGTGAAAAGCTCAAAGAAAAGTTGATTGGTTGCATGCTCCTGATGATGTTGATGTCTTGCATTTGCGTTTAAATGAGATCATTTACTTTGATATATAGGATATGATAGGGTAATGTTTGAATTTGTTGCACAAAATTTACACATTGATAATGAAAAACGATATGAATTATGGCCATCATACATATTTTTTCATCGAGAACTAAGGAACTCAGGATCAATATTTGAGGACCATGACCATCTCTTCTTTCAGTGCAACTTCAGCAAACGTGTTTGCAAGTTTTTGCAAATTGCTTGAGTGGTGTGCCCCAATATGTCAATGTATCAAATGGCTTGGGCTGCAAGGCATTGGTCATCCATTCTTCACTGAGGTGGTCTTCACGACATCATGGAATATCTGGATCTTGAGGAATGCTTTTTTTTTCAGGAATGAAAGGCCATCTTTTGTGGCTTGGCGCCCCAGCTGCATACATGATGACTCTGTTTTACCATAGAATTAAGTGTAAATACAAGGATAGGTCATTAACTTGGATTTCTTCCTTGCCATCGGTAGGTTCCTTGGTACATAGGTTTATTCCCCTTCTTCTCTATTTTTTATCCCATGTTTGTACATACGGACACTTTTTGTACCCCGTTTGATTTTTAGTACTCCCTCTGTAAACTAATATAAGAGTGTTTAGATTACTATTTTAGTATTCTATATGCTCTTATATTAGTTTACGGAGGGAGTACTTGATTATGGGGTTGTTGCCTTGCAGCATACAGTAAAAAAAAGTATGTAATGCATACATACACCATCTTCAATCTTCATTATAGAATTTAGGATTGGTAAAATAAGTTTGCTTGACCAACCTGTCATTTTGTGGCCATGGCTGGTTTCAAATAAGTTTTCTCTGGACAGGAAATATTCTCCATTGCTGGTGGCAAATCTTTTGCCTTGTTTCAAAAATAAATAAATAATGCCAATCGTTCTTACTGGCATATGGGCCCACATACACCAGGCACTGAAAGCTCCGGCGGGTGGTTGCGCAGCTTTCGGCCGTCGGAATTCAACGCGGATCATTGGCCGGCGCCAGGTACTTTACTAGCTGGAGTGAGCGCTAGCTGGTCGACCGTGGAGTCCGGTTCTGCTAGACTGCTTGCTACGTGGAATCGAAAGGAACGGGGCACCGGCCTCTTTGACACGCAATAGGGTTCAGATTTCAGATTCTACATCGGGGAATTTCAGCTAACTTTGAGAAAGGCCTTTGCCCTTTGGTGCTAGTACAAAAGTTCGAGAGAACGTAGACAGTGAAATTGGCCTAGTGTAACTTCTTTTATACCAGAAGTATAGGGGTAATACACTTCCATCCCTCTTTTAATTAATCTTTACAAAATGCATGGTTTTACTGCAGTAAAAATGAACAAAACCATACACTTGAAGGATTTCCATGCACATAGACCTTCATATATAAAAGAGAAGTTTCCAAAAAGGAAACAAAAAAAAGAGAGAGAAGGGGGCACATCGGAGCTGTTCTGCTCTCAGGCCCAAACAATGTTGGAAATTGAAGGAGGCAAACCGAAGGAGGCAACCCAGTTTGAGTGGCGCTACGAGGACCAGCTCCTGAGGAGCCCCGGCCTCCCGAGCATCTGGTCCAGCGCGAGCACGACGGCCATGGCCAGCGACACGTCCATGCCCGCCGGCCGCACCACCATCCGGAACACGTCCGTGCCCACCGCCTCCTTGGGCTGCACCTCCACCACCGCGCGCCGCTGCTCGTCGTACACCGCGCAGCACCGCCGCGCGTACGACCCCTCCACCTCGTACCGCGCGCCGCCCGCGGCGCCCCCGCACGCCGCGACGTGGGCCGCGGACTTGCCGCCGCCGCGCATGTACTGCGGCGTGCGCTTCACCGCGTAGAGCGGCGGCGCGCGCGTCTCCTCGCCGGGGAAGACCAGCCACTGGTCGCCCATGAGGCTGATGGCCTTCTTGCGGCGGACGGTGAGCACGGGGCGCCCCGCGGCGTCCATGAGCACCACCTCGGCGCGGGAGTCGGACGCGTAGATGTCCACGCGGTACACCAAGTTGCCGCTGGCGTCGAACACTGTGAACCCCCGGCAGTTGAAGAGCAGCGACTTGCGCCACACCGTCAGTGTCACCGGCTCATCGTCGCGGGCCGCCGCCGCCGCCGCCATCCCGAGAGACGGCACGGCCAAGTTCGGGTGCACCTTCGCCATGGCCACACTAAAGACTAGACTAGACCGGTGGATCAAGAAACCTAGAGATAGATAGATCGAGAAGCAGGGAGAGGAGAGCCAAGAGCTGCTGCTGGTTGGTTCACCAAGGGATCGGTGGAGACGAAGAATAGATCAATGGAGCTTGTCTGATTTGGTCACGGTGGTATCAGGAGTATATATACAGGGGTGGTGGACAGGAATGCCCCTGGGATAATTAGGTTGGGTGGGCAGGGTGATGTGGCTCATGGCGCTCACGTGTATGGGGGCAGGGGATGACCTTAACAACTCTCTTGATTCTTGATAGTGCCATGCCACTTCGGTGTAATCCAAGATTAGTGAGTCACTTGTGACTTTTCGCGTCCTCAAATCAGAGGGCCACACTTTGGTGTAAGCAACACTTAATTGGTGGGTTACACATATGACTTTCTGCAGACCAATTTTTTTTTTGACAATTTTCTGCAGACCCAAATTAATGTGGGATGAGTTAGTGGGTCACTCATGACTTTTCACAGTCTCAAGCGCGGTACAAATTATATTTTTTCTTGAGAAAAATCTGGTGCGCGACCTTCCACAGTTAGACTTAGAATGGTCACACAGGAATAAGTGGTGCTGAAATTATGTTTGTTTTCTTGCGGTTTTTCTAGTCATTATAGGCCGTGTGTGCTAATTCGCAATAAGGTTTTGCGATTGCGAGAAAGTTAAAGGAAGTGCCGGAGAAGCGATGACGGGGACAAAGGAGGCGTGGTGCCGGCGAGGGGGGTGGAGATTGTGCGATGACGAAGGAGAAGATAGAGATGCGACCAATGAGGAGGAGGTGTCGCATCATAGGGCTATAGCCCGAATGGTCACACCTTCATTCCACCAAACAATTTTTAGCATGTCTACGAGGAAACGGAAATTTGTCATGCGAATAAATAGCAACAAATCTTGTACTATGTTTCATCCTCCTTTTCGGAAAAAATATATCTCATACAATGTTTCTAGAAAAAAGGAATAGAACTCTTGATTTGGACAAAGGCTAATTTGCCAAAAAAAAAGGCTTTGGACGAAGGACTCTATGTATGCTTCGGTGGCCTAATTAGTTACAGTCAGACCAGCTCAAGCACTCTCACTGCTAAGAGATGTGACCTTCCTAAGAGCTGAAGTTGAAGAACATGGGCTAGCTGGCTATATCTTTAGTTGGATACCAGCTTGGAAAGTTTGCCATGTGGATCATTCAGCCAATCATTGTAGACACCGTATGGGGGCGTTCCTACACAAAAGCATGCTCCGTGAGTCCAATCTATCGCAAGTGGTTAAATTCCTTAGGCCGAAAGAGCTTGAGCACTAATGATATAACATCAAGAATGGATCGATGCATTTCTCCACCACCGTCCCGTCCAGAAAGTTGGCTTTGAAAACAAGCAAAGCTATTCCCTGATACGTGTTTGGCCACCACTTGGCCTCGTTTAGAATTTAATTACGCAACTCACGCACAACATTTTCTGAAACAGCAAAAGTTGCTGAGAATATGTACGATTTTAGTCTCCACCGATAAAATACGTACGATTTTCAGTAGATACTTGTATGATGATTCCCCACCCGGTGCTTGTCCGCACAAATGGTTGCCTATAACGATCCACTACCCTCACGAAAAATCAATTACGTCCAAGTGTTTCCGGGGACGAATACACTTTAAATTTGATACCCATATATACTTTACTTGGATTTGATCTCAGCCATGAACGGTGTGGCGTGGTGTAAGTTATTTAACACGTTTGACACCATTTGAAAACAAGCAAAGCTCTGCCGTGATACGTGTTTGGCCACCACTTGGCCTCGCTTAGAATTTAATTACGCAACTCACGTACAACATTTTCTGAAACGACCTTGCTATACGTACGACAGAGTGCCTGTCCAACACCATACGACTAGAGACAATCCTAGATAATTCAGTTTGTGGGCCATAGCATTTAGAGATGATTTGCTCTTGGTCGTACTGGTCGGACGAGAAAACTATCGTACGCAGAGCAGTTTCTTTCTGAAACAGCAAAAGTTGCTGAGAATATGTACGATTTCAGTCTTTATCCGAAAGAATACGTACGATTTGATCTCCGCCATGGGCACAGTGTGGCGCACAGTGTTTAACACGTTTGACACGGATCCCCGGCGGTCCGCAACGCTCCAAAAAAAATCCGCGGAGAAGAAGACGGTCACGACGGGGTGAACAGTCGGAGCGCGCGTCGCCGTCGCCGTCAGCCCCGGCCGCGCTAGCACAAAGACTCCCCGGCGTCTAGCTCCGGCCCCGCATTTGTCCTTCGAATCTACCGGGTCAAAAATCTCGTGGAGAGACAGGTGGAAACCGGGGCCGGCCCCGGACGCGTGGCGCGGAGGGGCGGCTCGGGTGGGCGCGCGGCGTCAGCGGTCGGCTGGAGATTACATTACGGCCGCACATCGATCATTGTTAATGGCGGCCGAGGAATGAGCTCCCTTTCGGTCGTCGGTCGATGCGGACGAGAGATCTTTTGCTCGCATGCGATGCGAGCGATCGATGGCGATTTGGCGCCGGTGAGAGTGAGGCGCGATTATATTAGGCGCAAGATATGGTCAGTCGGGTGGTTAGGCTGCGTCCGACCTGGCCATCTGCTAGCCAAGTGATCGCGTGCTCGTATCTTTTTCTCTGCGGGAGCTTGGGTTTGGAGCTGGCGAAAATGTTTGTTTGCGAGAAATTATCGGATGCTTAGGTGGTACGGGGGTGCATTGGCCGGTGATCGTATCAGTATCTCTGCACGGGGTGTGGCTTGGGGCTGGCAGAAATGTTTGTTTACAAGAAATTATGTGATCCTTGGGTGATGCTGGGATTAATTAGCATGTGATCATATCTTTATCTCTGCAGGGGCTGCGATTAGGAGCTGGCAAAAATGTCGGTTTACAAGAAAATATAGTATCATTAGGTGACACGGGGATTAGATGAGGTGTTTTTTGTGTGGCCCCGAGTCACTTGTGTTTATTTTGTGTGGCTCCGAGTCACTTGGAGCACGAAATTTTCAAAAATAAAAAGTATGTGAGATCTGTAGAAAAAAAAAACGAAACACACACACACACATGTGCATCTAGATGTGATCTATATAGTCGTAAAAATCTAGATGTGATCTATATAGTCGTAAAATTTAATCAATATATACTCTAATTTATGTGTGGATTTATAGTAGTGAATATACACTTATTATCACCCGCAAATAAAAAAGAATATACACTTGTTATAGATTCATATATTTATCCTTTTTGTTGTTGTCCTCTAAACACATTTCTGTGAAATTTTAGTACTATGCATTGAGAATGTATATGTATTTTAGAGGGGGGGGGGGGGGGGCTTTTGATCTACTTTTTCTTATAAGGGCTCCAAGTGACCTGAGCTCCTTTCATGTTTTCCATATTAACCAATGCTATATTATGCCGAGTATTTCAAAATGGAACATGGTCTGGAGTGTAATTGTACTTTTCTAACTGTTTCCATCAATTTATTAAAATGCTCCTTATATTTGATCACAAAGGGTACTATCATTATGTTTTCTTATGAAAAATATTTGATAATTAATTATCTATGTTCATTCCAACAAATTCTTGTAAAACATAACGTAAAAGTCTTGAAAACAACACATGTTTTGCAACCAAATGAATAGAGTGGTAGCTTGGTGCTCGAGGTACTTGTGTTGTAGAAAAAGTAAATTTGGAGTATTCGGTGAAGGTCTAAACTAAATTTGGTCTACAAAATATGGTGGTTTATGCTAACCGATAATGCTTCACTTCTAAATAAACGGTCACTTCAAAAATACTTGAATTCGTTAGAAAGATACAATGAATTGTGAATGAATATATTTTCTTTTGACCTGATGCAGAGGCCGGGGCTCATCCTCATTTTTGAAAAAAAAATGATTCTTCTATGATTCCCACAAAAAAAACTCTCTTGTATGATGGGTTAGAATAAGATGGCGCTGATGTGGATCTCATTCATTCCAGATCCGTGAAGGTCCCCATAGCACCACTCAAGTACTCAACCTTACAACCAAAAAAATAATTGAATTGATATTGTCCAGAATAATAGTTCTCAATAGGTACTCGAGAATCGCACAAATTTGTCAAATCGATTCCTTTCAACGAATAATGCATCCATTCGTAGACGCAACCAACTGACTGACCAATGATATCTTGTGCTAGATCCGTCCCAAAATAGAACATGTTTGGGAAATGTGTGATAGAACATTTCTAACTCTAACTATTGATTTATACAATGCTATCTATTTATAAAATAATTACTGATGTTTTGATCAGGAAGAGTACTATCATTATGTTTTCTTAATGAAAAAACATTACATAATTATCTATGTTTATTTCAACACATTCTTATAAGACATAATGTAGAAGTGTTGAAAGCAGGACATGTTTAGGGACAAAATGAGTAGAAAGGTAGCGCAGGATTCAAGGCATTTATGTTGAAGAAAAAGTAAATTTGGAGTTCTCAACGAAGTTCTAAATTAGGTCTAAAAACTATGGCGGTTCACGCTACTTCACTTCTAAATAAACGGACACTTAAATAAAACATGAACTCATTAAAACATACATTGTATTGTAAATAATACTTCATTTTAGTTTCTCTTGGGAAGAATTCATCTATGACCCCTCGCAAAAAGAAAAAAAGAATTCATCTATGTTGCGTTAGAATATTATATGACGTTGATGTACATCTCATTTATATTCCAGATCCGTGACGACATCCACATAGCACCAGTCAAATTTATGCCTGATAGCATAGCTCCACTCAGCCTTACACCATACAAATCCGTTGGATCAATATTGTCCAGAATAATAGCCCTTGCTGCTGTTGCTGGAGAACTGCAACACAAATTTGTCCAATCGATCCGTTCCTTTCAACGAATAGTATACATGGATCCGTAGACGCAACCGGCCGATGTGTACACGCACGGCAGCACGAGCGGCGAAAACCAGATCCACGCGTACGAGCACGTAGAAATGTGGTATACGTACGCCTAGCTGCCACGCATGGGCCCTCGAGACGTACACGTACGAACGCCACGGAGAGTCTAGGCACGTACGTACCGATTAGGAGACTCCATCCGTACACGTTTAGCGTGACTAAGCAGGCGACGGCGATGACGGGGCGAACAGTAGCACGAGGTCGAGGCCAAAGGTTAGGGGCGGCTGCGTAGGACAAGCAACCGTGACGGGGCATGCACGTAGTAGTACGAGTAGATCTTTCTAATAACCACCGGCTAAAGAATGCTTTGCGTTGCTATCGTGTGGCTAATACTATATGCAAAGCATGTAGCTGATGATCTGTGGTTGGTGACTCGAAGTCTCGGACGGACACAGCATTTTTGGGTTTCATCCGACGTAGATCCTTGATCGAACTAGTAGTAGGTGTGGTACATACATGATCTACTTTTTAGAGGAAAGGCAATGGGATCCAACTAGTTTCAAGTACTTAATTTAAAATTATTTTTATTTTATTTTTGCAGGTACAATCTGAAAGAACTTTACATGCTATCAATTTGTTCTTGTAAATGTTGTGCATGATTCATTTCCCCCTTTTCTGGAAATGCACACATGATTACAGGGTGCTATACATGTCCATTCCATCAAAATCTCAGGACTAAGTTGATTACAGAAATAGGCTATTTTTGTATAATATAATAAGCTACATAATGCAATATTTGAATAGTCATGCATGCATGCATGTTCATAGCGAATAATTTGATATTTTATGCTTGTCATTAGTCCAAGATATTGATAAAAAAGGACAGAGATGGCTAGGCTAGGTGGCAATTAAGGTCTAAACAAAGGAAAATGATGCAACAAATGGAGCTGAGGTATTGGTCGGGATGTTGATCAGTTGAAGTTTATTGCAGGGGGAGCTGTCAGTCAATAGATCGTGGGCCACGTCCACATCGGGATCCCTTAAACAAACTGATCTTCCACCGCTATTTCTAGCGCATTCTCCTCACTTGGCCTCAGAGGTGGTTGAGCATGAGATATTTGCTTAGTCTTTGTTGCTGCCGCCTCATTAGCTTCGATTAATTCATTCCGATAAAGATGGAAACGAGTTGACCTGCTGCATCTTTTCTCTGTTGATGCATTTAACTACCACCCCTTGTTCTTATCTTAAACTCTGCATTCGGGGACGCACGTATGCTTGGGCATTGTTTGAAACTTTGAATAGTGGTCTATATGTAGCTAGTACGTCAGCTAACTTTGTTGGAAGAATGGCAGGGAGCAGCACGGTCCATTCTTATGCACCGGAGGGAGTATCTGATCCGAGCTTGCACTTGTTATATTATTTTCTTCCCATCCGCAGCGGCTGCAAGATTCATACCAGTGGACGAGCAGGCTCTGCCGACGGCACACTTGATCTACTAATCAGCATGAACAGTGGGTAAAGCACACCCTCCTCCCCCCCTGGTCACAGCTCCCCCCGGCAAGATCCATGGCCCCTTCATTCATGCCCATCTCCCGATCCTTCGCGTACCTCGCTGGGAGGAGTGTCGGCCAAGCGTTCCAGCCACTGACGAACCATGCAATTCATATGAAATGCATCAGATCAGATGGGCGGCAGCGCAAGTAGCTAGGCCGTTTCCTGTTAGGGCAGGCCCGTCCATGCATGATTACATCGAACGGTGGGACACCGGCGCCCATAGTGCCAGTGGAAATGATTCTGCCCATTATATTCGGATCGACCTACTGCTACTATGATATGATTGGAGGAGTCCAGGCAAAACTGTGTTGCATCTGGTACCCTGTCTGTTTGTCCGGAATTGCCAAAAAACAGAGAGTGTGGTTCAGGCAGCTTTGTGACTGTTTTTCCTGTTACTTGCTTGGTAGTAATTCTCCCGGATGATTTTTTTTTTGCTAAAAGGAAAACGAAAAATTATGGCAGAACATGTTGCTTAGTGTATAAACAGTCGGAAAAGCAGACTTTTACGCTCGATCATAGCTTCGGAACCGGGTAATTCTCCCGGATGACTTTTTTTTCCGTCCTGTCTTTCGCTATGAAAAATGAAAAAAAAAAATCTGACCGCGGATGATATAGTTTTAAATAGCAGGTTATGCCAAATAGGGACACATTGCTCAAACAACTATAGCACAACTATAACGGGGCCATAGCCCGCTATTTTGTAACTTTTCCGGACAATTATAGCCAGCTATTTAAATTTTTGCTGCAGAGCATAGAAATAGTGAGAAAGCAGACATTTACGCTCGATCAGAGCTAGTATGATGTCAGTGCATTGTTGAGTGCAAGTGATTACACTACTCTCAGTGCCTGAAGTCAAATGCTTCAGAAGGTTATCCCCACTAGTGCCTCCTTTTTAGGTAGATAAACTTTAGAAGAAAAGTTTCAGAGTTCTAATGGACACCTTTTTGTCAATAGTTTTGCTTTTTCTCGGGTGACTCGGCTATTTCGAAATCACCTCTAGGAAACATCCAATCCGAACACGAGGCTTGATTAGTCGAGATAAAGATATCTTGATCAGACGTCTATCAATGTTTGTCTGTCTTCGACGACAGATAGATCCCATCAGCTGTTTCACTGTTTCCGTTATTACAACGAAAAATCAGGAAGATGCTGCGTAGTGCAGAAACAGTCAGAAAGGAGAGATTTACAGTCGATCGCAGCTACTAGTGCTGAGCTGATGTTAGAGCTTTTGTCGAGCGCAAGTGATTACAAAGACTCCTTTTTCACCTTACCGCATCGAATCAAATGCTCTAGCCTCTAGAGAAGCAGCACTACTTTGCTCCTCTGAAGATGGAAAGTTTAGGAGAAAAGTTTCAGAGTGCTACGGAGGATGGTAGGACTCTGTTGTTTCTCGGATCCATTTTGCCATTTTCGGTTCCTGTGATATGTGCGCCGTTTCCGATCTGTCGAGGTGTGTGCACAGTGCACACACTCATCAGAGTGTTGGTTCTCCTTTCTGGCACCGTTAGAAGGGAAATGAGGCGACTTATCACCGATGGGTAGAAAGATCGTCAGATGGAAACAGGTCGCCTTGCTCGCCATTGTCACTGATCACTGACCATCTTGTCCAAAAAGATTCTGGATGAGTGGAAGCAGTTCTATCCTTACAAACCTTGAGAGAGACGCTCGCGGTTTTGTGAGTGGATCACACCTTTCAGGGCCGGTCACTCGCCACCTCCGCGCGCACCATCCGTTGAGCATCTCCCTTCAGCTAGTCACAGCCTCACGGGTAGATTTAAAACAAGATGTTTCTACCAGCCTAGTACTCAGCATCCGAATCCGGCCAGACACTCGCAGACACGATTGAACTGCTTGTGACACTAATCGCATGCCACGCGGACATATAATTCAGAAATGTTCAGAAAACTTGGTGAAGACAGCAATGTTTTCTAAGCAGGTCGGAGCCCGGCCCTCCAACGACCCTGAACTGAAGACAGAACAGGGCAGCGTGTTCCCCCCAGGAGCCCGGCGTCACCATCGGTCCGTCTATCGTACTCTCGTGGCTGGGCCATGCGTGAGTGGTAACGGAAAGGAGGAGACCATCGCACAGCTCATCACATTGCGTTGTCCCTCGCCTCGCCGGCCAGTGCGTCGTTTTCGCCGGGATTTGTGCCGTCCCGTGCAATGCCAATCTTACACAGATGCGCGCGCATCAGGTAGCTCTGGTCGCCAGTCACCACGCTATGCAATGCATGCCACGATGAAAATGAAATGGAACCACGCCGTCAGTGATCCGCATCAGAGCTCACAGTGGAAGACCGACTGTGCGTACGTGTTCCGCCAGCCAATGGCCACTTGCCCTTGGCAATTGGCAGGGGACAAAATCCACCGGAGAATATGGACGGGGAGCACAGGCGCTGGCTTTGGTTGGCGGCGCTCTCCATGCCGCGGAACGATTGGACATGCCTGTAAAGTAGGGTCCAGTGTATTATCCTTGTATACGTATTTGCATACAATGTAATTGTAATTGTGATTATCTATATATTGAGACGTGAGGCTGAATGTTAACAACCCACGCAAAACCCTAAACCCTGTGTTTAATTTGGTATCAAACAGGTCGGGCCGCCGCCGCACGTCCTTCGCGCCGCCGCCCGATCCCATCTTCCGCGTCGCCACCGCCGCTTGCTAGATAGCTTCCGCGTCGCCGCCGCTGCTTGCTAGCTAGCTACGCTCCTACGCAGGAACCATCCAGCTGCTTGCTAGCTAGCTAGCTAGCTTTGCCCGTACGCGGTCGCCGCTTCCGATCGCTGCCGCTGCTTCCGTTCGCTGCCGCCGCGCGAGCCATCTTCCGCGCCGTCGCCGCATCTTGCTCCGCTGCCGCCGTGTGTTGTCCCATCCTCGCCGCCGCTGCGATGTCGTCCGCCGCTATGTCCGATGCCCAAACCGCCGGCGCCATCGTCTCTTCCCCCGTCGCCTCGATCCCCGTCACGCTCGCCGTCCCGACGATCTTCATCCGTCTCGGTCGTCACAACTTCATGCTCTGGGGGGGGGGGGGGGCATCACTAGCACCGTTCTTGCCGGTGCCAACCTCCACGGACACCTTGATGGCACCAAGGCGGCACCGGCCAAAACACTCGTTCTCGGCACCGGCGACGCTGCTACCACTGTCACCAACCCGGAGTATCACCAATGGTGGGTTCAAGATCAACGCGTCAAGGGGCTTCTTCTCACCTCCATGGATGAGGGATATTGCATGCCAACTCATTGGCTGTGAGTCGGCGCATGCGGTATGGACAGCCGTCGCCGCCATGTTCGGCGCCCAGAGCCGCGCCAATGTCGGCCACATCCGGCGGCAACTTCAGTCGCTGAGGAAGGACGATATGTCTGCCGCAGAATACATGCAAAAGATGAAGGCCCTGGCCGACACTATGGCCTCCGCCGGCTCTTCGATCCGCGATGATGAGCTTATCGATCACATCCTCACCGGCCTCGGCTCCGCCTACAACTCCATCGCCGCCTCCTTGGGCGTGAGTAACGCACCCATGCCCTACTCCAGTTTTTACTCATTGGTTCTGTCCTTCGAGGCGCTGTAGGCACAACAGAGTGCGGTGGAGGGGTGGTCTCCCTCCATGAACGCCGTGACCCGTTCGGGTTCGTACGGAGCGGGCGGACGCGCGCCCTACTCCGATCCCTATCCCTCCAATGGTGGGGCGCCCGGTGATGGACATGGCGGCCAGGCGTAACCACCAAAGCGGTAATGGCGGCAACACCGGCGGCCGTGACCGCAACGCTGGTTATGCCAGCAATGGCCGGCAAGGTGGAGGGGGCAACGCCGGCAACAACAACGGCGGAGGACGTGGGCGTCGCAACCGCTGGCGTCCCCGGTGCCAAATTTGCAGAACTGGGGCCATGAAGCCGACGACTGCCAGAAGCGCTATGATCAGGATCACAACTCCCACACCGCAAACTCGGCCTCCACCAACACCGTCGACTTCCCTTGGGTGCTGGATACCGGGGCTATGAATCACTTGACCAATGATCTTGAGCGCCTCCAGGTTCACGAGGGCTATGACGGCAAGGATCAAGTTCAGGTGGCCAATGGTGCAGGTTTGTCTATTTCACACATTGGTCATTCGCATTTACCCGGTTCATCTCTTCAACTGCGTAACATCCTTCATGTTCCACACATCAGCCATCATCTTCTCTCTGTTTATCGTCTTCTTTGTGTGATAATACGTCTTTGTTGAATTTCACCGTAGTTTTTTCCTTGTCAAGGACAAAGCAACCAGGCGCGTCATCCTTCACGGTAGCAGTTACGGGGGGTCTATCCGGTCCAAGATGTGTGTTTTCCTTGGCTATAGTCCTTTGCATAAGGGATATAAGTGTCTTGACCGTACCTCTGGTCGGATATACATCTCTCGTGATGTTGTTTTCGACGAGACTGTGTTCCCTTACTCTCAAACCGGCGTTTCAGTTGATGCTACTTCTTTTGAACATGCACTCACTTTTCCCTCCGATGAACCGGTTCCGGATGTCCATGTGCGTAAATATGACCTGTCCTATTTGTCACCTAACTTGTCTTTTGTAGGTGATATTGCTTTGAGTCCCCCAGGTACATGTTGCTGCTCCGACGCCTCCTGATGCGCCCGACGTGCATGTCCCGCCGCCCGAGGCAGGCGCGGCGCCCGATGGCGCGACCGCGGACGCGGCTGGTTCGCCACCCTCGCCGGGCACGGCTGGGTCGTCACCCTCGCCTGGTCCGTCGCCCGGGTCGCCACCCTCACCTGGGTCGGTCCAGCACACCATCGTCTCTCGGCCCGTGTTGCCCCTTGCTGAGGTCCCCTCAGCCGCGACACCCTCGGCCGAGCCCTCGTCGCCGTCGTCTTCTCCTACCGATGATGCATCTCCGGCGCATGCTATGGTTACACGCCATCGTGATCATACGCGCAAGGAGAAGTCTTACACCGATGGCACGGTTCGGTATGACTCTCGCCGCCGTGCCTTCTTCGCCGCGCCGGTTTCCCATCGTGATGCTCTGGGTGAACCTACCTAGCATGCCGCCATGTCCGAGGAGTTTGCTACTCTCCGTCACACTAACACTTGGGTGTTGGTGCCTCGGCCATCCGGTGTTAATATTGTGAGCTGCAAGTGGATTTTCAAAACCAAGCATCGTCCGGATGGGTCTGTTGATAAGCACAAAGCTCGTCTTGTTGCTCGCGGTTTCACTCAACAGCATGGGATTGACTACGGAGATACTTTTAGCCCGGTGGTGAAGCCTGCCACGGTTCGCTTGGTTCTGTCTCTCTTTGTGTCTCGTGGTTGGAGCCTCCGATGATTGATGTGAGCAATGCCTTTTTACATGGGTTCTTGGCGAAGATGTGTACATGCAGCAGCCACCGGGTTCTAGGATGCCACTTATCCCTCTCATGTACGCAAACTTCAGCGGTCTATTTATGGTCTAAAGCGATCGCCGTGTACGGTATGCTCGTTTGAGTCAGCGCCTTTCGCAGCTCGGTTTTGTTGCCTCCAGATCAGATGCATATCTGTTCATCTTCTCCCAGGGTAAAATACAGATATACATGCTGGTGTACGTTGATGATATTTTGATTGCTGGCTTTACCCCCGCTGTGGTGGATCGTCTTGTGCAGTCGTTGTCTGTTAGCTTTCCCATCAAAGATTTGGGTCGCCTCGAGTACTTTCTTGGTTTGGAAGCGTCCTTTCATTCAGGGGGCATTGACCTTGACACAGAAAAAGTATGCTTTGGATCTTCTTCATCGCGTCAACATGGAGAACTGCAAGGCCACTTCCACTCCGCTTGCTACTTCCGAGAGTCTCTCACGTCATAGTGGTGCACTACTGGGTAGAGATGACTCCTTTCGGTATCGCGGTGTGGTTGGAGCACCTCGATGTTGACCCTCACTGCCCCGATATCTCCTTCACGATGAACAAAGTGTGTCGGTTCCTGTCTCAGCCAACGGAGGATCATTGGGAAGCAGTCAAGCGTATTCGAGATATGTCCAAGGTACGCTAGACATGGGACTACGGATTCGTAAGTCCAGATTCTTCGGAGTGAGTATATTCACCGATCTGCATCAAGGTGCTGTGTTGATGATAAGCGCCCACTTGGTGGTTTTGCTATATTTGTTGGACCTAACCTTGTATATTGGAGCTCGAAGAAGCAACCCACAGTCTCGAGATCAAGCACCGAGGCAGAGTATAAGGCATTGGCCAATGGCGCGGCTGAAGCCATTTGGATAGACTCAGTTCTCACAGAACTTAGAGTCACACGTCAGCGCACTCCTATATTGTGGTGTGATAACTTAGGGGCAACTTACCTGACGGCGAATACAGTGTTTCATGCTCGGACCAAACACATTGAGATTGATTTTTTTAGAGAAAAGGCACGAAAGCCCGACTTCAAATTAATGAAGCCATCAACCGGCTAGGATACAATGATGCTGAATTACAAAGGCAAAGACTTGACCAAAAACTAAAAAATACATGCCAAATTCACTACGACCCGGAGCAGCAGCGAACAGAGCATCAAGAGAAACTGCGATCAAGCCGCCAGAGATCTTGAGCAGACATAACAACAGGGCCGAAGCCACCCTGCGCCGACAATTGCCGTGGACATGAAGGCCCAGACCGCTTGAAGGAAACCATCGACTCCGCCGCCCACTGCCGGAGGGGAGACCACTATCTCCCCTTCGTCCAGACCGTGCTGGACGCCCACCACCGGCCGACAACCAACCAACAGACAAGGTGTGGAGCCACTGAAAGATGCGGAAGAACCCAAACGCCACCAACAACGCCGGCAACCAGGGGATCCGAGCACAACTGTCGCCACCCACCACCAAGCCGCACGCCCAACCTCCAACCACCCCTTGAACGGCGCCTCCAGGGAGGACCGAGACGCCAGAACGCCTCCGCCGTCCGGCCAAAAGGCCAAGACTTTCGCCCGGAGCGGGAAGGGGGAAGAGGGGGGCGGATCTGGAAGCTCGACCCGCCCTCAAGAGGGGAACGGCATCGGAGCACCGCCGGCGTCGAGGTCGACGCGAAATCGACCAGGGTTTCGCTCCAATACTCCACCACCCCATCCTCGGCCGATCCGACGGGCCAGCCACCAAATCGGGAGAGGAGGCCACCGCGAGGGAAGGGGCCGAGGAAGAAGAGCCGCCCGGCTGCAGCAAGACCTTGCCGCCCTCACGCCACCCACGGCCGGAAGGACGACCGGCACCAAGCGCCATCCACCGGAGAGATCGACGCCGCCATCTCCACCCAGGGCCGCCGCCCTGGCTTCCAGAGCCCCTCACAGCGGCGTGAGGCAGCAGATCCTCGCCGCCACCTTCACCGGAAGACACGCAGCAGCCGGCGGTATCCTCGGGTGCGGCGGGGCGGGGGGAGGAGGGAGGAGAGGTGGCGGCGGCTAGGGTTTGGGGTCGCTCCCGAGTCGCCCGCGAGGGGCGACGCAAGAGCCGGGGGCCGACTCCATTGAAATTGATTTCCATTTTGTGAGGGAACGAGTAGCTGCTTGTGAACTGGAAGTCAGGTTTATTTCTACAGATGATCAGTTAGCGGATGTATTTACTAAACCCGCTACTAGACAGATGCTAGACCATTTTAGAACCAATCTGAATCTTATATGTAGTTCAGATTGAGGGGGCATGTAAAGTAAGGTCTAGTATATTGTCCTTGGATACGTATCCGTATACGTATGTAATTGTAATTGTGATCATCTATATATATTGAAACGTGAGGCTGGATGTCAATAACCCACGCAAAACCCTAAACCCTGTGTTTAACTATGCCATGTGGATGAAGCCATGAGGGGCAGGAAAGAAAGAGGAGGGCGTGATGCTGGTAAAGGACACGGCCGGGTTGAGTGATCCAATAAAGCGCCCGGATTCAAGCCGCGCCGGTCGCCGGATAAGCGGATGGATCATGGCCATGGGTAGGTGGATAGAAGTAGAAGCAGCGCATGCAAGCGCGACGCGTATGGATGCATCCCGTTGGCTTTTGCGGCGTGCAGACGCTGCCCGACGATGCCGAGCTCTACGGCGACATGGCGCGCGTAGGTGGCGTAGACCCGGGATAACCAGGTCGTTGGTGAAGCTGGTGGGGTTCATTCGGTTCGTGCCGATCGAGCAGCAGACAAGTCGGGGATGCAACTCTTCTGTCCCGACCGTGCATCATCCGCGCGTACCGTAGACTCGAGCCCGGCTTCAGTGCAAATCAGCGCGTCACTGTCAACCCTGGGCGTGCGGTGCTTACAAAAGAGGGAAGCGATATTTTTGCTGATGGTTGGGCGCGGCGCGACACATGGACCCAAGGGGACGCTCGGGTGACGGCGAGGAAGGCCCGGAGGGCGGCGCGACGGCGTCAGCACGCTGCGTGGCCGGCTGGGGATTACGAGGGCTACATGATTTTGTTACTTGTTAGTGGCGGCAGAGCAATGGAGAATGATCGATCATTTTCTCCCCGCAATTGCGATTGGAGGTGGTAGCTAGTAGGATACTAGTATTTCGCATGTAAATATCTGTGGTTTTTGTGATGTCAGAGCATCTACAACAGCATTGGGGAAATACGGTCCCTCAAACGCCATCAAATTCTAAACCTCAAACCCTTCAAAAAAATTCTAAAACTCAAAACCATGCAATTCATGCAACGCTACGTAAAATGCATGATCAAAACGCAGTTCACGGATTAGCCGGACAGAAAAAAAACATGATTTATCAGAGTTCAACAACGGACAGTACAAATCCATACTATAAACTTATAAAACATATATAAAATACAAAAAGAATGAGGAAGGGCGGAGGAAATCACCATTTCCTCGCCGGCCCCTTCCCCTTCCGGCCGTCGGTCCGGCTATGCCCCTCCTCCGTGTAGGCGTCGAAGTGCGGAGGCGCGTCGTCGTCGGAGCTGGAGGTGGAGTCGTCCGTCATATCCGATCCGAAGCTTCATCTCATGCCCGACAGCTTGCGGAGCAGGCGGTCCTGATCCTTCGCATGGCGGGCCGCCTTCGCCTTCGTCGCCGACTCCTTTGCTGCCTCGCGCTCCGACAACTCGATGGCGAGTCGAAGCGCCTTCCATTCTTGCGGCGGAGGCGCCGCGCATCCGTCTTCGCCATCGCGAGCGAGCGGTGGAGGATAGAAGCGAGGAGCGCCGCCTCAGGATCGGCGGCGCGCTAGCGCGTGGACATCAACTCGGACGCTGTTGCCCTCTCCCTCGCCCGCTGCCATTCGCGCTGGGCTGCTTGTGCCTCGCGCCGGCCCCGACGCGGGCACGACGACCCAGCAGTGTCCGGACAACACCTCCGGAGCAGAGGGTGCGAAGTGGCCTGGTGGTGGGCGGCGTACCTGGAGGAGCGAAGCGGAGTGGCCGGAGCTGCGCGCTGGGCGGGAAGGGCCGACGACGTCGTCGGCGCTGCGTCGACGGGCGCCGGGCACTGACGAAGTGGATCCGCCCTGGTCGATGACTGAACGCCTCAATGCGATGCGGAGGGCGACCTCCTCCACATCGCCGGGGTCCGCTTCACGAAGCAGGCTAGACCAGTCGGCGACGAAGCCGGAGTCCCCACCGGAGGCAGCGCTGCTTCGTCGCCGGCCATCGGATGCGTTTGAAGGGGATCGAAAGTGGAGTGGACGGAGATGGGAGTGAAGTGGAGTTTGGATTGACTGCGGTCTAGGGTTTTTCCGGACAATGATATTTGTGGGGTAAGTGTGGGCCAGGCTGGGCTAACTCAACATGACAGGCGCATCCGGACACGCCGGGACCGCCTTATATTTGAGCTGGATATGGGGTGCTGATCAGCCCGAGCATTTAAAGCCCCGTTTAAGGTGTCTGTCTAGTTTTAAAAAACGTGATCGGTCACTGACCGGACGGCTCGCCCGCGGATTTAACAGGTCCGGCTGTAGATTCTCAGCGGTGGAGACTAAGCAATACACGATCGCATTCTTCGCTGGATCTGCGGTTGGTGCTGGTCAAATGTGACTCTCATCGATCACATCGGCCACATTGGTGGTGAGGATTATCAGCACCGGTCACCAGAGGCCAAAGGTGGACTGTGGAAAAGGACAAGCAACCATGGCGTATCGAAGTCTCGAACAGACGTATCAGCATTTTTCTTAAGACCGAACGAGTACAATCACTCGGTAGTGACATATCAGCATTTTTTATTGCCTCCGGTGTCGATCCCTGAGATGGGTAGCAGACCATACATAACTAGTAGGTTTGTGACATTACTTGATGTAAAATATATGAATTGCACGATGTATTGCTTTTCGTGCATAGACACGTATATATTATGTACAAAGATAGGCCATAGACCTCAACTATATAATGAACTAGGAGGCGGACCCAATACACAATATGCCCATGACACATATACTCAACACCCCCCGCAGTCGAAGCGGCATCGCGGCTGACGCAAAGACTGGACCGGAACTCCTCAAATGACGCCGTAGGCAAGCCCTTGGTCATGATATCGGCAAATTGTTGGGAAGTAGGGACGTGCAAAACGCGAATATGGCCAAGTGCCACCTGTTCCCGAACAAAATGAATATCCAACTCAATATGCTTGGTCCGTCGATGATGCACCGGGTTAGTGGAGAGGTAGACCACCGAGACGTTGTTGCAGTAGACCACCGTGGCACGGTCAACAGGGCAAGAGAGCTCCTGAAGCAGCTGGCGAAGCCACGAACACTCGGCGACGGCGTTGGCCACCGCACGATACTCAGCCTCAGCACTGGAACGAGAGACCGTAGGCTGCCGCTTGGACGACCACGAGATGAGTGAGGGTTCAAGATAGACACAATAGCTTGAAGTGGAGCAACGAGTGTCAGGGCAGCCCGCCCAGTCTGCATCGGAGTAGGCGGTGAGGGTGGTGTCGGCGGAGGCGTGAAGCGTGACACCAAGATCCATAGTACCACAGATATAGCGGAGAATCCACTTGACGGCAGCCCAGTGAACATCTCGAGGAGCATGCATATGAAGATACACCTGTTGCACGGCATACTGGATCTCCGGTCGAGTCAAAGTGAGGTACTGGAGAGCACCAATGATATACCAATAGAAAGTAGCATCCAAAGCAGGAGAACCATCCGTAGCAGAAAGCTTGGCCTTCGTATCAACAGGCGTAGCGGCGGGCTTGCAGTTAAGCATGCCGGCGCGCTCGAGGAGCTCGTGAGCGTACTTCCGCTGATGAAGGAAGAAGCCATCCGGACGGTGCACCACCTCGACACCGAGGAAGTAGTGCAAAGGACCCAAGTCCTTGATGGCGAACTCAACGCGAAGACGAGCCGTGAGCTGACTGAGGAGACCAGCCGTACATGCCGTCAGGATGATGTCGTCGACATAGAGCGGCAAGTAGGCCGTGTCAGAGCCATGATGATAGACGAAGAGCGAGGCGTCTGAGTGGGTAGAGCGAAACCCAAGCTGGTAAAGAAACGCCGCGATGCGCTGGTACCAAGCGCGCGGAGCCTGCTTGAGTCCGTACAAGGACCGCGAAAGCAGGCACACGTGGTCGGGAAGCGCCGGGTCAACAAACCCGGTGGGCTGCTGGCAGAAGACCTGCTCCTCGAGGTGACCATGGAGGAAGGCGTTGGAGACGTCCATCTGGTGCACCGGCCAAGCACGGGAGACCGCAAGGTGGAGAACCATGCGTATCATGCCGGGCTTGACGACCGGAGCGAAGGTGTCGGTGAAGTCGATGCCAGCACGCTTTCGGAAGCCACGAACGACCCAACGCGCTTTGTAGCGATCAAGGGTACCATCAGGACGGAGCTTGTGTTTAAAGACCCACTTCCCGGTAATCACGTTAGCGTGCCGGGGACGGGGAACAATCTGCCACGTCCGGTTGCGCAACAGGGCGTCAAACTCCTCTTGCATCGCAGCCATCCAGAGCGGGTCACGAAGAGCGGCTCGAATGGAGGACGACAATGGCGACGGCTCAGAGGTGGACGCCGCATGGACGTAGTCATCCGAGGCGTAGCGCGAGCTCGGGCGAAAAACACCCATACAGGCGCGGGTGACCGGACCGGCCACAGGCGCCGGGGGCCGGGGAATACGGGCGCCGAGGCCCGTGGGGGCCACGGGCGCCAACGCCGGGGCGCTGAGGGGGCGGGCACCGTGGCGCCAATGTCGGGCGCGGGCGCTTAACGCGTGGGCGCCGGGCGCGAAGCGCCGGGTCAGGAGGCGCCGCATGCGGGGGGCGCGCCTCAAAGCCGGGGGGCGGGCCAAGAGAAGCGCGCGAGCGCCCTGGGAGAGGCGTCGAGGAGCCCGCGTCATCAGTGGCGTGAGGAACAGTTGAGGGTACCTGGTGAAACGGAAACACATGCTCATCAAAATAAACATGCCGGGAAGTGAACACACAGTGGGAGGCAGGATCGTAGCACCGATATACCTTGGAGTTGGAGGGGTAGCCGATGAAGATGCAAGCGACAGATCGAGGTGCAAGATTGTGAGAAGCAGTGTCGGCAGTGCTGGTGTCGGTGTCAAAACCGGCGGATCTCGGGTAGGGGGTCCCGAACTGTGCGTCTAGGCGGATGGTAACAGGAGGCAAGGGACACGATGTTTTACCCAGGTTCGGGCCCTCTTGATGGAGGTAAAACCCTACGTCCTGCTTGATTAATATTGATGATGTGTGTTACAAGAGTGGATCTACCACGAGATCAAAGAGGCTAAACCCTAGAAGCTAGCCTATGGTATGATTGTTGTTCGTCCTATGGACTAAAGCCATCCGGTTTATATAGACACCGGAGAGGGCTAGGGTTACACAAAGTCGGTTACAAAGGTAGGAGATCTACATATCCGTATCGCCAAGCTTGCCTTCCACGCCAAGGAAAGTCCCATCCGGACACGGGACGAAGTCTTCAATCTTGTATCTTCATAGTCTTGGAGTCCGGCCGATGATGATAGTTCCGCTATCCGGACACCCCCTAGTCCGGAACTCCCTCAGTAGCCCCTGAACCAGGCTTCAATGACGACGAGTCCGGCGCGCATGTTGTCTTCGGCATTGCAAGGCGGGTTCTTCCTCCGAATAATTTATAGAAGATTGTGAACACCAGGATAGTGTCCGGCTCTGCAAAAATAAATTCCACATACCACCGTAGAGAGAATAATATTACACAAGATCAATCTGGCGGCGTATACGTGGGCGTGACGTCGCACCACTACCAAGCCTTTACTCAAATTGTTTTATTGTTCCACCTCGGTAGCGTTTAGCGAAGCGGTTTCTTGGCACGTCTTGTCGAGCAGAGATCGTGTTCCCCTTATTCCGGGATTCCCATCAATACGGACGTGGGTAACCCAACCGCGCCATTGATTGTGACGCTTGGGAGATAAGCGAGTTTTACCGGGCGGTGGGGACACATGTTTTGTCCGCCCATATAAGGGGATAAAGATCCAACCCTTTTACTGCGCCTTCTTCCTCCTTGGCTTATCCATCTCCATGAACTCGAGCTCCAGCGCCCAAGTCCGCACTTCTCACCTCAACCTTCTCCAACTATGTCCGGAGCGGGAGGCAAGTGGATGGCCTCCTCCGTCACGGAGGGACAGATCCAGAAGCTGTGCGACGCCGGATATTTGTCCAGCAACATCGCACATCGGCTCACCGACGAGGGAGAGCTCATCCCCAACCCCAGGCCCCATGAGAGGGTAGTGTTTCTTCCCCATTTCCTCCGCGGACTGGGCTTTCCGCTTCATCCCTTTGTCCAGGGGCTCATGTTCTACTACGGCCTAGATTTCCATGATCTGGCCCCGAATTTCATCCTCAACATCTCGGCGTTTATCGTCGTGTGCGAGGCCTTCCTCGCATCCAGCCCCACTTGGCTTGTGGCTCAAGACCTTGACGTCAAGCCAAAGGTTGTAAAGGGCAGCCAAGCGGAGTGCGGAGGCGCCATGGTGGGCAGGATGTCCCACGTTACGTGGTTGGGGGCACTTTCGTGGAAACCATCAAGGGGTGGCAATCGGGGCGGTTCTACATCACTGAGCCGCGTAACCCTGATTGGGCAGCGGCCCCCGAATTCAGATCTGGCATCCCCACACGGCTCACCTCCTGGAAAGAGAGTGGCCGGATGTGGGGAATTCGAGGAGCTGACCGGACTCCAAGCTTGTATCCGAAGCTGGTGGACAAGAAGCTCAAGCTTCTCAACGTAGTCCAGTCATGCTCATCCGCCGGATTCTCCCGTGCCGACGGGGCTTCAACATGTGGGAGTTTGATCCGGCGCACCGGACTGCACTGGCGGGCTCTTCGACACTACATACAAAGATGTCCGGAAGGTGCTGTTCAGGCGCTGAAGCTCCGCATCCGCCATCAAGATTGCGGATTCCGCTCAGTCAGCCCAACTGACGAGGTAAGTGATTTCACCACTTGTTTTCCATAGTTTGGCTCTATGCGGGATCTAAACTCCCTTTACCTTTGACAGGAATGGCTGGCGAAGGCCGAACGGACTATCTGTCCGGCCCCATTGCCAGAGGACCCAGCGGACGCCCGCCTAACGAGGCTGCTGGCTCCGGCACCCCACATGGTGCCGGAGAAGAAGGCCAAGAAGATGGCCACGGGGACTCGGAAGAGTTCCCGTTTTCAGGTGCTATCGGATGATGAATCCGAGGCCGACTCCTCCCACCAAGGCGAGGAGGAGAAGAAGAAAGCCTCTCCCCGGGGAGGGAAGAAAGGAAGGCCTCCCCAACAAGGGAGGCGAAGGGTCCAAGAAGGAAAAACTCTTCCCCCGGACTGCTCCGCCAACGCTAGTGACGACGACGAGGACTGGCCTCCAAGGGCCAAGCCCCTGGCGAGATCGTAAGTATCCGGACTCCCGAATAACTTCAAGGTTTTTTATTTTCGCCACATAATGTATTTCTAATGCCGCATACAACCCTGCAGTCCGCCCAAGGATGATCTTCCCGTTTCGTCGAGCGGGTCCTTGGGTGTGTCGGATATGGATTCCCTTCCGACTGCCTCCACCCCCGTGCCGTCATGGACGACGCCGAGGTGGGATCGAAAAGGACCCACCAGGAGGAGGAGGCCCCGGAGGTGTCACAGACACCCTCCGGACTTTGTACGGACTCAGCCACGGAGGCCACGGTGGCTCGAGTCCGTGGCGACCCTTCGTAAGAAGGGCAAGATCATGACGCCCGGCTGCCTCCGTCCCAACCGGAGGTGCGGATAATTTGGCCGGAGGCGCTCAACGGGCGCCTCCATCAAAGAGGAACACCGCACTGTTATGAGTGCGGTGATTGAAAGGTTCGGCTTCGCCAAGAGCGGGCTGACCGAAGCTCGCAACAGCCTTCTAACAGGCTTTGAGGTAAGAATTTCAATATATGTAAAATGGTACCGCATAGACAGTAGCCCCTGATGCTCGGTTCGGTGTTCGGAAAGAAAAGCCGGACTGAGGATCTTTAGAAAAATAAACGCAGGAGGCATAAAAAATATGTCAATATGGGATTGCAAGCTGCGCTGCTGACCTCCGCCGCACTGACTGCGGAGGTAAATACTTTGAAGGAAAACCTCGAGCGGTCCGAGAACGAGCTCGGCCATGCCAAGAAGCAGCTCGAGGAAAAAGAAGTTAAGTAATACCTTATGAAAATTGTACCTTACAGAAAAGGATTTGGTTGCAAGAAAAATGACAAGGATAACGTGGGTATTGTAGGGGCCACTAACGAGGTGGCGACCACAGAAGGAGGTGGTGGCAGCGGCCGAACGTATCTTGACCTCGAGCGCACCGAGCGAGAGAAGCAGGAGGCGCGGTGGCAGAGGTACAGCAAGAGCTCCAGGATCTTGTGAAAAACATGAGAGCTTGAGCGTGACTCAAGACTCGAGAGTCCGAGCTTGCAACGGCTCTTGAGAGTGCCAAAGCCGCTAAGGTCAAGCCTACAAGGCCCTCCAGGAGATTGAGGCGGTGAAGAAAATAGCAGCTGGTAAGGCATTTTTCATGCAAAGTAAGCATGTGAGTGTTAATTACCTGTTGCTTACCCGAATTCGAAGCTCTCCAAGAGCGTTCGCAGATCTTCCTCGCAGCGTGTCCGATGCTGCCGCATTCTACCGGGCCGAGGAGGGGAGCTCGACGGAGAAGGTCTTCTGGTCTCAGTATGCTGAGGCCGGACATCCAGTGCCCCTTAGCGACCAGCTGAAGCAGCTGGTCGAGCTCCACAAGGCGGCCGAACAGGCCATGAAGGGCCTCATAGTTCGGCTGTGGCCTAAGGAGGCCATGCACAGGAGCTACTTCGCCTGGTCGCGGCGGGCCGATGGATGCGTGCCCGTGGGTTGAAGTCATCAAGCATTCCGCTTGTATTGAGGGTGCCGTCGGGCCCTTGCCCGCGCAAAGGTGCCTTTGGGGCAAGATGGATGCCTGTAAGCTCGTGACGGACCCGCCACGGAGGGCAAGGAGCATCGCGCCCGAGATGTATTATAAGAGTGTGCTGAAGGGCGCCCGCACTATTGCGGGTGAGTGCTCCAAAGATGTAATATTTGAGTAGACTCGCATTTTGTTATCCTGTGCGCTGAAAACTTAGTTCATATGCACTAAGCAACGCTTGTTAATTTAAAATATTACCTTCTGTGCGGCTGTTTATCAAATCTGAGAGATGGCAAGTCGTCGGCTTCAGCCCCCATGCCACGAATGCTGGCGTGTTCGGGATAAACTTGAGCGCTCTTGTTCCCATTTTTGGGTCCATCTAGGGAGGCGCTCAACACAGCGAACAAGGCAACCAGACTTATAATGCTTGAACACTCTCACTTAGCCATAGAATTCTATAATTTTAAATTTCAGCGAAGCCCCTAGTCTTCAGAAGGCTGAATTTGGGGCGCTATCCACGCCTTGGCCGGACAGTATCCGGATCCTCGCTCTAAGCGGCATAAGTCTTTAAGGACTCGCAAGAAACCTCTCGAACAGCGACCGGCTCTCGCCTCATCATGACGGTCAGTTTTAGCTTTCTCCACTGAGGCGTTAACCCAGCTCAACTGGGGCGGAATCACAGTGGTTCTCCCAGTGCTACCTTAGCCGATATAACGGAACGTAAGGTACCAAAACATGGGAGTCGGGCAAACCCAACTATTGACCCAAGACATGATTCGGAGCCGATGCATATAGTGCTATAAGTTCGGGGTGCCACACTTGTGAAAGTGTTCGGACTCATCATACCATAATGCGGGAAACATAAGCCCCTGGTGTATATTAGCCGTACCAAAGTGTACGGATGCAACATGCCGTGAATGAACATATGTATGAAAAAGAAATGCAATTATAGGCAAAAAGGTCCTGCATTGTTTTATTTAATAAGTGCTGCTACGAATGCAGAACGATACAAATAGTGCGATAAGCAAGGTATGGGACTATTAAACATGTCCCTCCGTGGGTAGGCTGCAGATTGGTGTATAAAATGCTCGTAATGGAGACCACATGTATATTCGTTGTAGCCTTTATCCTTCCACGGCTGTTGCATCGTGAGTTTGGCAGGTCTGGCTGCCGGACAGGCCTCGACAAATGGAGTCATGTGGGAAAAAGTAAAAGGTAAAAAGAAAAGAAAATGAACGACACACTTGAGAGCCCTGGTGTGGTTGAGCCGATCTGGGTTTATCGTGGTCGTGCCCCTCTCCCCATGCCCATGGTATCTTGAGCGTAATGGTGTCTGCGAAGGACCTGCTTTGACGTTCGCAGAGCTGGGGTGGGGCCGCACTTCTGGCGTGCTCGGGCGTGCCAGGTGATCTTGTTGTAAGTTACTCCAGCGCTTAGCTGTGTCCGGCCGCTTAACGGCGGACTCGAGAATTGCCTTAAGAGGCTGCATTGCACTTCGCCGTGAGAGCCAGTATGTTCCTCCGCGCGGAGAGAACGCGTTCGGTGTTTCCGTTGACCGTGATGACTCCTCGAGGGCCTGGCATCTTGAGCTTGAGGTATGCGTAGTGCGGCACCGCGTTGAACTTTGCAAACGCGGTACGTCCGAGCAAGGCATGATAGCCGATGCGGAACGGGACTATGTCGAAGATTAACTCCTCGCTTCGGAAGTTATCCGGGGATCCGAAGACCACTTCCTGTGTAATTGAGCCTGTACAATTGGCTTCTACACCTGGTATGACGCCTTTAAAGGTCGTTTTGGTAGGTTTAATCCTTGAGGGGTCTATGCCCATTTTGCGCACTGTATCCTGGTAAAGCAGGTTCAGGCTGCTGCCGCCGTCCATCAGGACTCTGGTTAGGTGAAATCCATCGACGATTGGGTCTAAGACCAGTGCGGCGAATCCGCCGTGGCGGATGCTGGTGGGGTGGTCCCTTCGGTCAAAAGTGATCGGGCAGGAGGACCATGGATTGAACTGGGCAACCGGATCCATCGCGTAGACATCCACGAGTGCACGCTTCGCTCCCTTTTGGGTATCTGCGTTGCGTATATCATGTTCACCATCCGCTTTTGTGGGGAAACCCTTCATCCTCTATTGTTCGGCGGTTGGGTCTCGTCCTCGTCATCGCTATGCAGCCCCTTGTCATTGTTTTCGCAATTAACTTGCCTGCCTGTTGAATACCCAACAGTCCCTGTTGGTGTGGTTAAGCTGGCTTTTCGGGGTGCCGTGTATCCGCACAAGCGGTCGAGTATTCGGTCCAAATTGGACGGACCCGGAGTAGTTCTTTTGAATGGATTTTTCGCGACCGGTTTAGAGACTCGAATCCGGCATTGATTGCCGTATCCTCAATATTGTCGCGGTTAATGCGGCGTTTGTTTTGTTACGACGCTGCCTGCCATTTCGGTCCGTGAAGTCCGGACTGCCGAATTTTCTTTGAGGTTGTTGCTGCGTGCTAGCTAGCTGTCCTCACCCGCGCATGCCGGGTCATGAGTGATGTGAGGGCTGCCATGGATTTCGGCTTTTCCTGTCCTAGGTGCCGGGCAAGCCACTCGTCGCGGATGTTATGCTTGAAGGCCGCGAGGGCCTCCGCATCCGGACAGTCAACGATTTGGTTTTTCTTGGTTAAGAACCGTGTCTAGAATTGTTCCGCCGATTCGTCTGGCTGCTGAATTATGTGGCTTAGGTCATCGGCGTCGGTGGTCGCATAAGTGCCTGGAAGTTATCGAGGAATGCGGCTTCGGTCCTCCCAGCTCCCAATTGACTCTGCTGGCAAGCTGTTGAGCCAATGCCGGGCTGGTCCTTTAAGCTTGAGGGGGAGGTATTTGATGGCGTGAAGATCTTCACCGCGGGCCATGTGGATGTGAAGGAGATAGTCTTCAATCCAAACCGCGGGGGTCTGTTGTGCCATCATAGGATTCAATATTGACGGGTTTAAACCCTTCGGGATTTGATGATCCATTACTTGATGCGTGAAGCATAGTGGGTGTGCGGCGCCTCTGTACTGGGCGATATCACGACGGAGCTCAAAAGAGCTTTGTCTGTTTTGTTCGGCCCGGCCGGACTTACTGTGTCCGGCGCGACGGTTGTCGTCACGTACCGTGGGGCGCCCACGCGATCCATAGATCGATCTTGATTGTCTTGCCTTGTCCTCCAATATATCTCGCAGGTCCGGAGCGTTCCCCTGTGGCCGTGTACTTTTTGAGCGATGTCGAGTGCGGTTCTAGTGAAGGGCCTAGAGGCCTCTCTGTCACGACCACGGGGTGGTCGGTCAGTCGTATTGTCTCCTGGTGATGCGGGTTCGTAAGCCTCCTCCTCTAATCGGGGGAGCAACTTGCGTTTAGGGTAGCTTTTGGAGGGGCGTTCGAGCTCATGCTCTTCGGCCGCGAGGACTTCAGTCCATCTGTCGGCTAGCAGATCCTGATCAGCTCTAAGCTGTTGCTGCTTTTTCTTGAGGCTGTTCGCCGTGGCCATAAGCCTGCGTCTAAAACGCTCTTGTTCGACGGGATCCTCAGGCACGATGAATTCATCGTCGTCGAGGCTTGCTTCGTCTCCGGAGGGAGGCATATAATCCTCTACCTCTTCTTCGGCCGCTCTCTCGTGAGGGCTGGCGTCTCCATCCTCCCGCTACCGGATCTTGCTTTGGAGTGGATTATCTTGACCTTGTCCGGTGTATTCTTATCTCCGGTGCCGGAATCTTCATTCTTGCTGTGGCGGGATTTAGAGTGGCGCCACTGACGCCGGCGCTTGGGCTGTTTCTTGGAGGGGTCATCCTCCTCTTTTCCTTCGCCATTCCCATCCTTTGGGATATCCACCATGTATATGTCATATGATGAGGTGGCTTTCCAGTGCCCGGTAGGCGCTGGTTCTTGTTCGTCTCCGGCATCGTCGTCAATACCGTTGATGTCTTCGGAGTCGTAGTCTAGCATGTCGGTTAGATCGTCGACAGCGGCTACCAAGTGGGTGGTGGGTGGGCTTTGAATTTCTTCGTCGTCTGTGATCTCAACCGGCCCCGACCGCAGTCCGCCAGTGGCTCTCCGATAACGAGAGGTATTTTAGCGAACTCAAGATGTCGCCAAAAGGTGAGAGTTGAAAAATGACCGATGAGGTCAACTCCATGACCGGCGCCCAATAGGATTCGATCGGAGGGGGCGAGGGAGGTTAGAAGTCCGGCACGGAGTCCGGCACCTCGAGTCGCGAGCTTTATGAGGGACAAGATTAGTGTTCGCCTCTATCGCCAGAGGTTGCAGCCCCGAGGCGGTGTCTAGCCATCCGCCCCGACCATGCAGCCGGCTCCGAATTGAAGATCGGAGCGGGTTCGAGTGCGGCCTCCAGGGTACTGTCCGGCTGCAGAGATAAATCATGCCCGCCGTGACAGTGCGGCACGCTTGGCTGTGGCTCAACTCCATCGAGGATCAAGTCCCCGCGGATGTCAGCCGTGAAGTTCAAACTTCCAAATCTGACCTGGCCGGGCGTAGCTTCGATCTGCTCCGGATGGCCAAGCCGAATCGGCCCGCAGCGAAGCCGCCGAATCTGAAGATCTGTCCGGGAGAAAAGTCTCACCTGGACTGCGTCGTTGATGATGGTCGAAGAAGCCATCGAGCCTATCGGTGGCGACCACGAGAGGAACTCTCAATGAAAGCACCAATGTCGGTGTCAAAACCGGCGGATCTCGGGTAGGGGTCCCGAACTGTGCGTCTAGGCGGATGGTAACAGGAGGAAAGGGACACGATGTTTTACCCAGGTTCAGGCCCTCTTGATGGAGGTAAAACCCCACGCCCTGCTTGATTAATATTGATGATGTGTGTTACAAGAGTGGATCTACCACGAGATCAAAGAGGCTAAACCCTAGAAGCTAGCCTATGGTATGATTGTTGTTAGATCCTATGGACTAAAGCCATCCGGTTTATATAGACACCGGAGAGGGCTAGGGTTACACAAAGTCGGTTACAAAGGTAGGAGATCTACATATCCGTATTGCCAAGCTTGCCTTCCACGCCAAGGAAAGTCCCATCCGGACACGGGATGAAGTCTTCAATCTTGTATCTTCATAGTCTTGGAGTCCGGCCGATGATGATAGTTCGGCTATCCGGACACCCCCTAGTCCGGAACTCCCTCAGCTGGGATAGCAAAGTCACCCAAAAATACGCAAGTCATCATAAGACGGGGGCGTACCAAAGAGAAGATGGTGAGGTGCGTAGTTCCACCGTGGGCGGCAGGGTCTAATGTTAAGAAGAAGTGATTCAATGGCGAGTGCGTCTGGCCAGAAATGAGGCGGCACGTTGGCATGAAACAAGAGCGTGCGAACGCAGTCATTCAGAGTGCGAAGGACGCGTTCGGCTCGACCGTTCTGCTGTGAAGTGTACGGGCATGTGAGGCGAAAAACTGTGTCGTGATGCGACAAAAAGGTGCGGAAAGCGAGGTTGTCGAACTCTTTTCCATTGTCCGTCTGAAGCGCAAGGATGGGACGCCCAAACTGCGTGTGGACATAGGAGTAAAAGGCCGTCAAGGTAGAGAGTGCATCCGACTTTCTGCGCAAAGGAAAAGTCCACACATAATGAGAATAATCATCAAGTATGTCCAGATAATAAAAATAGCCCGAGTTACTAGGAATCGGAGAAGTCCACACATCGTTATGAATCAACTGAAAAGTAAAAGAAGCAATGGCGGTGGAATTAGTAAACAGCAGGCGAACATGTTTGCCGACTCGACAGGCATGACAAGTGTGATCCTCGATCTTATTGCAACTGAAACTGAAACTCCTAAGAATATGACGAAGTGTGACGGGGTTGGGATGACCCAAGCGAGCGTGCCAGAGATCGACACCAGCGGAGAGAGCAACCGGTGCGGTGGTGGTGGATGAAGGCGAGTGCACCGGATAGAGCTCGTCGGGGCTGTCACATCAGTGAAGTACCATCCTGGTTCGAGCGTCTTCGACACAAAAATCAAGCTCGTCAAATTCAAAGGTAACAGGATTTTCACGAGTGAAACAACGAACGGAAATGAGATTCTTAATAAGATGAGGTGACACAAGTATGTTAGACAAAGATAATGGAGTAGAAGTAGAAGGAAAAGAAGTGTGCCCAACATGTGTGATAGAAAGTGTGGAACCGTCGCTGACAATGATGCGACGGTCGGTGGAGACAGGAGTGAAGGAGGCAAGGTTACCAGGATGAGCAAACATGTGAGTCGTGGCACCGGTGTCCATGTACCAATCACCACCTCCAGTGTAGTTGTTCGGCGTAGGAGCGACATGCAGCCCGGTCAGGAGCACCGGGTCCCAGGGTTGTAGGATCGAAAGTATGTCTAGAGGGGGGGGGTGATTAGACTACTTGACCAAATAAAAATCCATCCTTTTCCCAATTTTAGTTCTTGGCAGCTTTTAACAACTTTAGTACAAGTCAAGCAATCTTAACACAATTCAAGCAAGCATGCAAAGAGTATATGAGCAGCGGAAAGTAAAGCATGCAACTTGCAAGAATGTAAAGGGAAGGGTTTGGAGGATTCAAACGCAATTGGAGACACAGATGTTTTTGTCATGGTTCCGATAGGTGGTGCTATCGTACATCCACGTTGATGGAGACTTCAACCCACGAAGGGTAACGGTTGTGCGAGTCCACGGAGGGATCCACCCACGAAGGGTCCACAAAGAAGCAACCTTGTCTATCCCACCATGGTCGTCGCCCACGAAGGACTTGCCTCACTAGCGGTAGATCTTCACGAAGTAGGCGATCTCCTTGCCCTTACAAACTCCTTGGTTCAACTCCACAATCTTGTCGGAGGCTCCCAAGTGACACCTAGACAATCTAGGAGACACCACTCTCCAAGAAGTAACAAATGGTGTGTTGATGATGAACTCCTTTCTCTTGTGCTTCAAATGATAGTCTCCCCAACACTCAACTCTCTCTCACAGGATTTGGATTTTGTGGAAAGAAGATCTGAGTGGAAAGCAACTTGGGGAAGGCTAGAGATCAAGATTCATATGGTAGGAATGGAATATCTTGACCTCAACACAAGTGTAGGTGGTTCTCTCTCAGAAAATGTGTATTGGAAGTGTAGGTTCGTTCGATGGCTCTCTCCATGAATGAAGAGGAGGTGGAGGGGTATATAGCCTCCACACAAAATCTAACCGTTACACACAACTTGCCAATCTCGGTGGGACCGAATTGAGAAACTCGGTCGGATCGATTCAGCAAATCTAGTGATCGTTAGGATTTTCGGTGGGACCGACATGCAACTCGGTAGGACCGATATGGTTAGGGTTAGTGCATAACGTAATCTCGGTGAGACCGATTACACAAACTCGGTGATTCCGATTTTGGTTATTAGCTAACCAGAGAGTTGGTCGGAGTAAACTTCGGTGGGACCGATTCGCTCATTTCGGTGAGACCGAA
The DNA here is from genome assembly GCA_021605145.1 of Aegilops bicornis. Taxonomy (NCBI): domain Eukaryota; kingdom Viridiplantae; phylum Streptophyta; class Magnoliopsida; order Poales; family Poaceae; genus Aegilops; species Aegilops bicornis. The sequence goes on from CM038669.1 coordinate 561,585,940, forward strand.
ATGTTACAAAAGGAAACAGAGAGTTTACATTGCAATCTCGGTGGGACCGATCGCTCATCTCGGTATGACCAAAACGTTACGAAGGGAAACAGAGAGATTACAATCCCATCTCGGTGAGACAGAGATCCCTATCGATGAGACCGATTTGCCTAGGGTTTGTGGCAGTGGCTATGACATCTGAACTCGGTGGCGCCGGATGGAAAGAACCGGTGGGGCCGAGTTTGACTTTTGGTTTAGGTCATATGTGGATGTGAGAAAGTAGTTGAGGGCTTTGGAGCATATCACTAAGCATTTTGAGCAAGTAAGCCATTAAGCAACACCTCATCCCTCCTTGATAGTATTGGCTTTTCCTATAGACTCAATGTGATCTTGGATCACTAAAATAGAAAATGTAGAGTCTTGAGCTTGAGCCAATCCTTTTGTCCTTAGCATTTTGAGGGGTCCACTTTTCTCATCCATGCCATGCCAATCATTGAGCTTTCCTGAAATATTAGTCTTGAAATAGTGTTAGCTCAATGAGCTATATGTTGTTAGGAATTACCAATACCACCTAGGGGTAGTTGCACTTTCAATCTCCCCCTTTTTGGTAATTGATGACAACATATAGATCAAAGCTTCGACAAATGATAATAAGAGTGAAAAACATTGTCGCTTTGAGAAGTATGTGAAAAGAAAGAGCTCCCCTAAATTTGTGCATAGTTTAAGATTTGCTTTGGACTGCAAATGCACAATGAGTTAGGATCATGGGTTACTCTTCCATGTCACATACATCTTGGTGGAGCGCTCAAAATGATAATAAATAAATACATGCACTCATCACCAAGCAAAGTGAATGATCATATGGGATATAAAAGGATAATGTCATCCAACAAGTATTAAGGTAGCATATTGAAAGATCATGGATGTCGCCTAGAGGGGGGGTGAATAGGCGCTTTAAAAATAATTACGGTTTAGGCTTGAACAAATGCGGAATAAACCTAGCGGTTAATTTGTCAAGCACAAAACCTGCAACAACTAGGCTCACCTATGTGCACCAACAACTTATGCTAAGCAAGATAAACTACTAGGTGATAGCAAGATATATGTCAAGAAACAATATGGCTATCACAAAGTAAATTGCATAAGTAAAGGGCTCGGGTAAGAGATAAGCGAGGCACGCGGAGGCAGCGATGTATCCCGAAGTTCACACCCTTGCGGATGCTAATCTCCGTTTGGAGGCGGTGTGGAGGCACAATGCTCCCCAAGAAGCCACTAGGGCCACCGTAATCTCCTCACACCCTCGCACAATGCAAGATGCCGTGATTCCACTAAGGGACCCTTGAGGGCGGTCACCGAACCCATACAAATGGCAACCCTTGGGGGCGGTCACCGAACCCGTACACTTTGGCAACCCTTGGGGCGGTCACGGAACCCGTCAAATTGCTCGGGCGATCTCCACAACCTAATTGGAGACCCGGCGCTTGCCGGAGCTTTACACCACAATGATTGAGCTCCGAACACCACCAACCGTCTAGGGCGCCCAAGCACCCAAGAGGAACAAGCTCAAGGGTACCAAGCACCCAAGAGTAATAAGCTTCTGAACTTGTAACTTCCACGTATCACGTGGAGAACTCAAACCGATGCACCAAATGCAATGGCAAGGGCACACGGAGTGCCCAAGTCCTTCTCTCTCAAATCCCACCGAAGCAACTGATGCTAGGGAGGAAAATGAGAGGAATAACAAGGAGAACACTAAGAACTCCAAGATCAAGATCCAAGGGGTTCCCCTCACATAGAGGAGAAAGTGATTGGTGGAAATGTGGATCTAGATCTCCTTTTTCTTTTCCTTCAAAAACTAGCAAGAATCCATGGAGGGATTGAGAGTTAGCAAGCTCGAAGAAGGTCAACAATGGGGGAAGAACACCAGCTCAAAGGATAAGGTTCAATGGGGAAGAAGACCCCCTTTTATAGGTGGGTAAAAATCCAACCGTTACGCTCACAGCCCGCACCGAGCGGTACTACCGCTCCAAGGAGCGGTACTACCGCTAGGGCAGTAGTAGCCCTTTGAAACACAACAACGAGGAGGGAAAAAAGCCAGAAGAACCGTCGGAGCGGTAGTACCGCTTGACCTCACGGTACTACCGCTAGGGGTAGCGGTACTACTGCTAAGGGTAGCGGTACTACTGCTATGCGGCGGTACTAAAAAATTACATCCGTGCCTACCACCGCTGGACTTGTGACGAGTTTTTGGTCCCGAGCGGAAGTAGCCACGGAAGTATCCGCGGTAGTACTGCTCCAAGCGGTAGTACCGCTCCCAAAAGCGGTAGTAAAAAATTACTTCTGCTCCTACCCGCGGTAGTACCGCTGCAGCCTTTTCGTAACACTAAAACTACCACAACTTCGCAAACAGACTCGAATTAATGAAACCAAGTTTGTTGGAAAGCTAGCGAAAAGGGCTAACACAATCTTGATAGAAATACCAATAATAAGCAAATGAGAAAAGGCCCAAAAGAAAATGGTGAGAACCCTTCCTCAGATAAGACCGATAAAACCTCCAACACTGAAAACATCATAGAAGACGCATGCAAACTCTGTTTTCGATGAACTCAAGCTTGTCATAAAGATGACCATAAGCTCTAAGACTCACAAAGAGAACCAAACAAGAACCAAGAAACATGATGCAAGGATGCAATGGTTTGAGCTCTTGTCGAACGATACGATCAAGCTACTCACTTGAGAGCCCCCCTTGATAGTACTGACTATCGATCCTATACCCCGGTCTCCCAACTACCACCATGAGACCGGTAAAATAGAAAACCTATCAAGGGCAAACCTTTGCCTTGCACATGATCCACTTGAGCTAGATTATGACGATCTTGTCCTCCTCAAGATGGACCACCTTTGTTGATTGCGTTGGGTCGATGGAGACTAGATGATTGCTCCCCCATACTCCACTATGGGGAGCCACTCTTCGGCACATCTTCACAAGTCCATTGACACCACAATGGATGGCAAGCTTCAAGCACTTGATCTCTTCGTGATTCTCCATTTGAACTTGCACACAGCAATCTTGATGACGATCACCACTTGATGTCATCCTTCCCATGTGTTGTATGATATCTTCCTCTTGACGCAAGCCCATGGACATGTACCTAAACCCACATAGACTCTCACATAGACCATGGGTTAGTACACAAAGTGCAATGGACAATGCTTACCATACCATGGGGTCACTTGATCCCTCTCGGTACATCTTCTACGCTTTGTGAGTTGATCAACTTGATTCACTCTTGACTTAGTCTTGATCAACCTTGAATCTTTCCAACTCTCTTTGTTTGGATGATGTCTTGAAGGTAAACATGAATGATCACACAATCTTCTTCTTCAAGACATGCTTGCAATAAGCTAAACACTCACATGACCAATCTTTGGATAATTCCTTAATAGCACCTTGGTTAACCCATAAACTCCTTGAAACCAACACATGGACTTCAAGAAATGCCTATGGAAAAATCCTTCAAATATAACTCAATGCAACCATTAGTCCATAGAGAATGTCATCAATTACCAAAACCACACATGGGGGCACCGCATGTCCTTTCAATCTCCCCCATTTTGGTAATTGATGACAATCACTTTCAAGAGAGTTTATATAAGGAATTATGCATCACCATGCAATGCAACAACCAATAATGCATGCGAAGGAGAAGCGTATGCTTAGGAACAAATCGAAGCTAGAAGAGACAACTCTCTAAACTTCACCATGTAATGCAACAACCAATAATGCATGTGAAGGAGATGCGTGTGCTTAGGAACAAACCGAAGCTAGAAGAGACAACTCTCTAAACTTCTCCACAAAACTCTCTGAAACTTCTCCCCCATTGGCATCGATTGCCAAAATGGGCTAAAAGCTTAGAAGGCCAATATAAAATGTGTTCCTCCATAAATTGTGTATTTCTCAACAAGAGAGTGGAATGCAATACACATATCCAACGGTAAATACTTGGAGGAAGACAAACTATATTGAGGCCCAAAGATTGCAAAAGGAAGATATGCCACAAAGACATAACAAAAAGAGAAACAAGCAATCAAAAGATACCTATTGAAGCAAGCTATCAAAAGATACCAATTGAACCAACTAGGCCAATGATCCTACGAGCCACATGAATAAAGGATATTATGATAAGAGCAGAGCAGTGTTCTAAAGAAACTAGAGAAGCTCCCCATGATTTGTGCACATCAAGAATTTTTGTATTTGGATACAAAGTGCACAAAATAGGATCATAGCTCCCCCCAAATCAATTGAAACTTACAACAAGTGCAAGAGAGCATATAGGAAACTAAGCGTAGTACTTGCAACAAACACATGGTTGAGCAACAAGTAAGAGAGGCAACTTAAGAGTGAGCTCAACCAAAAAGATGTGTGTGAGTTAAGGCAATGCACTTGAGAAGACTAATGTCTGAGAAGAGCATTAAGCATCAATAAAGTCTTGAAAGAATGAGGCACACGGTGCAAGGCCTATCATTCCCACACACAACTAGCAAATGGGTTCACAAGCTTACTAATAAGCATATAGAGAACCTATGCTTGTGACAACCCACGGTGAAGATAGAAGATGAAAGGCTCATCAAGACGAGGGATACCAATTAAGATGGCAAAAACCTCGTAAAGATAAGCATGAGGAAAATAATCTTCACCACACAAGAGCGCATCAAGATGCAATGATAGAATACACGCACTCAAGGCAAAAGCTTTCATGGAGCCACCAAAGAAATAACATAAGAAAGACAAGGTGGACGTGAAAGAAAGGATATCATCTAGATATGCAACTTCTCTCAAGTGTATAAGATTCTAGGTAGACTAAATCATGATGATATATGTATCTACAAAGAAGGATGTACACCCGAAATAGTTACAACACAAAGGAACAAGATATCCAAAAGGAAGTCATACATATACCAATAAGATATTTTCTTGGAAGCATAGCACATGGCTAGATATAGTCATATAGTATATAAATGAATTCCTACCACACACCCATCAAAGACATCACAACTAGCAACGTGAGATCGTCATTGAGATGCTTTGAGAAAGGAAACAAGTATCACAAGATGGAATGAAAAACATGCTAAGATGCAACCTACACAAGGTTGAATGCTAGAAAAGAATGCATGAAGAGATACTTGTTACCGAGATATCATTGGAAGGATGTAGTAGATACCAATTAAAGGTAGGTAGTAGTTCATTGATCATCCTAGCTTGACTCCAATTAGCACATGATGACACCATCTTCCTTGTGAGTGAGCCGAGCATCCAATGCATCTCCAATTGTTCCTAGAACAACAACACAAACAAAATGGTACCCAAACTCATTGGGACCAAAGAGTTAGAGAACCAACAATACATAGGACAACCTCCACATAAATATTTGCATATAGATATGAAAATGAATTTCATACACATCTCATCCAATTTGAGACTTGGTGGAGTTTCCCCTATATATTGGGTCCAAGAAAGAAAGCATGCTAAAAATACGACATCAAATTAATATGCATGCTCAAGACTTTCAAGAACCGATACCATATGACAAAGAAAAACCAAGTGAAGAAAAGATACCAAATGAATAAATCATCACTTGGAGGATATCCATAAAAGATACATCGAGGAATGAGAATCGGTTGATACACACTAAAAAAGATATCAAACTCCCGAAAGAGAGGATGGTTCCAAACAAACCAAGCTCTCTACAAAGTTTCATGATGGCACAAAGTACCAAAAACAAAACGGCTTGCCTTCCATCAACACACACTTGATAAGGATCGCAAGATGAGTGTCTTATAGAAAATAGGATAGCTCCCCCAAGACTAGTGCATTATTGAGAATTTGCATTTGAATACAAAATGCACAAGGTGGGATCACCACTGTCACATCCCAGTTAGACCATGCATTAGGTTGTGCATCATGTTTAAAATTCCATTTAATTTTGAAATGGGGATTTGTGAAACCCTCAGAATAATTTTGGAAATGACCCAAAAATAAAAATTGCTCCAAAGGGTCCAGGAAAATGCTCATGTGGCCCTCTGAAAATATTGGACAGAGATAATAATCAAACCAATATTTTTGGGGGTTCATAAGTAATTATATTTGGGCATTTGGAATTAATGCATACCTAATTGCATTGGATATATATTATTATATATATATAATATTGTCCAAAAATTGTGCCTTTTGTTGAAGAGCTCGGAATATTACCACTAGCTCATATAATAATTGGCATAATTAAATAAAGTGATTTGGTATTTTAAATAAATCAAACAAATGTCGAATAAAAAAGAAACAAAATAGGTAAAACCTACCTAACTTACATGACTTTGGCTGTGTGCTTTAGCCAATGACCCAGGCCTGACCCGGCCCAAGCGCCACCGTCCCCTTCCTCGCGCCCGGGAGGACCGGAGACGCCTTGGGCTATGTGACCCAGCGTCCGGTGAGACACGTCTCCCCGCCACCTCCTGCTTCCTCCTCGTCGCCTGGGCCCTGGAACGACGCCACGCGCCGCCCGCACCTCTCTCCCTCTCTCTCATTTTCCCCTCCTCCTCTGGTTTCTCTCCCTCTCTTCGCCGCACTTTTGAGGCGCCGCTGCTACGCCGCCGTGGCCACCGTCTCCCCTCGCTCTCTCTACGTATGCAAGATCCGCGCCGCCGTCCGCTACCTCCCGTCCCGAGCCACGTGGACGGGGAAGCCTGAGCGCGCCGCCATCGCCATCGTCTCCGTCTCCGGTCGCGGAGATCCCTCCGCCGCCACGACCGCTCCGGTTCCTCCCGACCTCGCCGACCCGTTAAATCGCGACGGCTGTGAGCTGCTCCTTCTCCCCTCTCCGTTCTCGCCCTCGCACACCGCGGATCCCGCTCGCGCCCGACTCCGGCCACCGCCCGAGCTCCGCTCCGTGAGCTCCGGCGCCAGCCCCCACCGGCTCACTGGTTGCGGACGACGACGGCTACGCCCGGTGGTCTTCAGCGACTGCACGCCGCTTAAGCGCAACTCCGGCGAGCCCTCGCCGCGTTTTTGGTCGTCGCCGACCAAGCTCCGGCGAGCTGACGTGGCGCCGGCTTAATTAGTGCTAATCCCCAACTAACCTACCCCCCTGACACTGACAGTGGGCCCCAGCGCACTAATCTGAATTAGATTAGAATTAACCCCCCTGTTAACTAACCGGGACACTGACGTGTGGCCCCCACACGTCAGGTTTGACCAGCCAGCCGCAGTTGACCTGCTGACGTCATGCTTCTTGGCGATCTTGACGCAATATTATATTTTCTGGATTTAATTAAATCAGGAAATTCGAGAATATATTCAAAACTTCAAAAATTCATAGAAATTCAACCGTAGCTCAGATTGAAATAATTTATATATGAAAAATTATCAGAAAATCCACTCTATCCATTGGTACAGGTTTCATGCATGTTAAAACAAGTTAACTATGCTGTTTAACCAGAATAAGATAATGCACCTTTAGGACTAACTCAAATGAGCTATCATTTGAATCCTTGATTCAAATGAGTTCATCCCCTGTTCCTTCAGCTTGCATTAGACCAACACACATCCATATTGCCATGTCATAGCATGCATCATATTGTTGCATATTGTCATGTGTGTTTACTTTCGGTGTGCTTTCATGATAGGTTACGCCCGAAGATAACCTCGACTACCCATCTGAAGGCAGTTCTCTACCCAGTTCCATCGGGCAAGCAAAACCCCTTGTTCATTCGATATAATCCCACTCTCTCGCTCCTGCTCTATTTTCTTGCATTAGGACAACAACGACTCATGTGTTACTTGCTGCGGTAGCTGAACCCTTGATCCTTTGCATGACTGTCATTCCACAAGAATTAGATGAAACCCACTAGCATGAGTAGGAGTTGTTTGAGCCATGTTGTGCCTACTCATTTATGCTTGTTGTCATGCACTCTTTGCTTAGAGTTGAGTCAGGTCTGATTCATCGGGAATGAATTGGAATTGTTATGAACATGTCCTATTGTGTGGGAGCTAAGTGTGTGAACACGATTTGGTAAAGGTAGCGGTGAGAGGCCATGTAGGAGTACATGGTGGGTTGTCTCATTGCAGCCGTCCTCGTGAACTGAGTTACGTGTTTGTGATCCATGATACGATTACTACCACACATTGGGCTCAGGCGCTCCAAGCCCTCTCGACTTATTAACCGACTTGATCTCTGTCCAGAGTCGCAACTAGTCTCTGGTGTTTGTAGGTAGTGCTATTTTTCTACCGAGTGGCACCCGGCGAGGTGGGCTTGGGACAGACTAGGCACAGTGTGGCACGGTGTACCAAGTGGCACCCGGATGGTGGGCTTGGGAACCCTGCTCACATCGTTTGGGGCCGTGGCGACACCCGGCCGGATCTCCTTGCGGATGGAACCCGAATAGGCGATAAACCTGGACTAGAGTCTTGTGTGGTTAGTCGGTCGTGGCCGACACCCTCGCCAGCCTCCGCTTGAAGGTTGCCGAGATACATGGCGTGTATATGGCGGTAAGTGGCGAGAGCGTGTGTGAAGAAGTACACCCTGCAGGGTTTAATATGATCTATTCGAATAGCCGTGTCCACGGAAAAGGACTTCTGGTTGCTTATATCGGTTCATAGACAAGTGAAAGCGGATACTCTAAAATGCGCCAAGATAAGCGTGAGTACTATGGATGGCGTCCTCGTAGGGAGGCGGAGGCGGGTCCATAGTGGTGTATTGATATGGTGAATATGTGGACTCGTGTGCGCCACCTCAAAAGAGTTACTTGCGATCGTAGTTCGGGATAGCCACCGAGTCAAAGCTGGCTTGCTGCGGTCAAACTCCACCACCCCTTTTGATAATGATGCATATGTAGTTAGTTACGATGTAAGTCTTGCGAGTACAATTGTACTCACGTTTGCTTATTTTATGTTTTGCGAGAGGCGTCGGTCTCGCTAGTAGTTCCGCTTGGACTTGACGTTTAGCTTGTTACCTCAGCTACGATCTTGTGCCCTCGGCGAGATCTCGGTAGATAGTCGGGCTTCTCGGCCTTTTTCATTTATAGTTATGCGTACTCGAGACATGATTAGCTTCCGCTTGTGCTTTGACTTGCATGCTCACGAGTGTTGGGTCATGAGACCCATGTTTGTAATATCTCGCTCTTGAGCCTAATGAATAATATTTGAGTCGTAGAGTTATGTTGTGATGCCATGTTGTATCTACGCATATTGAGCATAATGTGTGTATGTTTGAAATGCTTGGTATGTGTGGGATCCGACAAACTAGTTGTTTATCCTTGGCAGCCTCTCATATGGGGAAATGTAGTCTCGTGATTACGAGCGATAGTAGTCCGCCTGCCCGGTTCACCGGAGTCCTCGCTAGCCCAAAGACTACTGCTTGGACACTTGATCGGCCGGCATGTGTTTCATTTCGTTCCTATGTACATCCCCTCGGGAAATGTCACGCGGTGTTATTTGGAGTCCTGCCTAGCCTGCTACAGCCGGGATACCGAAGTCCTGTTAGCCTAGTGCTACAGCCCGAATATATCGTTGATGACCGACATGCTCGATGTGATTCATGTATGCCTGTCCCCATAGGTTAAGCGCCGCTTTGGGTTCACGACTAGCCATGTCGGCCCGGTTCTTTGTCATATGGATGCTAGCGACACTATCATATACGTGAGCCAAAAGGCATAAACGGTCCGGGCCATGGTAAGGCGACACCCGTGGGAATACCGTGCGTGAGGCCGCAAAGTGATATGATGTGTTACATGCTAGATCGGTGTGACTTAGGATCGGGGTCCCGACAGCTTTGGTATCGAACTTTGTTGCTCAGAGGATTACCAAGCCAAACCGGTCGAAGTTGTGTCTAGAAATGCTTTAGTTATGTAAGGGAATTGATTAGGGAAGGGAACGTAAGGCTCTTTTTACTCCTTATACCTCATGGCCTTCTGATCCGAGTCATCCTCTTCTCTTCTACGGGGTTTAAGAACTAGGCTTCTCATCTATCTATTAGGATGACGTGTTACTAATCCATAGACCTATAAGATTGTTGGTTTTAATCCCGATTCAGTTCCTACTACTCTGTATGATAACCGCTGATGTCGAATCTTGTTATAATGTTGTTGAGTGGTTGTGCCACCATTTTTGCAGGATGTCTCAAATCATTTTGAGCATTTACAGCCGTTATGCTTTGTCCGAGTCATCCCAGTCTCTAAATAGTCGATGCATTGGCAAATTCCTTCTTCCGTTCTGATGTCCTTTTTGGGCCAGATTAAGCACACCACCAGTCAGTCGAGGTACTCCATTTCCTCGACATATATGTTGGAGTTATTATTATGACCCTAGGTGTTTAGGAAGTCACCTAGAAATTTAGCAATGCTTTTGTATCCCCAGTGTGATGATTACGGCCATCAATTTTCGAAAGCATCCCGTGATGCCATTTAGTAGTAGGTATTCTACTCTGGGTTCTTTGAATCCGAGATTCATCCTACTTCATGTTGTTAGTATTTGCTAGTGCCTTTAGGATATTAGTAACCTTTGCGATAGTCCTCGAGGTCCGTGGTATTTCCTTCTTCCAAATACCATGAACCGCTTATGGCAGAAGTTCTTTTGAGCCAAAAGATCACAACCAGAGTGCTCTTGAGGAGTACTCCATTCATATTGTGACTCGCCAATTCTACCTTTCTCGCATGGGTTATCCGGAAGAAATGTTGAGCTTCCTTCGACATACTAATCTGTGCATCCACAACTCGAGAAAATTATATGTTCCTCCGAGTTGCTCTCTTCGATTGTATTCCGACCTTCGTCTATCAATTGATAGTCGAGGAATAGTCGTGCATTAAATCATCAATGCCTATTATCCTTGTGGTCCGTCAAGCCATTACGGCTGGAATGACTAGGAGAAACAAACTCGATATCTCATCCATATCCAGGGTTGGGTCAAAGCGGTTGTATCCCGCAGATCAAAATGCCAATTCAGCTTTTGTTACATTCTACCTTGGAGTGTTACCATCTTTATGTCAAGAGTGTCATGGGAATTGCACAACCTCTTAGGAATTCTTGACGCAGTGATACTCTCGCTATCATTGTTCATTCCTCTGTTCCGAGTTGTTGTAACCGGAATGCCGACAAGTGAATTGTGATGTGTGAAATCAATACTCCGAGCAATTCGTTGCTTGGCAGTTAATAGACATTATCCTCATTCTTAGCGTGTTGGTTATTAAATCATCATCCTAAGATTGATCGTGCTACCTAGTCCTTAATTCTGGTGCACCCTTAAATTGATGAGTTAGGATCCTGTCAAGTCCTCACTCATTTGATCATATCGTCTTGCCTTGAAAAGCAAGATTGTTCTCGAGCTTAGTAACATACCGGTGGTTCGTGACTTTCCAAATATCTTCTTGGAAGTGTTACCGGGTTGTTTCGATTGTTATGTTGGGCTCGTGATCAAGTTGGTTTCTTGTGAACCACCCCTTCTCCAAGAATCTGTGTTGGATACCCCTCAGCTAGTTGGTTAAGCTAAACAACAACTTGGAGAGTTGGAAGATAAAAGCTTGCCTAACTTAGTTTGATCCAAAGGGATATTCTTGTGAAGTGTGTGTTGAAGAAAGATGATATCTTCATCGATTGGTCCTCGTGATCAGTTGTTGGATCTATTGTCCTACCAATTCTTTGATTTGAGTATGGGCCATTGTCAAGTCAAATCAGAACCAACGATATTCGTAATGTTGTCTTACTCGTGGTTGATCCCTCGAGCATACACCATTATATCTTTTGGTCTGACCAATGCTATCACCGTGTTCACATGATGGTGGAAGTCCGTGATATGGAAATTTCGATGAGTTGCTTTGTTGAGCCCATCGGTAGCATTTCGTCTTCCCCATGAGTCGTGTTGAACATCAACCTAGTGTTGGAAAATTGTGTAAGCATTTCTTCGTGTGAAGTTCATGAAGCTTATGCTTGGATGGTTGAAGAGACTTCCTCGAATTTATGTGTTCTAGGTGTAAGTTGCCGCCATGAATTTGAGAAAAGTTTGTTTTGCTTCCTCTGGAATCATTCCAAGTCAGTCATGCATGTGCGAAGTATTCTATGGTTTGATAGACTGATCATCTTCATTCTGTATGCAATTCCTAGCACCCCCAAGCCACTGACTGATTTGTTCAAGGAGAAGAAGTTCCTTCATAAGAGCTAATCCGGACTTATGAAGTGATTTCAATATCCTCGATGATGGTTCCCCACACGAACTTCGGTAGTGTTGTATTATAATACTACCATGTGGTCATGTTTATGCAGGACAGCGTGTTCACACATGTCTAGCGAGAACCAGCTCATGTTTTGGAGCTTGCTATCGTAGTTCATATCCCGAGAATCTACTTAGCGTCATCTCGTCGATTACGTGTTGCAACCTTTCCTTTTCGTAAATGCCGAGTCTGAAGTATCCCATCACCAATCGGATCTGAATCTCGTGCAGATATGATGGTTGGAACATTCGAGCGATTGCATTTCGTTCCCAGCTTGCACCGTCCTTGTGCTATCTCGCTATAGACTGTCTTCTTAGCAATTCTTGTCCAGGTTTATCTTCAAAAGTGGACTTACCATGGGTCCCCTCCACCTCCGATGATAAGCAAAAATCATCCATTGCGTTGTCTTCAACAAGGTAGTCCACATCATCCATTCTAGTTCGGTGTACCATTCCTTTGCCTTCCACCACATGATCGCTTGCGATTGCCTTAGGCTGGTATAAAGAGTTCCAATGATCTATGGATCAAAAGTAATTCTTTTGCCACTTAAGGGAATAGTTCTTTCGCCACCTTTCTCGAGGTGTCACGTTACGGGATCATGATAAATATTTCCTCGCCACCTTGACACCATCCACCATCTCTCTAAGCGTGGAATTGTTGCCACCAATCAAACCCGACCTTTGTTCTTCCATCCCTCTCGATGTGTTTTGTGTCTTAACTCGAGATGTGTCACCGTCTCAGCCCGTGAGTTGATCATGTTTACTCGATCTTCGTGAAGCTCGAATCATGTAGGGTTTCCCCTTCTTTACATTGTCGTTTCAAGTGAGGACCTCGAAAGCAAGGAAGTCAAGACCGAGATGATGGAATAAATCAACATCTTCGAGAAGGGCAAATGGATCATGAGGATTGTGATAGTTTGTGACTTCCCTTTTCCTCTTACCTCGCGTCTTGAATCTCGGGGCGAGATTCTTTTGAGTGGGGGTGAGTTGTCACATCCCAGTTAGACCATGCATTAGGTTGTGCATCATGTTTAAAATTCCATTTAATTTTGAAATGGGGATTTGTGAAACCCTCAGAATAATTTTGGAAATGACCCAAAAATAAAAATTGCTCCAAAGGGTCCAGGAAAATGCTCATGTGGCCCTCTGAAAATATTGGACAGAGATAATAATCAAACCAATATTTTGGGGGTTCATAAGTAATTATATTTGGGCATTTGGAATTAATGCATACCTAATTGCATTGGATATATATTATTATATATATATAATATTGTCCAAAAATTGTGCCTTTTGTTGAAGAGCTACGGAATATTACCACTAGCTCATATAATAATTGGCATAATTAAATAAAGTGATTTGGTATTTTAAATAAATCAAACAAATGTCGAGAATAAAAAAAGAAACAAAATAGGTAAAACCTACCTAACTTACATGACTTTGTGGCTGTGTAGCTGGCCCAATGCCCAGGCAGCCCGGCCCAAGCGCCAGCCGTCCCCTTCCTCGCGCCCGGGAGAGGATCGCCCGGCTGGCAAGCCAGCGTCCATTGGGACACGTCTCCCGCCACCTCCTGCTTCCTCCTCGTCGCCTGGGCGCCACAGAACGACGCCACGCGCCGCCCGCACCTCTCTCCCTCTCTCTCATTTTCCCCCTCCTCCTCTGGTTTCTCTCCCTCTCTTCACCGACCGCTTTTGAGCGCCGCTGCCGCCCGTGGCCACCGTCTCCCCTCGCTCTCTCTGTAATACGCAAGATCCGCGCCGCCGTCCGCTACCTCCCGTCGAGCCACGTGTGGCGGGAAGCCTGAGCGCCGCCATCGCCATCGTCTCCGTCTCCGGTCGCCGGAGATCCCCTCCGCCGCCACGACCGCTCCGGTTCCTCCCCGACCTCGCCGACCCGTTCATCGCGACCGCTGTGAGCTGCTGCTCCTTCTCCCCCTCTCCGTTCTCGCCCTCGCACACCGCAACCGGATCCCCGCTCGCGCCCGACTCCGGCCACCGCCCCGAGCTCCGCTCCGGCGAGCTCCGGCGCCCCCGCAGCCCCCCACCAGCTCACCTGGTTGCGGACGACGACGGGCTACGCCCGGTGGTCTTCAGCGACGAGCGCCGCTTAGCGCAACTCCAGCGAGCCCTACGCCGCGTTTTGGTAAATCGCCGACCAAGCTCCGGCGGTGACGTGGCGCCCGGCTTAATTAGTGCTAATCCCCAACTAACCTACCCCACGACAGCGACGGTGGGCCCCACGCACTAATCTGAATTAGATTAGAATTAACCCCTCGTTAACTAACGGGACAACGGCGTGTGGCCCCCACACGTCGAGTTTGACCAGCCAGCCGCAGTTGACCTGCTGACGTCATGCTTGCAGCAGTCTTGGCGCAATATTATATTTTCTGGATTTAATTAAATCAGGAAATTCCAGAATATATTCAAAACTTCAAAAATTCATAGAAATTCAACCGTAGCTCAGATTGAAATAATTTATATATGAAAAATTATCAGAAAAATCCACTCTATCCATTGGTACAGGTTTCATGCATGTTAAAACAAGTTAACTATGCTGTTTAACCAGAATAAGATAATGCACCTTTAGGACTAACTCAAATGAGCTATCATTTGAATCCTTGATTCAAATGAGTTCATCCCCTGTTCCTTCAAATTTTGCATTAGACCAACACACATCCATATTGCCATGTCATAGCATGCATCATATTGTTGCATATTGTCATGTGTGTTTACTTTCGATTGTGCTTTCATGATAGGTTACGCCTAGAAGATAACCTCGACTACCCATCGAAGGGCGGTTCTCTACCCCAGTTCCATCGTGCAAGCAAAACCCCTTGTTCATTCTGATATAATCCCACTCTCTCGCTCCTGCTCTATTTTACTGCATTAGGACAACAACGACTCATGTGTTACTTGCTGCGGTAGCTGAACCCTTGATCCTTTGCATGACTTTTGTCATTCCACAGTAATTAGATGAAACCCACTAGCATGAGTAGGAGTTGTTTGAGCCATGTTGTGCCTACTCATTTATGCTTGTTGTCATGCACCTGCTCTTGCTTAGAGTTGAGTCAGGTCTGATTCATCGGGAATGAATTGGAATTGTTATGAACATGTCCTATTGTGTGGGAGCTAAGTGTGTGAACACGATTTGGTAAAGGTAGCGGTGAGAGGCCATGTAGGAGTACATGGTGGGTTGTCTCATTGCAGCCGTCCTCAGGAACTGAGTTACGTGTTTGTGATCCATGATCTGATTACTACCACACATTGGGCTCAGGCGCTCAAGCCCTCTCGACTTATTAACCGACTTGATCTCTGTCCAGGAGTCGCAACTAGTCTCTGGTGTTTGTAGGTAGTGCTATTTTTTCTACCGAGTGGCGCCCGGCAGGGTGGGCTTGGGACAGACTAGGCACAGGTGGCACGGTGTACCAAGTGGCACCCGGATGGTGGGCCTGGGAACCCTGCTCACATCGTTTGGGGCCGTGGCGACACCCGGCGGATCTCCTTGCGGATGGAACCCGAATAGGCGATAAACACGGACTAGAGTCTTGTGTGGTTAGTCGGTCGTGGCCGACACCCTCGCCAAAGCCTCCGCTTGAAGGTTGCCGAGATACATGGCGTGTATATGGCGGTAAGTGGCGAGAGCGTGTGTGAAGAAGTACACCCTGCAGGGTTTAATATGATCTATTGAATAGCCGTGTCCACGGAAAAGGACTTCAGGTTGCTTATATCGGTTCATAGACAAGTGAAAGCGGATACTCTAAAATGCGCAAGATAAGCGTGAGTACTATGGATGGCGTCCTCGTAGGGAGGCGGAGCGGGTCCATAGTGGTGTATTGATATGGTGAATATGTGGACTCGTGTGCGCCACCTCAAAAGAGTTACTTGCGATCGTAGTTCAGGATAGCCACCGAGTCAAAGCTGGCTTGCTTGATCAAACTCCACCACCCCTTTTGATAATGATGCATATGTAGTTAGTTACGATGTAAGTCTTGCTGAGTACAATTGTACTCACGTTTGCTTATTTTATGTTTTGCGAGAGACGTCGGTCTCGCTAGTAGTTCCGCTTGGACTTGACGTTTAGCTTGTTACCTCAGCTACGATCTTGTGCCCTCGGCAGAGATGCTGGTAGATAGTCGAGGCTTCTCGGCCTTTTTCATTTATAGTTATGCGTACTCGAGACATGATTAGCTTCCGCTTGTGCTTTGACTTGCATGCTCGAGTGTTGGGTCATGAGACCCATGTTTGTAATATCTCGCTCTTGAGCCTAATGAATAATATTTGAGTCGAGAGTTATGTTGTGATGCCATGTTGTATCTACGCATATTGAGCATAATGTGTGTATGTTTGAAATGCTTGGTATGTGTGGGATCCGACAAACTAGTTGTTTATCCTTGGCAGCCTCTCATATGGGGAAATGTAGTCTCGTGATTACGGCGATAGTAGTCCGCTTCTGCCCGGTTCACCGGAGTCACCTGCTAGCCCAAAGCACTACTGCTTGGACACTTGACTGGCCGGCATGTGTTTCATTTCGTTCCTATGTCTGTCCCCTCGGGGAAATGTCACGCGGTGTTATTTGGAGTCCTGCCTAGCCTGCTACAGCCCGGGATACCGGAGTCCTGTTAGCCTAGTGCTACAGCCTGAATATATACGTTGATGACCGACATGCTCGATGTGATTCATGTATGCCTGTCCCCATAGGTTAGCGCCGCTTTGGGTTCACGACTAGCCATGTCGGCCCGGGTTCTTTGTCATATGGATGCTAGCGACACTATCATATCGTGAGCCAAAAGGCATAAGCGGTCCCGGGCCATGGTAAGGCGACACCCGTGGGAATACCGTGCGTGAGGCCGCAAAGTGATATGATGTGTTACATGCTAGATCGGTGTGACTTAGGATCGGGGTCCCGACAACCACTTTCACTATATCTAGAAAACACTAGACAAGATCAAGAAATTAACAAGATCCACAAGTGGTATGGAAGACAAAGGGAGTTGATACACTCCTAGGCAAGAGATAAGGCAAATAAAAGCAAAGGCCAATGTAGAGATGATCAAAAATTTCTACGACACATAAGTGAGTACCAATTGTCAAAAGACAAGAAGTATTTGGAAATGATTCCCGTTGGTAGATAGCAAGGATATCCAACATCATCTTCACACCGAACACAAGCAAAGTGCAACTTGTAGAGCTAACATGCTACCTAAGAACAAGATAATTTACAATATCAATTCTAGGTGACAATATCTCAAATGTACACATTTTCTGGGCTTGTAATATGCACATAGCATATTACTTCCCCATAATGCGATACCAATAAAAACTTAACAAGAGGCAATAATAGAATCCAACAAGAGATAATTAATGGACTATTTAGAATTTGAATTTCTTATGAGAAGACATACCACATAGCGACTAGATAATCTTGAAATATCAATACTAGATGGTATTACTCATGTACACACATTTATAGGATAGTGAGGTGCACAAAGCACATCACTCCCCCATAATGGGATATTCCATTAATCTCTCACAAGAGCCAACTAAGATACAAACAAGATGCACAAAGGCTCAACGTACGACACACATGTACATGAAGTGCAAACCAACATACATAAACTTGATTACTCAAGATAAGCAATTTGGAGACACAACACATACAAACACATGCAAGGAACAAAACCAAAACATGCAAAGGGGCAAGTAAATTTCAATGTAAACAATTTAAGTACAAGTTACCGCAAGGAGGCACATTGGATATAAGATAGAAACTTGATAACCCAAATGACTTGGCTTGAGACAATAAGAATGATGAAGTACCCTTAATTCTTCATAATGTAGCCAAGTCTCCAATGACCTCCAACAACACCTATTGATCAAGTATGAGCTAGTTGGTCCCCAACCAAGTTGGGTCCTAAGATGTTAGTAACAATAGGCTTGGCTACTCAAATGGTTCTTTTCTTGACACCACTTTGAGTACCAACAAATTTGGCAAACACATTGCCAACCTTATCCTTACCAAGAGAATAGATATCATCAATTAGAATAGGGTTGGATAAGGTACCATTAGTGCATGAAGAAGCGACGTGACCTTTTTCACGACATAGGTAGCAACGTCCACTCTTCACTGTCTTCTCACTTGATTTCTCAACTTGAGAAGCATTAGCTTGAGTCTTCTTGGGAAGAGGCCTTTCTTCAACTTGAGGTTGAGAATGAGAGTGAACTTGTGGATGCTTCCCTTGTTGCTTGTCACTAATGGCCTTCTTCTTCAAAGGGCAAGATCTAACATGATGCCCTTCAATTTTTGCACTTGAAGCAAATGATCTTGACCGAATTCTTGACTTGTTTTTGTCCCTTCTTCTTGTTGCTCTTAGACTTCTTCTTCTTATTGGAGTTGAATCCAAGCCCACCTTTGTCATTGGGGGATTTTTGCACGCTCAAGATGTTGTTGAGTGTAAATTTCCCTTCATGACACTTTTCCAAGTCTTTCTTCAAAGAAGTGACTTGGTCCTTGAGCTCTTTGATTTCCTCTACATGGTTAGTCTCAACACAAGTACTAGAGGAAGTATAAGCTTCATCGTTAGAGCAACAAGGCAAGGAAAGAAATTCATCACAAGATGTACCAACATTGTGAGTAGATGAATTACAAGGACTGGCACATGGCAATATAGCATTTTGACTAGAAGTAGTGCTAGTATCCACATGAGGCTCACTTGATGTTACCTTAGCAATCATGGCCTCATGAGCTATCTTTAGCACATTATGGGATACTAGAAGATCATCATGAGAGCTTGAGAGCTTTTCATGGCTTTCTTCCAATTTCTCATAATTGCTAGATAGCAACTCAAGTTGAGCCCAAGCTCAACATTCTCCTTCAAAATGGATGCTTCACAAGTAATAGAGTTAGTAGCACAAGCATCATCAATAATAGCAAGAGAAGAAGGCAACTTTACAAGCTCTTTTGAATATGAAGCTTTAAGTTGTGCATGAGACTCGGTGAGTTTGATGAGCTCACCCTTGATGACCCTTGAGCCATTTTCGAGGTGCTCAAAATCCTCAAGGAGTCTAGCATGAGAAACTTCAAGCTTAGCATTTTTAGTTTCGAAAACATTGGCCACCTCAAGAGCTCTATCATGAGATTCCTTCACTCTAGATAATTCTAGAGAAAAAGTCTCCTCAAGAGTTTTCTTGGTGGTTTGTTCAAGTTCAAGAGCTTGAGAGAGGTCCGCAATTTCATTAGCGTAATCACGCTCATGACCTTCCATTTTATCAATGGTGACCTCAAGCTCCTCAAGATGAGATTCCAACTCATCAATATATTTCTTGCCCTCAATAGCAATAGACAAGATTTCCATGAAGTTGGAACGAGCAATTTTATTCTTAAGAAGAGCTTTAAAAATCATTTCCCCCTTAATTTTAAAGGAGGCAACATCATTATTCTCTTCATCATAATCAACATCATCATCACTCTTGCCATCATCAATATCATCACAAGATATATTGGGATTCAAAGTGGGAGATACCTTTGAAGCCTTGGCCATAAGGCAAAATGCAATAGATGATGATGTAGGATCCCTTGAAGCACCATCCAAGACCACATCTTGTTCCATGGAGTGTTGGGTTTCTTCTACATTGTTAGCACAACAACTCGAGGAAATACATGCATTTTTATCACGGCAACAAGATATAGCAGCCATATCATCATGAGATTTAGTCAAGCAATTTCTACATGATATGCAAGGACTATCAACACAAGCATGTGAAACATTTGGAGTGCTCGAAGTACTAAAGTCCAAAGATGAAGCATTGCAATAAGAAAGTGATGAAGGATTATCAATAATAAGCCCACTGTCATCATTGCAATGAACACCACTACTCACCATGTCATTACCTTGTGGCAAACCACATGTAGGTGAAGTAGAAGAAGTTGAGAACGCAACACGACCGGAGGTGGAGGGAGAATAATCATCCTTACAAATCTTGGACACACCATATTTATCTTGAAGCTTTGTCCACAACTAATGAGCATCCCGGAACGACATGAGTTGAAATATAACTACATTGCTCAAAGCATCGAAAAGCACATTAGAAGCTTGAGCATTGAGATAAGAGTTTTTCTCATCCTCTAAAGATAATCTTTGGGGATCCTTTGTAGGAGAAAAACCCATATGTACAATTGCTCTAAATTTGGGTCCATGACCCTAAAGAGATTAAGCATGCGAATTACCCAAACATCAAAATTTGTGCCATCAAAACTAAGAGTGTCAGAGAATCCTAATCCTCTAGTCGACATCTTTACTCTCTAGGCGGTTAAGCCTGACAAAGAGAGACAAGGCTCTGATGCCAATTGAAAGATCGTGGATGTCGCCTGGAGGGGGGGGGTGCATAGGCGCTTTAAAAATAATTACGGTTTAGGCTTGAACAAATGCGGAATAAACCTAGCGGTTAATTTGTCAAGCACAAAACCTACAACAACTAGGCTCACCTATGTGCACCAACAACTTATGCTAAGCAAGATAAACTACTAGGTGATAGCAAGATATATGTCTAGAAACAATATGGCTATCACAAAGTAAATTGCATAAGTAAAGGGCTCGGGTAAGAGATAACCGAGGCACGCGGAGACGATGATGTATCCCGACGTTCACACCCTTGCGGATGCTAATCTAAGTTTGGAGCGGTGTGGAGGCACAATGCTCCCCAAGAAGCCACTAGGGCCACCGTAATCTCCTCACACCCTCGCACAATGCAAGATGCCGTGATTCCACCAAGGGACCCTTGAGGGCGGTCACCGAACCCGTACAAATGGCAACCTTTGGGGTCGGTCACGGAACCCGTACACTTTGGCAACCCTTGGGGACGGTCATCGGAACCCGTCAAATTGCTCGGGGCGATCTCCACAACCTAGTTGGAGACCCCGACGCTTGCCCGGAGCTTTACACCACAATGATTGAGCTCCGAACACCACCAACCGTCTAGGGCGCCCAAGCACCCAAGAGGAACAAGCTCAAGGGTACCAAGCACCCAATAGTAATAAGCTTCTGAACTTGTAACTTCCACGTATCACGTGGAGAACTCAAACCGATGCACCAAATGCAATGGCAAGGGCACACGGAGTGCCCAAGTCCTTCTCTCTCAAATCCCACTGAAGCAACTAATGCTAGGGAGGAAAATGAGAGGAAGAACAAGAAGGAGAACACAAAGAACTCCAAGATCAAGATCCAAGGGGTTCCCCTCACATAGAGGAGAAAGTGATTGGTGGAAATGTGGATCTAGATCTCCTCTCTCTTTTCCTTCAAAAACTAGCAAGAATCCATGGAGGGATTGAGAGTTAGCAAGCTCGAAGAAGGTCAACAATGGGGGAAGAACACGAGCTCAAAGGATAAGGTTCAATGGGGAAGAAGACCCCCTTTTATAGGTGGGTAAAAATCCAACCGTTATGCTCACATCCCGCACCGAGCTGTACTACCGCTCCAAGTTGCGGTACTACCGCTAGGGCAGTAGTAGCCCTTTGAAACACAACAGCAAGGAGGGATAAAAGCCAAAAGAACCGTTGGAGCGGTAGTACCGCTTGACCTCACGGTACTACCGCTAGGGGTAGCGGTACTACTGCTAAGGGTAGCGGTACTACTGCTTGCGAGCGGTACTAAAAAATTACATCCATGCCTACCACCGCTGGACTTGTGACGAGTTTTTGGTCCCGAGCGGAAGTAGCCACGGAAGTAGCCGCGGTAGTACTGCTCCAAGCGGTAGTACCGCTCCCAAGAGCGGTAGTAAAAAATTACTTCCGCTCCTACCCGCGGTAGTACCGCTGCAGCCTTTTCAGAATAGAAGACGCATGCAAACTCCGTTTTCGATGAACTCAAGCTTGTCATCAAGATGACCATAAGCTCTAAGACTCACAAATAGAACCAAACAAGAAACAAGAAACATGATGCAAGGATGCAATGGTTTGAGCTCTCGACGAACGATACGATCAAGCTACTCACTTGAGATCCCCCCTTGATAGTACGGCTATCGATCCTATAACCCGGTCTCCCAACTACCACCATGAGACCGGTAAAATAGAAAACCTATCAAGGGCAAACCTTTGCCTTGCACATGATCCACTTGAGGTATATTATGACGATCTTTTCCTCCTCAAGATGGACCACCTTTGTTGATTGCGTTGGGTCGACGGAGACTAGATGATTTCTCCCCCATACTCCACTATGGGGGGCCACTCTTCGGCACATCTTCACAAGTTCATTGACACCACAATGGATGGCAAGCTTCAAGCACTTGATCTCTTCGTGATGCTCCACTTGAACTTGCACACGGCAATCTTGATGACGATCACCACTTGATGTCATCCTTTCCATGGGTTGTATGATATCTTCATCTTGATGCAAGCCCATGGACACGTACCTAACCCCACATAGACTCTCACATAGACCATGGGTTAGTACACAAAGTGCAATGGACAATGCTTACTGAGGGAGCCCCGAACTAGGGGATGTCCGGATAGCCGGACTATCGTCACGGCCGGACTCCAAGACTATGAAGATACAAGATTGAAGACTTCGTCCCGTGTCCGGATGGGACTTTCCTTGGCGTGGAAGGCAAGCTTGGCGTCTGGATATGTAGATCTCCTACCATTGTAACCGACTACGTGTAACCCTAACCCTATCCGCTGTCTATATAAACCGGAGGGTTTTAGTCCGTGGGGACGAACAACAATCATACCATAGGCTAGCTTCTAGGGTTTAGCCTCCTTGATCTCGTGGTAGATCTACTCTTGTACTACCCATATCATCAATATTAATCAAGTAGGAGTAGGGTATTACCTCCATCGAGAGGGCCCGAACCTGGGTAAAAACATCATGTCCCTTGTCTCCTGTTACCATCCGCCTAGGCGCACAGTTTGGGACCCCCTACCCGAGATCCGCCGGTTTTGACACTGACATTGGTGCTTTCGTTGAGAGTTCCTCTGTGTCGTCACCGATAGGCCCGATGGCTCCTTCGATCATCAACAACGACGAGGTCCAGGGTGAGACTTTTCTCCCCGGACAGATCTTCGTGTTCGGCGGCTTTACACTGCGGGCCAATTCACTTGGCCATCTGGAGCAGATCGAAAGCTATGCCCCTGGCCATCAGGTCAGATTTGGAAGTTTAAACTATACGACCGATATCCGCGGAGACTTGATCTTTGACGGATTCGAGCCGCAGCCAAGCGCGCTGCACTGTCGCGATGGGCATGATCTAGCTCTGCAGCCGAACAGTGCCCTGGGGGCCGCACCATTATCCGTTCCGACCCTTAATCCGGGGCCGGATTCCCCGATCGAGGACGAGTGGTTGGACACCGCCTCGGGGGCTACAATCTCTACGATGATCGAGCCGAACTCCATCCCTGTCCTTTGCGAAGACCTCGACTCCAGGGTGCCGGACTCCTCTCCGGACTCCGAACCCTCCGCGCACTTGCCAATCGAATCTGATTGGGCGCCCGTTATGGAGTTCACGGCCGGGGACATCTTTCAGCACTCGCCCTTTGGCGACATGCTGAATTCACTAAAGTCTCTCTCTTTATCCGGAGAGCCCTGGCCGGACTACGGTCAGGATGGTTGGGATGCGGACGATGAAGAAATTCAATGCCCACCCACCACCCACTTCATAGCCACTGTCGAAAGCTTACACGACGTGCTTCATTTCGACTCCGAAGACATCGACGGTATGGACGACGATGTAGGACTCAACAATGAACCAACACCTATAGGATGCTGGACAACCTCATCCCATGATGTATACATGGTGGATACACCTAAAGGAAATGAAGATGAGGAACAACGGGGCCTTCTGAAGGATAAATCCCTCGGCAGTCAAAACGGCAACGTAAACGCCGAACAAAGTCCCACCTCAGCAAAGACCCAGTCATAGAGCAGGGCGAACCGGTGGACAACGAACAAGCTATCGAGCAATCGTCCGAACAAGACAACTTGGATAAACAATCCGTCCCCGGCGAAGACAACAGTCCGGACGATCTCACGCCGGACAAACCATTGGAGCAAAATGACCTCCAGAAAAGGCTCGTCGCCACTGCGTGCAGCCTGAAAAAGCAGAAGCGGAAGCTCAAAACAGCGGAAGATGCACTCAGGATCAGATGGAGCAAAGTATTCAGCACCACAGACAAGTACGGTGATAGTCGCCGAACAAAGAGCTACCCGAAAAGAAAGCTACTGCCCGAATTCGACGAGGAGGCCTTAGAGCCCCCACAATTAAAAGGCAAGAAGGCCACCCGGTCGGATGGACGACCTCACGGCAAAAAGAGAGCGGCGAATGGTGCCGCACACAAGCCAATATGCGATCCGCATAAGGATTCACGTCAAAAGGATGGCCCAGTTAGGTCCATCTATGGGCCAAGAAAGCATGCTCGTCAAAGCAATGCAATATGCCAAAATTCCGAAGATCACGGCACACCCAAATATAGGGGCGCCGCACACCTCCTATGTTTCACCGATGAGGTGCTGGATCATGAATTTCCAGCGGGATTCAAACCCGTAAACATAGAGGCATATGACGGAACAACAGACCATGGAGTGCGGATTAAGGATTACATCCTCCACATACACATGGCTAGAGGAGATGATCTCCACGCCATAAAATACTTACCCTTAAACTCAAAGGGCCAGCTCGGCATTGGCTTAAGAGCCTCCCCAAAAATACCATTGGAAGCTGGGAAGAGCTCGAGGATGCATTTGGGCAAATTTTCAGGGGACCTATGTCCGCCCTCGGACGCAGACGATCTATGTCACATAACTCAACAGCCCAGAGAGTCAGCCCAGAATTGCAGAACAGGTTCCTTACTAAAAGAACCAAATAGTCGATTGCCCGGACGCCAAGCCTTAGCAGCTTTCAAACACAACGTCCGAGACGAATGGCTCGCCAGACACCTCGCCAAGAAAAGCCAAGAACAATGGCCGTATTAACAAGCCTCATGACCCGCTTTTGTGCGGGAGAGGATAGCTGGCTAGCAAGATGCAGCACCAGCGACCCAAGTACATCCGAAATCAGGGATGGAAACGGGAAACCACGGCGCAACAAGGACCAGTGCCGGATTAAAAGGAACAGTCCAAAGAGCACGACAATCAACGCCAGATTCAAAAGCTCACGGGAGAACAACAAAAAACTGCCCCTTAAGGACAATAGCGATGAGCTATCCAACTTCAACAAAATCTTGGACAAGATATGTCAAATCCACAGTACTCCTGGGAGGCCTGCTAACCATACCCACCGAAACTGTTGGGTCTTCAAACAGTCCGGCAGACTGAACACCGAACACAAGGGGCTCGACACACCAAGTGAAGATGACGACGAGCACCACAAGCAGAGCCTCGGAAAACAAAAAACTTTCCCACAGGAGGTCAAAACAGTAAACTCACTTCACGTGATCAAAGGAGCGGCGCCCACTAAAAAGCGCGCCACACACTGGTTGTCAAAACCAATCACCTTCGACCATCAGGACTATTCCGATAATATTCGGAACGCAGGATGGACTGCCTTGATATTGGATCCTATAATCGACGGATTCCAATTTACACATGTCCTCATGGATGGCGGCAGTGACTTAAACCTGATATATCAGGACCCAATCCGCAGGATGGGGATAAACCCAACCAAATTTCGCTGTAGCAACACCTCCTTTAAAGGAGTAATGCCAGGCCCATATGCCCTTTGCACGGCCTCCATACTGCTAGAAGTTGTGTTTGCTTCTTCCGACAACTTCCGTCGCGAAAGGTTACTCTTCCATGTCGCCCCATTTAAAAGTAGCCATCAAGCACTATTGGGACGCGAAGCTTTCGCCCGCTTTAACGCAATACCGCATTATGCATCTCTAACACTTAAAATGCCCGGTCCACGCGGCATCATCTCGTTAAAAGGAAGTATTAAGTGTCACTTGAGCACGGAAGAACGGGAGACTGCCTTGACAGCCCCACAGCTATCCAGCTCGCTAGGCAAAGAACCCGAATCGGTCATTCAAACCCGGACACGGTTAGACGAGTCCGGCGCCTACTAGCGGCATACCCCCATACGAGGGGCCGCATGCATGTATAACAAGAGACAATAAAGCTCAATTTTATTCAATTCTTCGAACCGTACTCTGTTTATTTAATATTAAGTACATCTTTCGCACGATCCTTTTTCTTTCAAACTAAGTTCCTCTCTTTTACAGATGAACAACTTGCTACACCCGTCCAGGATACGGCTGCGGAGACAGTAGCGCGCGTGCGATGAGGGACCCGTTGCAAGGATTCTTTTGATTAAGACCCTGCGTAAACCTTTTTCACTTGTCTCTTGTTGATATACATCCCCGGTTCTTTAATATAACCGAGGAGGAGGCTGGTGTTTTGGCATTGGCCGCACCAGAATTTTTTGGCGCTGCACTGGACACCGGGGCTTAGGGCATTATTCTGCCCATTTTCATAAAGACCGAATACCTTAGGGAGTATTCGGCGTCTCGAGTTAGGCCTTATATGCATCAGCTCCGAATCATGTCTTTGGTCAAATGTTGGGTTGCTCGGCTCCTGTGTTTTGCTGCCTTACGTTCCGTTTTCACGGCTAACGCGGCACCAGGAGAACTACTGCGATTGTGCCCCGGTTCGGCCGGGCGAGCACCTCAGTAGAGAAAGCCGAAAACTGACTGTCATGATATAGCGAGAGACTGGTCAACCACTCGACGACTCACAGGAATGTTTAGGATTCCTCCGCATTAATGAAGGACCGGTTTTCGGTCAGGCACATACGCACCCTGAATTCGGGAGAGTATGGTGCCCCCAGGGGCTATATAGTATCCCCATCCTCGAACTCCTATGGCTAAGTGAAAGTGATAAAGCATTATAGTCCGGTTGCCTGGTTTGCTACGCTATCACCTCCTTAACAGGACCAAGACGTTGGATTAAGTGTGAAAAAGCACTTTTTTTGCAAACACCCCGCACTATGTGCGTGAAATGAAACCATGGACTGCCATCTTTCGGGTTATATACACATATACATAAACGGCCGCACAGGAGTAGTTTACTACTTGAACGCATACGGTATAAAAAGCCCTTATATTACATTGAAACATTGTTTTCACAAATCATACATGTCATTTAAACATAATATCCTTCGAGCATCGCGTCTCTATTAAACTAAGCGCCCGCAGGACTTGTTCAAAGTAGTGCTCGGCAGGTACTCGGCTTCTGTCCGAATCTTGGGATGCAACGTCGGTGGCCTTCATCTCTGCCCAGTATGTCTTGACACGGGCAAGAGCCATCCGCGCTCCCTCAATACACGCCGATCGCTTCATTGCGTCGATATGCGGCACCGCACCAAGAAACTGCTGCACTAAACCAAAATAGCTCTTCGGCTGGGGTCCGTCCGGCCACAAGTGAGTCAAGACATGCTTCATGGCAAATCCGGACAATCGATTCAGCTCGGCCCATTCGCCAACCGATCGATCGGCGGCAGAAGGACGCTCCGGACTATGGAATTGCGACCAATATAGCTCTTCCTTACGTGCCCTTCGGCCCCGGAAGTGCTCAACTGCGTCTGCGGCGCTTCGCCCGCCAAGTCCAGATAAGCATCCTCGAACTCCACAACTTATCCAACTGAGTATACTTTGGATCTGTATATTTCCTCCGCAGCGAAAGCGGTTTTCCGGCCGCAATTGCCCGGGCGACTCAGCTCCTCCTTGGCAGCTCTCAAAGCTGATTGGGCATTCTCGGATTCGGCGGCGGCCTTCTTTAGGACCTCTTGTTCCGCTTGACGTTCTTTTTCAAGAACCTCGCAGCGATCGGTAGTATTCCTTAACTTTTTGGCCATATCGGCCATCTCCTCTTTGCTTCGGCAGTGAGCAGCCCGTTCAGCTTCTAGCTCTTCGGTCGCCTTTAAAGCGGCCGCATTACTAATTCTGGCTTGCTCTTTCGCTCGGGCGAAGTTACGCTGCCGCAGCTCACCTGCAGCGGCGGCACCATCTGCATTAAGCATACGAATAGTAAGACATGGGCGTCAAGCTCCCTTACAAGGTGTCCGCATAGAGGTCGGATACCTTGTGACTCGTCAAACCGTTTATTGTCCAGCGCAATGTCCGCATCCGCCTCGTCAAGTTGCCGCTTTAGCTCGGCATATTCATCAGTCCGGCTGGCCTCCGGACGCCCCACCACCTATTTAGGAGCGGCGATATGTTATAACTGAGAATTTGATCCTCGGCACGTTGTCAATTTTGACAACATACCGAGTCTCAGGGGCTACTATCTATACAGGGCGCATTTTATATGCATAACTGTCAGAAGGTACATCATTTTTGCGTACCTCAAACTCCGTCAGTAAGCTTCTGACGGCTTCATGCAATCCGCTCTCTGCGGATGCAATTCTTTCAATCACCGTACCCATTAGAGCACGGTGATCTTACGAAAATAGCCGCCCGAGCAGATCCTTCAGCTCCTCCGATCAAGACGCCACTTGGCGCCGGACCTTCCGGGCCCGCCGGACTTGGGGGAACCCTCCGCGACGACACCTCCGGGTCGTCCGCTTCACATGAGGGTGCGACAGGTGGAAGCGTTTCGCTCTCCATCATCTCCGGAAGAAGATCCCCCGAAGACGAGCTGTGCTGAGAAGGGCCGAGGTCCGAACTACAAGGTACAATTTCGGTTATCTTCATGAATAAATACAGGGATGTTCCTTATCTACAAGACCCCTTCTTTTTACTTACAGCTCACTGGAGGGCTGATCTCCTCGGGGAAATAATGCGGCTGGGTTACTTCCCAGCGCCGGACTCTCTGCCGAAGATTCCCTTCCCCTCTTTGAGGCCTTGACCTCCGGATCTTTCGAAGCGGTCCTCTTCTCTCCTCGGAAGGTGGGACTCTTAATCCCTCCTTCCTTGATAGCCTCCTTCGCGGAGGCAGTTGCTTCCCCGCTCCCCCCTTCGCCTTCTTCAAAAGGTGCGACCTTCAACATCTTGGTCAGCATGGGATCCGGCGTGGTCTCGGGGAGGGGAGCTGGACACCTTATTAACTTTGCCTTGGCTATCCACTCCTGTTCAAGAAACGGCTCCTTTAAAGGGCATATATATAAAATAAATGAATGAATAGCTTGTCCGGTTACACGACTGCTTACTTGAGTATCTGGGCGATTGCAGCTTAGTCCTGCGTCCTCGGTCAAGTCCGGACACTTCTCTTGTGATCCAAAGAACATTTTATACATCTCCACGGGCATCGTGCCCATAAAATTTTGGAGAGCTCGTGGTCCCTCCGGATGGCGGAGGGGGCGACGTTTGCAGGGCTGAAGGCGCCGGATCACCATAACCTGCGCCACTGCGTCCAGATTGATCCCTCTTTCCTGGAGGTCTCGAATATGGCCCTGCAGCAAGGGGGCGTCCTTGGACGGCCCCCAGTCGAGCCCCTTGTTGACCCACGATGCCAGCCGCTGTGGTGGACCCGAGCGGAAGGCAGGGAGCGCCGCCCATTTGGTGCCCCTGGGAGCGGTGATATAAAACCACTCCCGTTGCCAGAAACCAAGCTCCTCTTGGAAAGAGCCCTCGGGCCACGGAGCATCAGCACATTTGCTTATGACCGCCCCTCCGCACTCTGCTTGTTGCCCCTCGATCATGTTTGGCTCCACCTTGAGGGTCTTGAGCCACAATCCAAAGTGGGGGGTAATATGGAGGAAGGCCTCACATACGACAATGAATGACGAGATATGGAGGATGGACTCCGGACTCAAGTCATGGAAATCAAGCCCATAATAAAACATGAGCCCCCTTGCGAAGGGATCCGTCGGAAGCCTAAACCCGAAGGAAGTGGGACCACGAACACCACGTTCTCGCCGGGCTCAGAGTGGGAATGACCTGCCTGGAGCAGGCAGCCTATGCGAGATCTCGCCGGTTAGATACCAGGCGTCGTGTAGCTTTAGCACATCTTCTTATGTGATGGAGGAATACACCCCTAGGCCGTGCTGGTCGGATACGGACATCGTCGAAAGTCCGAAGCGCCTGAATCTGAAGCTTTGGGTGTTGGAACTCGGCGCGAGGCGAACTTCGATGGAGGGTGTAAAAGAAGAGGGCCTTGGTGTCATTATAAAGAGGTCGAATACCAAGAGCCCATCCCGTGGTCGATTAGGACTCGCCTTCGATAGAGGAGGCAGGCCAACAGGCACGGTTGGGTTACCCACGTCCGTATTGATGAGAATCCCGGAATAAGGGGGCACGATCTATGCTTTGATAATACGTGCCAAGGAAATCGCCTCGCTAAACACGCTGAGGTGGAACAATAAAAAACGATTCATATAAAGGCCTGACCGTGGTGTGATGTCACGCCGCGGAATACGTCAGCAGATCTGTGCAAAAATTATTCTCTCTACGGTGTTATGTGGAACTTGTTTGCAGAGCCGGACAGTATCCTTGTGTTCACAACCTTCTATGAAGTATTCGGAGGAGGAACCCGCCTCGCAATGCCGAAGACAATCAACGCGCCAGACTCATCGTCATTGAAGCCTGGTTCAGGGCTACCGAGGAGTCCCGGACTAGGGGTGTCCGGATAGCGGACTATCATCACGGCCGGACTCCAAGACTATGAAGATACAAGATTGAAGACTTCGTCCCGTGTCCGGATGGGACTTTCCTTGGCGTGGAAGGCAAGCTTGGCGATACGGATATGTAGATCTCCTACCATTGTAACCGACTCTGTGTAACCCTAACCCTACCCGGTGTCTATATAAACAACAATCATACCATAGGCTAGCTTCTAGGGTTTAGCCTCCTTGATCTCGTGGTAGATCTACTCTTGTACTACCCATATCATCAATATTAATCAAGCAGGAGTAGGGTATTACCTCCATCGAGAGGGATCGAACCTGGGTAAAAACATCGTGTCCCTTGTCTCCTGTTACCATCCTCCTAGACGCACAGTTCGGGACCCACTACCCGAGATCCGCCGGTTTTGACACCGACACTTACCATACCATGGGATCACTTGATCCCTCTCGGTACATCTTCTACGCTTTGTGAGTTGATCAACTTGATTCACTGTTGACTTAGTCTTGATCAACCTTGAATCTTTCCAACTCTCTTCGTTTGGATGATATCTTGAAGGTAAACATGAATGATCACACAATCTTCTTCTTCAAGACATGCTTGCAATAAGCTAAACACTCACATGACCAATCTTTGGATAATTCCTTAATAGCACCTTGGTCAACCCATAAACTCCTTGAAACCAACACATGGACTTCAAGAAATGCCTATGGAAAAATCCTTCAAATATAACTCAATGCAACCATTAGTCCATAGAGAATGTCATCAATTACCAAAACCACACATGGGGGCACTGTCGGTGTCAAAACTGGCGGATCTCGGGTAGGGGATCCTGAACTGTGCGTCTAGGCGGATGGTAACAGGAGACAAGGGACATGATGTTTTTACCCAGGTTCGGGCCCTCTCGATGGAGGTAAAACCCTACTCCTGCTTGATTAATATTGATGAGTACAAGAGTAGATCTACCACGAGATCAGAGAGGCTAAACCCTAGAAGCTAGCCTTTGGTATGATTGTTGTTCGTCCTACGGACTAAAACTCTCCGGTTTATATAGACACTTGAGAGGGCTAGGGTTACACAGAGTCGGTTACAATGGGAGGAGATCTACATATCCGTGTCGCCAAGCTTGCCTTCCACGCCAAGGAAAGTCCCATCCGGACACGGGACAAAGTCTTCAATCTTGTATCTTCATAGTCCAGGAGTCCGCCAAAGGTTATAGTCCCGCTATCCGGACACCCCTAATCCAGGACTCCTCAAAGAGTCTCCTGAACCAGGCTTCAATGATGACGAGTCCATGCGCCGCAGATTGTCTTCGCATTGCAAGGCGGGTTCCTCCTCCGAATACTTCATAGAAGATTTTGAACACAAGGATAGTGTCCGGCTCTGCAAAATAAGTTCCACATACCACCGTAGAGAGAATAATATTTACACAAATCCAACCTGCTGACGTATTCTGCAGCGTGACATCATACCACGGCCAAGCCTTTATTTGAATTATTCTTACTGTCCCACCTCAGCGCACTTAGCGAGGCGGTTTCCTTGGCACGTCTTGTCGAAGCAGAGGTCGTGTCCCCTTACTCCGGGATTCTCATCAATACGGGCGTGGGTAACCCAATCGTGCCCGTTGGTATGTCTCCTCAATCGAAGGCAAGTCCCAAACGGTCACGGGGAGGGATCTTGGTATTCAACCTCTTTATAAAGAGACCAAGGCTCTACTCCTTTCTTTCAATCTCAATCGAATCCGCCTCTCGCCTCGAGTTCCAACACCCAAAGCTCCAGATTCAGGCGCCGACCTTCGATGATGTCCGGCTACGACCTTCAAGGCCGGTGGATGCCTTCCTCCGTTACGGAAGAAGACGTGCTAAAGTTAAGAGATGCCAGGTATCTAACCAGCGAAATCCCGCATAGGCTGCCTGCTCTAGAGCAGGTTATTCCCACTCCCAAGCCTGGCGAGAGCGTGGTGTTCGCGTCTCATTTCCTTCGGGGGCTAGGCTTCCCGACGGACCCCTTCGTGAGGGGGCTCCTGTTTTGGAATTTCACGACTTGGCTCCGGAGTCCATCCTCCACATCTCATCGTTCATTGTCGTGTGCGAAGCCTTCCTCCGTATTACTCCTCACTTCGGATTGTGGCTTAAGACCTTCAAAGTAGAGCCGAAGATGATCGAGGGGCAAGCGGAGTGCAGAGGTGCTGTTATAAGCAAGAATGCCGACGCTCCATGGCCCGAGGGCTCTTTCAAGAGGAGTTCAGCTTATGGCAACGAGAGTGGTTTTATATCACAGCTCCTGTGGGCACCAAGTGGGTGGCGCCACCTGCCTTTCGCCGGGTCCCCACCACAGCTAGCGCCGTGGGACGACAAAGGGTTTAACTGGGGCCGCCCAAGGACGTGCCCTTGTTGCAGGGGTCAAGATTCGAGATCTCCCGAAAGAGACATCAATCTGGTCGTAGTGACACAAGTCATGTTGATTCGCCGCACCTGGCCCTGCAAACGTCGCCCCCTCTTCCTGTGGGAGTTTAATCCGGAGGGACCATGAGCCCTCCAACATTTTACGGGCGCGACGCCCATGGAGATGTACAAATTGTTCTTCGGATCACAAGCAATGTGTCCGGACTCGACCGAGGACGCAGGTCTGAGCTGCAATCGCCTGGATACTCAAGTAAGTAGCCCTGTACCCGGACACGCTATCCGTATACTTATCATAAAATTGCCCTTAAAAGAACTGTCCCTTAAACAGGAGTGGATAGCGAAAGCAGAGCTAATCAGGTGTCCAACCCCCCTCCCTGAGACCACGCCGGATCCCATGTTAACCAGGATGCTGGAGGTTGCGCCTTTGGAAGAAGGCGAAGGGGGAACAAGGAAGCTACCGCCTCCCCGAAGAAGGCTGTCAGAAAAGGAGGAATCGAGAATTCCTCTATCCAGGGGAAGAAGAGGACCGTCTCTGAAGACGCGGAGACCATGGTCTCAAAGCGGCGGAAGAAATCTTCGTCAAAGGGTCCTGCGCCGGGGGATGCCTCGGCCGCACTGTGCCCCCAAGGGGATCATCCCTCCACCGAGCCGTGAGTAGAGAGGGGAGTTTTAAAATGAGGGACATCCCTGTTCTATTTCTGAGGAAGATAACCGAAATTTTACCTTATAGTTCGGATCTCAGCCCTTCTCGGCAGAGCTCATCTTCAGGGGATCTTCGTCCGGAGATGAAGGAGAGCGGAATGCCTCCCCCTGCCGTACCGCCTTGCGAGGCGAGCGACCCTGAGGTGTCGTCGCGGAGGGTTTCTCCGAATCCGGCAGGGCCGGAAGGCAGTCGTATGGCCCCCCAAAGCCCTTCGTGTCCGGCCTTCGAAAAAGGCCATCGGACGAGTCCGGCACCGTCCGGTGCACGGTCGGAGGAGCTGAAGGATCTGCTCGGGCGAGCGTCTATCTCAGAAGAACACCGTGCGTTGATGGGTACGGTGATTGAATGGATTTCATCCGCGGAGAGCGGGTTGTACGAGGCCGCCGGGAGTTTATCGACAGGTTTTGAGGTACGCGAAATGGTGTACCTTTTGACAGTTCCGCATATATAAGATGCGCCTGTGGTAGATAGTAGTAGCCCCGAGACTCGTGCGTTGTCAAAAATGACGGCGCGCCGAGGATCATAATCCTGTGTATAATATGTCGCCCTTCCTATGTAGGTGGCGAAGTGTTCGGTGGCTAGCCGGACTGATGGATTTGCCGAGCTAAAGTGGCAACTTGACGTGGCAGATGCCGACATCGCGCTTGTCAACAAGCGGCTTGACAGGGAACAAGGTATGTAATTTCTCCGAAGACACCTGGTAAGAGGAGCTTGATGCCCGCATCTTACAATATGTATGCTTGATGCAGATGGTGCTGCTGCCATGGAGAACCTTCGGGCGGAACTTCCCCGAGCCAAGGAGCAGGCCAGGAAAAGCGATGCGGCTGCCTTAAAGGCGGCTGAAGAGCTGAAAGCCGAACAAGCTGCTCACTGCCGAAGCAGAAAGGAAATGGACGAGATGGCTGTGAAGTTGAAGAATGCTGCCGACCGCTGCAGGCTTCTTGAAAAAGAAGATCCGGCGGAACAGAAGGACCTGGAGAAGGCCACTATCAAGGCCAAGGATACTCGCTCTGCGATGAGAGCTATGAAGGAGGAGCTACGTCAGGCCAGAGATATCGCGGCTGGAAAGCCCTTTATGCTGCGGATGAAGTTCGGGGATCCTAAATATGCTCCGTTGAACAGGCTGTGGAGTGCGGCGAACACTTATCTAGACTTGGCGGGAGTGCCGCGGACGCGGCCGAACACTTCCGAGATCAAAAGGATCACGAAGTGGAAAAGCTTTTTTGGTCGCAGTTCCACAATCCAGAGCGCCCACTTCTATTAACCAATCGTTTGGCCGCATGGGCGGAGCTGAATAGGTTATCCGGACTCGCCATGAAGTATGTCGTGAGTCATCTGTGGCCGGAAAGGCCTGAGCCGAAGAGTTATTTTAGCTTGGTGCAGCAGCTCCTTGGTGCGGTGCCGCATATCAATGCAATGAAGAAGTCAGCGTGCATAGAGGGTGCGCAGATGGCTCTTGCCCGTGTCAAATCATACTGGGCGGAGATGAATGCCATCGCTGTTGCATCCCAAGATTCGGACGGGAGCCGAGTACCTGCCGAGCACTATTTTCAGGAAGTTCTGTAGGGCGCTCGTTTAATAGAGACGCAGTGCTCGAAGGATATTATGTTCGAATAACATGTATTATTGTAAAACAATGTTTCGAGGGAATATAAAAGATTTTTATACTTGTGCCTTCAAGAATTAAAATACCTCTTGTGCGGTCGTTAATGTATATGTATATATAACCTGAAAGATGGCAGTCTTCGGCTTCAGCCCCCACACATATAATGCGGGGGTGTTCGCAGAAGGCGCATTTTCACACTTGATCCAACGTCTTGGTCCTATTAAGGAGGTGATAGCGCAGCGAACTAGGCAACCAGACTATAATGCTTTATCACTTTCATTTAGCCATAGGAGTTTGACAGTGGGGCTACTATATAGACCCTAGGGGCAGCGCGCTCACCCGAATTCGGGGCGCGTGTGCTGGCCGAAACGGCCCTTCATTAATGCGGAGGAATCCTAAAGATTCCGGCGGGTCATCTAGTGGTTGACGGTGTCACGCTATATCATGATGATCAGTTTTCGGCTTTCTCTCGAGGTGCTCGCCGGCGAACCGGGCACAATCGCAGTAGTTCTCCTGGTGCTGCCTTAGCCGATAGAGCGGAACGTAAGGCAGCAAAACACAGGAGCCGGGCAAACCCAACATTTGACAAAAGACATGATTCGGAGCTGATGCATATAAGGCCAAACTCGCGATGTCGAACAATCCCTAAGGTATTCGGTCTTTTTGAAAACGGGCTGAACGACGCCCTTGGTAACAAGCCCCTGGTGTCCAGGTACACGCAAAATTCTGACGTGGCCACATGCCAAGACGCCAGCCTCCTCCTCGGTTATACCAAAAAACCGGGGGATGTGTATCAACAAGAGACAGTAAAAAAGGTTTACGCAGGGTCTTAATCTAAAAAGAATCCTTGGAACGGGTTCCTACTGCACGTCTGCGTCTGTGTCTCCGTTGTGCCGTATCCTGGACGGGTGTAGCTCGGTGTTCATCTGTAAAAGAGAGGAACTTAGTTGAAAAAGATCGTGCGAGAATGTATGTTATATTAAATAAACAAAGTATAATTCAAAAAATGGGTAAAATTGAGCTTTATTGTCTCTTGTTTTACATGCGCGAGCCCCTTGTACTTTGGGGTATGCGGCTAGTAAGCCCTTGTATGTTTACGCCGGACTCGTCTAGCCATGTCCGGGGTCTGAACGACCTGTTTAGGTGCTTTGATTAGTGAAGCCTGTTTAGTGTGTGGCTGTCAAGGCAGCCGCACAGTCTTCCACGCTCGAGGGACACTCGATATTTCCCTTTAATGAGATGATGCCTCGTGGACCGGGCATTTTAAGCGTAAGGGATGCATAATGCGGTATTGCGTTAAAGCGGACGAAAGCTTCGCATCCCAGTAGTGCTTGATAGCTACTTGTAAATGGGGCGATGTGGAAGGTTAGCTTTTCACGGCGGAAGTTTTCGGGGGAGCCGAACATAACTTCTAGCAGGAGAGAACCCGTACAATGGGCATCTCGGCCTGGCGTTACCCCTTGAAAGGAAGTGTTGCTATGGCGAATTTTTGTTGGGTCTATCCCCATTTTGCGGATTGTGTCCTGATATAGTAGGTTTAGATCACTGTCGCCGTCCATTAGGACTTGTTTAAAGTGGAGTCCAAAAATTATCGTATCTAAAATCAAGGCACTCCAGCCTACGTTACGGATACATCAATAGTAAAACAGATTGTCGAAGGTGATTGGTTTTGACAACCCGATGGCGGAGTCCTCTCGATAGGCCGTATGGCGCGTATGTCTATAGGCGCCACTCTGTTTTTCCCTTTTGTCATGTGAAGTGAGTTTACTGTTTGGACTTCTTGTGGGAAATTCTTTTGTTTTCCGGTGCTCTGCTTGTGGGGTTCGTCATCGTCCTCGCTTGGTGTGTCGAGCCCCTTGTGTTCGGCGTTGAGTTTGCTGGATTGCTTGAAGACCCAACAATCTCTGTGGGTATGGTTTGCAGGCTTCCCGGGAGTACTGTGGATTTGGCATATCTTGTCCAAGATTTTGTTTAGGTTAGATAGCTCGTCCCTGTTATCCTTGAGGGGCAGCTTTTTCTGATTCTGCCGAGAGCTTTTGAATCCGGCGTTGGTATCGTGCTCTTTGGGCTGTTTCCCTTGGTCCGGTGCTGGTCCTTGCTGCGTCGCGGTTTCCCGTTTCCATCCCTAACTTCGGATGTACTTGGGTCGCTGGTACTGCATCTTGCCAACCAGCTATCCTCTCCTGCACAAAATCGGGTCATGAGGCTTTTTAATGCGGCCATTGTTCTTGGCTTTTCTTGGCCGAGGTGCCTGGCGAGCCATTCGTCTCGAACGCTGTGTTTGAAAGCTGCTAAGGTTTCTGCGTCCGGACAGTCGACTATCTGATTCTTTTTAGTAAGAAATCTGTTCCAAAATTTTTGGGCTGACTCTCCGGGTTGTTGAGTTATATGACTTAAATCGTCTGCATCCGGAGGTCGGACATAGGTCCCTTGAAAATTTGCCCGAAAAGCATCCTCGAGCTCTTCCCAACTTCCAATGGTGTTTTCGGGAAGGCTTTTAAGCCAATGCCGGGCTGGCCCTTTGAGCTTGAGGAGTAAGTATTTTATGGCGTGGAGGTCATCTCCTCTAGCCATGTGTTTGTGGAGGATATAATCCTCAATCCAGACTCCAGGGTCTGTTGTTCCGTCGTATGCCTCTATGTTTACGGGCTTGAATCCCGCTGGAAATTCATGGTCCAGCACCTCATCGGTGAAACATAGGGGGTGTGCGTCACCCCTATATTTGGGTGTGCCGTGATGTTCGGATACTTGTTGCGTTGCATTGCTTACAAGAGCCTGCTTTCTTGGCCCGTAGATAGATCTGGCTGGGCCATCTTTTTGATGCGAATCCTTGTGCGGATCGCGTGCCGGCTTGTGTGCGGCGCCATTTGCCGCTCTATGTTGGCCATGGGGTTGTTTATCCGACCGGGTGGCTTCCTTATTTTTTGATTGCAGGGGCTCTAAGGCCTCCTCATCAAATTCTGGCAGTAATTTTCGCTTCGGATAGCTCTTTGTGTGGCGACTGTCGCCGTATTTGTCTGTGGTGTTGAGTACTTTGCTCCATCTAATTCTGAGTGCATCTTCTGCTGTTTTGAGCTTCCGCTTCTGCTTTTTCAGGCTACACGCAGTGGTGATGAGCCTTTTGTGGAGGTTCTTCTGCTCCAGCAACTTGTCCGGCGTGAGGTCGTCCGGACTGTTATCTTCGCCGGGGACGGGTTGTTCGGTTTGTTTATCCAAGTTGCCCTGTTCGGACGGTTGCTCGATGGCATGTTCGTCGTCCGCCGTTCACCCTGCTCGTGGCTGGGTCTCAGTATGGCTGTTGTCTCTGCCGAGGTGGGGTTTAGAGCGCGCCACGCCGCTTTGACTACTTTTCGAGGGAACGATCCCTCCTTGCGTCCCTTTGTTCCTCGTCGTCGTTTCTTTTAGGTGTGTCCACCATGTATACATCGTGAGATGAGGTGGTTGTCCAGTGCCCTATAGGCGCTGGTTCATGTTCGTCTCCTACATCGTTGTCCATACCGTCGATGTCTTTGGAGTCTAAGTTGAGCATGTCGGTTAAATCATCGACAGTGTCTACGAAGTGGGTGGTGGGTGGGCTTTGAATTTCTTCGTCATCCGCATCCCAACCTTGTTGACCATAGTCCGGCCAGGGCTCTCTTGATAAAGAGAGAGACTTTAGTGAATTCAGAATGTCGCCAAAGTGTGAGTGCTGAAAGATGTCCGCGGCGGCGAACTCCATGATCGGCGCCCAATCGGATTCGATCGGCAGGGGCGCGGAAGGTTCGGAGTCCGGAGAGGAGTCCGACACCTTGGAGTCGCGAGCTTCGCAGAGGACAAGGCTGGTGTTCAGCTCGATCGCCGTAGAGATTGCAGCCCCCAAGGCGGTGTCCAGCCACCTGTCCTCGATTGGCGCAGTCGGCTCCGAGCTAGGGGTCGGAGCAGACACGGGTGCGGCCTCCAGGGCACTGTTCGATGGCAGAGCTAGATCATGCCCATCGTGACAGTGTGGCACGCTCGGCTGTGGCTCGAACCCGTCGAAGATCAAGTCTCCGCGGACGTCAGCCGTGTAGTTCAAACTTCCAAATCTGACCTGATGGCCAGGAGCGTAGCTTTCGATCTGCTCTAGATGGCCAAGCGAATTGGCCCGCAGTGCAAAGCCGCCGAATACAAAGATCTTTCCGGGGAGTAAAGTCTCACCCTGGACCGCATCGTTGTAGCCATCGGGCCTGAAGATGACGACACAGAGGAACTCTCAATGAAAGCACCAATGTCGGTGTCAAAACCGGCGGATCTCGGGTAGGGGGTCCCGAACTGTGTGTCTAGGCGGATGGTAACAGGAGACAAGGGACACGATGTTTTTACCCAGGTTCGGGCCCTCTCGATGGAGGTAAAACCCTATTCCTGCTTGATTAATATTGATGATATGGGTAGTACAAGAGTAGATCTACCACGAGATCAAAGAGGCTAAACCCTAGAAGCTAGCCTATGGTATGATTGTTGTTCGTCCTACGGACTAAAACTCTCCGGTTTATATAGACACCGGAAGGGGCTAGGGTTACACAGAGTCAGTTACAATGGGAGGCTCTACATATCCGTATCGCCAAGCTTGCCTTCCACGCCAAGGAAAGTCCCATCCGGACACGGGACGAAGTCTTCAATCTTGTATCTTCATAGTCCAGGAGTCCGGCCAAAGGTTATAGTCCGGCTATCCGGACACCCCCTAATCCAGGACTCCCTCAGGCACCGCATGTCCTTTCACATATGATTAAACAAGTATTAAGGTAGCACATGATCAAACACACGATCATCCAAGTATCTCACAAATGCATAAAGTATCTCAAACAAGCAAATAAAGTTCAACCACCAAAACAAGAGAGAACAAAAGCAACACTCTCTCTCGAAGCCTATGATCTATACATTTTTCTCCCCCTTTGGCAACAAGTTACCAAAAAGTTCATAGAAAATGCATAGCACTAAATCGACTCTCAGGCTTGGTCTTCAGGTGGTGGTGTAGACAGAACTCCAAGAATGAAGGCATCAGTCGATGTAGATGGTGCTGGAGGAGTAGGTGCTAGAGTTGGTTGCACTGAAGCTGTAGCTGGTGCAGATGAAGTTGCTCTGGTGTCTGTGACAGGCATAGCAGCAGACCTCTGTCTTCGGGGCACTCTGGCAAAAGCATCAGTGGTTGTCTTGC
The DNA here is from genome assembly GCA_021605145.1 of Aegilops bicornis. NCBI lineage: Eukaryota > Viridiplantae > Streptophyta > Magnoliopsida > Poales > Poaceae > Aegilops > Aegilops bicornis. The sequence continues at coordinate 561,626,600 of CM038669.1, forward strand.
CCTTCTTCTCATGCACTTCCTCCTGAAGTTGCTCAACAACTAACTGTATCTCAGTGACCTTCACATTCAAGTCATAGAACTTCTGCTCCATGATCCTCTCCAAGCTCTCCTGGTTTCGAGTAAGGGTGGCCAGTCCCTTCTCAATCCTCAGAGTGGAGGCAATCAAGTAGCCAAGTTGATCTTGCTTGCTCTTCAGAAGATACTGAGATGCCTCATCCATGGTTGGCATCTTTGCAGCCTTTTCAGTCTTTGCCTTCTCCCTCTTTGCTTGTGCTTGCACAGAAGATGGTTCATCTTCATCCATCACCACTGTGTTTTCCTCAAAATCTGGATAGATGGGCATGTGTTCCTTGTCCAAGAGGTATGTGCCTATGCCCATCTTGGAGTTGATGAGCTCCTGGATCTGTGGGGCATACCCACAACTTCTCTTCTGATATGCAGCAGTCCTCTTGATAGTTTCCGCTATGCGGCTCATGACTTTGAACTTTTGAGGCACATCAAATATGTGAAGTAGGTTGATGGAGTGTCCTCTGATCATTCTGTGATCATCAGATTTAGGCAAAAGAGTGTGCCTGAGGATCCAGTTGATTGTAGGCAGTCCAGATAGCAAGTGTTTCACAGAACCAAATTGGTGAGTCTCAAGATCTGCATCTGGAATCTCCTTGTACATGCTAGCCATTGAGTGGAGCTGTTGTGCCAACTCCTTTCTTCATCACTTTCTTCTTTGAGGTAGCTTCTTCCTCCTCAGCCACATAGTCCTCATCCTATGAATCTGAGGTTCTTTTCTTGTTGGCTCTCGTGGCAGCCTTTTGGCAAGTTGCTGGGTGTGCTCCTGCTTCCATCATCTGAGCTGCTAGAGGGACTAGTGCCCTCACTCATGTGAACCTGCTCCTCAGACTTGTTCTCACTGTCACTCTGATCTGACATGATGCAAACACTGACAGCTGACCCTGTGAATAGTTTATAGATGAGATAGAGTGGATGAGCATCACAAAATACAGAGGTTTTTGCAAAAGAATGACTCAAAAACTTAGTTTTAGTTTTCCACAGAAAGCATTTCGGATCTACCGATTTGTAAACTCGGTGATACCAAAGCAGCTTTTGGAACCTAAACTGGTGAACTCGGTCAGACCGAGTCACAGTTCGGTGGCACCGAGACTGCTAGGGTTTCACAAAGTCCTGAACTCGGTCACACCGATTTGCAATTCTCGGACAGGCCGAGAATTACATGTGCAATGGCCTTAGCCGAATCGGTGGTACCGAGTTCTACAACTCGGTTGGTCCGAGCTGGTTTCGGTGGAAACCTAACCCTAAATTTTCAATTCACATCTAATCTACGGAGTGTTTTCGGTGGATAAGTGCTACCTCTTGAGCACTGCGTTGGATTTCCACAAAGAGGAGAGGATGATGCAGCAAAATAGCGTAAGTATTTCCTTCAGTTTTTTAGAACCAAGGTATCAATCCAGTAGAAGACCACACGCAAGTCCCTCGTACCTGCACAAAACGGTAGCTACTCGCAACCAATGCTTAGGGGTTGTCAATCCCTTCACGGTCACTTACGAGGGTGAGATCTGATAGAGATAATATTTTTGGTATTTTTGGTATAAAGATGCAAAGTAAAAAGTAAAAGCAAAGCAAGTAAATAAAGTGATGGAGATTGATATGATGAGAATAGACCCGGGGGCCATAGGTTTCACTAGTGGCTTCTCTCAAGAGCATAGATATTCTACGGTGGGTAAACAAATTACTGTTGAGCAATTGATAGAATTGAGCATAGTTATGAGGTTATCCAGGCAATGATCATGTATATAGGCATCACGTCCGTGACAAGTAGACCGAAACGATTCTGCATCTACTACTATTACTCCACTCATCGACCGCTATCTAGCATGCATCTAAAGTATTAAGTTAAAAATAGAGTAACGCCTTAAGCAAGATGACATGATGTAGAGGAATAAATTCATGCAATATGATAAATGTCCCATCTTGTTATCCTCGATGGCAACAATACAATACGTGCCTTGCAACCTTTTCTGTCACTGGGTAAGGTCACCGCAAGATTGAACCCAAAGCTAAACACTTCTCCCATTGCAAGAACTACCAATCTAGTTGGCCAAACCAAGCGGATAATTCAAGAGACTTGTAAAGATAACTTAATCATACATAAAAGAATTCAGAGAAGAATCAAATATTTCCCATAGATAAGCTGGATCATAAACCCACAATTCATCGGTCTCAACAAACACACCGCAAAAAGAAGATTACATCGAATAGATCTCCATGAGAGAGGGGGAGAACATTGTATTGAGATCCAGAAAGAGAGAAGAAGCCATCTAGCTACAAGCTATGGACCGGAAGGTCTGAAGTAAACTACTCACACTTCATTGGAGGGGCTATGGTGTTGATGTAGAAGCCCTCCGTGGTGGATGCCCCCTCCGGCGGAGCTCCAGAACAGGCCCCAAGATGGGATCTTGTGGATACAGGAAGGTACGGCGGTGGAATTAGGTTTTTGGCTCCTGTCTGGTCGTTTGGGGATATGTAGGTATATATAGGAGGAAGGAGTACGTCGGTGGAGCGTCAGGGGGCCCACGAGGCAGGGGGGCGTTCCTAGGGGGGAGGGCACGCCCCCCACCCTCGTGACCACCTCTGGCATTCCTTGGAGTAGGGTCCAAGTCTCCGGATCACGCTCGTGAGAAGATCACGTTCCGAAGGTTTCATTCCGTTTGGACTCCGTTTGATATTCTGCTTTCTTGAAACACTGAAATAGGCAAAACAGCAATGCAGGATGGGCCTCCGGTTAATAGGTTAGTCCCAAAAATAATATTAAAGTGGAAAATAAAGCCCATTATAGTCCAAAACAATAGATAAAGTAGCATGGAGCAATAAAAAATTATAGATACGTTGGAGACGTATCAGGCATCCCCAAGCTTAATTCCTGCTTGTCCTCGAGTAGGTAAATGATAAAATGAGAATTTTTGATGCGGAGTGATACTTTGGCATAATTTCAATGTAAATCTTCTTAATTGTGATATGAATATTCAGATCCGAAATATTCAAGACAAAAGTTCATATTGACATAAAAATAATAATACTTCAAGCATACTAATCAAAATAATCATGTCTTCTCAAAATAACATGGCCAAAGAAAGTTCATCCCTACAAAATCATATAGTTAGGCTATGCTTCAAGTTTCGTCACACAAAGATGTTCCCAACTTCTATACCCCCGATGACAAGCCAAGCAATTGTTTCATACTTAAATAATCTCAAACTTTTTCAACCTTCACGCAATACATGAGCGTGAGCCATGGATATAGCACTATGGGTGGAATAGAATATGATGATGGGGATTGTGTGGAGAAGACAAAAAAGGAGAAAGTCTCACATTGACGAGGATAATCGACGGGCTATGGAGATGCCCATCAATTCATGTCAACATGAGGAGTAGGGATTGCCATGCAACGGATGCACTAGATCTATGAATGCTCAACAAAAGAAAACTAGTGGGTGTGCATCCAACTTGCTTGCTCATGAAGACCTAGGGCATTTTGAGGAAGCCCATCGAGGAATATACAAGCCAAGTTCTATAATGAAAAATTCCCACTAGTATGAACAAGACAACTTATGAAACTCACTATATGAAAAACATGGTGCTACTTTGAAGCACAATATATGAGACTCACTACATGAAGAACATGGTGCTACTTTGAAGCACAAGTGTGGAAAAGAGATAGTAGCATTGCCCTTTTTGGGCCTTTTTGGCCTTTTTTGGGCAATGCTCTAATAATGATGATCATCACACTTCTATTGATTACAACATGAGGATTACAACTCGAAACTAGAACAAGGTATGACTCTATATGAATGCCTCGTGATGTATCGGGATGGTGCAATGAATCAAGAGTGACATGTATGAAAAATAATGCATGGTGGCTTTGCCACAAATACGATGTCAACTACATGATCATGCAATGGCAATATGACAAAAGTAAAGTATGTCATGATGATGATGGTGGAAGTTGCATGACAATATATCTCGAAATGGCTATGCAAATGCCATAATAGGTAGGTATGGTGGCTGTTTTGAGGGAGATATAAGGAGGTTTATGTGTGATAGAGCGTATCGTATCACGGGGTTTGGATGCACCGGTGAAGTTTGCACCAACTCTCAATGTGAGAAAGGGCAATGCACGGTACCGAAGAGGCTAGCAATGGCGGAAAGGTAAAAGTGCGTATAATCCATGGACTCAACATTAGTCAAAAGAACTCATATACTTATTGAAAAAATTTAGAAGTCATCAAAAATCAAGTACTACGCGCATTCTCCTAGGGGGGATAGATTGGTAGGAAAAGACCATCGCTCGTCCCCGACGGCCACTCATAAGGATGCACAAGCGGGTACACTTCATGCTTCAAATTTGTTACATAACTTTAACCATACGTGCATGCTACGGGACTTACAAACTTCAACACAAGCATTTCTCAAATTCGCAACTACTCAACTAGCATGACTTTGATATTATTACCTCCTTATCTCAAAACAATTATCAAGCATCAAACTTATCTTAGTATTCAATGCACTCAAAAGAAAGTTTCACATATCTTGAATACCAAGTATATTAACATTAAGCAAATTACCATGCTATTACCAACTCTCCAAATAATCTAAGTGAAGCATGAGAGATCAAGTTTCTTTAAAACAAATCCACCACCGTGCTCTAAAAGATCTAAGTGAAGCACTAGAGCAAAAATTATCACGCTCAAAAAGATATAAGTGAAGCACTATGAGCAAACTATCAAGCTCAAAAGATATAAGTGAAGCACATAGAGTATTCTATCAAATTTCAATTCATATATGGCTCTCTCAAAAGGTGTGTACATCAAGTATGATTGTGGTAAACTAACAAGCAAAAGACGCAAATAATACAAAGACGCTCCAAGCAAAACACATATCATGTTGGTGAATAAAAATATAGCTCCAAGTAAATTACCGATGGAAGTGGATTTAAAGAGGGATGCCTTCCGGGCATCCCCAAGCTTTGAATTTTTGGTGTCCTTGGATTATCTTGGGGTGCCATGGGCATACCCAAGCTTAGGCTCTTGCCACTCCTTGTTCCATAATCCATCAAAAGAATTCACCCAAAACTTGAAAACTTCACAACACAAAACTCAATAGAAATATCGTGAGCTCCGTTAGAGAAAGAAAGCAAAGGACTACTTTAAGGTACTGTAATGAACTCATTCTTTATTTGTATTGATGTTAAACCTACTGTATTCCAACTTCTCTATGGATTGTAAACTATTTTACTACCCATAGATTCATCAAAATAAGCAAACAACACACGCAAAACAGAATCTGTCAAAAACAGAACAGTGTGTAGTAATCTGTAACTAACACAAACTTCTGGAACCCAAACAAATCTACCAAAATTAGACGGCCTGGAAATTTTTTTTATTGATCAGCAGCAATTGGAATCAGTATTTTATCACGTTCTGGTGATTTTTAACAATTCGGGCACTGAGCACAAAGATTCTGGAAATTACAGCAAGATCAAATAACTATCATCCAAGAAGATCCAATAGGTCCAACTTGGCACAAACACTAATTAAAACATAAAACCACATCTAAACAGAGGCTAGATGGATTATTTATTCCTAACCAGAACCAAAAACAAAAAACACAAAATAAAATTGGGTTGCCTCCCAACAAGCGCTATCGTTTAACGCCCCTAGCTAGACATAAAAGCAAGGATAGATCTAGGTATTGTCATCTTTGGTAGGCAATCCATAAGTGGCTCTCATGATAGATTCATATGGTAATTTATTTTCTTTCTAGGAAAGTGTTCCATGCCTTTCTTTAATGGAAATTGGAATCTAATATTCCCTTCCTTCGTATCAATAATTGCACCAATCGTTCTAAGGAAAGGTCTACAAAGAATAATAGGACATGAAGGATTGCAATCTATATCAAGAACGATAAAATCTACAGGCACATAATTCCTATTTGCAACAATAAGAACATCATTAATCCTTCCCATAGGCTTTTTAATAGTGGAATCCGCAAGATGCAAGTTTAGAGAGCAATCATCAAAATCACGGAAATCTAGCAAATCACACAAAGTTTTGGGAATAGTAGAGACACTAGCACCCAAATCACACAAAGCATGAAACTCATAATTTTTAATTTTAATTTTAATAGTAGGTTCCCACTCATCATGGAGTTTCCTAGGGATAGAAATTGTCAACTCAAGCTTTTCTTCATAAGATTGCATCAAGGCATCAACAATGTGTTCGGTAAAAGCCTTATTCTGACTATAATCATGAGGAGAATTTAACACGGATTGCAACAAGGAAATACAATCAATTAAAGAGCAATTTTCATAATTAAATTCCTTGAGATCCAATATATTGGGTTTAGCAACATCTATATTTTTATTTCTTTCAATCCCACTTTTATCAATTTCATCATCAAGATCTAAAAAGCTTGATGATATGAATAAATAATTCTATGGTGTTAACGCTCAAATTACCCGGCTTGAAAATGCTATAGCCAAAATTTCTGACAAGCAAGCCACCTTAGTCAATAAGATGGCCGCTAAACCAGAAAAATTACATGAAAATAATGATGAGGATCTTAAAGTTATTGATGCATCTCTGATTAGATCTATGTTTTGCAATATGAATTATGATGATTTTGGGACTGATGATGAATCAACTTTGCCTAGAAGGCGTCCCAAGAATTCAGAGTCTTTAGATCTTAACGTTAAATTTGGAAAATGTGAGATTGGAGAACCTCAACTTCTAATAATATTGAACCCACTATCTCGGATTTCAAGGAATTTGATTATGATAATTGCTCCTTAAAAGGTTGTATTTCCTTGTTGCAATCTGTTGTTAATTCTCCTCATGCTTATAGTCAAAACAAAGCTTTTACCAAACATATTGTTGATGCCTTGATGCAATCTTATGATGAAAAACTTAATTTGGAAGTTTCTATACCTAGAAAACTTAATGATGAGTGGGAACCTACTATAAAGATTAGAATTAAAGATTATCAGTGTTTTGCTTTGTGTGATTTGGGTGCTAGTGTTTCCACGATTCCGAAAACTTTATGTGATATTCTAGGCTTCCATGATCTTGATGATTGTTCTTTAAATTTGCACCTTGAGGATTCCACCATTAAAAAGCCTATGGTAAGGATCAATGATGTTCTTATTGTTGCAAATAGAAATTTGGTGCCCGTAGATTTCATCGTTCTTGATATAGATTGCAATCTTTCTTGCCCTATTATTCTTGGTAGACCTTTCCTTAGAACGATGGGTGCGATTATTGATATGAAGGAAGGGAATATTAGATTCCAATTTCCATTAAAGAAAGGAATGGAGCACTTTCCAAGAAATAAAGTCAAATTACCTTATGAATCTATCATGCGTGCTACTTACGAGTTTAGTGCCAAAGATGGCACTCGTTAGATCTGTCCTTGCTTTTATGCCTAGCTAGGGGCGTTAAACGGTAGCGCTTGTTGGCAGGTAACCCAATTTTATTTTTAGTTTTTATTTTTTGTTTCTGTTTAGGAATAAATAATCCATCTGCCTTCTGTTTAGATGTGGTTTTATGTTTTAATTAGTGTTTGTGCCAAGTTAAACCTATAGGATCTTCTTGGATGATAGTTATTTGATCTTGCTGTAATTTCCAGAAACTTTCGGTTCACGAAAACAATTTTTAAAAATCACCAGAACGTGATAAAATAGTGATTCAAATTGCTGCTGATCAATAAAAAAAATTCCTAGGTCGTCCTATGTTTTATGAATTTTTTGAGTTCCAGAAGTTTGCCTTAGTTACAGATTGCTACATACTGTTCTGTTTTTGGCAGATTCTGTTTTTCGTGTGTTGTTTGCTTATTTTGATGAATCTATGGCCAATAAAATAGTTTATAATCCATAGAGAAGTTGGAATACAGTAGGTTTAACACCAAAATAAATAAATAATGAGTTCATTGCAGTACCTTATGTGGTGGTTTTGTTTTCTTTCACTAACGGAGCTTATAAGATTTTCTGTTGAGTTTTGTGTTGTGAAGTTTTCAAGTTTTGGGTAAAGCTTTTATGGACTATGGAATAAAGGGTGGCAAGAGCCTAAGCTTGGGGATGCCCAAGGCACCCCAAGATATTCAATAATAGCCAAAAGCCTAAGCTTGGGGATGCCCCGGAAGGCATCCTCTTTAAATCTTCGTTCATTGGTAACTTTACTTGGAGCTATATTTTTATTCGCCAACATGATATGTGTTTTGCTTGGAGCGTCGTGTATTATATGAGTCTTTGCTTTTTTTACCACAATCATCCTTGCTGTACACACCTTTTGGGAGAAGCCTATTTGATTAGAATTTGCTAGAATACTCTATGTGCTTCACTTATATCTTTTGAGCTTGATAGTTTTTGCTCTAGTGCTTCACTTATATCTTTTAGAGCACGGTGGTGTCTTAATTTTTAAGAAATTACTAGTCTCTCATGCTTCACTTATATTATTTTGAGAGTCTTTTAGAACAGCATGGTATTTTCTATGGTCATAAAATTGGTCCTAGAATGATGAGCATCCAAGTTGGGTATAATAAAAACTATCATAGGAAGTGAATTGGATGCTATGATCAACTTGATACTTGATAATTGTTTTGAGATATGGAGGTAGTGATATTAAAGTCATGCTAGTTGGGTGATTATGAATTTAAAGAATGCTTGTTTTGAAGTTAGCAAGTCCCGTAGCATGCACGTATGGTTAAAGTTGTGTAACAAATTTGAAACATGAAGTGTACCTGGCTTGTGCATCCTTATGAGTGGCGGTCGGGGACGAGCGATGGTCTTTTCCTACCAATCTATCCCCCTAGGAGCATGCACTTAGTACTTGATTTTTGATGACTTCTAAATTTTTGCAATAAGTATATGAGTTCTTTTGACTAATGTTGAGTCCATGGATTATACGCACTTTTACCTTTCCGCCTTTGCTAGCCTCTTCGGTACAGTGCATTGCCCTTTCTCACCTTGAGAGTTGGTGCAAACTTTGCCGGTGCATCCAAACACCGTGATATGATACGCTCTATCACACATAAACCTCCCTATATCTTCCTCAAAACAGCCACCATACCTACCTATTATGGCATTTCCATAGTCATTCCGAGATATATTGCCATGCAACTTCCATCATCATTATTATGACATACATTACTTTTGTCATATTGCCGTTGCATGATCATGTAGTTGACATCGTATTTGTGGCAAAGCCACAATGCATTATTTTCCATACATGTCACTCTTGATTCATTGCACCATCCCGGTACACCGCCGGAGGCATTCATATAGAGTCATATTTTGTTCCAAGTTTCGAGTTGTAATTGTTGAGTTGTAAGAGAAATAAAAGTGTGATGACCATCATTATTAGAGCATTGTCCCAAGTGAGTAAAGGATGATGGAGACTATGATTCCCCCATAAGTCGGGATGAGACTCCGGACGAAAATAAAAGGAAGCCATAAAAAAAGAGAGAGAAAAGGCCCAAATAAAAAAATAAAAAAATAAAAAAAATGAGAGAAAAAGAGAGAAGGGACAATGCTACTATCCTTTTACCACACTTGTGCTTCAAAGTAGCACCTTGTTCTTCATGTAGTGAGTCTCATATATTGTGCTTCAAAGTAGCACCATGCTTTTCATATAGTGAGTCTCATGAGTTGTCTTGTTCATACTAGTGGGAATTTTTCATTATAGAACTTGGCCTGTATATTCCAATGATGGGCTTCCTCAAATGCCCTAGGTCTTCGTGAGCAAGCAAGTTGGATGCACACCCACTAGTTTTCTTTTGTTGAGCATTCATAGCTCTAGTGGATCCGTTGCATGGCAATCCCTACTCCTCATGTTGACATCAATTGATGGGCATCTCCATAACCCGTTGATTATCCTCGTCAATGTGAGACTTTCTACTTTTTTGTCTTCTCCACACAATCCCATCATCATATTCTATTCCACCCATAGTTCTATACCCATGGCTCGCGCTCATGTATTGCGTGAAGGTTGAAAAAGTTTGAGATTATTTAAGTATGAAACAATTGCTTGGTTTGTCATCGGGGGTATAGAAGTTGGGAACATCTTTGTGTGATGAAAATGAAGCATAGCCTAACTATATGATTTTGTAGGGATGAACTTTCTTTTGCCATGTTATTTTGAGAAGACATGATTGCTTTGATTAGTATGCTTGAAGTATTATTATTTTTATGTCAATATGAACTTTTGTCTTAAATCTTTCGGATCTGAATATTCATACCACAAGTAAGAAGATTTATATTGAAATTATGCCAAAGTATCACTCCGCATCAAAAATTCTTTTTTATCATTTACCTACTCGAGGACGAGCAGGAATTAAGCTTGGGGATGCTTGATACGTCTCCAACGTATCTATAATTTTTGATTGCTCCAAGCTACTTTATCTACTGTTTTAGGCAATATTGGGCTTTATTATCCACTTTTATATTATTTTTGGGACTAACCTATTAACCGGAGGCCCAGCCCAGATTTGCTGTTTTATGCCTATTTCAGTGTTCCGAGGAAAAGGAATATCAGACGGAGTCAAAACGGAATGAAATCAAGTGGAGAAGTTATTTTTGGAAGGCCCACCTGATGGACTTGGACCCCACGTCAAAAGATATGGGAGGTTCTCACGAGGGTGGGGGGCGCGCCATCCCCCCCACCCCCCGGGCGCGCCCCCTGCCTCGTGGGGCCCCCGTAGCTCCACCGACGTACTCCTTTCACCCATATATACCTACGTACCCTAAAACTTCCACAACAGAAGATAGATCGGGAGTTCCGCCGCCGCAAGCCTCCAGAACCACCAAAAACCAATCGGGACCCCTTTCCTGCACTCGCCAGAGGGGGGATCCATCACCGTGGCCATTTTCATCATCCCGGCGCTATCCATGACGAGGAGGGAGTAGTTCACCCTCGGGCTGAGGGTATGTACCAAAGAGCTATGTGTATGATCTCTCTCTCTCTCTCTCTCTCTCTCTCTCTCTCTCTCTCTCTCTCTCTCTCTTGTGTTCTCTCGTGTTCCATCTATGGCACGATCTTGATGTATCCCGAGCTTTGCTATTGTAGTTGGATCTTATGATGTTTCTCCCCCTCTACTCCCTTGTGATGAATTGAGTTTCCCCTTTGAAGTTATCTTATCGGATTGAGTCTATTATGAGAACACTTGATGTATGTCTTGGTGATCAACTTGCGGGTTTCGTGGACATTGGGAACCTATGCATAGGGGTTGGCACACGTTCTTGACTCTCCGATAGAAACTTTGGGGCACTCTTTGAAGTACTTTTATGTTGGTTGGATGAATCTGAGATTGTGTGATGCATATCGTATAATCATGCCCACGGATACTTGAGGTGACAATGAAGTATCTAGGTGACATTAGGGTTTTGGTTGATTTGTATCTTAAGGTGTTATTCTAGTACAAACTCTTTTATAGATTGATCCGAAAGAATAACTTTGAGGTGGTTTCGTACCCTACCATAATCTCTACGTTTGTTCTCCGCTATTAGTGGCTTTGGAGTGACTATTTGTTGCATGTTGAGGGATTGTTATATGATCAAACTATGTTATTATTGTTGAGAGAACTTGCACTAGTGAAAGTATGAACCCTAGGCCTTGTTTCCTATCATTGCAATACCGTTTACGCTCACGTTTATCACTTGTTACCTTGCTGTTTTTATTATTTCAGATTACAAAAACCTATATCTACCATCCGTATTGCACTTATATCACCATCTCTTCGCCGAACTAGTGCACCTATACAATTTACCATTGTATTGGGTGTGTTGGGGACACAAGAGACTCTTTGTTATTTGGTTGCAGGGTTGCTTGAGAGAGACCATCTTCATCCTACGCCTCCCACAGATTGATAAACCTTAGGTCATCCACTTGAGGGAAATTTGCTACTATCCTACAAACCTGTGCACTTGCAGGCCCAACAACGTCTACAAGAAGAAGGTTGTGTAGTAGACATCAGAGGGGATATGTCCAAGAATATGCATTTTCATCTTATGCTTCCAACTAGCAAAATTAGTACCATCAAAGTAAGGACCTCTACGGTGATAATTTCCCTCGCTAGACGCCATACTCTCCTAGGTTGTGAAACCAAGTCTATGACCACCAAAAGCTATGGAAATCAAAGCAAATGGAGACCAAGGCTCTGATACCACTTTTGGGATCGAAAGTATGTCTAGAGGGGGGGGGGTGATTAGACTACTTGACCAAATAAAAATCTAGCCTTTTCCCAATTTTAGTTCTTGGCAGATTTTAACAACTTTAGTACAAGTCAAGCAATCTTAACACAATTCAAGCAAGCATGCAAAGAGTATATGAGCAGCGGAAAGTAAAGCATGCAACTTGCAAGAATGTAAAGGGAAGGGTTTGGAGGATTCAAACGCAATTGGAGACACGGATGTTTTTGTCATGGTTCCGATAGGTGGTGCTATCGTACATCCACGTTGACGGAGACTTCAACCCCACGAAGGGAGTAGCAGTTGCTTGCGAGTCCACGGAGGGCTCCACCCACGAAGGGTCCACGAAGAAGCAACCTTGTCTATCCCACCATGGCCGCCGCCCACGAAGGACTTGCCTCACTAGCGGTAGATCTTCATGAAGTAGGCGATCTCCTTGCCCTTACAAACTCCTTGGTTCAACTCCACAATCTTGTCGGAGGCTCCCAAGTGACACCTAGCCAATCTAGGAGACACCACTCTCCAAGAAGTAACAAATGGTGTGTTGATGGTGAACTCCTTGCTCTTGTGCTTCAAATGATAGTCTCCCCAACACTCAACTCTCTCTCACAGGATTTGGATTTTGTGGAAAGAAGATTTGAGTGGAAAGCAACTTGGGGAAGGCTAGAGATCAAGATTCATATGGTAGGAATGGAATATCTTGACCTCAACACAAGTGTAGGTGGTTCTCTCTCAGAAAATGTGTATTGGAAGTGTAGGTTCGTTCTGATGGCTCCCTCCATGAATGAAGAGGAGGTGGAGGGGTATATATAGCCTCCACACAAAATCTAACCGTTACACACAACTTGCCAATCTCGATGGGACAGAATTGAGAAACTCGGTCGGACCGATTCAACAAATCTAGTGACCGTTAGGATTTTTGGTGGGACCGACACGCAACTCGGTAGGACCGATATGGTTAGGGTTAGGGAATAACGTAATCTCGGTGAGACCAATTACACAAACTCGGTGAGACCGATTTTGGTAATAAACTAACCAGAGAGTTGGTCAGGTAAACTCGATGGGACTTATTCGCTCATTTCGGTGAGACCAAAATGTTACAAAAGGGAAACAAAGAGTTTACATTACAATCTCGATGGGACCGATCGCTCATCTCGGTATGACCGAAACGTTACAAAGGGAAACAGAGAGATTACAATCCCATCTCGGTGAGACCGAGATCCCTATCGGTGAGACCGATTTGCCTATGGTTTGTGGCAGTGGCTATGACATCTGAACTCGGTGGCGCCGGATGGAAAGAATCGTTGGGGCCGAGTTTGACTTTTGGTTTAGGTCATATGTGGATGTGAGAAAGTAGTTGAGGGCTTTGGAGCATATCACTAAGCATTTTGAGCAAGTAAGCCATTAAGCAACACCTCATCCCTCCTTGATAGTATTGGCTTTTCCTATAGACTCAATGTGATCTTGGATCACTAAAATAGAAAATGTAGAGTCTTGAGCTTGAGCCAATCCCTTTGTCCTTAGCATTTTTAGGGGTCCACTTTTCTCATCCATGCCATGCCAATCATTGAGCTTTCCTGAAATATTAGTCTTGAAATAGTGTTAGCTCAATGAGCTATATGTTGTTAGGAATTACCAAAACCACCTAGGGATAGTTGCACTTTCAAGGGTGCTGGCGGCAGGGCCGGCGAGGGGGACGGGGACACCATGGGGAGGCCGTAGCCGCCGCTCAACAGCGGCGGTGGGTACACTCCATACATCCTCGATCGCAATCAAGGTGCCGGTAGGCGGATGGCCTGCCGAAAAAACCAAGGGCCGACAGATGTTGCAGGTGCTGGGCGCCCGTCTGGTTGCTGCCAATGGCGTAGTGACTCAATCGACGACCACCACCAGTACCCGGGAGACTCGTACGCGGGCGGAGCCCCGTACGCAGGCGGAGACCCGTACGTGGATGTGGGCGGAGTCCCGTATGCCCGTACGTAGGATTCCGGTACGTGGGAACGGGCGCGTCGTAGATGGCGGCCACCCTGTATGACGGCGGGGCCGCGCCGTAGGGCGCCGGTGGACGGGCCTGATGACGCCATTGCTGGTCCGACGGCGGCGATCGACGCGGTTGGGCGGCAGCGGCAGAAGGCTTCAATGATGCGAGTTACAGCGGCTGGCGACGGCTGGAGGTCCCTTCGACTCGTCAAGTACTGTCCGACGAGGCCGATGTCCCTGACCGAAGCTGACTTCCGGATGCACTAGTCGATGCCTTTGGCTAAGACACACACGAAGCTAGCTAGGCCAAGCAGGCAGGTAGAGAGTTGGATGGATTCGTTGACGTACGGGTAGCTAGCAAAGTAGCTTTAAGCTAGCTATATCAACTGGCCAAGAATAATGATAATTTTGACGGTAGGTGGTTGTTTATATTCAATACCATTATTGAAAGCTTGGATCTGAGGGAGATCGAGCTTTCTGGTAGAAAGTTTACCTGGGCTAATGCTTTGCCAAACCCGACGCATTTAAAAGCTTGATCGAGTTCTCGCGAGCGTTGAGTGGGAACAGAAGTTCCCGCTTGTAACGGTTCAAGCACTCTCACGTGGAATATCCGATCACACACCCTTGTTCGTGGACTCAGGGGAGCCGAACCACGTGGGAAACAAAAACACCTTTTCCTTCGAGATGGCCTGGTTCGAACGCGAAGGTTTCTTGGACCTGATTGCCGGGGAATGGGCTAAGGGTGCAGGAGGTAGGACTTCACATCGGCGTTGATGTAATAAGATTAGGTATTTGAGAAGTTTCTTACGGGGGTGAGCTATGCACCTTAGTGGGGTGTATAAGATTGAAAAGGACAAGCTCCTTTCTCTTATTCAGACCCTAGACATAAAGGCCGAAACCACGATTTTGAAGGAAATATGCCCTAGAGGCAATAATAAAGTTATTATTTATTTCCTTATTTCATGATAAATGTTTATTATTCATGCTAGAATTGTATTAACCGGAAACATAATACATGTGTGAATATATAGACAGAGTGTCACTAGTATGCCTCTACTAGACTAGCTCGTTGATCAAAGATGGTTATGTTTCCTACCCATAGACATGGGTTGTCATTTGATTAACGGGATCACATCATTAGGAGAATGATGTGATTGACATGACCCATTCCGTTAGCTTAGCACACGATCGTTTATTATGTTGCTATTGCTTTCTTCATGACTTATACATGTTCCTATGACTATGAGATTATGCAACTCCCTTTTACCGTAGGAACACTTTGTGTGCTACCAAACGTCACAACGTAACTGGGTGATTATAAAGGTGCTCTACAGGTGTCTCCGAAGGTACATGTTGGGTTGGCGTATTTCGAGATTAGGATTTGTCACCCCGATTGTCGGAGAGGTATCTCTGGGCCCTCTCGGTAATGCACATCACTATGAGCCTTGCAAGCAATGTGACTAATGATGATGCGGACATCAATACCATTGTTACACCCACAGCCCATGCTACTATACATACTGGACCAATTACTAGAGCTCGCGCACGCCAATTAAATTATTAGGTACTTTCATTTCTTGGTAATGATTCTAATGTTCATGAGAATATGATGTTGCCTAAATTGGATACATTTGTTTTGCTTACAAATGAAGGGCCTGTCATGGATAAGAGGGATGAACACTAGAGCAAGACCAAGCATGGAGATGACGGCATGCGCGAGGGGAACACGAACGGAGTTACAAGTGATGATTTCAGGACTTTGAGGCCCCCATAATGAGTGCATGAAGCCTTGGACAAAATATACAAGATGCCACTTCATAATATTCGTCCATAGGCTATTCTAGGTGCCGCGTCACCTTATTATTGGGCCAGGCCCATGTAATTTCGAAATACTTAATTATAGGCTATTTTTAGAGTCCGTATGTGTGGGGAAACAAGAGTTAGGGTTGGTTTCGGACCCCTCCCTCAAGGGCCACGAAATTCCCTCCTCTTCCTCCATATATACAGCCCTTAGGGCGTCGTTTAGACTTTGGGTTTTGTTTAGATTAAAAGTTCACCATAGCTGCAACTTCGCGTACTTTGTTTGTGTTCAACGACTGCATAAAGGCGTCCATGTAACCCCACCTTGATCAATAAAGCTTTCCTCTTATATTCGCAATATCCAGATTGCAATCTTAGTTTCTTGCTTGTTCTTTGTTTGCTGCAGGAAACAGACCTTCGTGGCCAGGTTGATCGTGCTCCGGCGTGGTCAATAACCTCTCGGAGTTGGTTTAGCGATTGCTAAGGCACGACGTCCTCGCACGTTCGTAGTCGGATCGTCAAAGTCGACTTCATCCTAAACGATAGCCACCATCTAATCGAAAGACGGGACACCATTGCCTCTATCAAATGAGTTAGTTGTGGGATGATGCATTACATAACGAGTAAAGAGACTTGCCGGTAACGAGATTGAACTAGGTATTGAGATACCGACGATCGAATCTCGGGCAAGTAACATACCGATGACAAAGGGAACAACGTATGTTGTTATGCGGTTTGACCGATAAAGATCTTCGTAGAATATGTAGGAGCCAATATGAGCATCCAGGTTCCGCTATTGGTTATTGACCGGAAACGTGTTTCTGTCATGTCTATATAGTTCTCGAACCCGTAGGGTCCGCACGCTTAAGGTTTCGATGACAGTTTTATTATGAGTTTATGAGTTTTGATGTACGGAAGGAGTTCGGAGTCCCGGATGAGATCGGGGACATGACGAGAAGTCTCGAAATGGTCGAGACGTAAAGATCGATATATTGGACAACTATATTTGGACATCGGAAAGGTTCCGAGTGATTCGGGTATTTTTCGGAGTACCGGAGAGTTACGGGAATTCGTATTGGGCCTTAATGGGCCATACGGAAAAGGAGAGAAAGGCCCCAAAGGGTGGCCGCACCCCTCCCCATGGACTAGTCCGAATTGGACTAGGGAGGGGGCGCCTTCCTTCCTTCTCCTTCTCCCTTCCCTTTCCTTCTCCCCTACTCCTTCTACTTGGAAGGGCTCCTAGTTCTACTAGGAAAGGGGGAATCCTACTCCCGGTGGGAGTAGGACTCCCCTAGGGCGCGCCATAGAGAGAGGGCCGGCCCTCCCCCTCCTCCACTCCTTTATATACAGGGAGGGGGCACCCCTTGGAGACACAACAATTGATCCGTTGGATCTCTTAGCCGTGTGCGGTGCCCCCCTCCACCATAGTTCTCCTCGATAATATTGTAGCGGTACTTAGGCGAAGCCCTGTGACGGTAGAACATCAAGATCGTCACCACGCCGTCATGCTGACGGAACTCTTCCCCAACACTTTGCTGGATCGGAGTCTGGGGAACGTCATCGAGCTGAACATGTGCAAGAACTCGAAGGTGCCGTAGTTTCGGTGCTTGATCAGTCGGGCCGTGAAGATGTATGACTACATCAACCGCATTGTGATAACGCTTCCGCTTTCGGTCTACGAGGGTACGTGGACAATACTCTCCCCTCTCGTTGCTATGCATCACCATGATCTTGCGTGTGCGTATGAATTTTTTTGAAATTACTACGTTCCCCAACAGTGGCATCCGAGCCATGTTTTATGCGTAGATGTTATATGCACGAGTAGAACACAAGTGAGTTGTGGGCGATACAAGTCATACTGCTTACCAGCATGTCATACTTTGGTTCGGCGGTATTGTTGGATGAAGCGGCCCGACCGACATTACGCGTACGCTTACGCGAGACTGGTTCTACCGACGTGCTTTGCACACAGGTGGCTAGCGGATGTCAGTTTCTCCAACTTTAGTTGAACCGAGTGTGGCTATGCCCGGTCCTTGAGAAGGTTAAAACATCACTAACTTGACGAACTATCGTTGTGGTTTTGATGCGTAGGTAAGAACGGTTCTTGCTCAGCCCATAGCAGCCACGTAAAACTTGCAACAACAAAGTAGATGACGTCTAACTTGTTTTTGCAGGGCATGTTGTGATGTGATATGGTCAAGACGTGATGCTATATTTTATTGTATGAGATGATCATGTTTTGTAACCAAGTTATCGGCAACTGGCAGGAGCCATAAGGTTGTCGCTTTATTATATGCAATGCAATCGCCCTGTAATGCTTTACTTTATCACTATGCGGTAGCGATAGTCGTCGAAGCATAAGATTGGCGAGACGACAACGATGCTACGATGGAGATCAAGGTGTCGCACCGGTGACGATGGTGATCATGACGGTGCTTCGGATATGGAGATCACAAGCACAAGATGATGATGGCCATATCATATCACCTATACTGATTGCATGTGATGTTTATCTTTTATGCATCTTATCTTGCTTTGATTGACGGTAGCATTTTAAGATGATCTCTCACTAATTATCAAGACGTGTTCTTCCTGAGTATGCACCGTTGCCAAAGTTCATCGTGCCTAGACACCACGTGATGATCGGGTGTGATAAGCTCTACGTCCATCTACAACGGGTGCAAGCCAGTTTTTGCACACGCGGAATACTCAGGTTAAACTTGACGAGCCTAGCATATGCAGATATGGCCTCGGAACATGGAGACCGAAAGGTTGAGCATGAATCATATAGTAGATATGATCAACATAGTGATGTTCACCATTGAAAACTACTCCATCTCACGTGATGATCGGACATGGTTTAGTTGATTTGGATCACGTGATCACTTAGATGACTAGAGAGATGTCTATCTAAGTGGGAGCTCTTAAGTAATATGATTAATTGAACTTAAATTTATCATGAACTTAGTCCTGGTAGTATTTTGCAAATTATGTTGTAGATCAATAGCTCGCGTTGTTGCTTCCATATGTTTATTTTGATATGTCCCTAGAGAAAAATGTGTTGTAAAATATTAGTAGCAATGATGCGGATTGGATCCGTGATCTGAGGATTGTCCTCATTGCTGCACAGAAGAATTATGTCCTTGATGCACCGCTAGGTGATGGACCTATTGCAGGAGCAGATGCAGACGTTATGAACTTTTGGCTAGCTGAAAATGATGACTACTTGATAGTTTAGTGCACCATGCTTAACGACTTAGAATCGGGACTTCAAAGACATTTTGAACGTCATGGATCATATGAGATGTTCCAGGAGTTGAAGTTAATATTTCAAGCAAATACCCGAGTTAAGAGATATGAAATCTCCAACAAGTTCTATAGCTAAAACATGGAAGAGAATCACTCAACTAGTGAGCATGTGCTCAGATTGTCTGGGTACTACAATCGCTTGAATCAAGTGGGAGTTAATCTTCCAGATAAGATAGTGATTGACAGAGTTCTCTAGTCACCACACCAAGTTAGTAGAACTTCGTGATGAACTATAATATGCAAAGGATGACGAAAACGATTCCCGAGCTCTTCGCGATGTTGAAATCAACGAAGGTAGAAATCAAGAAAAGAGCATCAAGTGTTGATGATTGACAAAGAACACTAGTTTCAAGAAAAGGGCAAAGGGAAAGAAAGGGAACTTCAAATAAAATGACAAGCAAGTTTTCAATACCGTGAAGAAGCTCAAAGCTGGACCAAAGCCTGAAACTGAGTGCTTACACTGCAAAGGAAATGGTCACTGGAAGCGGAAATGCCCTGAATATTTGGTGGATAAGAAGATGGCAAAGTGAACAAGGGTATATTTGATATACAGGTTATTGATGTGTGCCTTACTAGTGTTTATAGTAGCCCCTGAGTATTTGATACTTGTTCGGTTGCTAAGATTAGTAACTCGAAATAGGAGTTATATAATAAACAGAGACTAGTTGAGGGGAAGTGACGATGAGTGTTGGAAATAGTTCCAAGATTGATATGATCATCATCACACACTCCCTATACTTTCGGGATTAGTGTTAAACCTAAATAAATGTTATTTGGCGTTTGCGTTGAGCATGAATATGATTTGATCATGTTTATTGCAATATGGTTATTCATTTAAAGTCAGAGAATAATTGTTGTTCTGTTTACATGAATAAAACCTTCAATGGTCATACACCCAATGAAAATAGTTTGTTGGATCTCGATCGTAGTGATACACATATTCATAATATTGGTGCCAAAAGATGCAAAGTTAATAATGATAGTGCAACTTATTTGTGGCACTGCCGTTTGGGTCATATCGGTGTAAAGCGCATGAAGAAACTCCATGAAAGATGGATTTTCGGAATCACTTGGTTATGAATCATTTGATGCTTGCGAACCGTGCCTTTTGGGCAAGATGACTCAAACTCCATTCTCCAGAACAATGGAACGAGCTACTGACTTGTTGAAAATAATACATCTTGATGTATGCGAGACCAATGAGTATTAAGGCTCGTGGCGGGTATCGTTATTTTCTCACCTTCACAGATGATTTGAGCAGATATGGGTATATCTACTTGATGAAACATAAGTCTAAATAGTTGAAAGGTTCAAAGAATTTCAGAGTGAAGTGGAAAATCATCATAAGAAGAAAATAAAGTTTCTGCGATCTGATCATGGAGATGAATATTTGAGTTACGAGTTTGGCCTTCAGTTAAAATAATGTGGAATAGTTTCACAAACTCATGCCACCTGGAACACCACAGCGTAACGGTGTGTCCGAACGTCATAACCGCACTTTATTGGATATGGTGCGATCTATGATGTATCTTACTGATTTACCACTATCGTTTTGGGATTATGCATTAGAGACAACTGCATTCACTTTAAATAGGGCACCATCAAAATCCGTTGAGACGACGCCGTATGAACTATGGTTTAGCAATAAACCTAAGCTGTCGTTTCTTAAAGTTTGGAGTTGCCATGCTTATGTGAAGAAGTTTCAACCTGATAAGCTCGAACCCAAATCAGAGAAGTGTGTCTTCATAGAATACCGAAAGGGAACTGTTGGGTACACCTTCTATCACAGATCCGAAGGCAAGATATTCGTTGCTAAGATGGATCCTTTCTAGAGAAGGAGTTTCTCTCGAAAGAAGTGAGTGGGAGGAAAGTAGAGCTTGATAAGGTAATTGTACCTTCTCCCGAATTGGAAAGTAGTTCATCACAGAAATTAGTTCCAGTGATTTCTACACCAATTAGTGAGGAAGCTAATGATGATGATCATGAAACTTCAGATCAAGTTACTACAGAACCTCGTAGGTCTTCCAGAGTACGGTCCGCACCAGAGTGGTACGGTAATCCTATTCTGGAGGTCATGTTACTTAACCATGACGATCCTACGAACTATGAGGAAGCGATGATGAGCCCGGATTCCGCGGAATGGTTTGAGGCCATGAAATCTAAGATGAGATCCATGTATGAGAACAAAGTATGGACTTTGATTGACTTGCCCAAATGATCGGCGAGTCATTGAGATTAAATGGATCTTTAAGAGGAAGACGGACGCTGATAGTAGTGTTACTATCTACAAAGCTAGAATTGTCGCAAAATGTTTTCGACAAGTTCAAGGTGTTGACTACGATGAGAGTTTCTCACTCGTATCCATGCTTAAGCCTGTCTGAATCATGTTAGCAATTGCCGCATTTTATGAAATCTGGCAAATGGATAAACAAAACTGCATTCCTTAATGGATTTATTAAAGAAAGAGTTGTATGTGATGCAACCAGAAGGTTTTGTCAATCCTAAAGGTGCTAACAAAATATGCAAGCTCCATCGATCCATCTATGGACTGGTGCAAGCATCTCGGAGTTGGAATATACGCTTTGATAAGTTGATCAAAGCATATAGTTTTATACAGACTTGCGGTGAAGCCTGTATTTACAAGAAAGTGAGTGGGAGCACTATAGCGTTTCTGATAAATATATGTGAATGACATATTATTGATCGGAAATAATGTAGAATTATTCTGCAAAGCATAAAGGAGTGTTTGAAAGGAGTTTTTCAAAGAAAGACCTCAGTGAAGCTGCTTACATATTGAGCATCAAGATCTATAGATCAAGACGCTTGATAAGTTTTTCAATGAGTACATACCTTGACAAGATTTTGAAGTAGTTCAAAATGGAACAGTCAAAGAAAGAGTTCTTGCCTGTGTTACAAGGTATTGAGTAATACTCAAAGCCCGACCACAGCAGAAGATAGAAAGAGAATAAAAGTCATTCCCTATGCCTCAGCCATAGGTTCTATAAAGTATGCCATGTCGTGTACCAGATCTATTGCCTCAGCCATAAGTTTGGCAAGGGAGTGCAATAGTGATCTAGGAGTAGATCAATGGACAGCGGTCAAAATTATCCGTAGTGGAATAAGGATATGTGAGGGAGTCCCGAACTGGGGGGTGTCCGGATAGCCGGACTATCGTCACGGCCGGACTCCAAGACTATGAAGATACAAGATTGAAGACTTCGTCCCGTGTCCGGATGGGACTTTCCTTGGCGTGGAAGGCAAGCTTGGCGATACGGATATGTAGATCTCCTACCATTGTAACCGACTACTGTGTAACCCTAACCTATCCGGTGTCTATATAAACCGGAGGGTTTTAGTCCGTGGGACGAACAACAATCATACCATAGGCTAGCTTCTAGGGTTT
Organism: Aegilops bicornis; assembly: GCA_021605145.1. Lineage (NCBI taxonomy): Eukaryota > Viridiplantae > Streptophyta > Magnoliopsida > Poales > Poaceae > Aegilops > Aegilops bicornis. Next base: position 561,649,342 of record CM038669.1, read on the forward strand.
AGCCTCCTTGATCTCATGGTAGATCTACTCTTGTACTACCCATATCATCAATATTAATCAAGCAGGAGTAGGGTATTACCTCCATCGAGAGGGCCCGAACCTGGGTAAAAACATCGTGTCCCTTGTCTCCTGGTACCATCCGCCTAGGCACAGTTCGGGACCCCTACCGAGATCCGCCGGTTTTGACACCGACATTGGTGCTTTCATTGAGAGTTCCTCTTTGTCGTCACCGATAGGCCCGATGGCTCCTTCGATCATCAACAACAACGCGGTCCAGGGTGAGACTTTTCTCCCCGGAAAGATCTTCGTGTTCGGCGGCTTTGCACTGCGGCCAATTCGTTTGGCCATCTGGAGCAGATCGAAAGCTACGCCCCTGGCCATCAGGTCAGATTTGGAAGTTTGAACTATACGACCGATATCCGCGGAGACTTGATCTTCGACGGATTCGAGCCGCAGCCAAGCGTGCCGCACTGTCTCGATGGGCATGATCTAGCTCTGCAGCCGAACAGTGCCCTGGAGGCCGCACCCGTATCCGCTCCGACCCTTAATCCGGAGTCGGATTCCCCGATCGAGGATGAGTGGTTGGACACTGCCTCGGGGGCTGCAATCTCTACGGCGATCGAGCCGAACTCCATCCCTGTCCTTTGCGAAGACCTCGACTCCAGGGTGCCGGACTCCGAACCCTCCGCGCCCCTGCCAATCGAACCCGATTGGGCGCCGGTCATGGAGTTCACGGCCGCGGACATCTTTCAGCACTCGCCCTTTGGCGACATCCTTAAATCGCTAAAGTCTCTCTCTTTATCCGGAGAGCCCTAGCCGGACTACGGTCAAGAAGGTTGGGATGCGGACGACGAAGAAAATCAACGCCCACCCACCACCCACTTCGTAGCCACTGTCGAAAGCTTACACCACGTGCTCGATTTCGACTCCGAAGACATCGACAGTATGGACGAGGATGTAGGAGACAACAATGAGCCAGCACCTATAGGATGCGGGACAACCACCTCATCTCATGATGTATACATGGTGGATACACCTAAAGGAAATGAAGACGAGGAACAAGGGGACGCTACGAAGGATAAATCCTCGAAAAGCAGTCAAACGGCAACGTAAACGCCGAACAAAGTCCCGCCTCAACAAAGACCCAGCCATAGAGCAAGGCGAACCGGTGGACAACGAACAAGCTATCGAGCAATCGTCCGAGCAAGACAACTTGGATAAAAATCTGTCCCCGGCGAAGACAACAGTCCAGACGATCGGCGCCGGACAAACTATTGGAGCAAAATGACCTCCGAGAAAAAGGCTCGTCGCCACTGCGCGTAGCCTGAAAAAGCAGAAGCGGAAGCTCAAAAGAGCAGAAGATGCACTCAGGATCAGATGGAGCAAAGTATTCAGAACCGCAGACAAATACGGCGACAGTCGCTGAACAAAGAGCTACCCGAAAAGAAAGCTACTGCCCGAATTCGACGAGGAGGCCTTAGAGCCCCCACAATTAAAAAGTAAGAAGGCCACCCGGTCGGATGGACGACCTCACGGCAAAAAGAGAGCGGCGAATGGTGCCGCACACAAGCCAATATGCGATCCGCTTAAGGATTCAGATCAAAAGGATGGCCCAGTTAGATCCATCTATGGGCCAAGAAAGCATGCTCGTCAAAGCAATGCAATACGCCAAAATTCGGAAGATCACGACACACCCAAATATAGGGGCGACACCCCTATGTTTCACCAATGAGGTGCTGGATCATGAATTTCAGCGGATTCAAACCCGTAAACATAGAGGCATCTGACGGAACAATGAGACCACGGAGTCTCGATTGAGGATTACATCCTCCACATACACATGGCTAGAGGAGATGATCTCCACGCCATAAAATACTTACCCCTTAAACTCAAAGGGCCAGCTCGGCATTGGCTTAAGAGCCTCCCCGAAAATACCATTGGAAGCTGGGAAGAGCTCGAGGATGCATTTCGGGCAAATTTTCAGGGGACTTATCTCCGCCCTCCGGAGGCAGACGATCTAAGTCACATAACTCAACAGCCCGGAGAGTCAGTCCGGAAATCTTGGAACATGTTCCTTACTAAAAAGAACCAAATAGTCAACTGTCCGGACGCCGAAGCCTTAGCAGCTTTCAAACACAACGTCCGAGACGAATGGCTCGCCAGACACCTCGGCCAAGAAAAGCCAAGAACAATGGCCGCATTAACAAGCCTCATGACCCGCTTTTGTGCAGGAGAGGATAGCTGGCTAGCAAGATGCAGCACCAGCAACCCAAATACATCCGAAATCAGGGATGGAAATGGAAAACCATGGCGCAACAAGGACCAGCGCCGGATCAAAAGGAACAGTCCAAAGAGCACGGCAGTCAACGCCGGATTTAAAAGCTCACGGCAGAACAACAAAAAACTGCCCCTTAAGGACAATAGCGATGAGCTATCCAACTTCAACAAAATCTTGGACAAGATATGACAAATCCACAGTACTCACGGAGGCACGCTAACCATACCCACGAAATTGTTGGGTCTTCAAACAGTCCAGCAGACTGAACGCCGAACACAAGGGGCTCGACACACCAAGTGAAGATGACGACGAGCGCCACAGGCAGAGCCCCGGAAAACAAAAGACTTTCCCACAAGAGGTTAAAACAGTAAACTCATTTCACGTGATGAAAGGGAAAAACAGAGCGGCGCCCACTAAAAGGCGTGCCGCACACAGGTTGTCAAAACCAATCACCTTCGACCATCAGGACTATTCCGAAAATTTCCGGAACGCAGGTTGGACTGCCCTTATACTGGACCCTATAATCGACGGATTCCAACTTACACGAGTCCTCATGGATGGCGGCAGTGACATAAACCTGATATATCAGGACACAATCCGCAGGATGGGGATAAACCCAACCAAAATTCGCCGTAGCAACACCTCCTTTAAAGGAGTAATGCCAGGCCCATATGCCCATTGTACGGGCTCCATACTGCTAGAAGTTGTGTTCGGTTCATCCGACAACTTCCGTCGCGAAAGGTTACTCTTCCATATCGCCCCGTTTAAAAGTAGCCATCAAGCACTATTGGACGCGAAGCTTTCACCCGCTTTAACACAATACCGCATTATGCATCTCTAACACTTAAAATGCCCGGTCCACGCGACATCATCTCGTTAAAAGGAAGTATTAAGTGTTACTCGAGCACGGAAGAACGGGAGACTGCCTTGACAGCCCCACAGCTATCCGGCTCTGCTAGGCAAAGAACCTCAATTGGTCATTCAAACCCCGGACACGGCTAGACGAGTCTGGCGCCTACTAGCGGCATACCCCCATACGAGGGGCTGCATGCATGTATAACAAGAGATAATAAAGCTCAACTTTATTCACTTCTTCGAACCATACTCTGTTTATTTAATATTAAGTACATCTTTCGCACGATCCTTTTTCTTTTAAACTAAGTTCCTCTCTTTTACAGATGAACAACGTGCTACACCCGTCCAGGATACGGCACAACGGAGAAACAGGCGCAGACGTGCAGTAGGGACCCGTTGCAAGGATTCTTTTCAGACTAAGACCCTGCGTAAACCATTTTTACTGTCTCTTGTTGATATACATCCCCTGGTTCCTTACTATAACCGAGGAGGAGGCTGGTGTTTTGGCATTGACCGCACCAGAATTTTTGCACGTACCTGGACACCAGGGGCTTAGGGCATTATTCTTCCCATTTTCATAAAGACCGAATACCTTAGGGAGTATTCGGCGTCTCGAGTTAGGCCTTATATGCATCAGTTCCGAATCATGTCTTTGGTCAAATGTTGGGTTGCCCGGCTCTGTGTTTGCTGCCTTATGTTCCGCTTTTCACGGCTAACGCGGCATCAGGAGAACTATCGCGATTGCGCCCGGTTTGGCCGGCGAGCACCTCGAGAGAAAGCCGAAAACTGATCGTCATGATATAGCGAGAGACTGGTCAACCACTCGATGACTCACTTTGGAATGGTTAGGATTCCTCCGCATTAACGAAGGACCGGTTTGGTCGGGCACATGCGCACCCAATTCCGGAGAGTGCGGTGCCTCCAGGCTATATCGTAGCCCCACCCTCGAACTCCTATGGCTAAGTGAAAGTGATAAAGCATTATAGTCCGGTTGCCTGGTTTGCTACGCTATCACCTCCTTAACAGGACCAAGACGTTGGATTAAGTGTGCAAAAGCGCTTTCTTTGCAAACACCCCCGCACTATGTGCGTGGGGGCTGAAGCCAAGGACTGCCATCTTTCAGGTTATATACACATATACATAAACGGCGGCACAGGGAGTAGTTTACTACTTGAACGCACAAGTATAAAAAGCTCTTATATTATATTGAAACATTGTTTTCACAAATCATACATGTCATTTAAACATAATATCCTTCGAAACGCTGCGTCTCTATTAAACAGGCGCCCGGCGGAACTTCTTCAAAGTAGTGCTCGGCGGTACTCGCTTCTGTCCGAATCCTGGGAGGCAACGACAGTGGCCTTCATCTCTGACCAGTATGTCTTGACACGGGCAAGAGCCATCCGCGCTCCCTCAATACATGCTGATCGCTTCATTGCGTCAATACGCAGTACCGCACCAAGAAACTGATGCACTAAACCAAAATAGCTCTTCGGCTGGGGTCCGCCCAGCCACAAGTGAGTCAAGACATGCTTCATGGAAAATCCGGACAACCGATTCAGCTCGGCCCATTCGGCCAACCGATCGGTCAGCGGCGAAGGGCCTTCCGGACTATGGAATTGCGACCAATATAGCTCTTCCCTTACATGCCTTTGGCCCCGGGAAGTGCTCAACTGCGTCCATGGCCGCTTCGCCACCAAGTCCAGATAAGCATCCTCCGAACTCCACAACTTATCCAACTGAGCATACTTTGGATCTGTATATTTCCTCCGCAGCAGAAACGGTTTTCCAGCCGCAATTGCACCGGCCTGACTCAGCTCCTCCTTGGCAGCTCTCAAAGCCGATTGGGCATTCTTGGATTCGGCGACGGCCTTTTTTAGGCCCTCTTGTTCCGCTTGACGTTCTTTTTCAAGAACCTCGTAGCGATCGGTAGTATTCCTTAAGTTTTTTGCCATATCAGCCATTTCCTCTTTGCTTCGGCAGTGAGCAGCCCGTTCGGCTTCTAGCTCTACGGCCGCCTTTAAAGCGGCTGCATTACTGACCCTGGCTTGCTCTTTTTCTCGGGCGAGTTCCGCCCGCAGCTCCTCCACGGCAGCAACACCATCTGCATTAAGCATACGAATAGTAAGACATGGGCATCAAGCCCCCTTACCAGGTGTCCGCATAGAAGTCGCATACCTTGTGACTCGTCAAACCGTTTATTGACTAGCGCGATGTCCGCATCCGCCTCGTCAAGTTGCCGCTTTAGTTCGGCATATTCATCAGTCGGGCTGGCATCCGGACGCCCCGCCACCTGTTTAGGAGCGGCGATATGTTATAACTGAGAATTTGATTCTCGGCACGTTGTCAATTTTGACAACATACCGAGTCTCAGGGGCTACTATCTATACAGGGCGCATTTTATATGCATAACTGTCAGAAGGTACATCATTCTTGCGTACCTCAAACCCCGTCAGTAAGCTTCCGACGGCTTCATCCAATCCGCGGAGCAATTCTTTCAATCACCGTACCCATTAGAGCACGGTGATCTTCTGAAATAGCCGCTCGCCCGAGTAGATCCTTCAGCTCCTCCGACCGCACACCACTTGGCGCCGGACCTTCCGGCCCCGCAGGACTTGGGGGAAGCCTCCGCGACGACACCTCCGGTTCGTCCGCTTCACATGAGCGTGCGACAGGTGGAGGCGTTTCGCTCTCCATCATCTCCGAAAGAAGATCCCCTGAAGACGAGCTCTGCTGAGAAGGGCTGAGGTCCGAACTACAAGGTACAATTTCGGTTATGTTCATGAATAAATACAGGGATGTTCCTTATTTACAAGACCCCTTCTTTTTACTTACGGCTCATTTGGAGGGCTAATCCTCGGGAAATAATGCGGCTGGGTTACTTCTCAGCCACGGACTCTCTCGTCGAAGATTCCTTTCCCCTCTTCGAGGCCTTGACCTCCGGATCTTCCGAAGCGGTCCTCTTCTCTCCTCGGAAGGTGGGACTCTTAATCCCTCCTTCCTTGATAGCCTCCTTCGTAGAGGCAGTTGCTTCCCCGCTCCCCCCTTCGCCTTCTTCAAAAGGCGCGACCTTCAACATCTTGGTCAGCATGGGATCCGGCGTGGTCTCTGGGAGGGGAGCCGGACACCTTATTAACTTTGCCTTGGCTATCCACTCCTGTTCAAGAAACGGCTCCTTTAAAGGGCATATATATAAAATAAATGAATGAACAACTTGTCTGGTTACATGACTACTTACTTGAGTATCTGGGCGATTGCAGCTTAGTCCTGCGTCGTCGGTCAAGTCCGGACACTTCTCTTGTGATCCGAAGAACAGTTTATACATCTCCACGGGCGTCGTGCCCATAAAATTTTGGAGAGCTCTTGGTCCCTCCGGATTGAATTCCCATAGGCGGAGGGGGTGACGTTTGCAGGGCTGAAGGCGCCGGATCACCATAACCTGCGCCACTACGACCAGATTGATCCCTCTTTCCTGGAGGTCTCGAATATGGCCCTGCCGTAAGGGAACGTCCTTGGACGGCCCCCAGTCGAGCCCCTTGTTGACCCATGATGCCAGCCGCTGTGGTGGACCTGAGCGGAAGGCATGGAGCGCCGCCCATTTGGTGCCCCTGGGAGCGGTGATATAAAACCACTCCCATTGCCACAAACCAAGTTCCTCTTGAAACAAGCCCTCGGGCCATGGAGCATCAACGCATTTGCTTATAACCGCCCCTCCGCACTCTGCTTGTTGCCCCTCGATCATCTTTGGCTCTACCTTAAAGGTCTTGAGCCACAATCCAAAGTGGGGGGGGGGTAATATGGAGGAAGGCCTCACATACGACAATGAATGACGAGATATGGAGGATGGACTCCGGATTCAAGTCATGGAAATCAAGCCCATAATAAAACATGAGCCCCCGCACAAAGGGATCCGTCGGGAAGCCTAAACCCCGAAGGAAGTGGGACACGAACACCACGTTCTCGCCGGGCTTAGGAGTGGGAATGACCTGCCCTGTAGCAGGCAGCCTATGCGAGATCTCGCCGGTTAGATACCTGGCGCCGTGCAGCTTTAGCACATCTTCTTCTGTGACGGAGGAAGACATCCATCGGCCGTGCTGGTCGGATCCGGACATCGTCGAAAGTCCGAAACGGCTGAATCTCAAGCTTTGGGTGTTGGAACTCGAAGCGAGGCGAACTCGATGGAGGGTGTAAAAAGAAGAGGGCCTTGGTCTCATTATAAAGAGGTTGAATACCAAGAGCCCACCCCGTGGTCGATTAGGACTCGCCTATGATAGAGAAGGCAGGCCAACGGGCACGGTTGGGTTACCCACGTCCGTATTGATGAGAATCCCGGAATAAGGGGGCATGATCTATGCTTTGATAAGACGTGCCAAGGAAACCGCCTCGCTAAAAACGATGAGGTGGAACAATAAAAAACGATTCATATAAAGGCCTGGCCGTGGTGTGATGTCACGCCGCGGAATACGTTAGCAGATCTGTGCAAAAATTATTCTCTCTACGTTGTTATGTGGAACTTGTTTTGCAGAGCCGGACACTATCCTTGTGTTAAAAGTCTTCTATGAAGTATTCGGAGGAGGAACCCGCCTTGCAATGCCGAAGACAATATGCGCGCCGGACTCGTCGTCATTGAAGCCTGGTTCAGGGCTCTTGAGGAGTCCCGGACTGGGGGTGTCCGGATAGCTGGACTATCGCCACGGCGGACTCCAAAACTATGAAGATACAAGATTGAAGACTTCGTCCCGTGTCCGGATGGGACTTTCCTTGGCGTGGAAGGCAAGGTTGGCGTCTGGATATGTAGATCTCCTACCGTTGTAACCTACTACGTGTAACCCTAACCTATCCGGTGTCTTTATAAACCGGAGGGTTTTAGTCCGTGGGATCTAACAACAATCATACCATAGGCTAGCTTCTAGGGTTTAGCCTCCTTGATCTCGTGGTAGATCTACTCTTGTACTACCCATATCATCAATATTAATCAAGCAGGAGTAGGGTATTACCTCCATCGAGAGGGCCCGAACCTGGGTAAAAACATCGTGTCCCTTGTCTCATGTTACCATCCGCCTAGACGCACAGTTCGGGACCCCCTACCCGAGATCCGCCGGTTTTGACACCGACAATATGTTTCTCGATTATGGAAGTGACAAAAGGTTCGTCATAAAGGGTTACGTCGATGCAAGTTTTGACACTAATCTAGATGACTCTAAGTCTCGGTCTAGATACATATTGAAAGTGGGAGCAATTAGCTAGAGTAGCTCCGTGCAGAGCATTGTAGACATAGAAATTTGCAAAATACTTACGGATCTGAATCTGACAGACCCTTTGACTAAATTTATCTCACAAGAAAAACATGATCACACCTTAGTACTCTTTGGGTGTTAATCACATAGCGATGTGAACTAGATTATTGACTATAGTAAACCCTTTGGGTGTTGGTCACATGACGTTGTGAACTATGGGTGCTAATCACATGGTGATGTGAATTATTGGTGTTAAATCACATGGCGATCTGAACTAGATTATTGACTCTAGTGCAAGTGGGAGACTGAAGGAAATAAGCCCTAGAGGCAATAATAAAGTTATTATTTATTTCCTTATTTCATGATAAATGTTTATTATTCATGCTAGAATTGTATTAACCGGAAACATAATACATGTGTGAATATATAGACAAACAGAGTGTCACTAGTATGCCTCTACTAGACTAGCTCGTTGATCAAAGATGGTTATGTTTCCTAGCCATAGACATGGGTTGTCATTTGATTAACGGGATCACATCATTAGGAGAATGATGTGATTGACATGACCCATTCCGCTAGCTTCGCACATGATCGTTTAGTATGTTGCTATTGCTTTCTTCATGACTTATACATGTTCCTATGACTATGAGATTATGCAACTCCCGTTTACCGTAGGAACACTTTGTGTGCTACCAAACGTCACAACGTAACTGGGTGATTATAAAGGTGCTGTACAGGTGTCTTCAAAGGTACATGTTGGGTTGGCGTATTTCGAGATTAGGATTTGTAACTCCGATTGTCGGAGAGGTATCTCTGGGCCCTCTCGGTAATGCACATCACTATGAGCCTTACAAGCAATGTGACTAATGAGTTAGTTGCAGGATGATGCATTACATAACGAGTAAAGAGACTTGCCGGTAACGAGATTGAACTAGGTATTGAGATACCGACGATCGAATCTCGGGCAAGTAACATACCGATAACAAAGGGAACAACGTATGTTGTTATGCGGTTTGACCGATAAAGATCTTCGTAGAATATGTAGGAACCAATATGAGCATCCAGGTTCCGCTATTGGTTATTGACCAGAAACGTGTCTCAGTCATGTCTACATAGTTCTCGAACCCGTAGGGTCCGCACGCTTAAGGTTTCGATGACAGTTTTATTATGAGTTTATGAGTTTTGATGTACCGAAGGAGTTCAGAGTCCCAGATGAGATCGGGGACATGACGAGGAGTCTCGAAATGGTCGAGACGTAAAGATCGATATATTGGACGACTATATTCGGACATCGGAAAGGTTCCGAGTGATTCGGGTATTTTTTGGAGTACCGGAGAGTTACGGGAATTCGTATTGGGCCTTAATGGGTCATACGGGAAAGGAGAGAAAGGCCCCAAAGGGTGGCCACACCCCTCCCCATGGACTAGTCCGAATTGGACTAGGGAGGGGGGGCGCCCCCTTCCTTCCTTCTCCTTCTTCCTTCCCTTTCCTTCTCTCCTACTCCTTCTACTTCGAAGGGCTCCTTCTACTTGGAAGATCATGGTGGGAGTAGGACTCCCCTAGGGCGCGCCATAGAGAGAGGGCCGGCCCTCCCCCTCCTCCACTCCTTTATATACGGGGAGGGGGGCACCCCTTGGAGACACAACAATTGATCCCTTGGATCTCTTAGCCGTGTGCGGTGCCCCCCTCCACCATAGTTCTCCTCGATAATATTGTAGCGGTGCTTAGGCGAAGCCCTGCGATGGTAGAACATCAAGATCGTCACCACGCTGTCGTGCTAAAGGAACTCTTCCCCGACACTTTGCTGGATCGGATTCCGGGGAACGTCATCGAGCTGAACGTGTGCAAGAACTCGGAGGTGCCGTAGTTTCGGTGCTTGATCGGTCGGGCCGTGAAGATGTACGACTACATCAACCGCGTTCTGATAATGCTTCCGCTTTCGGTCTACGAGGGTACGTGGACAATACTCTCCCCTCTCCTTGCTATGCATCACCATGATCTTGCGTGTGCGTAGGATTTTTTTTTGAAATTACTACGTTCCCCAATAGATTTTGCTGCCAGCGGAGCTTCAGGTTAAAACTGAGGCGGAGAAGAGGTTGAAAGAACTTCTCCGTGGAGAAGAATTGAAGTGGGCATTGCGGGCTAAGGTCCGCAAAGTGGTCCAAGGAGACGCGGATACTCAATTCTTTCACTTGATTTCTAATGGTAAGCACCGAAAGAAGAGGATCTTTCAACTTGAACAAGATGAGGGCACTATTTTAGGACAGGACAACCTAAAAACTTATATAACCGAGTATTACAAACAGTTATTTGGACCTCCGGAGGATAGTTGTGTGTCCCTTGATGAGTCCAGGACTGAGGATGTGCCTCAACTGTCGGCTGCTGATATTGATATTCTGGTTGCCCCATTCTCAGAGAAGGAGGTGTTTGATGCTATTGCACAGATGAAAAACAATAAGGCTCCCGGACCAGATGGTTTCCCGGTCGAGTGCTACAAAAAGTGTAGGCACATTATTAAGGGGGATTTGTTACCGATGTTTCACGATCTCTTCTCTGGGCAGCTTCAGTTATTTCACTTGAATTTTGGAACAATCACACTGCTTCCTAAGAAGACGGATGCTGTGAGAATTGAGCAGTTCAGGCCGATCTGACTTCTCAATGTTAGTTTCAAAATTTTCACCAAGGTCGGGACTAATAGGCTCACACAGATTGCGCATTCTGTGGTGCAACAATCCCAAACTGCTTTCATGCCGGACAGAAACATCCTTGAAGGGGTGGTAGCCCTTCATGAAACGCTCCATGAAATCCATTCAAAAAATTAGATGGAGTAGTTTTTAAGGTGGATTTCGAGAAAGCGTACGATAAAGTCAAATGGCCATTCCTCCAACAGGCATTGCGTATGAAAGGTTTTGATGAAGCCTGGTGCCGCCAGGTTGAATCGTTTACGCAAAAAGGGAGTGTGGGAATAAAAGTGAATGACGATATTGGTCATTACTTCCAGACACATAGGCCTAAGACAAGGAGATCCGATGTCCCCTATCCTGTTTAACATTGTGGTTGATATGTTAGCAATTTTGATAGGAAGGGCTAAGGAGAATGGTCAAGTAGGTGGCTTGGTACCTCATCTTGTTGATGGAGGTGTTTCCATCCTTTAGTACGCTGATGATACAACCATCTTTATGGAGCATGACTTGCCAAGGCGAGAAATATGAAGCTGGTGTTATGCCTTTTCGAATAATTGACCGGGTTAAAGATTAACTTTCACAAGAGCGAGTTGTTCTGCTTTGGTAGAGCCAAGGACGAACAGGAGGCTTATAGGCAATTGTTTGGGTGCGAGTTGGGGGATTTACCTTTATCTTACCTAGGTATACCTATCCATCATCGTAAGCTGACAAACAGAGAATGGAAGTGCATCGAAGACCGATTTGAGAAGAAACTGAGTTGCTGGAAGGGCAACCTCATGTCATACGGAGGCCGATTAATTCTGATAAATTTGGTGCTCACGAGTATGCCTATGTTTCTCTTATCGTTCTTTGAAGTCCCAGTTGGTGTCAGGAAAAGACTTGACTTTTATCGATCGCGTTTCTTTTGGCGGGGGGATGAACTAAAAAGAAAATACCGGCTAGCTAAATGGGATATCATCTGTAAACCGAAAGACCAAGGGGGTCTTGGTATTGAGAATCTTGAAGTTAAGAACAGATGCCTTCTCAGTAAGTGGCTGTGGAAGCTGTCCATCCATGGCCCGATGCCACGTGGGCGCAAATCCTTCATAGCAAGTACCTTCAGACAAAAACTTTGTCCCAGGTGACAGTCAGGCCGACCGACTCGCCTTTCTGGAAAGGACTAATGAAAGTCAAACAATCCTTGTTTCATAGGGCAAAGTTTATTATTGGCAACGGTGCTGGTACGCGTTTCTGGGAGGATACTTGGCTCGGAGAGACACCCTTGGCCGTTCAATATCCGTCTTTATATCGTATTGTTCAACGACGTGAGGTGTTCATTGCGACGGTATTTGAATCTATCCCCCTTAATATTCAATTCAGACGGTCGCTAGCGGGCAATCATTGGGAAGATTGGCTCCATCTAGTTAGGAGACTGATGGACGTTCAGCTTTCTCAACAACCCGATGAATTACGCTGGAAGCTGACTAGGTCTGGAGTATTCACAGTTAAATCAATGTACATTGATGTTATTAATTCGAGCTCCATTCCAACCTCCAAGCATGTTTGGGCTGTCAAAGTTCCATTGAAAATAAAAGTGTTTATGTGGTTTGTCCATAAACAAGTTATTTTAACCAAGGACAACTTGATAAAGCGTAATTGGACAAGACCTACTAGGTGTAGTTTCTGTGATCGGTATGAAATGATCAAACACCTCTTTCTTGATTGCCCGTTAGCCAAAGTTCTTTGGCGGATGGTCCACATTGCTTTTAATATTACTCCACCGAATTCTGTTAACACATTATTTGGGACATGGCTTGATGGGATTGAGCCTGTCCTAGCGAGACATATTCGTGTTGGAATTTGCGCTTTGCTCTGGACTATCTGGAATTGCTGAAATGATTTGGTTTTTAACAGAACATCACGTATTCACTTTTTGCAGGTTATTTTCCGAGCCATGGCAGTGATCCGTTCGTGGTCGCTACTCACTCCGATAGAGGCCAGGGAGCATTTGGTTACTGGATCTATCCGCTGGGAGATGGTAGCTTGGGATATCTTCAACCGGTTTGATGGCGGTCATGTAATAGGATAGGCAATTAGTTTACCTATCTCTCTTTAGCCAGCCGGTTGTGGCGTCTTCATTTTGGCTAGTTTGTGTTTCTAGCCTTTTTGGCTCTGTGTGAGCTTTCTTTTCAGTTTTTCCAGTTGGAGACTTTGGAACCTTGTTGGGACCTTTTTATTTGCTAATAAGATGGTCGTATGCATCACTCTGATGCAGAGGCCGGGGAGAACCCCCTTTTCGAAAAAAATATCAACTGGCCAAGACGGCTACGTATGAACACGGGTGGGGCTGGCGGTAGGAGCAACACGCGGCTGGAGGCGAGTAGCGACGTGGGTGAAGGTAGCAGCTGCCGGCGGCTGGAGGGACGTGCGACTGGAGCGATATGTGAGCGCGCGCATGACGGGCCGGCGCGAGCAGCTGCGGGATGGCGGCCGGCGCGGGAGGGGGTGCACGGGCGGCGGCGGGCGGCGCGCGGGAGGAGGTGCGCGGGCGGTGACGAGGCGGCGGCGGCGGGGCGGCGGCGACGGAAGACTAGGGTTTTGACCCGGAATCTGATACCATGTAGAATACGTGAATTGCACGATGTATTGCTCTTCGTGCATAGGCACGTATATATGATGTACAAAGATGGGCCATTGATAACCCACAAGTATAGGGGATCGCAACAGTTTTCGAGGGTAGAGTATTCAACCCAAATTTATTGATTCGACACAAGGGGAGCCAAAAAATATTCTCAAGTATTAGCAGCTGAGTTGTCAATTCAACCACACCTGGAAACTTAGTATCTGCAGCAAAGTGTTTAGTAGCAAAGTAATATGATAGTGGTGGTAACGGTAACAAAAGTAAAGACAGCAAAAATAATGTTTTTGGTATTTTGTAGTGATTGTAACAGTAGCAACGGAAAAGTAAATAAGCGAGAACCAGTATATGGAAAGCTCGGAGGCACCGGATCAATGATGGATAATTATGCCGGATGTGGTTCGTCATGTAAATACCATAACATAGGGTGACACAGAACTAGCTCCAATTCATCAATGTAATGTAGGCATGTATTCGTAAATAGTCATAATGCGGCTTATGGAAAAGAACTTGCATGACATCTTTTGTCCTACCCTCCCGTGGCAGCGGGGTCCTATTGGAAACTAAGGAATATTAAGGCCTCCTTTTAATAGAGAACCGGAACAAAGCATTAGCACATAGTGAATACATGAACTCCTCAAACTATGGTCATCACCGAGAAGTATCCCGATTATTGTCACTTCGGGTTGTCGATCATAACACATAATAGGTGACTATAGACTTGCAAGATAGGATCAACAACACACATATATTCATGAAAACATAATAGGTTCAGATCTGAATTCATGGCACTCGGGCCCTAGTGACACGCATTAAGCATAGTAAAGTCATAGCAACATCAATCTCAGAACATAGTGGATACTAGGGATCAAACCCTAACAAAGCTAACTCGATTACATGATAAATCTCATCCAACCCATCACCGTCCAGCAAGCCTACGATGGAATTACTCACGCACGGCGGCGAGCATCATGAAATTGGTGATGGAGGATGGTTGATGATGACGACGGCGACGAATCCCCCTCTCCAGAGCCCTGAACGGACTCCAGATCAGCCCTCCCGAGAGAGATTAGGGCTTGGCGGCGGCTCCGTATCGTAAAACGCGGTGATTTCTTCTCTCTGATTTTTCTCTCACCGAAAGCCAATATATGGAGTTGGAGTTGGCGTCGGAGGGTGTCCAGGGGGCCCACGAGGTAGGGGGGCGCGCCCCCCACCCTCGTGGACAGGATGTGGGCCCCCTGGTCTTCATCTTTGGCGAGGATTTTTTATTATTTATTCTAAGATATTCCGTGGAGTTTCAGGTCATTCCGAGAACTTTTGTTTTCTGCACAAAAAACAACATCATGGCAATTCTGCTGAAAACAAAGATCATCCGGGTTAGTTCCATTCAAATCATACAAGTTAGAGTCCAAAACAAGGGCAAAAGTGTTTGGAAAAGTAGATAGGACGGAGATGTATCAACTCCCCCAAGCTTAAAACCTTGCTTGTCCTCAAGCAATTCAGTTGACAAACTGAAAGAGAAAAAGAGAAACTTTTACAAACTCTGTTTGCTCTTGTTGTTGTACCTATGTTAAGCCAACATTCAGGTTTTCAGCAAAGATCATAACTAACCACATTTGCAATAATTCTCGGGTCTCATGTTTGCTCATATCAATAACATAATCAGCTAGCGAGCCATAATAATAAATCTCAGATGACAACACTTTCTCAAAATAATCATAATATGATATAACAAGATGGTATCTCGCTAGCCCTTTCTGAGACCGCAAAACATAAATGCAGAGCACCTTCAAAGATCAAGGACTGACTAGACAATGTAATTCATGGTAAAAGAGATCCAATCATAGTCATACCCGATATAAATTAATAGTAATGAATACAAATGACAGTTGTGCTCTCCAGCTAGTGCTTTTTAATAAGAGGGTGATGACTCAACATAAAAGTAAATAGATAGGCCCTTCGCAGAGGGAAGCAGGGATTTGTAGAGGTGCCAGAGCTCGGTTTTGAAATAGAGATAAATTATCTTTTGAGCAACATACTTTCATTGTCAACATAACAACTAAGATATGATGATATCTTCCATGCTAAACAAATTATAGGCGGTTCCCAAACAGAACGGTAAAGTTTATACTCCCCCTCCTCCACAAGCATCAATCCATGGCTTGCTCGAAACAACGAGTGCCTCCAACATTCAAAGGGTCCCAGGGGGAGTTTTGTTTGCAATTATTTTGATTTAGTTTTCATAAAGCATGGGACTAGGCATCCCGCTGACCAGCCATTTTCTCGTGAGTGAGGAGCGGAGTCCACTCCTCTTGAGAATAACCCGCCTAACACAGAAGATAAGGGCAGCCCTAGTTGATATATGAGCTATTCGAGCATGCAAAACAGGATGTTTATTTGAAGGTTTAGAGTTTGGCACATACAAATTTACTTGGAACGGCAGGTAGATACCGCATATAGGAAGGTATAGTGGACTCATATGGAATAACTTTGGGGTTTAAGGAGTTTGGATGCACAAGCGATTCCTCTTAGTACAAGTGAAGGCTAGCAAAATACCGGGAAGTGACCAACTAGAGAGCGACAATACCATGAACATGCATTAAAATTAATAAACATTGAATACAAGCATGAGTAGGATATAATCCACCATGAACATAAATATCGTGAAGGCTATGTTGATTTGTTTCAACTACATGCGTGAACATGTGCCTAGTCAAGTCACTTAAATCATTCAAAGGAGGATACCACCCCATCATACCACATCACAATCATTTTAATAGCATGTTGGCACGCAAGGTAAACCATTATAACTCATAGCTAATCAAGTATGGCACGAGCAACTATGATCTCTAATTGTTATTGCAAACATGTTTATTCATAATAATCTTAATCAAGAACGATGAACTCATCATATTTACAAAAACAAAAGAGGTCGAGTTCATACCAGCTTTTCCCATCTCAGTCAATCCATCATATATCATCATAATTGCCTTTCACTTGCACGACCGAACAGTGTGAATAATAATAAGAGTGCACGTGCATTGGACTAAGCTGGAACCTGCGAGCATTCAATAAACAGGAGAAGACAAGGCAATATGGGCTCTTGGTTAAATCAACAATGATGCATATAAGAGCCACTACAACAATTTAATCATGGTCTTCTCATACTGACCCCCAAAGAAAAAAAAAGAAATAAAAACTATTTACACGGGAAAGCTCCCAACAAGCAAAAGAAGAACAGGAAATATTTTTGGGTTTTCTTTTTAATTACTACTACTACAGCAGGAAAAGTAAACTACTACTAATTTTTTGTTTTTCTTAAGGTTTATTAAACACACAAGAAGAAAGCAGGAAAAAGGACATAAACTAGCATGGATATTACAGTGAAAAAGTATGAGCACCGACATCTAGCAATGAGTGTGTGTGAACATGAATGTAATGTCGGTGAGAAATACGTACTCCCCCAAGTTAGGCTTTTGGCCTAAGTTGGTCTATTGCCAGGGATAGCCTGGCGGATACCCGTAAGTGTAGCTGGGGTCATACTGCGATGAAGAATAGTTGGGATCATACTGTGATGAAGAGGATTCTGACTGCCACTGGCTGGCAATCGCCTCTGGATCCCAAGAATAAACAGACTGTCGTGGAGGCTCATCTTGTGGTTCCGGTTCCGGGGCTGGTGCAGGATTCCGGTAGGCTTGAACGGCCGCCCACGGAACGATGTGAGGACCTGCGGACAAGTTAAACAAAGAGGGAGCAGACAAAGTAATAGTCTCAGGGTGATGTTTATCAAAGTACAATTTATATTTAAGCTCCCCTTCTTTGCCCTTAACAAGAAAGTCATGCGCTAGCATACTCTTATAATGTAAATAAGCACGGGGCAACGATGTTTCTTCTTTCTCCGAATGCCTAATAGGTATTTTAAAATATTCAGCTAGGCGTGAAGCATAAATGCCTCCAAAGATGGGGCCCTTAGTATGGTTCAGACTTAACCGTCTAGCAACGATTCCACCCATACTAACAGAGTTATTGCGGTACAAACCATGGAACAAAATGATAATATCAGGAACACTAAGGTTTCCACATTTCCCGCGACCAATCAAGCAACGACTAGCAAATAAGGCAAAGTAGCGTAAAACAGGAAAATGTATGCTAGTAATCCTTGCATCAGAAACCTTCCTGGTTTCTCCCACGGTGATAGTGTTAATAAAAGCTTCCACTTCATTACGGTGTGGTTCATCTAAGGTGCCCATAAAGGGTATTTTGCAAACCTCGAAAAATTCAGCTAATGTCATCTCCTTAACAACGTCATATAAATGAAACTCTACTGTTGGAGGTGATTTCTTAGGGAAAAAGTAGAAGTTATGCACAAAAGTATTTGTGAGTAAGAGATATTGACGACGTTGGTCGCGGAGGAAGTCGGTGACACTACTAGGGAAAACGCTATACACAGAGGTATAGCAGTAGCGTTGGTCAAAACTCGGCGCTAGCGCTACTTAGTAGTAGCGCTTGTTGCAAAACCACGCTACAATCATTATTTTAGCAAGCGCCGCCTTCACGTAAAAGCGCTACTACTAAAATTCTCTCACTAGTGCCGGTAGGCTAGGAATAGTAGCAGCGCTTCTCCAGAAGCACGCCATCGCTAAAAACATTGTAGCAACAGCGTTTCTTCTTTACAACGCTACTGCTATGTAAAAGAAAATAAATAGAAAAATAAGTAGAAAAGTAAATGAAAATGAAAGAAATAGAAAAAGGAGAAATGAAAAAAACAAAATGCAAAGAAAACAAAACAAAAAGAAAAAGAAAACAGAAAGGGTTAGCTGCAGCGCTTTTCTCTAGAACACGCTATAGCTATCTTAGCTATAGCGCATTTCAGCAAAACGCGCTGCTGCTAGTTTGACTCAAATCCCGGCGGCCCTGGCTCAAAATTTCGCTAAGTCCTTTTCCCCCCTCTCTACTCCCCCCTGTCCCCCAACTGCTCCATCGCCGCCGTTGCCCTGCCGCGCGCCTTCGACCACACCGCCGCCGCCCGCCGCCCGAGGCCGCCTTCGACCACACCGCCGCCGCCCGCCGACCACACCGCCGCCACGCCGAGGCCGCCTCGACCTCACACGCCGAGGCCGAGGTCATTGCCGACCTCACTGTCGCCTCCCTCGAGCTCGCCGCCGCCCTCGACCTCACCGCCGCTGCCGAGCCAGAGCCTGCCCGCCGGGCCGTAAGGCTATGCCTCTCTGTCCCTACCCTCCTATTTCTCTCTGCTAGGGCAATTATATATATGTGTTGATACTGTGTTGATGTTCATATGAACCCTAGATTTTTTAGGGCAGTAGGCATTTTATAGCATTTAGGAAGAATGATTTGCAATTTTTTTTAGGAAATTAGCTAGGGCAATTTTTATGAAAATTCCTAAACAATAATTCCATTTAGCTTTAAACTAATAGAGGGTATATAAATAATAGTAGCATTTAGATTTAAATTAACAGAGGGTATAAACAAAAAACACTTAGCTATAAAAAAATATTTTGACTACGGACCTGAATTTGTTCCAAATTTTGAGCCAAAGGCGCCCGAGGAAACGCGCACGTGCTACGGCAATCAAATTGGCTGCATCGTACGGACAACCGCCACCATCAATGATGAGAAACTACAGAAGATAGAAAATATGAGGAGCTCCCTCTTAAAGAAGTTTCACCAGATATTCTTGTTCCCGGGCCGGAATGAGAAGGATTATGAAGATCCAGACGAGGACCCGGCAATGAAGAAGATAAACAAACACGCCATGACCAATTTTAGCGGCACGTTGGCCGCCTGGAAAAATTGAGTGAAAGCAAAGATCAACGACGGGGAACCCTACTCCGAGATTGTAAAGGATAATCTAACAATCACGGAAGAGCAGTTTCAAATATTCAAGGAGGCTTGCGAGGCCGAAGCTGCCAAAAAAAAGTCTAAGTACATGAAGGGGCTTCAAAATAGGAACATTGGGAGCCACCACCTCGGAAGCCGTGGTTATGGCGGAAAGAGGTCCAAATGGGCAAAGGAGGACGCGGAAGCCGCGAGTCTGGGCATCCCAGACCCCTTGGCGGCTTTCACCATCCCGCAGGAGCGTGACGTCCTGAGGGCCCGGCACCGTTGGGACCCAGTGAAGAAGGTTTACGAGACAACACCGGTCATTACGGAGTTCATGAGACTGCTGGTAATTTTAGTTTCTGATCAATTCGACTGCACACGTTAGTCATATTTGTAAACGATCCTTGTGCCTTTTGCAGAGAGAGCAGCACCGGATTGCGGCCGAAAGCGACTCGCCGTCTGAGGCATTGGCAAGGCCCAAGTGGGACACTCCATTCAACCGGGCGTTGAACATATTGAAACGACAACCGGTGGATACTCGACCGTCGTATGGACGCGTGCACGGTGTCGGAGACGGCGCCACGTGGAAGAAGTACTACCGTGAGACCACGGAGGAGAGAAAGGAAAGACAGAGGTTAACTGAATGAAACATCGACAAGAAGGTTGAGATTGCGGTTGAGAAGAAATCATCTTAGACAGTCGCAACAGCGATAGCTGCCGCAAAATAGGTGGTTGCAGATTTGTCTACTTCCTTGGTGACGGGCGTTATCACTTGGACAAGGAAAAATCCAGAAAAAATGCAGGACTTTCCCTTGCTGACTTCTTGGGAGCACTGCTCCTTGACCGGCCTCCCGCGACTCGCTTTTCCCGCACTGCTCCCGCACTGCTCCTCAGACCGCTACTGACTCGCCTCAAGACCAGACGTGCTTTCGGCGGTGCTTCGTTTTGGCTGAGCTCGACGCCTCACGGTATCTGTCACACCGGGCCCCTTCAATATAAATGTATAATCTCCCGTTTTCGTTGCCTTTCGGATGTCTCACGTCGCAGACTTTTCTTTGCAGGCCGACGAAACCCCGTGCACCATATTGTACACCATCGGCGACCAGAAGGTGGCCGTGGGGAAGGCAACGATAATGAAGCCGAAGGAACCATGGTTCCACAGCCGGCCGATCCCCCCGAACGTCTTCAAGGTTTCCATGGCTAGTGTTGAACCGGGCCACGAGAATTTGCCTCCTCCAACACTACTGGTGGATGACGAGGAGACACCGCAGCGGCTTGGTGATTGTTGCAATGGGTGGGTCCTGTTGTGGCCAAAGAGTCTGCTTCGGAGGCGGCCGGAGCACACCCACGAGCACGCAGCCTCAGCAAGGTATGAACATCAACACCCCACCTACCCAATTAGCGTCGGGTGTCAGGTTGGGTGATAGCGGACGGGTAAGGAGGAGGCTCCATTAGTCGCCGATGACGCCGCCATGGATGAGGATGAGGATGACGATGGCGCTGAACAAAGATGTCTATATTGGCGCCTCCTCGTGGTTTGAGCGTCATGAGTCGGTGCACGAATTACCGCCTCAACGTATTATTGACGACCTTCCGGTAGTAAAGAAGTCTAGGAAGAGAGCGAGGAAAGGCAAAAAGCTGATTCAATGATCCAGCCGCCTCAGCAGCCTCGGCTTCAGGATCAGATAGATATCCCGATGCGGATAAATGGCATATCCCCGGTCAACCAATCCTACCCGCAACAGCGCTACGGGCCAGATTCGGCGATCTAAGGAGACTTTATGACGATGTGCTGCGGGTAGAGAAATGCCTCATCTCCTCGAAAGATCCAGGATACCCACTCTACGTGGTTAACGTTCCACGGCAAATGTCGTACGTCGATAGCTTCCCTGCGGATAAGTTCTTCCTCCGATTCGATTACATATTCGACATGTTTCACGTGAAGAAGCTGGATTTTACGTTTGTCCACCTTTATGCCTTGCACATGAACTACATCATTGGGGTTGAGAAGATACGTCATATCTGTGTCGCTGACCCGTACTACATGCACGAGAGCTTCTTGGGAGTCATGCAGAAGCAGCGTGAATATGCGAGGATTACATCGTCAGTTTCATGCTCGCCAATAAGGACAAGGAGACGATTCTCGTGCCTTATCATCCCGTGTAACTCATCCGCGCTGCTATCCTTCCTTCGATTTCAATAATTCATTTGCACGGTGGAGGCTAATTAATTTGAGGTGTACTTATTTTATGCTTGGTGGCGCGGCCGTCCTCATCATCCTCTACCCCGATTCTCCCACGCTCTTTACTTGGACTCGTCAAGTACATTCACAAAAGGATTACACCCACATCAAAGATGTTCTCGACATTGCTATGTTTTACTACCAATCAAGGGGTGGAGAGGTTAGGGACAAGAAGAGAAGGGCGGCGGGCCGCCTTCAGCCATAAGACCGACTTCTGCTGCATCCAAAGAACCGAACGATTCTCTTAATGATGGATTCTATGTCCCACGCCACATGCTGGAGTCTGACGGGATCACCGTAACCTTCACATGTCACCTAGATCCGGTGATGCCCATATTCGCAATGGGCAAAGGACATAGGAGATATTGAGGATCATCGACTTCGAGCTGAGTTCTATAACATCCAGCGCGAACTTGCCCAAATCATCATGAAAGAGGTCGTCGGAAAAACAGGGATGTTCTACAGAGAAGGACAAATGTCGCGGGAAGACGTCCGAACATGGATAGCCTCTCAGCGTCTCGACATGAAGCCTTTCACTAAGCTCGGGACTATCTCCCGACCTCGATGGATGGCACGGCGTGTTGGAGTGATTGTCGATATATGACAATGTGTCTGTTTAGTCCATACTTTCCGTATGACAAAACTTTGAGTTATGCGCAGTGAAACTTTATTTGTGATGTAATTAAACCGTCCTCCTCCTCGACTAGCGAAGATTACTCTAGTTAGGGCATTTTGGGTACGATGAACTTTGTTATTTATGCTTATGATATGTTGTTTCTATTTTTGTCAAGTCTGTCTCTTTCTGTTGCTCAACTATATATGTTGCATATCATCGACTCATGTGACGATGCAGGTGCATAGATCATCGATGGCGAAGAAGTGCTACGCCAGGAGTATATATACGATGAGTGGCCGGAGTGTCAGGCCCAGGTGTTGCCGGTTTCCGGTTTCCGAGCGACAGGTAGTAGTTAGTTTAGGTTCACGCTAATGCGAGAGAGGGATACGACTCATGTACTCAAAGTGATAGCTCTTCTCGCGTATACCATTGTTTAGATGGATGACAATGTATTTGCAAGTAATCAAGGACTTGTATCGCTATTTTCGAGATGATGACGAGAGACCACTTTGTGTTGGATGATGATTATGATGAGACTATTTGTATGTATATGCTATGATTATATTCGTGGTCTCGCAGGCATTTGTATGTGTATCATGATGGCATTTCTATGTGCTAAAGATTCTTCTATAAAGCCTGTTCAAGTACAAAACAAATATGCCCAAAAAAACAAAAAACCTGTTAAATTAGCAGTAGCGAGTGTATAGAAGTTAGCAGCAGCCGCTTATAGCAAAGAGCGCATTGCTGCAAAGGGCGCTAGAGCTACTAGCGATGGCGTTCTCAAAGAATCGCTGCTGCTTCACTTGTGTAGCAAGAGCGCTGGTGACCACATGCTATCGCTATATGTTAGTTTATGGCGCCTTATTAGTAGCGCCCCACCCCGCGCTACTGATACACCTAAAACTCGCGCTGCTGCTAGCCTTTTCCCTAGTAGTGTGAGGCCAGCATTCTCAATCAATAAATAGAAATCCTCATAAATCCCGGCTCTCCTCAATAAGTCATCGGAAGGCCATTCACATGGTCGGACCTCCGCGGTACGAGGCAAATTAAATTTGGGCTTCTGCTCTTCTTCCTTTTGTTTTTCCTTCGAGCTTTGGCTCGACGAGCCCCTCAAAAGTCTCTTCATTATTTCTGAAATAATCTGAAATTTTTAGTAACTTCAAACAAAAGTGAACCAACTTCAATAAAATTGATAGCAACTACTCCTACAAGTGCCTAGAGCCTATATCAAGCATTAGAACTACTTGGAACCATATAAATTTGACATGCAAGCTCAAGAACATGGTCACCTATGCATCACAAATTTGCAATGAATAAAGCACCAGAACAAAAACTAATTAGACCAATGGAGGAGTCACATACCAAGGAACAATCTCCCCAAGCAGTTTGGCGAGAGGTGCTTTGAGCAAGGAGATCGAAAATCACAAAGAAAAGTGGCCGGAACTCGTGCTTGAGTTGGTTTTTCGGGTTTGTGTGAGGCAGAGGAAGAAGATGGGTGCAGGGATAAGTGGAGGAGGGCCACCATGGGCCCACGAGGCAGGGCGCGCCAGGGGGTAGGGCGCGCCCTCCACCTCGTGGGCTGTGGCAGCTCCCAGTAATTTTTGCACAGTAAATCCTCAAATATTCCCGAAAAAATCATATTAAATTGCCATGGCATTCTGAGGACTTTTATTTTCGGGATATTTTTATATTGCACGGATAAATCAGGAGGCAGACAAAAAAAATTAATATTTTTAGTTTATTTCTACTAAATAATAGAAAATATAAAGAGGGTACAGAAGGTTGTGCTTCTAGTTTCATCCATCTCATGCTCATCAAAAGGAATCCACTAACAAGGTTGATCAGGTCTTGTTAACAAACTCATTCCGACTGACATGGAACCGGAGAAATTTCGAATAACACTATGTTACCTCAACGGGGATATGAACATCCCCAATAATAAGTATATCATATTTTTTCTTGACAGTAGGGAGAGGAAATTCAAAACCTCCAAGTATAATCGATGGAATTTTTCCAATAGAGTTGATACTATGAACTTGAGGTTGTTTCCTCGGAAAGTGTACCGTGTGCTCATTACCATTAACATGAAAAGTGACATTGCCTTTGTTGCAATCAATAACAGCCCCTGCAGTATTAAGGAAAGGTCTTCCAAGAATAATAGACATACTATCATCCTCGGAATATCAAGAATAACAAAGTCTGTTAAAATAGTATCGCTTGCAACCACAACAGGCACATCCTCACAAATACCGGCTGTGTATAGCAGTTGATTTATCAGCCATTTGCAAAGATATTTCAGTAGGTGTCAACTTATTCAAGTCAAGTCTACGATATAAAGAGAGAGGCATAACACTAACACCGGCTCCAAGATCACATAAAACTGTTTTAACATAATTTCTCTTAATGGAGCATGGTATAGTAGGTACTCATGGATCTCCAAGTTTCTTTGGTATTCCACCCTTAAAAGTATAATTAGCAAGCATGGTGGAAACTTCAGCTTCCGGCATCTTTCTCTTATTGGTAATGATATCCTTCATATACATGATAAATCTCATCCAACCCATCACCGTCCAGCAAGCCTACGATGGAATTACTCACGCATGGCGGTGAGCATCATGAAATTGGTGATGGAGGATGGTTGATGATGACGACGACGACGAATCCCCCTCTCCGGAGCCCCTAACGGCCTCCAGATCAGCCCTCCCGAGAGAGATTAGGGTTTGGCAGCGACTTCGTATTGTAGAACGCGATGATTTCTTCTCTCTGATTTTTTTCTCCCCGAAAGCCAATATATGGAGTTGGAGTTTGCGTCGGAGGGTGTCCAGGGGGCCCACGAGGTAGGGGGCGTGCCCAGGAGGGGGGGCCACCCTCGTGGACAGGGTGTGGGCCCCCTAGTCTTCATCTTTGGCGAGGATTTTTCATTATTTATTCTAAGACATTCCATGGAGTTTCAGGTCATTCCGAGAACTTTTGTTTTCTGCACAAAAAACAACATCATGGCAATTCTACTGAAAACAGCGTCAGTCCGGGTTAGTTCCATTCAAATCATACAAGTTAGAGTTCAAAACAAGGGCAAAAGTGTTTGGAAAAGTAGATACGACGGAGACGTATCAGCCATAGACCTCAATTTTACAAGAAACTAGGAGGCGGGCCCAATACACAGTATGCACATAACACATATACTCAACACTTGACACTAGGGAAAGGCAGTGAGATCCAACAAATTATGTTTATGACATTACTCGAGTGCGGCGTTTCGGTGCCCAGACTCATCTGCACCCGTCCCGGAAAAATAAAAAAAATTCAAACAAAATTCAAAAAATTCCAATCTTTTTTTGTATGGTAGAAAATTTATCACGTGAGGTCCGCTCAAAATTTTAGCTCATTTGGACTTCTGAGAAGCTCTCAGCAAAAAAGACAAATTAGGTCAGAATAGTGCATGAACAGTAAGCATTTTTACAGACCCTGGATTTGTCTTTTTTGCCGAGAGCTGCTCATATGTTGAAATGATTTGAAAATTGTAGCGTACCTCACGCATCAAATTATCTACCACACAAAAAATTGATTTTTTTTAAAAAAATTCTAATATTTATTTTGATTTTTTTTGTAAGGGCGGGTGCAGCTGAGCCTGGGCTCAGAAGTGGATTACCGACATTACTTGACACTTTCTTTTTAATGGGATCTAGCAGTTGACACTTTTTATATGCTAATCTAAGTTTCTCTATATTTTATGCTAGGAGTTTGTTTGTTCTTTTGTTCTAGTTTAACCACGAAACACATATCGTCTTTCCCCTCTTGCAAGACAACTAGGGAAAGTCTTCCTCCCCTCGATCTCCACTCGCGAGTCCGTGGGTTCGCCTCCTCTCTGTTTGCCGGCAGCCAGTGGCATGGAGGAAAATCTTGGTACCTCAACTCCGTCTAATAGACATGCTAGGGTTTTAGTCCTTGAAGGTGTGGCGCTCCATCTTCGGGCCAGTCTTCTGGCTTCGATCTCCTACAATTCGTTTGCCAAGACAGGTTAGATGGAGCTCCGGCGTAGATTTCCGCCGGCTCCTCGGGGTGGCGAGGTTAGGTTTTTTCGACATGTACGTGACAACGAGATTTGATATCATGTTCTTCAAATCGGTTCAAGGGTCAAAGGTGATTATTGCGGCCCCGGGGCAATGGTCCTTAGGGGCACGTGAATGAAGACTTATTGACTGTCATTGACAAGGTAATGGCGTCTCCGGTAAGGAGACAGCGGCACGTTTACATCTCGTTTTCGCGGAGACAATGGTTGTTCGATGGTTTAGGGGTCTCATTGTAATTTTTATTATGTTTGGGTTGATTTGTACTTCTCATGAACCTTTATAATAGATTTGAGTCATTTTTGCGGGGGGAAATGACACATACATCCAGCTATATTTCAATACCAAACAATTTAACATTTATTTATGTGCCACTTAGTTAGTGTGGTTCTTTTTTGAGCGAACTTAGAGCATTTATAACTGACTTCTTATAGTTTAGAGGAGCAAATGGCCAAGTATCTTTACCTCCTTATAATTTAAGGAGGGTAGCCGTTCTTAGCCGATCCATTATATTTAACTTCTTGTATATTTTTTCTCAATTCTTTGAGCCTTGTCACATACATTTTAAACAATCATACACTATTACATAAATCATTCGAACGATTCAAATTCAACGTACACAATAAATCAACCATGAACATGCATATAGTTGCGCGGATCGAGTAATTCAAATAAAAAATGCATAGAGTTCATCAAAAAGGCACCACATCGATCAAGTTTGATCCAAAATAAGCACAACATAGCATGTCTTATGTCGTGGGTCGAGCCCAATCAAATACATGCAATATAAACTCAAGCACCATCACCATCAAAGAAATCATCACCACCTCAAAGGCCTCCAACATTACCACCTCAGAGTCCACCACCATCCCCATAGCCGCCACCACCACCTCCTTGTCCACCGCCATCCACATGGCCAGCACCATCATCACCTCCTTGTCCATCACCATCCCCATGGCCACCACCACCATTCGAAAGAGGGGCTGTCGGTGTCAAAACCGGCGGATCTCGGGTAGGGGGTCCCGAACTGTGCGTCTAGGCGGATGGTAACAGGAGACAAGGGACACGATGTTTTTACCCAGGTTCGGGCCCTCTCGATGGAGGTAAAACCCTACTCCTGCTTGATTAATATTGATGATATGGGTAGTACAAGAGTAGATCTACCACGAGATCAGAGAGGCTAAACCCTAGAAGCTAGCCTCTGGTATGATTGTTGTTCGTCCTACGGACTAAAACCCTCCGGTTTATATAGACACCGGAGAGGGCTAGGGTTACATAGAGTCGGTTACAATGGTAGGAGATCTACATATCCGGATAGCCAAGCATTCCTTCCACGCCAAGGAAAGTCCCATCCGGACACGGGACGAAGTCTTCAATCTTGTATCTTCATAGTCCAGGAGTCCGGCCAAAGGTTATAGTCCGGCCATCCGGACACCCCCTAATCCAGGACTCCCTTAGTAGCCCCTGAACCAGGCTTCAATGACGACGAGTCCGGCGCGCAGATTGTCTTCGGCATTGCAAGGCGGGTTCCTCCTCCGAATACTTCATAGAAGATTTTGAACACAAGGATAGTGTCCGGCTCTGCAAAATAAGTTCCACATACCACCGTAGAGAGAATAATATTTGCACAAATCCAATCTGTTGACGTATTCTGCAGCGTGACATCACACCACGACCAAGCCTTTATTCGAATCGTTTTACTGTCCCACCCCAGCGCGTTTAGCGAGGCGGTTTTCTTGGCACGTTTTGTCGAAGCAGAGATCGTGTCCCCTTATTCCGGGATACTCATTAATACGGGCGTGGGTAACCCAATCATGCCCGTTGGGATGTCTCCTCTATCGAAGGCGAGTCCCAAACGGTCATGGGGAGGGCTCTTGGTATTCAACCTCTTTATAAAGAAACCAAGGCTCTACTCCTTTCTTTCAATATCAATCGAATCCGCCCCTCGCCTCGAGTTCCAACACCCAAAGCTCTAGATTCAGGCGCTTCGGACATTTGATGATGTCTGGCTCCGACCTTCAAGGCCGGTGGATGCCTTCCTCCATTATGGAAGAAGACGTGCTAAAGCTAAGAGACGCCAGGTATCTAACTGGTGAAATCTCGCATAGGCTGCCTGCTCAAGGGCAGGTTATTCCCACTCCCAAGCCTGGTGAGAGCATGGTGTTCATGTCTCACTTCCTTCGAGGGCTAGGCTTCCCGACGGACCCCTTCATGAGGGGGCTCATGTTTTATTATGGGCTGGAATTTCACGACTTGGCTCCGGAGTCCATCCTCCACATCTCATCGTTCATTGTCGTGTGTGAAGCCTTCCTCCGCATTACTCCTCACTTCGGATTGTGGCTTAAGACCTTCAAAGTAGAGCCGAAGATGATCGAGGGGCAGCACGTGGAGTGCGGAGGTGCTGTTATAAGCAAGAATGCTGACGCTCCATGGTCAAAGGGCTCTTTTCAAGAGGAGTTCAGCTTATGGCAACAAGAGTGGTTTTATATCACAGTTCCCATGGGCACCAAGTGGGTGGCGCCACTTGCCTTTCGCTCGGGTCCCCCACCACGGCTGGCGTCATGGGTCAATAAAGGGTTTAACTGGGGGCCGCCCCAGGACGCGCCCTTGCTACAGGGCCGCATTGAAGATCTCCTAGAAAGAGACATCAATCTGGTCGTAGTGACGCATGTCATGCTGATTCGCCGCACCTTGCCCTGCAAACGCCGCCCCCTCCGCCTGTTGGAGTTTAATCCGGAGGGACCACGAGCTCTCCAACATTTTACGGATGCGACGCCCATGGAGATGTACAAATTGTTCTTCGGATCACAAGCAATGTGTCCGGACTCGACCAAGGACGCAGGTCTGAGCTGCAATCGCTCGGATACTCAAGTAAGTAGCCCTGTACCCGGACACGCTATCCGTATATTTATCATAAAATTGCCCTTAAAAGAGTTGTCCCTTAAACAGGAGTGGATAGCGAAAGCAAAGCTAATCAGGTGTCCGGCCCCCCTCCCTGAGACCACGCCGGATCCCGTGCTAACCAGGATGCTGGAGGTTGCGCCTTTGGAAGAAGGCGAAGGGGGGAACAAGGAAGCTACCGCCTCCCTGAAGGAGGCTGTCAGGAAAGGAGGAATCGTGAATCCCTCGATCCAGGGGAAGAAGAGGACCGCCTCTGAAGACCCGGAGGCCATGATCTCAAAGCGGGGGAAGAAATCTTCGATAGAGGGTCCTGCGCCGAGAGATGCCTCGGCCGCACTGTGCCCCCAAGGGGATCAACCCTCCACCGAGCCGTAAGTAGAGAGGGGACTTTTAAAATAAGATACATCCCTATTCTATTTCTGAGGTAGATAACCGAAATTTTACCTTGTAGTTCGGATCTCAGCCCTTCTCAGCAGAGCTCATTTTCAGGGGATCTTCGTCCGGAGATGATGGAGAGAGGAACGCCTCCCCCTACCGTACCACCGTGCGAAGCGGGCGACCCTGAGGTGTCTTCACGGAGGGTTTCTCCAAATCCGGCAGGGCCGGAAAGCAGTCGTATGGCCCCCCAAAGCCCTCCGTGCCCGGCTTAGAAAAAGGCCATCAGACGAGTCCGGCACCGTCCGGTGCACGGTCGGAGGAGCTGAAGGATCTGCTCGGGCGATCGTCTATCTCAGAACAACACCGTGCATTGATGGGCACGGTGATTGAAAGGATTTCATCCGCGGAGAGCGGGTTACCGCGAGGCTGTCGAGTTCTTGACAGGTTTTGAGGTATGCGAAATGATGTACCTTTTGACAGTTCCGCATATATAAGATGCGTCCTGTGTAGATAGTAGCCCCTGAGAATCTATGCGTTGTCAAAAAATGACGGCGCGCAGAGGATCATAATCCCAGGTATAATATGTCGCCCTTCCTATGTAGGTGGCGAAGTGTCCGGTGGCTAGCCGGACTGACGGATTTGCCGAACTAAAGCGGCAACTTGACGCGGCAGATGCCGACATCGCGCTTGTCAACAAGCG
The DNA here is from genome assembly GCA_021605145.1 of Aegilops bicornis. Taxonomy (NCBI): domain Eukaryota; kingdom Viridiplantae; phylum Streptophyta; class Magnoliopsida; order Poales; family Poaceae; genus Aegilops; species Aegilops bicornis. The sequence continues at coordinate 561,679,761 of CM038669.1, forward strand.
GCTTGACGAGTCACAAGGTATGCAATTTCTCCACGGACACCTGGTAAGGGGGCTTGATGCCCATGCCTTACAACATGTATGCTTGATGCAGATGGTGCCGCTGCCATGGAGAACCTTCGGGCAAAACTCGCCCGAGCCAAGGAGCAGGCCAGGAAAAGTGATGCGGGTGCCTTGAAGGCGGCTGAAGAGCTGAAAGTCGAACAGGCTGCTCACTGCCGAAGCAAGAAGGAAATGGCCGAGATGGCTGTGAAGTTGAAGAATGCTGCCGACCGCTGCAAGCTTCTTGAAAAAGAAGATCGGGCGGAACAGAAGGACCTGAAGAAGGCCACTACCGAGGCCAAGGATGCTCGCTCTACGATGAGAGCTATGAAGGAGGAGCTACGTCAGGCCAGAGATATCGCGGCTGGAAAGACCTTTATGCTACGGATGAAGTTTGGGGATCCTAAATATGCTCAATTGGACCGGCTGTGGAGTGCGGCGGATACTTATCTGGACTTGGCGGCGAGTGCTGCGGACGCGGCCGAACACTTCCGAGATCAAAAGGATCACGAAGTGGAAAAGCTTTTTTGGTCGCAGTTCCACAATTCAGAGCGCCCACTTCCACTAACCGATCGTCTGGCCGCATGTGCGGAGCTGAATAGGTTATCCGGACTCGCCATGAAGTGTGTCGTGAGTCATCTGTGGCCGGAAAGGCCTGAGCCGAAGAGTTATCTTAGCTTGGTGCAGCAGTTCCTTGGTGCAGTGTCGCATATTAATGCAATGAAGAGGTCAGCGTGCATAGAGGGTGCGCGAATGGCTCTTGCCCGTGTCAAGACATACTGGGCGGAGATGAAGGCCACCGCTGTTGCATCCCAAGATTCGGACGAGAGCCGAGTACCTGCCGAGCACTATTTTCAGGAAGTTCTGCAAGGCGCTCGTTTAATAGAGACGCAGTGCTCGAAGGATATTATGTTCGAATAACATGTAATATTGTAAAACAATGTTTCGAGGGAACATGAAAGCTTTTTATACTTGTGCCTTCAAGAATTAAAAATACCTCCTGTGCGGCCGTTAATGTATATGTGTATATAACCTGAAAGATGGCAGTCTTCAGCTTCAGCCCCCACGCATATAATGCGGGGGTGTTCGCAGACGGTGCATTTTCACACTTGATCCAACGTCTTGGTCTTATTAAGGAGGTGATAGCGCAACGAACTAGGCAACCGGACTATGATGCTTTATCACTTTCACTTAGCCATAGGAGTTTGACAGTGGGGCTACTATATAGCCCCTAGGGGCACCGCGCTCACCCGAATTCGGGGTGCGTGTGTGCCTGGCCGGGAAACGGACCTTCGTTAATGCGGAGGAATCCTAAAGATTCCGGCGGGTCATCGAGTGGTTGACCAGTCTCACGCTATATCATGACAGTCAGTTTTCGGCTTTCTCTTGAGGTGCTCACCTGGCTGAACCCGGGCACAATCGTAGTAGTTCTCCTGGTGCCGCCTTAGCCGATAGAGCGGAACGTAAGGCAGCAAAACACAGGAGCCGGGCAAACCCAACATTTGACCAAAGACATGATTCGGAGCTGATGCATATAAGGCCAAACTCGCGACGCCGAACACTCCCTAAGGTATTCGGTCTTTATGAAAACGGGCTGAATAACGCCCTTGGTAATAAGCCCCTGGTGTCCAGGTACGCGCAAAATTCTGACGTGGCCACATGCCAAGACGTCAGCCTCCTCCTCGGTTATACCAAGAAACCGGGGGATGTGTATCAACAAGAGACAGTAAAAAAGGTTTACGCAGGGTCTTAATCTAAAAAGAATCCTCGAAGCGGGTCCCTCATCGCACGTCATACTGTGTCTCCGTTGTGCCGTATCCTGGACGGGTGTAGCACGGTGTTCATCTGTAAAAGAGAGGAACTTAGTTGAAAAATATCATGCGAAAATGTACGTTTATATTAAATAAACAAAGTATAATTCAAAAAATGAATAAAATTGAGCTTTATTGTCTCTTGTTGTACATGCGGAGCCTTATGACGGGGGTATGCGGCTAGTAAGCCCTTGTATGTTTACGCCGCACTCGTCTAGCCATGTCCGGGGTCTGAACGACCTGTTTAGGTACTTTGATTAGCGAAGCCGCTTTAGTGTGTGGCTGTTAAGGCAGCCGCACAATCTTCCGCGCTCGAGGAACACTCAATATTTCCCTTTAATGAGATGATGCCTCGCGGACCGGGCATTTTAAGTGTAAGAGATGCATAATGCGGTATTGCGTTAAAGCGGGCGAAAGCTTCGCGTCCCAGTAGTGCTTGATAGCTACTTGTCAATGGGGCAATGTGGAAGGTTAGCTTTTCGCGAGGATGTTTCTGTGGGAGCCGAACATAACTTCTAGCAGGAGAGAGCCCGTACAATGGGCATCTGGGCCTGGCGTTACCCCTTGAAAGGAAGTGTTGCAATGGCAAATTTTTGTTGGGTCTATCCCCATTTTGCGGATTGTGTCCTGATATAGCAGGTTTAGATCACTGCCGCCGTCCATTAGGACTTGTGTAAAGTGGAGTCCGTCAATTATCGAATCTAATATCAAGGCAGTCTAGCCTGCATTCCAGATACTTCTAGAGTAATCCTGATGGTCGAATGTGATTGGTTTTAACAACCAGTGGCGGGACTCCCCTGGGATAGGCCGTATGGCGCGTATATCTTTAGGCGCCACTCTATTTTTCCCTTTTGTCACGTGAAGTGAGTTTACTGTTTTGACTTCTTGTGGGAAATTCTTTTGTTTTCTGGTGCTCTGCTTGTGGGGTTCGTCATCGTCCTCGCTTGGTGTGTCGAGCCCCTTGTGTTCGGTGTTGAGTTTGCCGGATTGCTTGAAGACCCAACAATCTCTGTGGATATGGTTTGCAGGCTTCCCGGGAGTACTGTGGATTAGGCATATCTTGTCCAAGATTTTGTTTAGGTTAGATAGCTCGTCCCTGTTATCCTTGAGGGGCAGCTTTTTCTAATTCTGCCGAGAGCTTTTGAATCCGACGTTGACTGTCGTGCTCTTCGGGCTGTTTCCCTTGGTCCGGCGCTGGTCCTTTCTGCGTCGCGGTTTCCCGTTACCATCCCTAACTTCGGATGTACTTGGGTCGCTATTACTGCATCTTGCCAACCAGCTATCCTCTCCTGCGCAAAAGTGGGTCATGAGGCTTGTTAATGCGGCCTTAGTTCTTGGCTTTTCTTGGCCGAGGTGTCTGGTGAGCCATTCGTCTCGGACGCTGTGTTTGAAAGCTGCTAAGGCTTCGGCGTCCGGACAATTGACTATCTGGTTCTTTTTAGTAAGGAATATGTTCCAGACTTTCCGGGCTGACTCTCCGGGTTGTTGAGTTATGTGACTTAAATCGTCTGCATCTGGAGGTCGGACATAGGTCCCTTGAAAATTTGCCCGAAAAGCATCCTCGAGCTCTTCCCAACTTCCAATGGTGTTTTCGGGAAGGCTTTTAAGCCAATGCCGGGCTGGCCCTTTCAGCTTGAGGGGTAAGTATTTTATGGCGTGGAGGTCATCTCCTATAGCCATGTGTATGTGGAGGATGTAATCCTCAACCTGCATCTGTGGTCTGTTGTTCCGTCGTATGCCTCTATGTTTACGGGCTTGAATCCCGCTGGAAATTCATGATCCAGCACCTCATCGGTAAAACATAGGGGGTGTGCGGCACCCCTATATTTGGGTGTATCGTGATGTTCGGATACTTGATACGTTGCATTGCTTACTAGAGCTTGCTTTCTTGGCCCGTAGATAGATCTGGCTGGGCCATCTTTTTGATGTGAATCCTTGTGCGGATTGCGTGCCGGCTTGTGTGTTGGCCATGGGGTTGTTTTCTTGACCGGGTGGCTTCCTTATTTTTCGATTGCGGGGGCTCTAAGGCCTCCTCATCAAATTCCGGCAGTAATTTTCGCTTCGGATAGCTCTTTGTGTGGCGACTGTCGCCGTATTTGTCTGCGGTGTTGAGTACTTTGCTCCATCTAATTCTGAGTGCATCTTCCGCTGTCTTGAGCTTCCGCTTCGCTTTTGCTACGCGCAGCGATGGCGGCGAGCCTTTATGCGGAGGTTCTTCTGCTCCAAAGAACTTGTCCGGCGTGAGGTCGCTCGATCGTTATTTTCGCCGGGGACGGGTTGTTCGGTTTGTTCATCCAAGTTGTCCTGTTCGGACGGTTGCTCAATGGCATGTTCGTCGTCCGCCGGTTCGCCCTGCTCTTTGGCTGGGTCTTTATGGCTGCTGTCTCTGTCAAGGTGGGGTTTGAAGCGGCACTTACGCCGCCGCTTTGACTGCTTTTCGATGGAACGATCCCTCGTTGTGTCCCTTTGTTCCTCGTCGTCGTTTCTTTTAGGTGTGTCCACCATGTATGCATCGTGAAATGAGGTGGTTCTCTAGTGCCCTATAGGCGTTCGTTCCTGTTCGTCTCCTACATCGTCGTCCATACCGTCGATATCTTCGGAGTCGACGTCGAGCATGTCGGTTAAATCATCGACAGTGGCTACGAAGTGGGTGGTGGGTGGGCTCTAAATTTCTTCGTCATCCGTATCCCAACCTTGCTGACCATAATCCGGCCAGGGCTCTCCTGATAAAGAGAGAGACTTCAGTGAATTCAGGATGTCACCGAAGGGCGAGTGCTGAAAGATGTCCGCGGCAGCGAACTCCATGATCGGCGCCCAATCGGACTCGATTGGCCAAGGCGCGGAAGGTTCGGAGTCCGGAGAGGTGTCCGGCACCTTGGAGTCACGAGCTTTGCAAAGGACAAGGCTAGTGTTCGGCTCGATCGCCGTAGAGATTGCAGCCCCCGAGGCGGCGTCCAACCACCCGTCCTCGATTAGCGCTGATCGGCTCCGAGCTAAGGGTCGGAGCGGACAATCTTGACCTCCGTGGCCTTTGCTCGGCAGAGCTAGATCATGCCCATCGTGACAAAGGCGCGCTTGGTCAGGCTCGAATCCGTCGAAGATCAAGTCTCCACGGACGTCGCCGTGTAGTTCAAACTTCCAAATCTGACACGATGGCGGGCGTAGCTTTCGATCTCCTCCAGATGGCCAAGCGAATTGGCCCGCAGTGCAAAGCCGCCGAATACGAAGATCTGTCCGGGGAGAAAAGTCTCACCCTGGACCGCGTCGTTGTTGATGATCGGAGGAGCCATCGGGCCTAAAGATGACGACATAGAGGAACTCTCAATGAAAGCACCAATGTCGGTGTCAAAACCGGCGGATCTCGGGTAGGGGGTCACGAACTGTTCGTCTAGGCGGATGGTAACAGGAGACAAGGGACACGATGTTTTTACCCAGGTTCGGGCCCTCTCGATGGAGGTAAAACCCTACTCCTGCTTTATTAATATTGATTATATGGGTAGTACAAGAGTAGATCTACCACGAGATCAGAGAGGCTAAAACCTAGAAGCTAGCCTATGGTATGATTGTTGTTCGTCCTACGGACTAAAACCCTCCGGGTTATATAGACACCGGAGAGGGCTAGGGTTACACAGAGTCGGTTACAATGGGAGGAGATCTACATATTCGTATCGCCAAGCTTGCCTTCCACGCCAAGGAAAGTCCCATCCGGACACGGGACGAAGTCTTCGATCTTGTATCTTCATACTCCAGGAGTCCGGCCAAAGGTTATAGTCCGGCCATCCGGACACCCCCTAATCCAGGACTCCCTAAAGGCCCAATAACTTCCCGGGGGGGGGGGGTCGGTAACCCCCGGTACTCCGAAACTTTATTCGAAACGACCCGAACCATTCTGGTGTCTGAATGTAGGCTTCCAATATATGAATATTTATGTCTCGACCATTTCGAGACTCCTCGTCATGTCCGTGATCTCATCCGGGACTCCGAACAACCTTCGGTACATAAAATCACATAAACTCATAATACGAATCGTCATCGAATGTTAAGCGTGCGGACCCTACGGGTTCGAGAACTATATAGACATGACTGAGACACATCTCCGGTCAATAACCAATAGCGGAACCTGGATGCTTATATTGGCTCCTACATATTCTACGAAGGTCTTTATCGGTCAAACCGCACAACAACATACGATGTTCCATTTGTCAACGGTATGTTACTTACCCGAGATTTGATCGTCGGTATCATCATACCTAGTTCAATCTCGTTACCGACAAGTCTCTTTACTCGTTCTGTAATGCATAATCCTGCAACTAACTCATTAGGTACATTGCTTGCAAGACTTATAGTGATGTGCATTTACCGAGATGGCCCAAAGATACCTCTCCGACAATCGGAGTGACAAATCCTAATCTCGATCTATGCCAACTCAAGAAACACCATCGGAGACACCTGTAGAGCATCTTTATAATCACCCAGTTGCGTTGTGACGTTTGATCACACTCAGTGTTCCTCCGGTGTTCGGGAGTTGCATAACCTCATAGTCATAGGAACATGTATAAGTCATGAAGAAAGCAATAGCAATAAACTAAACGATCATAGTGCTAAGCTAACGGATGGGTCTTTTCCATCACATCATTCTCTAATGATGTGATCCCGTGTTGGAGATATGCCCTAGGGGCAATCATGTATGATGATATTTCCTATGTGTTTATGAATAAAGATAGTCTTTGGACATTATCAATCATGTGTATCAGCAAGTACATGACTTGTTTGTGGGACTATGCATTGTCGGATGACTGTCCTAAAAGGTCCCTAGTCGAAAGGGTTGTGTGGACGCACAGCCAACTAGACTAGCATATGACACGGTCGATGGCTCGGTCTCACTAGCCATGGAGCATTGGATGCTAACCGGATAATATGGACTTGGAAAGGTCTAGTTGGATTCGACGTAGTCGGATCCGAGTCGAGAAAAGGTCCGAGTCGGACAGACCCAACTATGAGACGCAACGATATGTCATCTGTAGTCTCTAGTACAACATACGTTCTATGTCCTATGACCTGAGCTGACGCATGTACTCGGGATGGTGACAGACTTGCTTTGGGCCGACCAAACGCTACTCCGTGACTGGGTAGTTACAAAAGTAGGTTTCGGGTTTGTCCAGTCCCATGCTGCGAGACATGGTCGAGCAAGATGGGATTTGCCCCTCCGATCAGGAGAGATATACTCTGGGCCCCTCGTGTGATCCGACCAGGAACAGCATGGCCATGCGACAAGGATTATGAGATAATCCGGATTGTGGTCGGCATCACTGGAACGAGAAAGAGGTCGGGCTAGCACAAGGATGACAGTCTCGCCTTGAGCCCGACAACATATATCGTGCAACAAAGGGAACAGAAGTGTGACACATTGTACAGGTTCGCCTAACCAGCTTCATAGTCTGCTTGGTGGTCGGCACGCCTTGCTAGAGGCCGCTACCAACCGTGCAGGTCGGAGGTGATCTGAACTGTGACCAAGCCGACTTGAACCTAAGGGGTCGCGTTTAAGGAAGGAACCTCACGAGGTCGGTTCAGGACACCGGGTCGGATGTGATCCGAACTAGACTAGGAACGTGACCGAGTAGACTTTGGGCTTTAGGGTCCGTGCGAGGCCCAATTGTTGAGCCTGCGATGAACGCCTATATAAAGTGGAGGTGCGGCACACTCATGCGGTTGATCGCTTCGGCTGCAACTAGGGTTTGCATGTGTTGCGAATAGCCACCTCCACTCACTGCCGACTGTGCGATTGGACCTAGCAGTCCGCTGCACGGTGTTCCCCCTGCACGCGCAAATACCGTTAGAGGCGGTGCACTTGCGCCACTCTGGCGAACTCGTACTTGGGATCGGACGACCGGCTGTTCGAGGGAGATCGGACAAGGAGGAGACGATCCACGCGGACGCGCTTCGCCAACTCTTCTTCCGCTGCACAACACTGCGCGTCTAGTGGTAACGATCTGTGATCCATCTCCCGTAGCATGTTCCTGGATGTTCTGTGCGTAGGAAATTTTAATTTGCAGTCGACGCATCCTACCGTAGAACCTAACAGTGGTATCAGAGCCTCTGCTATAGGATTTGGTTTTAGATCGTGTGCATATTAGATATGTGGAGGCGACATATGAGATCTGTTGTCGTTGATAAGATCGGCTATGTGCACGGTTGATGTGATCAACTACACATGGGGATCGTTGAGGCTATGTTTTCTGTTAATCGGGATCGATGAGGTCGTGACACGATCTACCCCTACCGGTCGGTTATCCGCCATCGGGGTTAACAGTGAAACGTAAATCCGAATCGGATTCGCAATGATCGATAAGATCAGTCAGATCAGAGAATTCGGTGTGATCGGAGTTTAGATGTGATCTGTGGTTTCTGAAAACGTTGGGTGCTGCCCGCACCCGCGAGGGGAGCTGCCCCTTCGAACCCCGCCCGCTAACCGCCGTGTGCGTAGCGCCATGTATTTTGTACCCGACACACAAACCAGTAGAATGCGATTCTATGCATAACTTTGTTTTGCAGGTTTGATGTGAATAGTATGGCTCATGTGTATGTGATGCATCTGTGTAATTTATACGTGGCCTGCGTGTCATGTTTGTCGGCCGGCGAGAATAAAGTGCTGTCATTATATTGTATAACGACCTGCGTGTCGACTTGTGACTCTATGTAAATTCATTACTAGTTGTAGTAGTTGGATAATAGAGATCAGGTTGGCGGCTTGGTGTCCCGGTGTGACAAACAAGATGGAGTTCGTAGATGGTCATCGGAGTCGTAGCCGACCTGGAAGAACGTCCATGAAGGAGCCATACTATTTCACAATATGTGTTATATTTGTGATTGTTATGCTTATTTGTTTCTATGCATGTTAGAATGATAGAATAATCCCTCATGAATATCAAGCGAATTGCCATCCCCGATGTTGCACCTTCTCACGTCAAGTACGTCTAGTAGTGGGCTCATAAAATTGGGGTGCTACTGGATGTCCTTGAACTGAAGGGTTCGTGTCGGACACAGAAAAGCACTGCATCAGGTTAACTTGACAAGGCTATCAAAACGGGTTTGGGCCTTGTGGCAAAGAAGGTTGGGAGCCGGGGTATGAGATACCTTCCCAACCGACAGGAGTCGTATAGAGATACGATTAGCAAGGAGTTGCTTACGGATAGGTATGTTGGCTAGCAGTGATGCTAAAGCTCACTAGTCGCATGCGCTAGTCGGATCCTGAATCACCGAGAGCTATGCGGAGGGATGCTGACTTGATGGGAGTATTTTCTGTTTAGGCTAGAATTACTCTACATAAACACATTGCTTAGTGATTGCATATTTTACATTGTAGATCAATGGCACCACCTGCTCAACCCAACTTTGCATTGAAATCAATTACGGAAAAGGATAAACTGAATGGAACAAACTTTACCACCGGTATAGAAATATGAGAATTGTTCTCAAGCATGATAAAAGGGAACATGTTCTAGAGGATCCACTTCGAGAGGAACACGCCGATAATGCTAATGCCACAACTAAGAATGCCTACTGTAAACTTCGTTGATGAATCAACGGAGATTAGTTGTACGATCTTTGGCTTGTATGGAGCCCGATTTGCAACAGCATTTCAAAATGTTGAGGCTTACGATATGATCGAGAGTCTCAAGAGCATGTTTCGCATACGTGCTAGGACCGAAAGGTTCAACGTATGGCGATCCTTGATGGATTGCAAGCTAAAGGAAGGTGATCCATCGAGCCCACATGTGATCAAGATGATCGGATATGTGCAAGCTTTGGATCGTTTGGGCTTCCCGCTCTTGGATGAGCCGACTCTTGATGCTGTTCGGGTTCTCTTCCGCCCAGCTATGGGACGTTCATCTCAAACTATCATATGCATGGCATGGATAAGAAGCTCACTTAATTGCATGGGATGCTCAAGGTGGCAGAGCAGGATATTAAGAAAGGCACGCATCAAGTGTTGATGGTGCAGAAATCGGCTAAGTTCAAGAAGAGTTGGTCCAAGAAAAAGGCTAAGGCAAAGGGCACGGAGACGGTAACCTCTGTCGCTATGCCGAAGTCTGACCGGACTCAAAGACCGTTTGCTATCACTGCAAGGAGACAGGTCACTGGAAGAGGAACTATAGCAAGTGGCTTGCAGAGCATGGCAAGAAGGCCGGAAATGCTTCTTCAGGAAAAGGTACACTTGTTGCATATGTTATAGACATTTACCTTGTTGACATACCTAGTAGCTCTTGGGTATTTGATACCGGATCGGTTGTTCATATTTGCAACTCGATCACGAGGGGCTGATAAGAACTACTGGCGTGTGGCACAAGGGGAGATTGACATCGTGGTCGGCAACAAAGCAAGAGTTGCTGCGTTGGAGGTCAGCACGATGCAGCTCCAACTTCCTTCTGGATTTAATTTGGAATTGAATAATTGTTATTACATTCCTGCACTTAGTCGGAACATTATTTCTGCCTCATGTATTATGAGTCAAGGTTATGAATTCAATTTAAAGGACAATGGTTGTTCGATATTTTTGAATGGTATGTTCCACGGCTATGCACCCATTGTTGATGGGCTATTTATATTGAATCTAGAACAGAACCGGTCTATAACATGAATGTCAAGAGGCATAAGCCTAATGAGATAAATCCGACATACTTCTAGCATTGCGGCTTGGACACATTAGTGCAAGCATGAAGAAACTCCATGATGATGGGCTCCTAACCCGTCCGACTTCGGGTCGTTCGAGACATGTAAATCATGCTTGCTCAGCAAGATGACTAAGTCTCCTTTCGCAAAGAGTTGCGAGAGGGTGTCCGAGCTGTTGGAGCTTATACACAGTGATGTGTGTGGTCCAATGAGCACAACTGCCAGAGGTGGCTATCAGTACTTCGTGACTTTTACCGACGACTTGAGTAGATATGGATATATCTATTTGATGAGGCATAAGTTGGAAACTTTTGAAAAGTTCAAAGAGTTTCAGAACGAGGTTGAGAATCAGCTCGGCAAGACTATAAAGCTTCTATGATCAGATCGTGGAGGTGAGTACATGAGCCAGGAGTTTGATGATCATCTGAAAAGCTGAGGTATAGTACCTCGGCTCACACCTCAAGATGCATACGGAGAAACGGCGTGTCGGAACGGAGGAATATGACCTTGTTGGACATGGTTTGGTCTATGATGAGCAAATCGGATTTACCCTTGTCATTTTGGGGGTACGCTCTAGAAACTGCAGCTTTCACACTTAACAGGGTACCATCAAAATCCGTAGACAAGACACCACATGAGATGTGGACTGGGAAGAGTCCCAGTTTGTCTTTTCTAAAGATTTGGGGTTGTGAAGCATTTGTCAAGCGACTTATGTCGGACAAGCTTACACCCAAGTCGGATAAATGCATATTCGTGGGATATCCGAGGAAACCTTGGGATATATCTTCTACAACCGGGAAGAGAACAAAGTGTTTGTTGCTCGGAACGGGGTTTTCCTTGAGAAAGAGTTTCTCAGTCGGGAGGCCAGTGGGAGGACGGTTCGACTCGAAGAAATTCAAGGACTACTCGGGGACGGCTCGGCTGGTGATGAGATCATATCGGAGTCAGTCAGGGAACCTGTAGTGGAAGCGGCACCGGAACCACGGAGGTCAGAAAGATTGCGCAGAGTGTGTGATGTATTGTTGCTAGAAAGCGACGAGCCGGCCACGTATGCGGAAGCGATGGTGAGCCCAGATACCGAGGCATGGCTGGAGGCCATGAGATCCGAGTTAAAGTCCATGGATCCGAGTTAACTTGGTTGATCCGCCACCTGGCGTAACTGCCATTGGTTGCAAATGGGTCTTTAAGAAGAAAACCGATGTGGATGGAAATGTTCAGATCCACAAAGCTCGGCTTGTCGCTAAAGGTTATGGACAAGTTCAAGGAATTGACTACGACGAGACTTACTCGCCGGTAGCGATGCTGAAATCGGTGAGGATCATACTAGCTATAGCTGCATATTTCGATTATGAGATATGGCAGATGGATGTCAAAACAGCTTTCCTTCACGGAAATTTAACCGAGGACGTGTATATGATACAGCTCGAGGATTTTATCGATCCGACTAGCACTAGTAAGGTATGCAAGCTCAAGAGATCCATTTATGGGTTGAAGCAAGCATCTCAGAGTTGCAACATTCGTTTTGATGAGGTAAATCCTTTGGTCTCGGTTTCATCAAAAGCGAAGAGGACTCTTGTTTATACAAGAAGTTAAGTGGGAGCTCGATAGTGTTTTTGATCTTGTATGTGGACGACATACTACTGATCGGAAATGATGTTTCGATGCTAAACTCGGTCAAGGAGTCATTGAATGGCAAGTTTTCGATGAAAGACCTTGGTGAGGCAGTATATATTTTAGGCATTAAGATCTATAGAGATAGATCGAGGAGGATGCTCGGCTTAAGCCAGAGCACGTACATAGTTTAAGTGTTGAAGCGGTTCAACATGAGTGAGGCGAAGAAAGGGTTCTTGCCGCTCTCACATGGTATAAGGCTAAGCGAGACTCAGAGTCCTTCGACATATGATGAGCGAAGCAGGCGAGTAGGATTCCGTATGCCTCGGCAATCAGATCCATCATGTATGCCATGATATGTACAAGGCCTGATGTTGCTTTTGCAATAAGCCTAACAAGTAGATACCAGGCCAACCCAGGTGAGAGTCACCGGGCAGCGGTAAAGACTATTTTGAAGTACACGAAAAGGACTAAAGAGATGTTCCTAGTTTATGGAGGTGAGGAAGAGCTCGTCGTGAGGTTACGCCGATGCTAGTTTCCAAACCGGCGAGAGATGATTGTCGATCACAGTCCGGATTCGTGTACGTCTGAACGGAGGAGCAAAGGTAATTTGGAGGAGTTCCAAAGCGAGATACGGTGGCCGATTCTACCACAGAAGCCGAATACATTGCGGCTTGTGAAGCTGCAAAGGAAGGTGTTTGGATCTGGCATTTTCTTGATGATCTTGGTATTTTCCCAGCCTCGGTGAAACCGTTGGACCTTTATTGTGATAGTTATGGTGTCATCGCACAAGCCAAGGAGCCGAGGAATTACCACAAGGTCAGACACATAGACCGGAAATATCACCTGATACGAAAGATCGTAAAGATTGGTGATGTAGAATTATGCAAGATTCACACGGATGCAAATGTTGCGGATCCGTTGACTAAACCGCTTCCACAACCCAAGCATGAGGGGCACGTTAGAGCTATGGGAATTCGATGTCTATTTGATTGACTCTAGTGCAAGTGGGAGACTGTTGGAGATATGCCCTAGAGGCAATCATGTATGATGATATTTCCTATGTGTTTATGAATAAAGATAGTCCTTGGACATTACCAATCATGTGTATCAGCAAGTACGTGACTTGTTTGTGGGACTATGCATTTTATGATGACTGTCCTAAAAGGTCTCTAGTCCAAAGGGTTGTGTGGACGCACAACCAACTAGACTAGCATATGACACGGTTGATGGCTCTGTCTCACTAGCCATGGAGCATTGGATGCTAACCGGATAATATGGACTTGGAAAGGTCTGGTCGGATTCTACGTAGTCGGATCCGAGTCGAGATAAGGTCCGAGTCGGACAGACCCAACTATGAGACGCAGCAATATGTCATTTGTGAGTCTCTAGTACAACATACGTTCTATGTCCTAAGAGCCGAGCTGACGCATGTACTCGGGATGGTGACAGACTTGCTTTGGGCCGACCAAACGCTACTCCGTGACTGGGTAGTTACAAAGGTAGGTTTCGGGTTTGTCCAGTCCCATCTTTGTGAGACATGGTCGAGCAAGATGGGATTTGCCCCTCCGATCAGGAAAGATATACTCTGGGCCCCTCGTGTGATCCGACCAGGAACAACATGGCCATGCAACAAGGATTATGAGATAATCCGGATTGTAGTCGGCATCACTGGAACGAGAAAGAGGTCGGGCTAGCACAAGGATGACAGTCTCACCTTGAGCCCGACAACATATATCGTGCAGCAAAGGGAAAGTGTGACACGTTGTACAGGTTCGCCTAACCAGCTTCATAGTCTGCTTGGTGGTCGACACGCCTTGCTAGAGGCCGCTACCAACCATGCAGGTCGGAGGTGATCCGAACTGTGACAAAGGCGACTTGAACCTAAGGGTCGCGCGCTTAAGGGAAGGAACCTACGAGGTCGGTTCGTAGGACACTGGTCGGATGTGATCTGAACTGGACTAGGAACGTGACCGAGTAGACTTTGGGCTTTAGGGTCCGTGCGAGGCCCAATTGTTGAGCCTGCGATGGACGCCTATATAAAGTGGAGGTGCGGCACACTCATGCGGTTGATCGCTTCGGCTGCGACTAGGGTTTGCATGTGTTGTGAATAGCCACCTCCACTCGCCGCCTACTATGCGATTGGACCTAGCAGTCCGCCGCACGGTGTTCCTCCTGCACGTGCGGATGCCGTTAGAGGCGGTGCACTTGCGCCGCTCTAGCGAACTCGTACGTGGGATCTGACGACCGGCTGTTCGAGGCAGATCGGACGAGGAGGAGACGATCCTCGCGGACGCGCTGCCCCAACTCTTCTTCCGCTGCACGGCACTGCGCGTCTAGTGGTAACGATCTGTGATCCATCTCCCGTAGCATGTTCCTGGATGTTCTGTGCGTAGGAAATTTTAATTTGCAGTCGACGCATCCTACCGTAGAACCTAACATCCCGTTCATCAAATTACAACACATGTCTATGGCTAGGAAACTTAACCATCTTTGGATTTTTTTTGAAACTATGATGATTTTTATAGCAAATTCGGAAACTATACACCCTAATGGAGAAAAATCAAAAGTATCACCCCGTCGGCGTCCCTTTTCGGCCTCCTGTTGGCCGAAGAGGGACTTTTCGGCCAACCGTTGGCCAAAAAGTACTTTTCGGCCAACACCTGCTCTATTGTTTTAAAAAATTCATATCAATTAGGATTTTTAGTATTTTAATTTGATTCTTTTTTGCATTAGATTAGAAATTTTATGAAATTTCTGTAGATATCAAGTTTGACTAGATTTGAAAGTTTGAATTTGAATTTTTCATGAATTTGCTCAAATAACTAGATTGCCTATAATTTGAGTTAGGAGTATTTTTTTAAGATGATTCTTTCTGCTACTGGTTCTTTGTGAATTTGTTTATCAGTAGTAATTAATTGGCGAATTTTATAATTATTTAAAATTAGGTTTTTATGAAAACAGTTCTGTTTTAGTGTTTGTTAGGTTTTATGCTATTTCTTTTAATTTTAATTGCTTTAATTTTTTTTCTTTAGTATTTTGACATATTCTTTTTGTTTCTATTTAGTTATCAGTAGCTATTTTATTTGTAGTATTTTTTTGTATTTTATTTATTTTATCCTACTAGAAAACTTGTTTTGAGCTTCATAGGAGTTTATATTTAAAAGTGCCTTGTAAATCCTGTACAACCATTGTCATTTTATACATGAAAAAAATACTTTCCCGCAATCTTTTTCCCTCCATTTTCTTTGCCGCCATTTTCTTTCCCGCCATTCTCTCCCGCCACACTAAGGAGTGCTGCATCGACGGAGGATGACGATGATGCCTTCATGTGGAGGGTGAAACACTGTGTGAGAGAAGTCATAAGTGTGAAACACTCTCCGATGATGATCACGAAGCTGCAAGCACTTATGACTTCTCTCAGACAGTGTTTCACACTCCACCAGCAGCACCGACGCAGGAGACACAGACCGTGTCAAACGATGTTATCTACGATCGTGAACACCATGAGGCTCGTTTTATAAGTTGAGAAGTGCAGATGGCGAGAAAGAAGATGGCGAAAAAGAAGATGGCGGGAGAGAATGGCGGGAAAGAAAATGAAGGGAGAGAATGGCGGGAAATAAAATGGCGGGAGAAAATGGAGGGAGAGAATGGCGTAAAAACCAAATTTTAAATAATCCTAAAATTCACCAATTAATTACTACTGATAAACAAAGTCACAAAGAACCAGTAGCAAAAAGAATCATCTAAAAAGAATACTCCTAGATCAAATTATAGGCAATCTAGTGATCTGAGAAAATTCATGAAAATTCAAATTTAAACTTTCAAATCTAGTCAAATTTGATATCTACAGAAATTTCATAGAATTTCTAATCTAATGCAAAAAGAATCAAATTAAAATACTAAAAATCCTATTTGATATGAATTTTCTAAAAAGTAGAGCAGGTGTTGGCCGAAGAGGGACTCTTTGGCCAACTGTTGGCCGAAAAGTACTTTTTGGCCAACCGTTGGCCGAAAAGTCCTTTTTGGCCAACTGTTGGCCGAAAAGTCCCTCTTCGGCCAACAGGAGGCTGAAAAGTCCCTTTTCGGCCAACAGGAGGCCGACGGGGTGATACTTTTGATTTTTCTCCATTAGGGTGTATAATTTCCGAATTTGCTATAAAAATCATCATAGTTTAGTCTAGTAGAGGCACACTAGGGACACTCTGTTTGTCTATGTATTCACACATGTACTAAGTTTCCAGTTAATACAATTCTAGAATGAATAATAAACATTTATCATGATATAAGGAAATATAAATAACAACTTTATTATTGCCTCTAGGGCATATTTCCTTCACCATCGTGGTTAGTTTCATGAACATGATAGCACGTTCTTCGGCCTTCTTCTCTTTCAAGAGCCTCTCCTCCTCGAGTACAAGCCTACGCTCGTCTGCCTTCAACTTCCACTCTTTGGCCGCCAACTTGGACCTCCATTTCTCATCTCATTCCACCTAGTCAGCTTCTCTTCTTTGCGTTTGGCCACCAATGCTTTCTTGGTCTCAGTTGTAGCCACAAGCTCTTTTTCAATTTTATTACCATCCGGACTCTTGTTGGGGTTTTCATCCTCCTCGTCATCGGCTTCAACGGACATGCTAATCCATGACCTCTTCGGTGTGGTCTCGGAGTTACTCCTAATCCACTTCTCACTGTTGGCAGGTTCTTTGTAGCAATGGTGCAATGTGAAGCCCTTGCCACCATTCTTCTTGTTGTGTTGCTTGTATAGCTCTTGGATGGTAGGCCCACATGCTGAGATTTGCACCCCCACTCGGTGGTGCATGGTTGACTTGATCAATACAACCGGACAATCAGTTGCATTGCTCTTCGATGGTACCATAACAGTGCCCAAGAGATCCTTGGCTACAGTTTGATGGGACTTCCATGATGGTGCTATAGTACTCTACGATCCTATCCCATTTTTTTGATTGATTTGTGCCAACCGATGCATTAAGCGACACGTTCATCGAAGCATGGCATAGAGCAATATCTTATATTAGCACTAGTTGTGTGTCCTCGACCTTGATGGTTCCTACATGCTTGATTGTGTCGCCATGTGATCATCGACCTCCTCGGCCTCCTCCCCCTCCACTTCAGGCGCAAATCCTCCTCAACCTCTTCTTGTTCAGCAAATATCGGATCCTCGTAATGTATATCATCGAGGCCAAACATGTGTGGCTCCTCCAATTGAGACAAGAATTCAGCCGCATTCAATGACAACAACAACATCACGCTGCGGCCCCAAGCAATCGCCTTGATTGCCGGTGGGATGGACCGAAGCAAGTTTTTTGGTGCACAATCTCTTCCTTGATGCGGGTGACGGCGCATGGGTCGTTTCCGATGGTGGTTGTCAGAATCGAGGGCATCAGTGGTGGTGGCGACGAGAATGGCGGCGGCGGCGGGAAGTGGTGGCATCTCGGGCGGGAAGGGAGGGGGCCGAAAGTTTTTCTTTGGAAGGCGCCGGTCAAGTATATTTGAGAGAGTTGGGCTGCCTTTTACGGTCGACTCTTAATATTTTTTTTACTCCTCTAACTGTTTGAGAGATCGGTTAGGTGCGTTTAGTGGAGTAAAATGAGGAGTTATAGGTGTTTAGGGGATTGGTTAGAGATGCTCTTAGTTAGCATGGATCTATTATATCAAAATAATTTACACTTCCCTTAAAAAATACACTAAATCAATTTTCTGTAGCTCTCCTTTTAATCTTGCCTTTTTTAGTATAAGCCCCATTGTGCAATATTTGAAGAATCACTCATGTTCAGATCCAATAAATTATAAATGCTACATGCTTGTCATTACTCTAAGATGCGTAAAGATGGACATTGCTGGCTAAGCTAGGTGGTAATATAAGGTCTATTAAGTGAAACAATGCAACAAATTGAAGGCTATTTTTTCTTAATTACAGAGGGTATCACCAGTCAATAGATCGAATCGATCACGTACGCATGGTGATTAAGCAAGTGATCAATGATCCACCGCTGTTCCAGAGCATTCTCCTCGCTTTTAGTCACCTAGTCTCGATGGTTGTCGAGATATTTGCTTGTTAGGGCTCAGCTGCTGGTGCCTTAGTCCATTGGGATAGTGACGGGAAGTTATTGACTGCGGAGAGATGATGAAGCAATCCTAAAATAAAAGATAAGAAAAAATGCATCGTTCTGATGCAGAGGCCGGGGAGTCCCCTCTTTTCGGAAAAAAAAAAGATGATGATGAAGCAAACTCTGTAGCAACGGTCCCGGAACTCTGGCACAGTCGATGCAATCAACCGGAACAGTACGCCTCTACGCGAGCTACGCTTCGTCTCTGTTCACCACACAACAAACTCAAGCCTCATAATTCACAACCGATTTTGGTCTATTGTCCATCTCGGCCTCATGTTCCTTTGAATGCCTGCATCGAATACGCGAGCGAGTAGCTTCCTGTGTGCTCCCCTTCATGATTATATTGGTGCTACCATAGTGGGAATGATTCTGCCCATGATATTCGAGGAGTCGCCCGCTGCTGCCACTTTTGCTATTCACATCTTAGTGAGTGATTGGATCATTGGAAGAATCCAAGAAAAACTGTTATGCAGAGTTGCCCAAGAATATCGATCAATCGGAGATGGGTGGCCTCCAGAGTTGCCCAAGAACGAAAATGAAAATTTGGGCAGTAGGTGATGGTGCAAAGTGCAGGCACAGTCACAAAGCAGGGTTTTACAGGCAGCATATGGCGATGCAGGTTGCAGACACAGTCAACGAGCAGAGTTTTACTGTCCAAATCAGGAACCATATTACGGTGTAGTAGGTTGAAGGCACAGTCAGTCGGCGAGTTACTGTCCAGATCAGGAGCCGTATGGCAGTGTAGGTTGAAGACACAGTCACTGAGCAGATTTCGACGCTACATTACAGCCACCGAGCAGATTTTGACACTACGCATTAAAGCTGAGGTGCTTTCATGTGAGCTCAGACGTTGGTGCACCGAATGATTCAGACGATTAGTGGTAGATTGATTGTGCTCCTGAGATGTCGCTGAGCGATATGTCCAATTTTATCGGTCGAGGTGTGCACTCTCCTTTAACAGGGAAGGATCATCAGATGGAAACATCACCAAGAAAAAAAGAGATGGAAACATCACCAAACGGGCCCCTTGTTCGCCATTGTCTACATGTAGACCACCTCCTTTTCTAAGTGGCGACTCATCGTCCCATACGCACCTCCTTTCAGTTAGTATGACGTAGTCACGGATGATAAAGGTGCTTGAGGCAATGGGTCAGGAAACAATTGCAGTCATAACGCAAGTACTAGCTAGTGCACTACGAGTACTACTCATCAGTTAAGTTCACGAAGGAAAAATTAGACTCGTGAGTTGCATGATTCCAGCTAGACACAATCATCATCACGGGGCCTGCTTGTCGCTCACAGTACCCGTGTGGCTACGCCGGAGCCCGGCCGGTTCTCCAACGGAGGAGCAACGGCCCTGAAGACAGGGCGGCGTGCTCCCCTGGAGCCCGGCGTCGCCATCGATCTCGTCCCTGGGGGCCATGGAACGAGAGAAACCATCGCACGTTTTATCACTGGAGAATATGGGGGCGCAAGACCATGCGGCGGGAGGGAGCAGCCGGACAAGCCATGTGGGGGCAAGGCAAAAGGGGGAGGACGTGAAGCAGATAGAAGGGGGAGTTGAGTGATCCAAGAAAGGGTTTGGATTTGAGCTACGCCGGTCGCCGGATAAGTAGATGGATAGACAGAATCATGCAAGCGCGGATGCTTCCTGTTGGCGCTTGCGGCGTGCAGATGCTGCTCCATTCATGACTTTCGAGCTTCACGCGGACGCAGAGCGCCGCCGTTTGCGTAGGACGGCCAAGGTTGCTGGCAAAAGCACACCCTCCTCGTAATTGCACGGAAGCACGTCGTAACGAATCGATGCAATTAGTCGTTTTTTCTTGAAATGCGATCACCATTTCTAGCGCAAGTGTTGCAAAAAGGTCTGACAGCCGTAATAAGCCTCGGTGACATGTTCAAAGTACGATACCACGCTTATATTATTCTACCTTTGAACAAATAAAATAAAACGAAAAAATAATGCTGCATCAGGATGCGATATATTTGTTACAGTTACTGCATATATTTGTTGTATTTTTTAATGCACAGTTACTCAAAAAATGATAACATGTACTAAAAATTATTGTGTAATCGTAATAAATTTTATAATGCATGATGAACATTTTATAAAATACATTTCAATTTTTAAATGCGCGTTCAACTTTTCCCAAAAATGTTCTGAACATTTTTTTAAAATGTACAAACACTTTATTTACCTTTCAGAGTAATTTTAAAATTTTGAATGTCAACCCAGAAACAATGTAGAGACCAGCAGGTTTATTCTTCACACCGCCCGTAGTGTGCGTAACGTATACTGATAAAAATCATACACACGTATATATAGACATCATATATTATAAAATGTTCAATATATATACGATAAACTTTTTATAATATGATATCATACATTTATACTTTTTAGAATATGCAATATATATACATATTAAACGATGCGGCGAACATTTCTTTAATCGTACGACGCAATGAACATATACTAACTTTTAATATCATATAAAAACCAGAATGGCGCGGAGTTTAAAGACGTATACGCGTATCAGTTGACACATAGGATGGCATGGGGCAGAGGCAGCACGCACGGCGAGCGACTTCGGGGGGGGGGGGGGGGGGGGCGATTTACGCTGGACGGTCGTGTAATTTTCTATTTTGTAAAAAAACGAAAGACGCAGTATATATAATGTTACGCGTGGCTATAAAAGTGAAATCAGCAGCAACGCAGTGGCAGCAAGCTTTTCCTTCGAACGGCACGATCCAGGTTCGAATACCGGCGGGACGCGCCCGTGTGGTTTTTTTTAAAAAAAGGTTTCTTGTGTTAGGATATTTTTTTGACAAATAGAGGATTTATGCGTGATTAAATAAGAAGTAAGGGTTGTTTTTGTAAAAGAGCATGACATGTCAGCCCCTGACACACGGGTCCCAGCGGTCAGATACACCGTCAATACACGTTTATACGTGGCTTAGACCGTTTTGCAACACTTAGACGTAGAGTTGGTACTGCATGGCAAAAAAATGACTAATGGTACTGATTCGTTACGACGTGCCGAAGTATGGTAGTTCCTTGCAATTAACTCTCTCTCCTCCTGGTCACAGCTCCCGCCGGCATTATCCATGGTCCATTCAGGCCCATCTCCCGTTCCTTCTCATACCTCCCTTGGAGGAGTACCCGCCAAGCGTTTCAGCTATTGACGAGGAGAGAATTCCTTATTTGGTCCTTTCTTAAAATTTGCTTCCCTATTTGACCCAAAATAAAATTTCTTCCTTATTTGACACCTAAATTAATTTTTGTTCCTTATTTGACACTTTCGTTCATTTTAGACACTAGTAGTGTTAGCGTGTGGTGAAAAGACCATTTTGCCCCTAATGCATTTTTAACTGTCCAGGATGAAGTAAAAGAGCAATCAATTCACCCATGTTTTAGGGATGTTCAAAGGATGCTGCATATGCTCCAATATTTTGTCTTAGATAATCTGGTATGTGCGTTCGTCCTGAATTTGGTTACACGTTCCAAACACAGCCATCCCCTATATAACTAGGGGGCAGTTATATACAGCTAGTATATAGATATGATAACTTGTATACCGTGAGAAAAAGACAATGAAGAGATTAATGAGAGCGACACGCTTCTGTGGCCAGGCCCGTCGAGGAGGGTGTGCGAGCTGTGCAAAGGGGCCCCGATCAGAGAAAAATCACGAAACAAACATTCCGTTTAATTCGCTGACTGGCTGGCTCGATCTTAAAAAGCAGCAGGATGTGCGTGCGGCCCCAGTCAAAGCCAACAAGCTCACAGTCGGTCTGGAACCAATTTCCTACTTCCCTTTCGGCCTGGTTAATTTGTAGAACATCCAAATCCAAATAGAAAAACAAGGCTAGAGCCGAGTGTGCGATTTGTACTTGGTACGTGCAACGGTCCAAGTGCATCTGATGCAAATCGATCCAGCTGTACGTACTAGTACGCGAGTCTCCCGACGACCGGAAAGTAATCAGCCGTGTTTAGCTCGTACTACATCTCGCCGAAAAGTACTCGGATGTATTATAGGCTACAGCTAGTACAAGTTCTACGGATGTATTGTATGGCTTTTACACGCACATATCAGTTTACATAAGAAACAAAATATTAGAGCATATATATGCATGCGCAGCATCTGTTGATTGTTGAACATCCATAAAACACGGGTAAATTGATTGCTTTCTAACTACATCCAAGATTTTACACAATGCACTAGGGCACTAGGGGTAAAATGGTCTTATCACGTCACACTTAACCAGATTAGTTCCTAAAATGGATAAAAGTGTCATATAAGGAATGAAAATTATTTTAGGTGTCAAATAGGGAAGAAAAATTTATTTTAGGCCAAATAGGGAATTAAAATTTAAGAAAGGGCCAAATAAGGAATTCTCTCATTGACGAGCGATCCAATGCATACTTAGTGCGTCAGATCAGATTTTCTTTTCTTTGAGAAACATGCGTCAGATCAGATGAGCGGTAGCGCAAGTAGTAGCTAGGCCGTTTCCTGTTAGCGCATGATTACATCGAAATCGAACGGTGGGACACCGGCGCCCATTGTGGAAGTGATTCTTCCCATTATATTCGAATCGACCTACTGCTACTACGAGATGATTGGAAGAGTCGAGGGAAAACTGTGCTGCATCTAGTACCTCGTCTGCCTGTCTGGAATTGCTAAAAAAAGCAGAGTGTGTGGATGTATTCAGGCAGCTTTGTGACAGTTTTTCTTGTTACTGGCTTGGTAATTCTCCCGGATGACTTTTTATTGGCAGCTTTGTGACAGTTTTTCCTGTTACTGGCTTGGTAATTCTCCCGGATGACTTTTTATTGTCATCTGTTTCGTTAGAAAGGAAAGGAAAAATTATGACAGAACATGATACTGCAGTGTAGAAACAGTTAGAAAGCATACTTTTACAGTCGATCATAGCTGGCTAGTATGATGTCACTGCTTTCTTGAGTGCAACTGATTACACTGCTCTCGGTGCTTGATTGTGAGCAACTCACTGGATCGGGGAAGAATTAGGGATTCGAATTGAACTAGAAGGAATAGTCTCGGTAGATATCCACCCAACCACCCACACAACTATTCGATTACACCGGCCGAAGCCGTCATCCGTTCCTAGCCAACCAAAACAGGAGGGATCGATCTCTATTTAAACCAAGTGACCGTTAGCTCGTTAACGAGCCAGTTGTAGTCGCCAAGCCGGTAGCGGTGGGTTGGCTCCTCGCTTGGGCCGCCGGGCCGGCCCATCTCCTTGTTCGACTTGTATCGCGCCATCTTCTGTTGCCGGATCCGCTAGAGTGCGCTTCGACTGAACCAGAGGTTCAGTCCCTGTCTTGGCGACGCTGACATCCCCCTCTCCTTGTGAACCGGCTTGTCCCCAAGCCGGAGCGCACGGAAACTCCTGCTTCAACGAGTCCAAGTCTTCCCAAGTAGCGGTGGCCGGTGTAGCGTCACTCCAGAGGATTAAACCTTGCATCACTGTTGTGCGGCGGATGACGAACGCGACGATCCGTAACTTGCACGAGCACTTGCAGTTGTTGTAGGGAAGGTAGCGTATGTGTGCACCGGGTCGTTGGCGGGATGAATTTCTTGAGCTGAGATACATGAAACACTAGATGTATGCGACTGTCAGGAGGCAGCTCCAGTCTGTATGCAACATCGCCAATTTTGTCGAGAATCTTGTAAGGACCAAAATACTTGAAGGAAAGCTTATGATTGGCTCGTCTGACAACTGATGATTGCACGTATGGTTGCAGTTTGAGGAATACGAGATCGTTGACAGCAAAAACGCGCTCAGTCCGTTTCTTGTCTGCCTGATGTTTCATTCTCTGCTGAACACGCAGCAAATGCTGTCTGACTGAAGCGATCATCAACTGTCGGGAGTCCAACCATGATTGAATATTGACAGGAGCAATTGTATCAGAAGCAGATATCCCAAAAAACCGCGGTGTCTGTCCATAAATGATCTCAAAGGGCTATCTGTTCAGTGCAGAATGCCAGTTGGTATTGTACCAGAAATCACAAAGTGACAGCCATTTGCTCCACTTAGTAGGATGAGCACTAATGAAACATTGCAAGAAGCACTCAATTTGCTGATTTACCCTTTCAGTTTGGCCGTCAGTTTCTGGGTGATAAGCTGTGCTCATGTTAAGTTCTGCTCCAGTTCTTGATATAAGCAACTGCCAGAAGGTGCTAGTGAAGATTGGATCTCTGTCACAGATTATGAGCCTGGGCATACCATGTAACTTGTACACATTATCTATAAAAACGTCAGCCACTTTCTGAGCATTGAAGGGGTGTGAGAGAGGAATGAGATGGCCATATTTAGAGAACTTGTCAATTACCACCAATATGCAGTTGTATTGGAAGGATGTCGGAAGACCTGAGATAAAATCCATGGATACAGTATCCCAAGCTTTAGAAGGTACTGGCAGAGGAGACAACAATCCAGGGTACTGAACTCTCTCTGGTTTAGCTTGCTGGCATACCAAACAAGACTGGACTTGAGTTTTGATGAAGGTTTTCATTCCTTGCCACCTGAAGAGGGAGATAATTCTTTTGTATGTAACAGGGAATCCAGAATGCCCCCCAACTGGACTAGCATGGAAGGCTGTAAAAATCTTGAGGTGCAGATCTGCATCAGGTCCAACCCATATCTGCTTTTTGTAACGAAGGAGACCTTGGTGCAGAGAGAACTGTGGCTTGGATGCAGGATCTATAGTCAGCTGTTGCAAGATGTCTTGTGTTTTAGGATCACCAGTGTAGCTCTTAACAATTTCCAGCAACCATGTAGGTTGTGCACAAGAAATCTGGTAGAGAGCTGTTCCATTAGGAGGTCTCCTGGAAAGTGCATCAGCAGCAACATTGGTGTTTCCTTGTTTATACTGAATTGTACAGTTCAAGCCCAGTAACTTAGTTAAACATTTCTGCTGCCATGGGGTATGCAACCTTTGATCTTGCAAGTGTGCCAAACTTTTGTGGTCAGTCTTGATAATGAATTGTTGCATCTGCAAGTATGACCTCCACTGATCTACAGCCAACAGAATAGCCAGGTATTCCTTCTCATATACTGACAAACCTCTGTTCTTGGGTCCCAAAGCCTTGCTAACAAATGCCAGTGGATGTCCTTGTTGCATGAGCACATCCCCAATGCCATATTCACATGCATTTGTTTCTACAGTAAATGGTTTTGAAAAATCTGGCACAGCTAAAACGCGGGCAGATATTAGGGCCTGTTTGAGCACTACAAAGGCTTCTTCAGTAATACTGGTCCACACAAATGGCATCCCCTTCTTGAGAAGTTCAGTGAGAGGTTTGGCAATAATCCCATAGTGCTTGATGAATTTCCTATAGTACCCAATCGAGTCCAAGAAAACCCTGACTTCCTTGACATTAGTTGGAGTAGGCCACTTTGTTGAGCAAATTGTTATTTTTGCAGGATCTGTAGACACACCCTGAGCAGAAATGACATGGCCCAAGTAAGCAATTTCCTGTTGAGAAAATGCACATTTGGACATCTTAACTTTCCATTCCTTCTCTTTCAGAATTGTTAGAACCTGAGCAACATGCTCCAAGTGTTCCTCAAATGTTTTGCTGAAAACAAGTATGTCATCAAAGAAACACAGCACACACTTCCTGAGCAGAGGGGACAGATCAAAGTTGATATCGCCTACGAAATGTGGCTGGGGCTCGATCAATCCCATGGCAACCACCAGGAACTCAAAGTGGCCATGGTGTGTTTGAAATGCAGTTTTGTATTCTTCCCCTGGAGCTAACCTGATCTGGTGGAATCCAGCTTTGAGGTCCATTTTGGTAAACCAACATGCTCCAGCTAGTTCATCCAACAACTCATCTATAATGGGCACAGGGTACTTGCTCTTCAAAGTTATAGCATTCAAATGTCTGAAGTCAATAACCAGTCGCCATTCTCCTTCTTCCTTTTTCTTGACCATAAGGACAGGAGAGGAAAAAGGGCTTTTGCTGGGTCGAATCATTCCCAACGCCAGTAGCTCTGCAACCTGCTTCTCTAACTCATCCTTTAATTGGGGAGCAATCCGGTATGGCTGCATGTAAACTGGGTGCACCAGGGAATCGAGAGGAATGTGATGGTCTTGCATTAAATCGAGGAGGAAGGCGATGGGAGGTTGAAAGATCTGAGGAAACTTGTCCAACACCGCTTGCATTTCGGGACAAATCAAGAAGTTGCGAGAACACCGAACGAGGAACAATGATATCACTTGTAAGTGCAAAGTCCTCGAGCAACAGGCCTTGTAAGGTAACTCGCCCCGCCAGATTCTGGATCGACATCCACTTTTGAGTCCAATCCACTTGCATATGACTATGTTGAGCAAACCAATCAAGACCCAATATGCCATCATAAGTGGACAGCTGTAATAGTCTAAAATCAGAAGAGAATTCAGCACCACAACAATTCCACTTACATTGTTGCAAACCCAAACAGCTATTCGATTACACCGGCCGAAGCCGTCATCCGTTCCTAGCCAACCAAAACATGAGGGGATCGATCTCTATTTAAACCAGTGACTGTTAGCTCGTTAACGGGCCAGGCTGTAGTCGCCAA
Organism: Aegilops bicornis; assembly: GCA_021605145.1. Taxonomy (NCBI): domain Eukaryota; kingdom Viridiplantae; phylum Streptophyta; class Magnoliopsida; order Poales; family Poaceae; genus Aegilops; species Aegilops bicornis. Next base: position 561,706,612 of record CM038669.1, read on the forward strand.
GCCACCGCGGTGGGTTGGCTTCTCGCTTGGGCCGCCGGGCCGGCCCATCTCCTTGTTCGACTTGTATCGCGCCATCCTCATTTGCGGATCCGCTTCTGATGCGCTTCGACCGAACGGAGGTTCGGTCCACATCTTAGCGACGTTGACATCCCGCCGAATCTGATACCAACTGTGAGCAACTCACTGGATCGGGGAAGAATTAGGGATTCGAATTGAACTAGAAGGAATAGTTGTTGGAAATATGCCCTAGAGGCAATAATAAAAGCATTATTATTATATTTCCTTGTTCGTGATAATTGTCTTTTATTCATGCTATAATTGTATTATCCGAAAATCGTAATACATGTGTGAATACATAGACCACAATCGTCCCTAGTAAGCCTCTAGTTGACTAGCTCGTTGGTCAACAGATAGTCATGATTTCGACTATGGACATCGATGTCATTGACAACGGGATCACGTCATTAGGAGAATGACGTGATGGACAAGACCCAATCCTAAGCATAGCACAAGATCGTGTAGTTCGTTTTGCTAGAGCTTTTTCAATGTCAAGTATCTCTTCCTTAGACCATGAGATCGTGTAACTCCCGGATACCGTAGGAGTGCTTTGGGTGTACCAAGCGTCACAACGTAATCGGGTGACTATAAAGGTGCACTACGGTATCTCCGAAAGTGTCTGTTGGGTTGACACGGATCGAGGCTGGATTTGTCACTCCGTATGACGGAGAGGTATCTCTGGGCCCACTTTCGGTAGTGCATCATCATAATGAGCTCAAAGTGACCAAGTGTTTGGTCACGGGATCATGCATTACGGTACGAGTAAAGTGACTTGCGATGCTTGAGACTGAACGAGGTATTGGGATACCGACGATCGAGTCTCGGGCATGTAACGTACCGATTGACAAAGGGAATAGTATACGGGGTTGATTGAATCCTCGACATCGTGGTTCATCTGATGACATCATCGAGGAGCATGTGGGAGCCAACATGGGTATCCAGATCCCGCTGTTGGTTATTGACCTGAGAGCGTCTCGGTCATGTCTGCATGTCTCCCGAACCCGTAGGGTCTACACACTTAAGGTTCGGTGACGCTTAGGGTTATTAGGAAGACTTGTATGTGATTACCGAATGTTGTTCGGAGTCCGGATGAGATCCCGGACGTCACGAGGAGTTCCGGAATGGTCCGGAGGTAAAGATTTATATATGGGAAGTTGTCAAACGGACACCGGAAAAGTTTCGGGGCATATCGGTATTATGCTGGGGTCACCGGAAGGGTTCCGGGTCCACGGGAGGGGCCACCTCCCGGGGGGCCACTGGGCTGCGTGGAAAGGGGCCAGCCCCTGGTGGGCTGGGCGCACCCTCCCTTGGGCCCTTGCGCCTAGGGGTTGAGGGGGAACCCTAGAGGGGCGCCCCCTTGGCAGGGGCAAGCCCCTCCTTGGCCGCCGCCCCTCTAGATGCCATCTAGAGGGGCCCCCTCTCTCTTCCCCCTATAAATAGAGGGGTGATGGGAGGGCTGCATACACAACATCAATGCGCAGCCCCACCCCACCCCAACACCTCTCCTCCTCCGTACGTGCTTGCCGAAGCCCTGTGGGACTCTTCTGCACCAACATCACCACGCCTGGCCGTCGTCTTGCCGTTGGAGCAATCTTCCTCAACCTCTCCTCCCCTTGCTGGATCAAGGCGGAGGAGACGCCGTCTGCACTGCACGTGTGTTGAACGCGGAGGTGCTGTCCGCTCAAAGACTTGGTCATCGGTGATCCGAATCACGGCGAGTACGACTTCATCATCACCATCCCCTTGAACGCTTCCGCAATCGATCTACAAGTGGTATGTAGATGCAAACTCACTCCCTTGACTCGTTGCTTAGATGAACTCATAGATGGATCTTGGTGAAACGGTAGGAAAATTTTTAATTTTACGCAGCGTTCACTGTGATGGCATCATGAGCTAGGTCTATGCGTAGTTCTCTATTGCACGAGTAGAACACAATTTTGTTGTGGGCGTAGATCTTGTCAAGTTGCTTGCCGCTACTAGTCTTATCTTGCTTCAGCGGTATTGTGGGATGAAGCGGCCCGGACCAACCTTACACGTATGCTTACGTGAGACCGGTTCCACCGACTGACATGCACTAGTTGCATAAGGTGGCTGGTGGGTGTCTGTCTCTCCCACTTTAGTTGGAGCGGATTCGATGAAAAGGGTCCTTATGAAGGGTAAATAGAAGTTGACAAAATCACGTTGTGGTTATTCGTAGGTAAGAAAACGTTCTTGCTAGAACCCAATTGCAGCCACGTAAAAGATGCAACAACAATTAGAGGACGTCTAACTTGTTTTTGCAGCAATTGTCATGTGATGTGATATGGCGGAAGTTGTGATGAATGATGAATGACATATTGTGATGTATGAGATCATGTTCTTGTAATAGGAATCACGACTTGCATGTCGATGAGTATGACAACCGGCAGGAGCCATAGGAGTTGTCTTAATTATTGTATGACCTGCGTGTCATTAATTCAACGCCATGTAATTACTTTGCTTTATTGCTAAACCGTTAGCTATAGTAGTAGAAGTAATAGTTGGCGAGCAACTTCATGGAGACACGATGATGGAGATCATGATGATGGAGATCATGGTGTCATGCGGTGACAAGATGATCATGGAGCCCGAAGATGGAGATCAAATGAGCTATATGATATTGGCCATATCATGTCACTACTATATAATTGCATCGATGTTTATTATGTTTATACATCTTGTTTACCTAGAACGACGGTAGTAAATAAGATGATCCTTACAACAATTTCAAGAAGTGTTCTCCCTAAGCGTGCACCATTGCTAAAGTTCGTCGCTTCTAAGCACCACGTGATGATCGGGTGTGATGGATTCTTACGTTCACATACAACGGGTGTAAGACAGATTTACACACGCAAAACACTTAGGGTTAACTTGACGAGCCTAGCATGTACAGACATGGCCTCGGAACACGGAGACCGAAAGGTCGAACACGAGTCGTATGGAAGATACGATCAACATGAGAATGTTCACCGGCGATGACTAGTCCGTCTCACGTGATGATCGGACATGGCCTAGTCGACTCGGATCGTGTAACACTTAGATGACTAGAGGGATGTCTAATCTGAGTGGGAGTTCATTAAGATAATTTGATTAGATGAACTTAATTATCATGAACTTAGTCTAAAACTTTTGCATAATATGTCTTGTAGATCAAATGGCCAACGCTCATGTCAACTTGAACTTCAACGCTGCGTTCCTAGAGAAAACCAAGCTGAAAGATGATGGCAGCAACTATACGGAATTTGGGTCCGGAACCTAAGGATCATCCTCATAGCTGCCAGGAAACAATATGTCCTAGAAGGACCGCTAGGTGACGACCGTCCCGAGAACCAAGACATTATGAATGCTTGGCAATCTCGTCTTGATGATTACTCCTTCGTTCGGTGCGGCATGCTTCTGACTTAGAACCGGGCTCCAAAAGCATTTTGAGCATCACGGAGCATATGAGATGTTCGAGGAGCTGAAACTAGTTTTCCAAGCTCACGCTTGGTCGAGAGATATGACATCTCCGACAAGTTCTATAGTTGTAAGATGGAGGAAAATAGTTACATCGGTGAGCACATACTCAAGATATGCAGGTTGCACAATCGTATGACCCGACTGAATATTAACCTCCACGATGAGGCGGTCATTGACAAAATCCTTCAGTCGCTCCCACCAAGCTACAAGAGCTTTGTGATGAACTACAATATGCAAGGGATGGTGAAGACCATTCCTGAAGTATTTTCAATGCTGAAGTCAGCAGAGGTTGAGATCAAGAAAGAACATCAAGTGTTGATGGTCAATAAGACCACTAAGTTCAAGAAGGGCAAGGGCAAGAAAAACTTCAAGAAGGACGTCAAGGATGTTGCCGCCCGATAAGCCGATTCTGAGGAAGAAGTCAAAGAATGGACCCAAGCACGAGGCCGAGTGCTTTTTATTGCAAGGGAAATGTCACCGAAGCGGAACTGCCCCAAATACTTAGAGGATAAGAAGGCCGGCAACACCAAAGGTATATTTGATATACATGTAATTGATGTGTACCTTACCGATTACTCGTAGTAACTCACGGGTATTTGATACCGTGCCGTTGCTCATATTTGTAACTCACAGCAGGAGCTGCGGAATAAGCGGAGGCTGGCGAAGGGCGAGGTGACGATGAGCGTCGGGAATGGTTCGAGTCGATGTGATCGCCGTCGACGCTACCTCTTCATTTACCTACGGGATTAGTTTTGAACCTTAATAATTGTTATTTGGTGCCAAGTTTGAGCATGAACATTGTATCTGGATCTCGTTTAATGCGAGATGGCTACTCATTTAAATCCGAGAATAATGGTTGTTCTATTTATATGAGAGACATGTTTTATGGTCGTGCTCCGATGGTCAATGGTTTATTCTTAATGAATTCGAGCGTAATGTTACACATATTCATAGCGTGAATACCAAAAGATGTAAAGTTGATAACGATAGTCCCACATACTTGTGGCAATCGCCGCCTTGGTCACATTGGTGTCAAGCGCATGTAGAAGCTCCATGATGATGGACTTTTGGAGTATCTAGATTATGAATCATTTGACACATGCGAACCATGCCTCATGGGCAAGATGACCAAGACTCCGTTCTCCGGAACAATGGAGCGAGCAACCAACTTGTTGGAAATCATACATACCGATGTGTGCGGTCCAATGAGTGTTGAGGCTCGCGGAGGATATTGTTATGTTCTCACTCTCACAGATGACTTGAGTAGATATGGGTATGTCTACTTAATGAAACACAAGTCTGAGACCTTTGAAAAGTTCAAGGAATTTCAGAATGAGGTAGAGAATCAACGTGACCGAAAAATAAAGTTCTTCTGATCGGATCGTGGAGGAGAATATTTAAGTCACGAATTTGGTACACACTTAAGAAAATGTGGAATCGTTTCACAACTCACGCCGCTGGAACACCTCAACAGAATAAAGGTGTCCGAACGTCAGAATCGCACTCTATTGGATATGGTGCGATCTATGATGTCTCTTACCGATTTACCGCTATCATTTTGGGGATACGCTCTTGAGACAACTACATTCACTTTAAATAGGGCACCGTCTAAATCCGTTGAGACGACACCGTATGAATTATGGTTTGGGAAGAAACCTAAGCTGTCGTTTCTAAAAGTTTGGGGATGCGATGCTTATGTCAAGAAACTTCAACCTGAAAAGCTCGAACCAAGTCGGAAAAATGCGTCTTCATAGGATACCCTAAGGAAACCATTGGGTATACCTTCTACCTTAGATCCGAAGGCAAGATCTTTGTTGCCAAGAACGGATCCTTTCTGGAAAAGAGTTTCTCTCGAAAGGAGTAAGTGGGAGGAAAGTAGAACTTCGATGAAGTACTACCTCTTGAACCGGAAAGTAGTGCAGCTCAAGAAAATGTTCTGTGGTGCCTACACTAATTGGAGAGGAAATTAATGATGATGATCAAGGAACTTGGATCAAGTTGCTCTTGAACCCGTGGGTCCACTAGGACACGCTTTCGCACTGCAGTGGTACGGCAACCCATCCCGGAAATCATGTTGTTAGACAAAGGTGAACCTTGAACTATGAAGAAGCGATGGCGGGCCCAGATTCCAACAAATGGCTAGAAGCCATGAAATCCGAGATAGAATCCATGTATGAAAACAAAGTATGGACTTTGGTGACTTGCCCGATGATCGGCGGCGATAGAAAACAAATGGATCTTTAAGAAGAAGGCGGACGGCGGATGGTAATGTCACCATCTATAAAGCTCGACTTGTCGCTAAGGGTTATCGGCAAGTTCAAGGAATTGACTACGATGAGACTTTCTCTCCCATAGCGAAGCTTAAGTCCGTCTGAATCATGTTAGCAATTGCCGCATACTATGATTATGAGATATGGCAGATGGACGTCAAGCGGCATTCCTTAACGGGCATCTTAAGGAAGAGGCGTATATGATGCAGCCGGAAGGTTTTGTCGATCCTAAGAATGCTAACAAAGTATGCAAGCTCCATGATCCATTTATGGGCTGGTGCAAGCATCTCGGAGTTGGAACATCCGCTTTGATGAGATGATCAAAGCGTTTGGGTTTATGCAGACTTATGGAGAAGCCTGCGTTTATAAGAAAGTGAGTGGGAGCTCTGTAGCATTTCTCATATTATATGTAGATGACATACTTTTGATGGGAAATGATATAGAATTCTTGGACAGCATTAAGGCCTACTTGAATAAGTGTTTTTCAATGAAGGACCTTGGAGAAGCTGCTTATATATTAGGTATCAAGATCTATAGAGATAGATCGAGACGCCTCATAGGTCTTTCACAAAGCACATACCTTGAAAAGATTTTGAAGAAGTTCAAAATGGATCAGTCCAAGAAAGGGTTCTTGCTGTCCGCAAGGTGTGAGATTGATCTCAGCTCAATGCCCGACCACGGCAAAAGATAAAGAAGAGATGAGCGTCATCCCCTATGCCTCAGCCATAGGATCTATTATGTATGCCATGCGTGTACGGACTGATGTAAACCTGGCCGTAAGTTTGGTAGGAAGGTACCAAAGTAATCCCGCAAGGAACACCGGACAGCGGTCAAGAATATCCTGAAGTACGAAAAGGACAAAGGACATGTTTCTCGTTTATGGAGGTGACGAAGAGCTCGTCGTAAAGGGTTACGTCGACGCTTAGCTTCGACACGCATCTGGATGACTCTAAGTCACAAACCGGATACGTGTATATGTTGAATGGTGGAAGCGATGGTAGTGCGGTACGCAAGCGAAAGCGTCGTGGCGGGATCTACATGTGAAGCGGAGTACATGGCAGCCTCGGAGGCAGCGCATGAAGCAATTTGGGTGAAGGAGTTCATCACCGACATAGGAGTCATACCCAATGCATCGGGGCCGATCAAACTCTTACGTGACAACACCGGAGCTATTGCACTTGCCAAGGAGCCCGGGTTTCACAAGAAGACCGAGCACATCAAGCGTCGCTTCAACTCCATCCGTGAAAATGTTCAAGATGGAGACATAGAAATATGCAAAGTGCATACAGATCTGAATGTCGCAGATCCGTTGACTAAACCTCTTCATGGCAAAACATGATCAACACCAGAACTCTATGGGTGTTCGATTCATCACAATGTAACTAGATTATTGACTTTAGTGCAAGTGGGAGACTGTTGGAAATATGCCCTAGAGGCAATAATAAACGCATTATTATTATATTTCCTTGTTCGTGATAATTGTCTTTTATTCATGCTATAATTGTATTATCCGGAAATCGTAATACATGTGTGAATACATAGACCACAATACGTCCCTACTAAGCCTCTAGTTGACTAGCTCGTTGGTCAACAGATAGTCATGATTTCCTGACTATGGACATCAGATGTCATTGACAACGGGATCACGTCATTAGGAGAATGACGTGATGGACAAGACAATCCTAAGCATAGCACAAGATCGTGTAGTTCGTTTTGCTAGAGCTTTTTCAATGTCAAGTATCTCTTCCTTAGACCATGAGATCGTGTAACTCCCGGATACCGTAGGAGTGCTTTGGGTGTACCAAAGCGTCACAACGTAATCGGGTGACTATAAAGGTGCACTACTGGTATCTCCGAAAGTGTACATTGGGTTGACACGGATCGAGATCGGGATTTGTCACTCCGTATGACGGAGAGGTATCTCTGGGCCCACTCGGTAATGCATCATCATAATGAGCTCAAAATGACCAAGTGTTTGGTCACGGGATCATGCATTACGGTACGAGTAAAGTGACTTGCCGGTAACGAGACTGAACGAGGTATTGGGATACCGACGATCGAGTCTCGGGCATGTAACGTACCGATTGACAAGGGAATAGAATACGGGGTTGATTGAATCCTCGACATCGTGGTTCATCTGATGACATCATCGAGGAGCATGTGGGAGCCAACATGGGTATCCAGATCCCGCTGTTGGTTATTGACTGAGCGTCTCGGTCATGTCGCATGTCTCCGAACCCGTAGGGTCTACACACTTAAGGTTCGGTGGCGCTAGGGTTATTAGGAAGACTTGTATGTGATTACGAATGTTGTTCGAGTCCGGATGAGATCCCGGACGTCACGAGGAGTTCCGGAATGGTCCGGAGGTAAAGATTTATATATGGGAAGTTGTCAAGCGGACAGGAAAAGTTTCGGGGCATATCGGTATTGTACCGGGGTCACCGGAAGGGTTCCGAGGGTCCACCGGGAGGGGCAACCCCACCCGGGGGGCCACTGGGGCTGCGTGGAAAGGGGCCAGCCCCTGGTGGGAGGGGCGCACCCCCTCCCGTGGGCCCTTGCGCCTAGGGTTGAGGGAACCCTAGAGGCGCCCCTTGCTTGGGGGCAAGCCCCTCCCTTAACCGCCGCCCTCTAGATGCCATCTAGAGGGGGCCGGCCTCCTCTCCTTTCCCCCTATAAATAGAGGGGTGAGGGGAGGGCTGCATACACAACTTGAAGGCGCAGCCCCTCCCCTCCCCAACACCTCTCCTCCTCCGTACGTGCTTGGCGAAGCCCTGTCGGAGTACTGCTGCACCAACATCACCACGCCGTCGTGCTGCCGTTGGAGCAATCTTCCTCAACCTCTCCTTCCCCCTTGCTGGATCAAGACGGAGGAGACGTCGTCCGTACCGTACGTGTGTTGAACGCGGAGGTGCTGTCCGTTCAGCACTTGGTCATCGGTGATCCGAGTCACGGCGAGTACGACTCCATCATCACCATCCCCTTGAACGCTTCCGCAATCGATCTACAAGTGGTATGTAGATGCAAACTCACTCCCTTGACTCGTTGCTTAGATGAACTCATAGATGGATCTTGGTGAAACGGTAGGAAAATTTTTAATTTTCTGCAACGTTCACCAACAATAGTCTCGGTAGATATCCACCCAACCACCCACACAGCTATTCGATTACACCGGCCGAAGCCGTCATCCGTTCCTAGCCAACCAAAACAGGAGGGGATCGATCTCTATTTAAACCAGTGACCGTTAGCTCGTTAACGGGCCAGGCTGTAGTCGCCAAGCCAGCGCGGTGGGTTGGCTGCTCGCTTGGGCCGCCGGGCCGGCCCATCTCCTTGTTCGACTTGTATCGCGCCATCTTCTGTTGCCGGATCCGCTACAGTGCGCTTCGACTGAACCAGAGGTTCAGTCCCTGTCTTGGCGACGCTGACATTGATTGCTTGAAGTCAAATGCTTCAGAAGGTTATCACTACTAGTGCCGCCTTTTTAGGTAGAGAAACTTTAGAGTAAAAGTTTCAAAGTTTTAATGGACACCTTTTGTTAAGAGTTTTGCTATTTCGGGTTGACTCGGCTATTTCCAAATCACCGCTACGAAACATCCAATCTGAACACATGTTTCTATCACTGGAGATGAACAATATCCTGATCAGACGGCTATCAATGTTTGTCTGTCTTTAACAACTGATAGACTGTTTCACTGTTTCCGTTACGACGAAATAAAATAAAAATCAGGAAGAGGTTGCGTAGTGCAGAACCAGTCAGAAACTCTGAAGATGGAAACTTGAGGAGAAAAGTTTCAGAGTGCCACGCAGGATGGTAGGACTTTGTTCTTTTTCACAACCATCTTCCCATTTTGGTTCCTGAGATCTCGCTGGGCGATTTGTGCCTTTCTGATCTGTCGAGGTGTGTGCACAGTGCACACGCTCGGTGATGGTTCTCCTTTCTGGCACCGTTAGCAGCGAAATGAAGCCGATCACCGATGGATAGGAAGATCGTCAGATGGAAACAGGTCGCCATTGTCCACACATGTAGGCCATCTTGTCCGAAAAGATTCTGGGTGAGTGGAAGCAGTTCTATCCTTACAAACCTTGAGAGAGACGCTCGCGGTTTTCTGAGTGGATCGCACCTTTCCGGGCCGGTGACTCGCCACCTCCGCGCGCACCATCCGTTGAGCATCTCCCTTCGGCTAGTCACAGCCCCACAGGTAAATTTAAAACAAATGTTTCTACCAGCCTAGTACTCAGCACCCTGATCCGGCCGGACACCTGCAGACACGATCGAACTGCTTGTTACACTGACCGCGTATGCCACAAGGAGATAACTAAGAAATGTTCAGCAAACCTTGGTGAACGCAAGGTTTTGTAAGCAGGTCTGTTCCCCTGTTCCTATACAGTAGGAAAAGGCATGCTCGTCTTTTGCAAGATCAGAGCTTAACACAACCATCATCATGGCTGTGTGCGTGCCCACGCCGGAGCCTGCCCGGCCCTCCAACGACCGACCCTGAACTGAAGACAGAACAGGGCAGCGTGTTCCCCCCAGGAGCCAGGCGTCACCGTCGGTCCGTCTATTGTACTCTCGTGGCTGGGCCATGCGTGAGTGGAAACGGAACGGAGGAGACCATCGCACAGCTCATCACATTACATTGTCCCTCGCCTCGCCGGCCAGTGCGTCGTTTTCGCTGGGATTGGTGCCGCCCCGCGCAATGCCAGTTTTACGCAGACGCGGGCACATCGGGTCGCTCTGGTCGCCAGTCGCCACGCGATGCATGCCACGATGAAAATGAAATGGAACCACGCCGTCAGCGATCCGCATCAGAGTTCAGGGTGGAAAACCAACTGTGTGTACGTGTTCCGCTTCCGCCAGCCAATGGTCGCTTGCCCTTGGCGCTCGGCAGGAGACAGAATCCACCGGAGAATATGGACGGGGAGCACGGGCGCTGGCTTGTTGGTTGGCGGCGCTCTCCATGCCGCGAAACGACTGGACATGCCATGTGGATGAGGCCATGAGGTGCAGGAAAGAGGGGGACGCGGTGCTGGTAAAGGACACGGCCGGGTTGAGTGATCCAATAAAGGGCTCGGATTCGAGCCGCGCCGGTCGCCGGATAAGTGGATGGATCATGGCCATGGGTAGGTGGATGGAACTAGAAGCAGCGCAAGCGCGATGCGTATGGATGCATCCCATTGGCTTTTGATGGATGCCCAGCTCGACGTCGACACGGAGCGCGTAGGTGGTGTAGACCCGGGAGAACACGCTGATCATAGGTCGTTTGGTGAAGTAGGTGGGGGTTCATTTTTCATCATTCGGTTCGTGCCGATCGAAGAGACAGAGTTACGGATGCTACTTGGCCGCCGGTTCTTCTGTCCCGGCCGTGCTGTGCATCATCCGCGCCTAGACTTGAGCTAGTACGCTGTGTTCAACAGTGAACACAGCTTCAGCGCAAATCAGCGCGTCACTGTCAGCCCTGGTCGTGCTGTGCTTACAGAAGAGGGAAGCGATTTTTTTGCTGAGGTTTGGCGCGACACATGGACCCAAGTGGGACGCTCGGGTGGCGGCGAGGGAGGCCCGGCCGGAGGGCGGCGCGACGGCGTCAGCAGGCGGCGTGGTCGGCTGGAGATTACGAGGGCGAGATGATTTTGATAGTGGCGGGCTGGCGGCAGACTGGCAGAGCAATGGAGAATGATTGATCATTTTCTCCCCGCAATTGTGACTGGCGGTGGTAGTATGTTCACATGTAAATATCTGTGGTTTCTGGTGATGTCAGTGGTGGAGACTGAGCAACGGGGGTACGATCGCATTCTTCGCTGGATATACCAGCACGGTCACCAGAGGCCAGACTTTTTGGAACAAACCAAAGGCCAGATAGGATAGGCAGCCATGGCGTATCGAAGCCTTGAACAGACACATCGTTATAAGTTATAACCTAAACCCTAAACCTTAAACCCTAAAACCCTAATTTAAACAAATATTAATATAGAGTATAAAATAACATATCAAACCATTAGATTCGTGAATGTACTTTCACATCATATAAATTTGTTATATTAAATGTTTATATTTTTTTTATAAACTTGATCAAACTTTACGAAGTTTGATTTTAATCAAATCTAATATGCTAGAGTAAATAAAAACGAAGAAAGTACGTGGCTATTGACTAGCGGATGAAGACCATCATGTTCCATACACTTCTTAGGAGTAAACTAGCAGGCGGAGCAATGGTACGAGCGCATTCTTCGTTGGAATTGCGGTTTGTGCTCGTCAAATGTGGCTCTGATCGATCAGATCGACCACATTCGTCGTGAGGATTATCAGCACTCGTCACCGGAGGCCAAGGTTACGGTGAGAATGATTGAGCATCGAAGTCTTGAACAGACATGTCTCTTATGGCTCCTATTTGTTTAAAAAGGTAGAATAAGATAGTTGCCCGGTTAATTTACTATAATTCAAGTGAAAACTGTTACAACACACCTATCAATAGGGCACTGATGAAGACATGTACCTAGGGTAAGGTCACAGGCCTGACCTAAATACTCTCCCTAAGGACATCACTTACCACCAGAAGCATTCGAAAAGAATCATCATTCAATCGACCATGAAGCGTTCCACTCGACAGACTCGAAGTCACTCGACCTTGAAGACTGTCACTTGACCGCCAAAAGATCTAAAGCCACTCCGTATGGTAACGGTCGGTCATTATGTAGCTTTAATGGTCATTATGTCACTTCATTCTTAGCGTTACCAGTAATGCCCCGTCTTAATGTACTTTAAACCCTGTATGGCGAGGGCGGAGGGTCCGGCGAACTCTATATAAGCCACCCCTCCTCGGTGATAAGGGTTCGCACTTCGTAACACACACACATACAATCCAATCGACCGCCTCGAGTACGTAGAGGCGTAGGGCTGTTACTTCCTCCAAGAAGGGCCTGAACTCGTAAAACTCGCGTGTACGACTTCTCCATAGCTAGGATCTTGCCTCTACATTCCTACCCCCATATTCTACTGTCAGACTTAGAACCACGACAGTTGGCGCCCACCGTGGGGCAGGTGTTTTAGCGACTTGTTGGAGAAGTTGCAATTTTTCCGATCGCCATCAACATGGTTTCGGGCGAAGGGTTGGCCGAGGGCCGCGAGATCCGTCTCGGCGCGCTCCTGTTCGTCGCCGACGACTCCGCTTGGCTCCAAGAGGCTCCACTCGACGTCGAGGCGCTCCCCGTCCACGGGGCAACGCACTTCCGCGCGTGCGTCCGCGGCTCCTCCTGTGGCAGCCGTCGACTCAGTATCGGTTGGCTCATGTGGTGTCTTCACTCCCTGCTGCCCTCCGGCGCAAGCGTTTCGGTCGGTCGAGGCTCCAACGATGGGTGAGGCACGCGGTGGCTCGCCAGTCGGCCACCCCGCAAGTCGCGGCAATCGAGCCCGACGAAACTCTCTACAGCCTGTTCGACTGGCTCCGTCGAGACTACATCCGAGTGCGACAGCAGTGACCCCACGGCGGAAGTCTTGATGGTCGACGGACCACGCGGTCCTCCTGGCTTCCCCCGCAGTGACGGTGGCGATGGTGGTGGCGATCCGTCAAGGCCCCGATGGCGAGTACCGCCCGAGCCTCCGTAAATCGTAGCAGAGAGATGAGCTCCGCCGCCGCAATATGGATGCACTACACACTCCTATCGTTGGAGAAACCCCCGAGGCCCAGGCCTTGGAGGAGGCGCGCCTGGCAAACTTTGTTGAGCGCACTCGACTGGACACTACTGGAATCAGCTACTTTGCCATCTGCCAGATCTTTGCCGTCCGCTAGCGGACGACAAAGAAGCTCTTTGCCATCAGCCACCGAAAAGCCGACGGCAAAGAAATGGAAGACGACAAAGAAGCTCTTTGCCATGCGCCATTTCTTTGCCGTCCGCTAGCTAACGCAAAGAATCTTTGCCGTCCGCAAGGTGACGGCAAAGAGAGAGGTGGCCCCCACCCACCCGCCCGTTTAAAAAAAACTTAACGCCCCACCTCTTCGTCGTCCGCTAGCGGACGGCAAAGAGTCGAGTAACTAACGGACGCCACCCCCCGCCCGTTATCTCTCTTCTCTTCCTCTCTTCCTCTCTCTCCTCCCGACGCCCGCCCTAGCTAGATCCACCGCCGCCCCGCCGCCGCGCGCCGCCGCACCCTTGGCCTGCCGCCCCACCACCCTCCGCCCCACCACACCCGGTGACGCCTGCCGCCCACCACCTCCGCCTCCGCCGCCCGGCCGCCACCACCCGCCTTCGCCGCCCCGCCCCACACCCTTGGCCCGTCGCCGCCCCACCACCTCCACCCCCACCCACTGCTGACGCCACGCCTGGCGCCGCCTCGGTGCCTCTCGCCAACCGATCCCATTGCTTCGGTGAGGGACTACTACTTTTTTCTTCTTCAGTTTTTTCTTTTTTTTGCTGTTTAATTGTTATTGCTAGATTGTGTTAGTGTTAGTGTTAGAAAAGAATTAGAAGTAGTAGAAGAAGTAGAAGTAGTAGAAAGATGAAAAAAGAAGAAGAAGAAAAGAAGTAGAAGAAGTAGAAGAAGAACAAGAAAAGAAGAAACGAAAAGAAGTAAAAAAGTAGAAAAAAGATGAAAGAAGAAGAAGAACAAAGGAAAGAAGAAGAAGAAGAGAAAGAAAGAAGAAGAAGGATAGAAGGAAACACCCCGACCCCGACCCGACACACCACACCCGACCCCGACCCCGACCCCCGACCTCGACACCCCGACCCCACGACCTGACCACGACACCCGACACCGACACCACACCCCGACCCGACCGACACCCAGGACACCCCGACACCCGACCCCCCGAGGCCGACGGGTTCTTATATTTGTGAATTATTAGTTAGGTCATATATTTTTCGATTTTGTTATGAAAAACATCATATATAATTGTGTTGATCAGGTTGATTTAAATGTGCAGTTGTTTCACCGCTGCGAGGTTTGGTGTTCGACGACCTCATTTGCGTTTAATGACTCTGCCCCTTCGTTCGTGGGTGAGCACAAATGACATGTCCTCCTCCCCCATTAATTATTTGCTCTGTTCCGGTGTTCGTGCCAATGAAATTTGATAGCTAGCTAATATATGTGTCTTGAATCATCAGTATGCGTAACCAATATGTGTCTCCCGTTCGAAAGCGTCATAGTTATAAATATGCATGCATTTGCATATTTATAACCTTGATTCTTCCGAATTGTCCAACGCTATCCATGGACAACCCGAGTATGTGTAGATTGGGTTCATATTCCCATATGCGTTGCTGCGGTTCCGAGGCGTAAATTTAAATGCTGCCTCCCTTGTTGTTCTCCGGTACACATCCTCTCTGCTTATTGCAGTAGACGTGTATCGAGGAGAACAGCGGGAGGTGCTGCCAAATTTAGCGTCGGATCCGGAGTATAGCATGGGAAAATGAACCCAATCTACACATACTGGTGGGATTAGGACCTATCATTACCTATTAGAGTGTAGGTTGCATGGACGTAATAAAATTGACAAAGTAGATCAACTGATGAATATATACATGGTGAATTATATATATAATTGTTGTGTGTCCAAGTAGCTCGAAAGTCAAGATGAGTGATCGATGCGTGGATGTATACCGGTCACTTGGTCGAGAACAAATGGAGCGCTGAATGGTTCACAAAAACCAAGGGGTTTGTGCAAGCCGCATTGCAAATGGCGAGGAAAACTTGGTGCCCCTGTTTCCGATGCGGCAATTGGGAAAAGAGGACAGAGGCTGAAATGGGTAAACACCTGCAGAAGAATGGTTTTACGCCCAATTATACGGTGTGGACATTTCATGGTGAGTCTGCGAACGTGACCGAAGCTGAGGTGGATCGTCGTCGCACCGGCGAGCATGGTACCGGGATGGAAAACATGGTGCAAGACTATGATGATGCTCGGATTCGGACGAGGAGATGGAGGAATCTGCAAAGGCCTTCAATGAAATGTTGGAGTCTTCAAACGTCCGCTCCACGAGCACAATCGAGCTTTGTCGGTTGGATGCCATCTCACAAGTAATGGCTCTAAAGGCTCGATTCAATTTGGGCGGAAGAATGCTACTGACGCAATTATGATGATTTGGACGCTTTCTACCCAAAGGCCATGTAATGCCCGCAAACACATACCCGATCGGACAAAATCCTCCGTGCACTGAAGATGCCCTATGGGAAGATACATGCCTGTGAGAAAGGATGTGCCTTATTTAGGCTTGACTATGCGGACTTGAACTATTGTCCAGTTTGCAAGTCTTCCAGGTATATTGTGGTAGACAACGGTATGGGTGAGAAGACACAGACCAAAATCCCGGTTTCATCTCTTGGTTCAAACAAACGGTAAATTCTATTAGACAATTTCATTTCATTCGCTAATTTGTGTGTAATGCAACAATCCTTTCATATTAAACTTGTAGGCTAATTCAGAGTCTATGGACGCCGAATTGAGACAAGTCGCTAATGGTTTTGACTATAAGGTCCGTTCATTTGACAAATACGACATCAACGGGTATCGCTGCATACCTATGGCAAAGAGCTATCTATGGCCGACCGAAAGTCTACAAATTGTTGTGTATCTTCTATCGGCAAAGGAGGTACCGAGTATTATGGGAGAGTTGAAGCAATTTATGAACTTCTATTCTATGGTGAAAACCCACTGAATGGCGTAGTCTTCAAATGTTATTGGTTTCAGCCGAAGGAGACTAGAAGGACTCATGAACATATAGGGCTAGTTGAAATCAACCAAAGCACCCATTTAGATGTTCCTGATGTCTATATTACGGCTCAACAGGCGACCCAAGTATTCTATCTACGGTGGGCCTGCCAAACTAATCCAAATATGAAAGGTTGGGATGTCGTTTATGAAGTGCCGCCACGTGCTAGACTATCTCCCCCAAAGGAAGAGGATTATGAACCTCACATTAACCCAGACACATATGAAGGAGAATTCTTCCAAGAGACACGTCTTTCCAAAAAGCGTTTCAAGAACCGGTATACTTCACCCCAAAACATTGAAGTAGACAACGACAGTGAATCCCACATCACCCGGAGGAGGAACAAGAAGAGCGGAACAAGAAGAGGTTCTTGCTGCGGATGACCTCTCAATGCTTGACCGACACGTAAAGGTGGCCTTCCACATGTTGATGCCAATTTGAACCCTATGAGCCCGTCATTGATTATAGTGATGATGATGATTATGCATTTATTGATGATCTTGATCGAGATTATTAGTAGTGTCGGTATTCAATTTTTTTATGTTGTACTTGATGATGATACACTTAAGTGATATACATATTATTATTCATGTCGGTATTTTTTTATGTTGTACTAATTTCGTTTACTCTTTGTCATGGCAGGTGTTGAAAGATGGAAGGGGAGCCGACTGAGGCCAAGGACAAACATGCCCAAATTGAAGGTGTGCCACACCATCAAGGTAGCTCCAGCTTATATCAGTTCGGGCGGAATTGGGTATGTGGTTTGCTTCATGATTAATGCAATTCATTCATCATGCTAGCTTAAGCCCTTTAATTACTAATTTACTTTGTTTCTCTCTTTCAGGCATGCTACAATAAGACGGATAAGGTGCCAGAGGGGTACGACCTGTAGGCCATGGCCCACTTGCCTCTTACAAGCAAGTCAAGGGAAGGCGAGGAAAGGGAGGAGTTTAACCCGGGCAGATTCCCTACAATCGAGTAGGTGATGATATCTAGTGGCGGGAGGTCCCGTGGCTCCATAGCCATTGATCCAGAGATTGCTCCTGAGACAACGGTGAGTTTAATTTGAATGGACGTTACTTGCTAGTCTTAACATTTGAGTGTCATCATGCTAATGAAACATTGGAAATGATCTTTGGTGCAGCGTAACTCCACACAAGCATCACACGATCCTTCTCCAGCTACTGGCACGAGCCAGCCCGCTCCCACACCTCCATGATCAAGGTAAGTTTCTCTAGGTTTTTTGCTTAACAAATGCATAAAGACCTAGACTTAGCTTGATTTCCTCCAATATGCTTACCTTAATGACCTAGAGTTAGCTTCTTTTCCTCCAAAATGACTTAATAAGCTTACTGACCTCCAAAACCAGCCATTTTACCTAAGTTAGCTCTAAAACGATCTATACTTAGCTTTGTTTCCTCCAAAATGACCTAAGTTAGTTATAATATGCTTAGTTAACTAGGTTTGCTCAATAATGACATGTACTTAGCTTACTTATGTAAAAGCGGCATAATTAGCTTAGTTAGCTCATAAGCGATCCATTTTACCTACGTTAGCTCTAAAATGATGCATTTTACCTAAGTTAGCTCATAACGATCCATTTCACCTAAGTTACCTCACAAACGATGGCGTGCTTCTTCTTCTAGTCACCTTTTCCTAACTTTCTTATTTGCCATTTTGCAGATTTCATTCACTTCTCGGAAGCTAGCTTGCTATGATGGAGTGCTTGTTTTTTATTTCATTCTCTTCTAGTATTCTTCTAGCTTGCTATTGATGGAACTTGCTATCTTGATGAAACTTTGCATTGTAATATGTATGTGCAACTTCCTAATGGTTGCAACTTATGTGTATGTGCAACTTGCTATGTATGAATGGATGGAACTATATATGTATGTACGAAGAAACTTATGTGCTGTTAAATAGCCCTGTGAAATATATATATATATATATATATATATAAATATATATATGTCATATATATTTGCTGTGAAAATTGTTGGATTAAAAAAAACAGAAAAAGAGCCAATATGCAGGCTCTTTGCCGTCTGCCACCGACGGCAATGGGCTCTTTGCCATCGGCCAATGACGGCAAAGAGGCCACATGGCGTGCAACTTTTTCTTCTGGAGGCTGACCAATATGGTCGGTTTGTTTGCCTCGGCCGACGGCAAAGAGAAAAAAAACTTTGCCTACAGCGGCGGACGGCAAAGGCCTGCCGTGTAGTGACGTCAGCTGACATCATTCGGCGGACGGCAAAGGCCTGTCGTTAACCACCTAACGGAGTAACAGCGCATTATTGCCGTCTGCATTCTTTGCCGTCAGCTGCTGATGGCAAAGAGCCCTTTGCCGTCAGCCGCCCGAAGCAGACGACAACGTAGCTCTTAGCCGTCCCCTTTTGCCGTCCGCGGCGGACAGTAAAGACCTTTGCCGTCCGCCATCCATGCCTTTGCCGTCCGCCGTGGCAGATGGCAAAGTAGCTGATTCCTGTAGTGGGAGAATCTCCAGCACGCACTCGACGAGCGTGCTCGGCAACGGATTCCTGAATCCAGTGGACGACAACTTTTTCCGCCTCCAACTCAAGTATACCGAACTCCGATCCAGAATCTCACAGCTGCAGTCCGAATAGCGGAGTTGATTCAGCCTTCCCAGTCAGAAGCTGGCAGAGGTTTGATGCTGATCCGGGCCCTTCTTCGGACAGCGGGAGAGCAGAACACGACAGTATTCAGTCGCGGAATAGGATCCATAGAAGATCCGTGGTTGCAGACACAGTCCACTCGGCTCACAGCCCAAGATCGCCCCCGAGGTTTGAGGGACGTGGAGACCGGCGAGATCAGTACAGGAACCGTGAACAGTATGATCACCGACTCGATCATGATGATCGTCGTCAAGTGCCCACACCACCTCCAAGGAGTGGATCATACGTGCCTCAGCAGCACGATGACAGACGCCCTCATAGTGGTGGGCGAAGGATTCCAGTCGACCCCAGAGAACCGGGCTTTGATGCGAGATCTATTCTCGTTCATGGTCTGGTCGACAGAAACAGAGCTCACAGAGAAGGTCATGATAGAGATTATCCGACTGGCAGCGGAGTGCATGTCTCAGGTCCAGAGTGCTTCAGCAGGGCCATCAGGGCTACGGTGATTCCTCCCAACTTCAGGTTGGCGACTGGAGTCAGCAAGTTCACCGGTGAGTCCAAGCCTGACACTTGGCTTGAGGACTACCGAGTGGTCGTTCAGATTGGTGGCGGCAATGACGAAGTGGCCATGAAGCACCTTCCTCTGACGCTGGAGGGCTCGGCCAGGGCATGGTTGAATCAATTGGTGCCTGGCAGCATATACAGCTGGGAAGAACTCGCCCGAGTGTTTGTTAGGACCTTTGAAGGTACATGCAAGCGACCAGCAGGGTTAACAGAGCTGCAATCCTGCGTGCAGAAGCCGAATGAAACTTTGAGGGATTATATCCAGAGGTGGATCACGTTACACCACATGGTGGAAAATGTGTCAGATCACCAAGCAGTTTGTGCCTTCAAGGAAGGTGTCAAGTATCGAGAGTTGAATCTGAAGTTCGGTCGGACTGGAGATATGTCTCTGAGTCGAATGATGGAAATTGCCACCAAGTATGCCAATGGTGAAGAGGAAGATCAACTCCGGAGTGGCAAGCACAAAACAGTCGCATTTAAACCGGAGGAAGGAACTCGATCGAAGCGAAGCGCAAAAGCCGAGCCACTGCTTCCTCGGAGAAGCCTTAGCCTTGTCTCAAGGAAAATTCAAGGGGAAGCCCAAAGGGCCACGGAACCCCAGGAAAGTGAAAGATCAAGATGGGAACGATGTGTTGAATTTGCCGTGCCACATTCACACCAAAAAGATGAAGAGGGTAATTTCATCTATCCTAAGCATACCACTCGATAGTGTAGGCTCCTGATCTAGCAGTTCCGAGAGAAACAACCCAAGGAAAAGGAGAAAGAGTCGGACAAAGTTGAGGACAAGGAAGAGGACGATGACGGTTACCCCCATGTCAATTCCACTCTGATGATTTTTGCTGATGTTGAGAGCAAGAGTCGACTGAAAGTCATCAATAGAGAAGTGAGCATGGTCGCTCCGGCGACACCCAGTTATTTGAAGTGGTCTCAGACTGCCATTACATTCGACCAGTCTGATCACCCGACACACATAGCCACCCCTGGGAGGCAAGCATTTGTGGTCGACCCAGTCATCAAGGGCACTCGGTTGACTAAGGTCCTGATGGATGGTGGCAGTGGACTGAATATACTGTATGCAGAAACCTTGAAAGGAATGGGCATTCCAATGTCCAGACTCAGTGAAAGCAACATGAGTTTCCATGGAGTTATTCCTGGCAAGAAGGCCGAGTCACTCGGCCAGATCGCCCTTGATGTGGTTTTCGGTGATTCCAAGAATTACCGCAGAGAAAAGTTGACGTTTGAAGTCGTGGATTTCCAGAGTGCTTATCATGCTATTCTGGGCAGGCCGGCTTATGCATGTTTTATGGCTCGACCATGTTACGTGTATCTCAAACTAAAAATGCCCGGTCCTAAAGGAGTGATCATTATCACTGACAATCGTAAGAAGGCAGAAGAGTGCTTCCAGAAGGGCTCAAAGATCGCCGATGCACAAATGGCAGTAGTGGAATTGCAGGAGTACCAAAAGAATGCAGATCCGAGTGATTTGTTACGAGCTAAGAAGCCTGCCACGGATTCAACATTCCAGTCGTCTGGTGAGACGAAGCCGGCTCATATTCACCCGACTGACCCCAATGCTGCTCCGACCCACATTTCAACAACACTCGACTCCAAATAGGAAGAAGCGCTCATACAGTTCCTCCGTGAGAACTGGGACATCTTTGCATGGAAGCCTTCTGACATGTCGGGTGTTCCCAGGGGGCTGGCTGAGCACCGTTTGCGGGTCGACCCAAAAGTGAAACCAGTCAAAGAACATGTTCGACGGTCCGCCGTACAGAAGAGAAAAGCAATCAGAGAAGAGGTAGCTCGGCTCCTAGCGGCTGAGTTTATCCGAGAGATTTACCACTCCGAGTGGCTAGTTAATGTTGTCATGGTCCCCAAGAAGGACGATTCGCTTCGCATGTGCATTGACTTCAAGCATATCAATCGGGCCTGCCCGAAAGATCACTTTCCTCTCCCCCGCATCGACCAAATAGTCGACTCGACTGCGGGGTGTGAGCGCTTGTCCTTTTTGGACGCTTATTCCGGGTATCATCAGATCCGACTGTATGGACCCGATGAGATAAAAACAGCTTTCATCACCCCATTTGGGTGCTTCTGTTATGTCACCATGCCATTCGGCTTGAAGAATGCTGGAGCCACATTCATGAGGATGATTCAGAAGTGTTTACTCACTCAAATCAGTCGGAATGTGGAAGCATACATGTATGACATTGTGGTCAAGTCACGTCAAGGTTCCGACCTACTGGCTGACCTTGCTGAAACTTTTGCCAACCTCAGAAGGTATGATATCAAGCTTAATCCATCAAAGTGCGCATTCGGAGTTCCGGGCGGAAAATTACTCGGTTTTCTCGTTTCCGAACGAGGGATCGACGCTAACCCAGAGAAAGTGGGTGCCATACTCCGGATGAAACGCCCTGTGTGTGTGCATGATGTCCAGAAGCTTACTAGTTGCTTGGCCGCCTTAAGTCGATTCATTTCTCGCCTCGGTGAAAAGGCACTGCCTCTTTACCGACTGATGAAGAAGTCAGATAAGTTCGAGTGGACTCCTGAAGCTGATGCAACATTTGCAGAGCTTAAAGCCCTGCTTTCCACCCAGCCGGTGCTTGCTGCCCCATTCAAAGAAAGAGCCTTTCTTGCTTTATATTGCAGCCCTCGGACAAGTCGTCAAGACACATTACTTATGGTCGGCGGGAAGAAGAAGGAAAGCCTATAAAGTTCAAATACCAAAGATATTATGTTTACGAAGTTCTGACTCCATCAAAGCAAAGATATCCACATTATCAGAAACTTGTTTACGGGATTTATATGACCACGAAGAAGGTTGCACACTATTTCTCTGACCACTCCATTACAGTCGTCAGTGACGCTCCATTATCAGAGATTCTGAACAACAGAGATGCAACTGGTCGAGTGGCAAAGTGGGCGATTGAACTCCTTCCTCTGGATATCAAGGTTGAGGCAAAGAAAGCTATAAAGTCCCAAGCAATAGCAGATTTCCTCGCCGAGTGGATCGAGCAGCAATTGCCGACTCAAGTCCACTCGGAGCACTGGACCATGTTGTTTGATGGCTCCAAGATGCTGAATGGTTCTAGTGCTGGAGTGGTACCGGTATCCCCACGAGGAGACAAACTCAGATATGTTCTCCAGATTCACTTTGAATCCTCCAATAACGAAGCATAATATGAAGCACTCTTATATGGGTTGCGTATGGCCATCTCACTCGGCGTCCGTCGCCTCATGGTCTACGGTGATTAAGATTTGGTGGCCAATCAAGTGATGAAGGAGTGGGACGTCAGAAGCCCAGCTATGACTGGTTACTGCAATGCGGTGAGGAAGTTGGAAAAGAAGTTTGAGGGGTTAGAGCTCCATCATATACCCCGACTGAAAAATCAAGCAGCCGATGATTTGGCAAAGATAGGTTCCAAGAGAGAAGCCATTCCCAGCAATGTGTTTTTGGAACACATTCATACACCTTCAGTTCAAGAAGATCCTTTCACTGAAGAACCATCGCAGCCTAAGAGTGCCACGGACCCGACTGAAGTCGAGGTCCCAGCCGTGGTCGACCTGATCATAGAGGTTTTAGTCATCACTCCCAACTGGACAGTGCCGTATATTGCGTATATACTTAGGAAGGAACTCCCAGAGGATGAAGAAGAGGCTCGACAGTTCGTCCGTCGATCCAAAGCCTTTACTGTGATAAGAGGACAGCTGTTCAGAGAAAGTGTGACTGGAGTCAGCCAGAAATGCATAACGCCAGAAGAAGGTCGAGTGATCCTCAACGATATCCATTCGGGGACCTGTGGCCACCATGCGTCCTCTCGGACCATTGTGGCCAAAGCATACCGAGCTGGATTTTATTGGCCAAGAGCAAATGAGATGGCGAAGGATATAATTGATAAATGTGAAGGCTGCCAGTTTTACTCCAATATGTCCCACAAGCCTGCGTCAGCCCTGAAGACCATTCCACTCATCTGGCCCTTTGCTGTGTGGGGATTGGATATGGTTGGACCGCTGAGGACAGGCAGGAGCGGCTTCACTCATGTGCTAGTAGCGGTCGACAAGTTTACTAAATGGATTGAAGCCAAACCTATCAAGAATCTTGAAGCCAGTACTGCTGTCAGCTTCATCAGAGAGTTGACATTCAGATATGGGGTTCTCGCGCATCATCACTGACAACGGGTCGAACTTTGATTCTGATGAGTTCAGAGCCTTCTGCGCTTCCCAAGGCACACGAGTCGACTATGCTTCAGTCGTCCACCCCCAGTCGAATGGACAAGCAGAAATAGCAAATGGCTTGATTCTCAAAGGACTGAAACCCCGACTGATGCGTGACCTCAAGCACGCAGCAGGCGCTTGGGTCGATGAACTTCCATCAGTTCTTTGGGGATTGAGGACAACTCCAAATCGGTCTACTGGCCGAACTCCATTCTTCTTTGTCTATGGAGCTGAAGCTGTTCTACCGAGTGACCTGCTTCACAATGCACCATGAGTCGAGATTTTCTCCGAAGACGAAGCAGAACAGGCCCGGCAGGACGCAGTCGATCTCATAGAGGAGGAAAGAGAGATGGCCTTAATCCGATCGACCATTTATCAGCAAGACTTGCGTCGATTCCACGCCAGAAACGTGAGGGGTAGAGCCTTTCAAGAGGGAGACTTGGTTCTTCGAGTGGATCAGCAGAAACCACACAAGCTCGCCCCTGCTTGGGAGGGTCCTTTCATTGTCACCAGAGTTCTCCACAATGGAGCATACCATCTTTACAATGTCGAGCATCAGACATACGAGCCACGGGCTTGGAATGCGGAGCTGCTCCGCCCCTTTTATACCTAAGTACTCATTTGGATGAGATGTAATAAGAAATACCTTTGTAGTTTGTTTATCAAAGACAAGAGCTTTACAATCTTCTTAAACGATTGTTGTTGCTTTTGTTTGCGTCTGAAATCCCCCAGTGGGTGACTTTGCTGCGAATCCGTTTCGCCTAAGTTTTAAAAATCCTACCGAGTGGTGAGAAAGCCTCTCACTCGGGGGCTTAGCTGCGAATCCGTTTCACCTAAGTTTGAAAAATCCTACCGAGTGGTGAGCAAGCCTCTCACTCAGGGGCTTAGCTGCGAATCCGCTTCGCCTAAGTTTTAAAAATCCTATCGAGTGGTGAGCAACCCTCCCACTCGGGGGCTTAGCTGCAGTCCAGTACTCGCCTAAGTTTGAAAATCCTACCGAGTGGTGAGCAACCCTCCCACTCGGGGGCTTCGCTGCAGTCCAGTACTCGCCTAAGTTTGAAAAATCCTACCGAGGGATGAGCAGGCCTCTCACTCGGGGGCTTAGCTGCAGTCCAGTACTTGCCTAAGCTTGAAAAATCCTACCGAGTGGTGAGCAACCCTCCCACTCGGGGGCTTAGCTGCAGTCCACTACTCACCTAAGTTTAAAAAATCCTACCGAGTGGTGAGCAACCCTCCCACTCGTTGGCTTAGCTGCAGTCCAGTACTAGCCTAAGTTTAAAAAATCCTACCTAGTGGTGAGAAACTCTCCCACTCGGGGGCTTAGCTGCAGTCCAGTACTCGCCTAAGTTTAAAAAATCCCACCGAGAGGTGAGCAATCCTCCCACTCGGGCTTAGCTCTGATCCAGTACTCGCCTAAGTTTGAAAAATCCTACCGAGTGGTGAGCAAGCCTCTCACTCGGGGGCTTAGCTGCAGTCCAGTACTCGCCTAAGTTTGAAAAATCCCACCGAGTGATGAGCAACCCTCCCACTCGGGAGCTTAGCTGCAGTCCAGTACTCGCCTAAGTTTGAAAAATCCTACCGAGTGGTGAGCAACCCTCCCACTCGGGGGCTTAGCTGCAGTCCAGTACTCTCCTAAGTTTAAAAAATCCTACCCAGTGGTGAGAAACTCTCCCACTCGGGGGCTTTGCTGCAGTCCAAGCTACGCCTAAGTTTTAAAAATCCCACCGAGTGGTGAGCAACCCTCCCACTCGGGGCTTAGCTGCTGATCCAAGACTCGCCTAAGTTTGAAAAATCCTACCGAGTGGTGAGCAACCCTCCCACTCGGGGGCTTAGCTGCAGTCCAGTACTCGCCTAAGTTTGAAAAATCCTACCGAGTGATGAGCACCCCTCCCACTCGGGAGCTTAGCTGCAGTCCAGTACTTGCCTAAGTTTGAAAAATCCTACCGAGTGGTGAGCAACCCTCCCACTCGGGAGCTTAGCTGCAGTCCAGTACTCGCCAAAGTTTGAAAAATCCTACCGAGTGGTGAGAAACCCTCCCACTCGGGAGCTTAGCATGCGGTCCAAGCTACGCCTAAGTTTTAAAAATCCTACCGAGTGGTGAGCAACCCTCCCACTCGGGGGCTTAGCTACAGTCCAGTACTCGCCTAAGTTTGAAAAATCCTACCGAGTGGTGAGCAACCTGTTGGGTTCTACGGTAGGGTGCGTCGACTGCAAATTAAAAATTCCTACGCGCAGAACATCCAGGAACATGCTACGGGAGATGGATCACAGTTCGTTACCACTAGACGCGCAGTGCCGCAGCGTGAAGAAGAGTTGGGGCAGCGGCGTCTGCGTGGATCGCCTCCTCCTCGTTCGATCTCCTCGGCGGCCGGTCGTCCGATCCCACGTACGAGTTCGCCGGAGCGGCGCAAGTGAACCGCCTCTAACGGTATCCGTGCGTGCGGGAGGAACGTCGTGCGGCGGACTGCTAGGTCCGATCACACAGTCGGCGGCAAGTGGAGGTGGCTCCTGAGGCCGAAGCGATCAACCTCCTGAGGCCGAAGCGATCTGCCTCCTGAGGCCAAAGCGTTCTCTCTCCTTCTGAGTATGCCGCACCTCCACTTTATATAGGCGTCCGTCGCGAGCTCAACACTTGGGCCTCGCACGGACCCTAAAACAAAGTCTACTCGATCACGTTCCTAGTCGATTCGGATCATATCCGACCGGTGTCCTCTGAACCGACCTCGTAGGTTCCTTCCCTTAAGCTGCGACCCCTTAGGTTCAAGTCGGCTTGGTCACAGTTCGGATCACCTCCGACCAGACGGTTGGTAGCGGCCTCTAGCAAGGCGTGCCGACCACCAAGCAGACTATGAAGCTGGTTAGGCGAACACAGCATAACGTGTCACACTTGTTCCCTTTGCCACACGATATATGTTGTCGGGCTCAAGGCGAGACTGTCATCCTTGTGCTAACCCGACCTCTTTCTCGTTCCAGTGATACCGACCACAATCCGGATTATCTCATAATCCTTGTCGAATGGCCATGCTATTCCTGGTCAGATCACACGAGGGGCCAGAGTATATCTCTCCTGATCGGAGGGCAAATCCCATCTTGCTCGACCATGTCTCGCAGCATGGGATTGGACAAACCCGAAACCTACCTTTGTAACTACCCGATCCACGGAGTAGCGTTTGGTCGGCCCAAAGCAAGTCTATCACCATCTCGAGTACATGCGTCAGCTCAAGTCTTAGGACATAGAACGTATGTTGTACTAGAGACTCACAGATGACATATCGCTGCGTCTCATAGTTGGGTCTGTCCGACTGGACCTTATCTCGACTTCGGATCCGACTATGTCGAATCCGACCAGACCTTTCCAAGTCCATATTATCCGGTTAGCATCCAATGCTCCATGGCTAGTGAGACCGAGCCATCGACCGTGTCATATGCTAGTCTAGTCGGCTCTTGGCGTCCACATAGCCCTTTCGACTAGGGACCTTTTAGGACAGTCATCATACAATGCATAGTCCCACAAACAAGTCACGTACTTGCTGATACACATCATTGATAATGTCCAAGGACTATCTTTATTCATAAACACATAGGAAATATCATCATACATGATTGCCTCTAGGGCATATCTCCAACACAACCCTCCCACTCGGGGGCTTAGCTACAGTCCAGTATTCGCCTAAGTTTGAAAAATCCTACCGAGTGGTGAGCAACCCTCCCACTCGGGGGCTTAGCTGCAGACCTAGCCTATGTTGGAAAAATCCTACCGAGTGGTGAGCAACCCTCCCACTCGGGGGCTTAGCTGCAGTCCAGTACTCGCCTAAGTTTGAAAAATCCTACCGAGTGGTGAGCAACCCTCCCACTCGAGGGCTTAGCTGCAGTCCAGTACTCGCCTAAGTTTGAAAAATCCTACCGAGTGGTGAGCAACCCTCCCACTCGGGGGCTTAGCTGCAGTCCAGTACTCGCCTAAGTCTGAAGCTCATCCCTATCCGCAAGGACGACGAGGTGCAGGTCGACTGCAACCTTCTCCTTCAGAGCTGTGCCACAAATACAATGTGCGCTCCATCCCTATCCGTAGGGACGACGAGGTGTAGGTCGATTGCAACCTTCTCAGTCGGAGCTGCGCCACAAATACAATGTGCGCTCCATCCCTATCCTCAAGGATGACGAGGTGCAGGTCGACCGCCTCCTCCTCAAAGCTGCATTTCAAGCACAAAGATTATCCCAAACAAAGAACAAGATTCACTCGACGACAAGCTCAAGCATATTCAGAGATAAATCAAGTTCAGATAAATTCTAGAAGTTCAAGACCACGGATCAAAGTACTCGGGCATTCAGCCCGAAGGAGTTTAACGGTTACAAAACCACTCGGCATTCCGAGGCTAATTTAAGGCAGGGCATAAAAGTTTATTCACTCCGCAGGAGGAGGACTGGCAGGCCCGACGAATTCATCCAGGTCGATCCCATCAGCAACCCGAGTGGCGGCAGCGATGAAAGTCTCCATGAAAGACTGTAAGTCGTGCCTCTTGGTGTTAGTAACTTTAATTGCCGCCAGCTTCTCTTCCCGAAGCTTATGACGGTGGGCCTTGAGACCAGGATAGATCCACATCAGCACGCACCGGCGTAAGACTTCTTCCATTCTTGAATTCGGCTGGGAACTTCATTGAGTCGAGCCATCATAGACTCGAGGTCATTTTGAAGTGTTGCCATAGGCCAGAGAGCTGTGTCAATCCGCGACATCGCGACTTTTAGACGGGCGAGATAATCAATAACACCAGTGATGCGGGATTCCAGTCGGACCACATTCATGGCAGCTTCATCCTTCACTGGAGAGTTGATCGGGTCCAAGCTTGGTTCGATTCGTCCGGTCTTCTCCTCGAAGTCCCGGCAAAATTCTGCATGCACAATTCAAGGATAAGTCAATGATCATATGTCGATTCGATAAGAACAAACTAGTCGGGTCAAGGAAAACACCTTCAAGCATGACAAACAACTTCTTAGCAAGGCTTCCCAGATAACTCTCCAGATTGTTCCTCCTGCGGAAATACCTTCCATCTTCTCGTTTAGATTTTCCTTGTCCTTCTTCAGGCGAGTCGCTTCCTTATTGGCTTCATCAAGGGCAGTTTTCAGCCCGGAGTTTTCTTCCTCCAATTTGCCGACTGAAGCCAACTTCTGTTCAGCAAGCGCGGCTTTCTCATCAGCTTTTTTCTGCACGGCCGCCAGATCTTGATCCTTTTTCGCTAGAGCTTGGTTCAGTTTTTCTAAAAGAAATAATGTTGGATTCAGAAAAAGCAGAATTAAATCTGATTCAAGGATAACCCAGTCGATAGACCTTCCTTACCAGTGGCGTCATCCTTGGCTTTCTGCAGTTCTGTCTTGGCCAACTCCAAATCGAGGTTGAGTTGAATCTGCTGCTTCTCCAGGTCAGCAAAACGAGCACCAAGGTCACATGATTTCTGCAACCAAAGAACAGGTTAGTCGACTGGTGAAAAGATTGGTTATTTCGGAGAGGTATAAGGATAAAGCCAACAAATTCTAAGACTACTGCCGAATCAAACATCCACCAGTAGTCTCGGGGACTACACCCAGTGGGTGCACTTAGCGTGCCCCCACTGGTTCAGTTTACACTCGACAAGGCCTGTCCAGCGCGAGTGCAAAAAAAATAGAAGAGAGAAACAAACAGAGTCTTCAGACCATAGTCGATCGCTGCAATCGACCACGGTCTCGAACTACACCTGGGTGCACTCAGCGTGCCCCAATCGGGTTCGGCTTTACATTCCACTCGACATGGCCAGACTAGACCGAGTGAAGAAATCAAATTCGGCGCTTTCAGACCATAGTCGATTGCCTGATCAATTATGGTCTCGGGGACTACACCCGGTGGGTGCACTCAGCGTGCCCCCACCGGTCAAAAGATCCAATCGACAACGACATCATCAGCTCAAAGTGCGAATTTGTTCAGTGACAAATCAAAACATCCAGTGGGTGTACAGATGCGAAGCGCAAACAGATGAAAAGATTCTTTGAAAGAAAGTTTTCAGAGCGGAGCTGGCATCATAGGCAGCTTGACTAGCTTCCCACACCATCTTCATCTTCTCCATCATAATGCCTGCCTGGCGTATAGCTTCTTTGGCAGCACCCACCTGGTCCTCTGGGACATGATGTGTAGCAAAAAGTGAAGGTGGATCGGCGGGAACCTGTGCAGTTGACGCAGAAGGCCGAGCACTCGACAGTGGTATGGTGAAGGAGACAGAAGTCCGATTGGCATCACCGGCGTCTTGAACTACCGGTTCCGCCACCGGCGTCGACTGAAGCGTCTTGCCAGCAGACGTTTTCCTGTTTCTTCTTCCCAAGGGTCTCGGTGGCTCGTCCTCATCGTTGTCGAGGAGGTCAATGACATTGAGAGCTGTAAAAAAGATCAGTCGCCAAAATTTCATCACCCGATTGGATATATCACAGTTCAATCGACAAAAGGAAGACAAAATCATGAAGATTATACCTGGATTGGAGGTGACCGCATCTTCCATTTCCTCATCCTCGTTCTTATAGACAGAGGTCCCAGAGGTAGCGGCACTATCAGTTTCAAGATTCATTCGGTCAAACCAAGGGAAAAATAAACGGCACAGAACGTCGAGTAAAAGTGAAGGAAGAACACTCACGCAGAAGCAATGGGAACGTCAAATTTGATTCTCGGCAATGCCTTCCGAGTCTTTTGCACGACAACCTTGGACTTCTTTGGGGCCTTTTTGGTCGGTGCCGGAGAGGACGTCCGAGGATGCTTTGATGACTGCCCAGCCGGAACGGTCGCCTTGTCACGGGTGCTCGCCGGGTCGTGAGTAAGCTTGGATCGCCTTTCCCTACGGGGAGGAGAGTCGACCTCTTCTTCACTTTGGCCGTTGCTCTCCTCGTCTCCCTCTCCGTCGGAATGCCACTCGCCGCTTTCAGCTCCGCTTGCCTCCCCCTCCGGGTCTTGCTCTTGCTCTCCGTTGGGCATCGAATACATTTCAGTAAAGGCCTGGAAGAAAACAGGCAAGACAAAGTCAGTCGGCGAAGCATAAATAGTTGCATGTTAAAACAAGACATCACTCGGTTATTCAGAGTTGGACCTTGTCTGGTTCGTAGGATTGGTCGAGTGGAGGGATTCTCCTGGCCCCCCTGGGGTTATCCTTGTTGCCAGTGATACTCCTCAACCACTTCTCTACCGTATCCTCGTCGACTTCTTCTGGATGCACTCGAGTGGAATCTTCAATGACCGAATACATCCATATCGGATGGTCTCGAACTTGAAGCGGCTGAATGCGTCGCCTGAGGAAGACTTCCAGCAGATCCATTCCAGTTACGCCCTCACGGATGAGATAAACCACTCGCTCGACCAGCACTTTCACTTCTGCTTTTTCCCCTGGAGTCACTTTTAAGACGGAGGGCTTCTCTACGCGAGCCATAGAAAAAGGAGTAAGTCCGATCAATCGCCCGGAGTTGGCTGGTCTTTGCAGTAAAACCAGGTCAACTGCCACCCTCGGACCGACTCAGGGAGAACTATGGCTGGGAAAGAGCTCTTACCCCTCATCTGAACCCCGAGACCACCACACATCTGGATGACTTGGGTCCTCTCGTCACTCGGGTTAGCCTTTTTTACCGATTGGGAGCGACACGTGAAAATGTGCTTGAAGAAACCCCAGTGCGGTCGACAACCCAAGAAGTTTTCGCACAGAGACACGAAAGCAGCAAGATATATGATGGTGTTGGGGGTAAAGTGATGGAGTTGTGCTCCAAAGAAATTCAAGAAAGCCCGGAAAAAAGGATGCGGAGGCAAGGAGAATCCACGGTCGACGTGGGTGGCGAGGAGGACGCACTCACCCTCCCGCGGTCGAGGTTCGGTCTCATCCTATGGGAGCCCTGCCGATCCGTGAGGAATCAGCCCCTCCTCCGCCAGATCGTCGAGGTCGTCCTGGCGGATCATCGACCGGATCGATCGCTTCAGATCCAGCCATGGCAAACCCGGACATGACGAGGATCCGCCCCGGCTGGACTTTTTCCCCTTCGCCTTCGCCGTCGCCTTCTTCGCGCGCTCCAGTGCCACCGTCTTCTCCTTCCCCATCGTGGCGAGGAGAGCTCGAAAGGGATGGCGGCGGCGCTAGTGTAGGAGCAGATGCAGCGGAGAAAACTGAGAGGAAAAGAGAAGAATGGAGACGCATTGTTCAAAAACCCTGATCCCGCGCCTTATATGGAGTCGCTTCCGAGTGACTGACCTGTAGGCCCGGGCAATCTTATCAAATCCCTCAACAGTCGCGGGTGAGGGAGTCCTGGATTAGGGGGTATCCGGACTGCCGGACTATATACTTTGTCCGGACTATTGGAGCGTGAAGATACAAGACTCAAGACTCCGTCCCGTGTCCGGATGGGACTCTCCTTTGCATGCAACACAAGCTTGGCGATCCGGATAATATATTTCCTTCCTTGTAATCGACTCCATGTAAACCCTAGCCCTCTTCGGTGTCTATATAAACCAGAGAGGATGGTCCTTAGAAGGCCGATCACAATCACAATCATAATCATCATAGGCTAGCTTCTAGGGTTTAGCCTCTACGATCTCGTGGTAGATCTACTCTTGTACTACTCATATCATCAATATTAATCAAGCAGGAGGTAGGGTTTTACCTCCATCGAGAGGGCCCGAACCTGGGTAAACATTGTGTCCCTTGCTTTCTGTTACCATCAGCTTAAGACGCACAGATCGGGCCCCCTACCCGAGATCCGCCGGTTTTGACACCGAAATTGGTGCTTTCATTGAGAGTTCCTATGTGTCGTCGCTGCAAGGCTCGATGGCTCCTCCAATCATCGTCAACAACACAGCCCAGGGTGAGATTTTTCTCCCCGGACAGATCTTCATGTTCGGCGGCTTCGCACTGCGGGCCAATTCG